>RSEF01000002.1:99645985-99681573 GCA_003993805.1 Himantopus leucocephalus
AACATTTTATTTCTACTATAACCAAAATCTGGCGATTTTACAATATTAGAATCATCTGGGTTTCGATAGTCACTGTCCCCAGAGCCATGCATTCAAACCAATGCCGTGCTGGCTGCATTCAGCAAAGTTAAGGTTTACACCTGTGTTTCCTTTGTATTCAGCCAGGTCCTTAAAAACTCAGACTTCTCTGGCCAGGCATATTGGAGAGGTTAAATACTCAAAAACTAGGAAAAGCTGAAGTTCAGGTTTAAAATGCTTTCTTAGCAAACTTACTGTGCCAGGGGCATCGCCAGCCACTCCTGAATTGTACGATTGTTCTGTTACAATGTTGTGTCTTTACGTTTTGTTTAAGTTATTTCTTAAGCGGTGGCTCTAACTAACAGCTTTGTGGCCTCTGTATTTCTGTCCCTGTCTGGCTGAACTGCAAAAGTCTCAAGGCTTTTCCCTTATCATTCACCCAATGCCTTCAGTCCCTCCTCTGCTACCACAGAACCTGAAGCCTTTCTCCTTTTGGACCTCATTTCCTTCCACACACATGCATTTTTCCAAAATGTTGCCAATTTCAACAACACACCATCTAATCTGACTCCTTTCTCCCCTCTCCCTTCCTGCGCCCATTGATAACACACACGCCCTCTTCTCAGCACCCCCGTCACCTGCCAAAAATGTCAGGTCCCGATCTACAAGCAAGGTACCTGAGCCACNGTCAGGTCCCAATCTACAAGCAAGGTACCTGAGCCACTGGTGTGTTTGCTCAGGAAACACATCAGCTGGGAAACAGACAAATGACTCACAACACAGCCAGCTCCTCAGCAGAGAGCTTATTTCTTCATGTCTGAGCACAGCTCTGTTCTCAAACTGGTGGAAAACACCCAAAAGTTTCTGTGGTGGTGCAGAGGCTGTGTAGGGGTGAGAAAGTGGCAGCTGCATAACTTAAGCGTGCATGCTACACTTGGTTTTGTACAAAACCAAGACGACCTCCAAATCAATCACTTACTTCGCTCATTTTCTGACTTTTTTCTTGGAGGAGAAGAAAAGAAAACGTTTTGCTCTGAAAGGTCCAGGTCTATTTTCAGTGTGTTGAGTGGTGGATGAGCTTTTCAGGACTTTATGGCCAACAAGCATACCAGGACCAGCGTGAGCACCCTCTGCAGGGTTCACACTCTCTGGGTGCTCCACCTGGTAGGAGTGATGACAGGGAAGGGGAATGAGCAGCTTCAACAGATTTGTTTCTTGGTTTCTGGTTCTGGTGTGTGCATAGCTTTGGTTTTTGCCAGCAGACACAGAGTACATGTCCTTCATATTGTTCTTTGTAATAACCAATAGACAGACCATATGGCTGCATACCTCTTTCCCAAGCAATCAGCTTAAAAATACCAATCTGTTTGGTATCGTCTTTTATTGTAAAATAACCTCCTGTTCTCTTTTATTTAACCACTTACAAATTTAGCTTAAAGATCCTCCCTTACCTCCCGTGAGGTGGTGATGGCAGATAAGAGTCCTTCCTAGCGCAACACTTAAGTAGAATTTTAACTAAAAACTTACAAATAACACCACCGATTGTTCAACTCCATCCTGCCCTTCCAGAAGACTGGGCTGCCCAGTCCTGCTATTTCCAGTCTCATCTGCTTTCAAGCCAAGAAGAAAGCTGTCGCCCAGTTTAGGGCTTTGTCCTGTGCAAGTGAAATCAGTAGGTGTTTTGTCTTTGCTTTTAGTGAGTCTATAAATGAGCTGGTAGCTGTATGCTTTGATCCCATCAATTTCCCACCTGGTGCTAAAATTTATCATTCCTGCTTCAGGAAGGATGAGCTCCTGTTTTCTCTCTACCCCACTGATATCTAGTGATAAGAAGAAATGAGGAAGGGCAGGAGAAGGAAAGGAAGCAGATGAGAAAGCTCTCCTACTGAGCCTAAATCAATGTATTTTTATTATGAACCCCCTCCTAACATGCTAGTCAGTTTCTCTGATACTTTCCACTTTGGTAGCGTCTTCCATCCAGACATGTTGAGAGGAGATAGAAACTCACACTAATTTTTTAGCCTTGCAACATTTGATCCTGCAAGATGTGTGCAGAAACCAAGGAAAAAGAGAAAATCAGAGATTTGGCAAAGATCAGTCTCAGAGATTGCAGCAGAATGAAAAATGTTCCTCAGGACCTGCAGCTCTAGTTTCTGTGTCTTCTCTACAAGGCCTTCATCTCACACGTGATTGCTCATGTCTTCATTCTAACACGTGTATGAAAATTAAAGCCGTCTCTTCTTTAGGTAATAAACTGCAGAGCTAAATACAATAAAAATCTGGCAAATAATTGACAAAAAGTACAGAAAAATTTGTTCTTCTTCCAAAGGGAGATGGCTGAAATATTGCAGAGAAAATAGTCTCTCTGCCTTCTTTCTTTTTGAAGAGTAATCTTCATATGAAGAGCACACCCTATTCACCATATTGTATTCATTTCTGTATGTACTGAAATTTCAGAATAGTCATTCTGGAAACATTTTTGTTACCATTTCAGCTGAAGGAGTGGGCTATAATTTACAAACTTTGAGGAATTATTATCCAGCTGTGTTTTAGTTCATTTTCAGAAAAGAAGGGATTATGTTTATATATAGAAGTCTTTATATAATTAATGTTAATTTGCATGTGTTAATGAAGATGATTATTAGCAAAGCATTGTAGTTTTGTTCCTGCTGGTTTTGACAGATGAGTTGAATAACATTCTGCTGTAATCAATGCAACATAACTCATCCCTATTTTTTCTAGATGTTAGCAACTATTTTACAAGAGGGCTTTTAATGAAGCCAAGGCATGATGACAGACTCTTAAGTGAGCTTTATCTGCCAAATAGCTTAATGTATTTTATTTTACATATTGCTAGTAGTCTGTAAAATAACATTAAACATGACTTGCTACTAATGAGTTACTGTGAAAAATGACAGACACCTTTTTGGCCAGAAATCGGTTCAGAGCAAAATATTCACTAAGACTGACCCATTCTTCACGGGTTCATAACTTCTAATATCTCCCCTATTTTCTGCATTATGGTAATAATACTGAGCATAGAGCCCAGACACTGTCACGCCTCAGAAATCAGCTGAAGTAGTTAGTACTAATGGGAAACATCTTACAGAAGTTTTATACAGCTGTTGTACCTGTCTGCACTCTAAAGGGCTGCTCCTCTTGGGAGAGGAGCACATGCACATGCACGTGCACGTAAATAGCAGGGAAGAAGGGGCTGGCATTGTCCGCCCCATGCATCTCCTACAAGTTATGGGGTTTCTACTCTGCATACACTGGTATGTCTAGACAGAAGTGGCTCATTGACACTGAGCCACAAATTTGTAATGTCCATGCAGACAGCAGTCCTCAGATCAGGGGATCAACTCTCTTAGGAGATTCTCCCTGTTCAGATAAATTGTACTGCTGAATACTTTCATTACCATAAGCTTTTTTCCTTTTTTTTTCACATCCTTAAGCCCTAAGTGCTTCTTGGCAAATTATTTACTGTGGGCAGCTTTTGGAAGTCTTCTGTGTGTCTTCAAGTTTTGAGCCTCTAGCAGTCTTTCTTTGGAGGGGCTACATACATTCCCAGTGCTAAGACACCCGGAATAGTCAATGCTTCCAAGCATGCAGCTAATATGTATCATATATATAATATAAATATCTAATACCGCATGCTCATACAGGTCACCTAACTCACCACAGGAGACAGAGGTGCTTGCTCTGGGTCATTTGTATTTTTCCAAATGGAACAAGTCAAGTTCATCTCAGCAATGGTGCAGGTGCTGGGTGAATTGTATGGACCTGGATTTAGCAAATAACATCTCGTTCCTTTAGTGACTTTGTCCCTTTGTGGAGCCAGCACATGTAAGTTAATATGTTGGGGTTCACCCCCTTCTGAGCAGTAACAGAAATGTTTGCTAAGTTCCAATTAGTCAAAAATGTGCAATTGTCTTGGTGACAGCAAAAGGCTGAAACTACTGCTGTCATTGAGGCACTCATTTGGAAGAGTGTAAAGCTAGCACAAGCACAGGAGCCTATTTTGTCTGTGGGATGTCTACTTTTATTGGTCAGGGATAACAGATATAGGTCCAACGTCTGAGAAGCAGATCAGCTTCAAAAAAGCCCCCCTGAAGTAGACAAACCTACTCTGAAAACCATCAGGATCCAGTAAACATATGACCATGGCATTCATTAGTTTCAGGCAGAACCGCACTGGCAAGAAATTTTTAAGCAGGTATGATGTCTTTACAGACCTTGGCAACGGTTTCTTCTGCCACTTGTATTCTGTATAGATCACATATGATGGTACGAGCCTACTTTACTTTGTTACAACATTGTATTTCAGTTAGCTTTAATTAACTACAAGCCAACAAACAAAATGCTTAATCACCACCCTTTTAAAACACACTCGCTGGAGGATGACTCTGTGCTTTTATTCACAGGAGGAAACTGAGTGTCCTTCATCTCTCTCTGTTATCAAAGAGACGACACCAGGCGAAACTCTAGAGGATGATTTCTTCCCACCTGATGACCTGTCCTCTGATGAAGAATATTATATCGAAGAAAGCAAAGCAACTCAGTTCAAGAAATCAGGCATGAGGCGCATAGATGATATCAAAAAGGCATTTTCAAGGGAAAATATCCAAAAGACGAGACAAAATTTTGGCAAGAAGGTAAACAGGCTTCGAACTAGAATAGTGACCCCTGAGAGGAGAGAGAGGATCAGGCAGTCAGGAGAGAGACTGAAACAATCTGGCATAAGGATCAAGAAAACCATTTCACAAGCTGCCCCAACAAAGGAGACATTCAAGATCCATAAAAAAAGTAAAGAACGAACAGGAGCTGAAGGTCAGGAGGGGATCCAGGAAGCCGGTGCGCACATCGCCTCTGAGCTCGCAGCAGCAGAGCCCTTCACTGAGGAAATCTCTTACACAGAAGTGATCACTAAGGTAAAGAAAGACAAGAACAGTGCAACAAAAGGTGCTTCCCAGTCAACTGAAAAAGGAGTGACAATCCCAGAAATCGTTCTTAAGCAGGAAGGAAAAGAAAGAGGCGGCGGAGGAGGAGGAGGTGATGACGTCCCTTTGCTAGACTTAAAGCAATCAGCATAAGGAATCAAGTAGCAAACACAGCATACTGTCCTTATTGAACAAGAGATAACACAGTATGTATTCACTCAGCTTTAGAAAAACGTGTGAATTTGTGTTATATCCCCAAACATGTGTTGGTGGTGTTCTATCATTTACACGGGTGTCTGTAGCGTTGTCTTTCTGACAAAAGCCAAGCCATGCAAACTGAATGAAGGGGCTCCCCCTCTGTCTCGCAGCGTGCCGGTAGCCATCATTAACCCAACTGGAACTCGCATGTCAAAGGGAGATGGAAATCTGCTGTATTTTCAAGATTGATTTAGTAGTCACTTAGCAGCCTAACCACTCTCTCTAGTTTTATGTACAACAGTATAAAAATAATCTCCATTATCTTCCACCAACTCCTCTAATCAGAAAACATTAACAAAGCTGTTACTTCATATTAGCAAAAGGAAGAACTATGAAGAATGTCCATTCAGCTATACAAATCTTTTTGTTTAAGGGCCCTCACTGAAAGAGCAGGAGGAGGAAATTTCTGCTTTATCCAGGGTGTGACAAAATGTGGCAGGAATGATACGGGTTTTGAGTAAATCGTGTTTCTTCTCAGTGGAAAAGCGAAGCTCCTGAAATGACTAAAGATTATTTCCAGAGTTCTGGAAGAGGAAGGTTTGATGTACGTAAGCAATGCATTTTCTGCACTTATGGAATAAGAATAAAAAAGCAGAAGATCTTAAATATGGACTAGCAGGAGGAAAAGAGAATGAAGTATCGTCTTCATGTTTTGGAAAGATGTGATTGTGAGGAAGGCAAAGGTAGGAAGCAGTAAAAGACAAATAAGATTAATGCATGGGTTCTGGATAAGTAAAGAATAAAATTAGAATATTGTAACTGAAGTTTCCACGAGATCTGTTAAAGAATTGTTAGTCTATCCAGAGGATCACAGGGCTCATGAACATAACTGACCAGACAAGGGAATTGTTTTTTTTTCATTCTCTGTACTTTCTATGAGCTTCACTGCAATTAAATCCACTCTACAAAGCCACTGAAGTACAGGGCCAATCCATAACCCAATTCTCTGTTTCCTATCATCATCATTATCGACCAGCCCCAGCCTCAGGGATTATGAGACAGACACCCTTTGGAGTATGGAATGCTGTTCATTTGCAACACTCAAGAGCCAGGGCCCTGACATCAGATATGTTTGTAAACACGACCGCTAGGCTGACATGGGGGGCAGGACTGTATTGCTTTCTTCATTCTTAAACTGAGTTGCTTTCAAAGCACTTATCTAAAGCAATGTTAGTCATTACTATCTGTGTGAAACTTGTACAATATTGCCAAAAGCAGTATGATTGTATTTAATATCTCAGATTCATTTTAACAGCAGATCATAACTTGCTTATCTATGTACATTGTTTGAGGACTCCCAGCTAATTGTTAATCTATAATTTAAATATAATTAGTTTGGTTTCAAATATTCTGCCTGCTAGTTCTTTCATTTAGTCTGGTGTACATCACATTTGAAGTGAAACAGCTTTAGCAATAGTAACTAGGAACCACTGGCTGGGGAAGGTCAATGTTATACTATGTCAATGACATTTCAAATCAAATTTATGTTGTCGGGTTGGAAGCAGCAACTCAACTGAAAGGAAGGGCAGGATAGGGCAAGGGAGGGAGACAGGGAGAGGAAGACATTTCTTTCAACAGTAAATTGTACATCTCCACTGTACTGTAATTACATGCAAAAAAAGCGTTTGCTTATAGGATAGATTTGGAGGTTTTGGTTGGTTGTTTTGTTACTAGTGTTTTCTGGAACCAGGCGACTGTGTGTTCTTCCAGTTCTGTATAAAACTGTAGCTATCTTCAGTGAACTACTTCGTGATTTGTCTGGTTCTTCTGCAAGATTTGACGTTTTCCTAAACTGACAAACAGGGTTTAGTTATGGAAATGAAAATGTCAGAGTTCAAAGAAGCTATTTCTTTGCATTTTTTTTACACCAGAACACGAAGTGCTATAATGTAATTGCTTATAGATTTTCTTTATATAGCATTTAATTTTCTCATTTTACTTGACAAAGAAAGGAAGTGATGCAGTTTCCATGGAGCTTATCATGTAGCACCGCATATAACCTCTATCAAATATGCATTTTAATGTTTACTTCTAACTTCAATTGTTCAGAAGCTGATTTGTTTTCATAGCAAGTAGTGAGTTCTTCAGGTGTGCAAAGTATTTCGATGTACACTCTTCATTTTAAGTTATTATCGATGTCACTGACTTGAATTTTACATGTACCAAGAGATCAAAGTTAATTTACTCCATATCCCCTCACACAGGTAGGGCATGGGGAGAACACTATGGTTTACAATCTCAGTTTCTATACAGCAGCACAGCCTTTTGCTGCTTGAAGTCCCCCTTATCTTTTTCGTAGTTTCCAAGAGCAATGATCCTGAAGCCCAATCCCTCACTTTCTTGGAAACAAAATTCTCAATGAAACCAGTCGATGTACAGTTGTACTGCAGGGAGGTTTGGTGTATATTTTTTGAACAGCTGATTTCACTTGGTAAGATAATCTCACCAGCACCTCATGCGAAACAAGTGCTGCTCCCGGCTCAGTAAGAGAAAGGGACCCTGTCCCTGTCTACTCTGTTTTCCAAGAAGAAATCTGGCACTTTCTGCTTAGTTGTGGGTGGGAGTGTGAATATCAAACTTCCTCATGGAAAGAGCCCTGCAATTGCTAAGTTCAGAGCAAAACTGGTGATGGGAAAGGATGAACTACTTTCTTAGATGCCAGCTGAAAGGAAATTGAAGTGTTTATACAAAAATTGAAAGTGTTTACAAGGAGAAAAAAAGGGATTAACAAATCTTTCACTGCAAGTCCTTTTTTCATAACATCCAACAGTAATTTCTTTTGCTTTGAATTTGTGCTAGTGAAAAAAGCCAACAGCTGTCTGTCTATTAAGACAGAAGTAGTAATCACCCTTCAATTACAGGGTAGACAGCAATGGTGGTAACCCACAAAAATTACTTCAACCACTTGAGGTGAATCTACTCCCAGAAATGGTCTTCTACTTTTTTTTTTACCTGAATTGATGCAAAAAACAGAATAAAAAGCAGTTAAGAGGTTTGAGTTTACAGGATTCAGGCAATAATGCCAATGGAGTGAATACTAATAGAGCCAAACTGGTGTTCAGATGTGTTTACTCTGAGAAGAGTTTCAAAACCTTTTTCTCACTAATAATGGGAGGTGTGCATATCTTCCTTATAATGGGATATAGGTTTAGAAATGGGTTAATATGTGCAAAGGCCACTACTTGTCCAAAGATAAACTCGCCTGTTTATACAAATTCTATGATCGCTTGCATAATCAAGTGACCACTCAAGGAAATGGTAGCACCCATTTGTAAAACCACCCAGTAAGTTTACAAATACAAAATCAAAGGAACTGTGCATTGGAATATATGCAGATAAACATAAAGTTTTACCACACGTTTAATTCACTTGTCATTACAGCTTTAATAATGCTGTGGATGATAAGTTTTAACTACAAAGTTGAATTTAATAAGAATTATATCATATCATGAAGAAGTCTTGTATTAGGAAGAAAAGATAACATCTACAAAAGAACCACCTTAAATGTTAGAGCCGTTATCACTACCATAAGCACTTTTTTCCTAGTGTTTCTATTATGAGCAAGCTAGTGCATTATATTGTCACTTGCTTTATAACAGTTGCTAAATTTTACACCTGCAACTGTTTTCCCTCTGATATTCCCAGGTTAAATACATTTAGTATTTTTGCTGCAAACAGAGTAAACTGATCTATGTGTAATTATCATAATCTCTATACATCACTTATTAATTCCCATACCCCTATGAGAACATAGCCACCATTTTGTCAATAACAGTAGAAGTCCTACTGGCTGCAGATTAATCTTCCTAGGTGGTTCTTTCTTTATAGATATCTGTTGGTCCTTATTTTGAATTGCAGAGCAGTGCAACCCCCCGTAAAGTCCAATGATCAGGATTCTGCACTGTTTTCAGATTCAAAGAGAAAATGTATGTCAGATCTGTTCTGCGAGGCTTTTTGTAGACGGGGCAGGAGTACACGCTTCCTTGCTGCTTCTTTGGGTCAGGTAGCGCTGTTGTGCTAACAGCATACACATGGACTACAGGAAGACTCGTGAACAGCACCTAAGAATGTTAGAAAGAGACATAGGGCTCAGCATTAGAGAAGCAGGATAGGGTGTCTTAACTCCAAATGCTAGAATTACGTTCAGTGATGGCCTTCAGCAAAAGCACCAGCACCTCAGCAGAGGTACAGGCGAGAACAGAAGTCCTGTGCTCACTACTACATTGATCCTAACTTTAAGCCAGTGGCAGATCAGGGAGCCTGGAAGGAAAAGAAAGCAACAGAAACCTGGAAAACTGCACGCCATGGAAGTAACTGGAAAAACGACAGGGTACTTCTAGGAAGGAGAGAGACCATTGTCTTTTTTTCCCCCGTCTTTTGCCCCTTTGGATAGTGTTCCCCATTTTTTCCCCACCTCCTGTTCCTTGAATGGCAGCACTGGAGCTACAAAGGCCAAGCTGCATTTAGCAATCCTCCTTGTTAGCTCTGCACTGCTGGCAGTGGAGCTTCAAAGATCCAAGGTGCCTCTTGAGCAGTTATCCAGACTAGATCCCCTCAGGTCTTCTACCGACATAAAATATTCATTGGCGGGGGGAAACACCCAAACACAAGAGCAACATGGAGGCTTGCTGAACACTCTAGAGCACTTGAGTAAACTCAATTTTTGAAGGTGACTTTTAACAAACCAAGGAACAGCTGTCACCAGAAGCTACAGCTGGCAAGGTTTGGTTTGGAAAAGTTTGTTCTCAGACAGACACAGAAGTGTTTTACCTATGGAGAGGAATTACCTCAACTCCAATTCCAGGACAGTTATCACTGGTTTGGAAAAAGTCGATGGTGGCTTTCCCTGGGCAGTAACCAAAGCGTCTAATCACTACTCCATAGCTAGGTTTTAAATCTGCTTAGTCACATCAGTAAAATGTAACTCCACGCATCGATAACTGAGCATAAGCCCAGAACTAATACTATTCCTCCTATTCAAAAACAAATGCCAGGGATTTCTAGTCATCCAAACACTGACCTCCACAGCAGCTGTCATCAAACCCAGTCCTGAGCTTTGGAAGTTGTGATAGGGTCCCACTTGCTCATTCAGAAGAAGGCTGACTATGGGTCACACTATTTTATCCAAACATAGCTGTGCTTCTAGGGCCTCTGAAGCCAAGAAGCCCAGCATCCAGTCTGGTCTACTGCAGTGCATCCTAAATTCATTTTCCAACAGAGCCTTTTTGTTCAGTTCTGGTGGGTTCATCCCCTGTCCTCTTCCCAGCCCTGCTAGTGTTTTACCTTCTTGAAACCTGTTGTGAAACCACTGCTGCAGGCACTCAAAATAAATCCTGGTGTTCTCTGGGCACACCATACTATGCCACAGTCAGTCATGCTCACTTGATCCTTACCTTTGGTGCCGACTCAACCAGCTTACTGTTTCTGCGGTCCCAGCCTGCCCCTTCAAGGAAAAGGCCATATATGTAAACACCACCAATGTCAGCAGGAGGAGGGCCAGTAACATCTTCTTTCATCATCTTGGTCACTTCATTGTGTAAAACAACGCTGTCAAGTGCCCACCCTTTTGCTAAATTCATGCGAGTTGTCTCTTGCCTCATAGCAGTTAGAAAACCCTAAGGAAATTGAATATAACATAGAGGATTTAAAAAAAAAAACAACTGAATTTACACATTTCCAACTTTTTTTCTATATAAGTAACATCAGCACTATAGAACCTCATCCCACAGAATCTCACGTACATATAAAACTAAATTCAGTGGTATAAATCCAGTGCTTTCCTACACCTTCCCAGTACTATGCTGTTCTTATATACTTGGTGTGCAGGTGTTAATGCTAAGAAGCCACGAAGTTGGCTTATTTAATGTATCGGAAGCTGCATGTATAACTCACCTCACATGCTTGCTTTACAACCAGCCAGATGGAGGGAGGTTTACAAGTCTTCCAGATTAATGTGTTTTGTGAGGTTCCACATACAGGTAATTGCTAAGCCACAAATAACACCGGTATTTCATGTCTATATTACTCACCTTTTCTTATATCAACATTGCAAAAATGCTTTTCAGTCAAGAAATCATGAAGCATTTTACAGAACACAAAGGAAGTACAAACTGGAATCATACAATTAAATAGTGAGATGCCTCTGCCACTTTGCTCAGTGCAAAGCCTTAATGTACTACAATAGCATACTACTGTAGACACCAGCAAGATAAACTCACAGCACTTCAGCAGCACAGAATGAAACTCACTCTCTGTTCTGAAGAGCTACAATCTCACAATACGGTTACAAGCTATCACAAGCCAAGCCAGGCTGAAGGTGCTGGTTAACTTCTCTCATACAACTAACTGTCCATGTGCACACACGCTGCAGTACATGAGAAGTACCTTAGTCCTAAGAGACAGGAGGGTGGACTGCTTTGCACTTCCAGTGGACGTGCTGTGGATGTACACCTTATTTTACCCTATAGAAAACCATTTGCACAGCCATGAGATAAACGAATAACATACAAAAACTGAAGATGTAAGAGCGAGAGGGACTTACTGAGAAGGATCAAAAGGAAAGAATAAGTTTCAGGACAGACTTCAGAGAAGAGAAAGAAGGTATCTGGAGACAGAGATAGGGGAATACAGAGCCACATGTGGAACACACAAAGGTGGGTATTAGAGAGACAAGAGCACAGGTAGGAAGAAACCAGGAGCAATGAGGGAATTGAACAGGCTTTTTATTTTTCTTTAGTATTCACAGCACAGGATGCTCCATTGAGCTACTGTTAGGGCCAAACAAATGGAAAGAAGTCAGATACGGAAACATTAGCGTGTCAATCTACTGAACACAGGGACCAAACTCTGGCTGTTGGGACTGGAGTGCTTGTTGCACATGCTAAGCACTTGGTAGCTACACAATACCCTTCAAGTTATGAGAACGTGAGATGACATTCATGAACTCAGATAGTTCAGTTAACTGACATTGGTTGCTTCTCATTAATATAATTCCAGAGACCTTAGGACAAGTGTTTTAAAGAGGTTTCGTGATAGCGCAGATAATTGTAATTGCGCTTGAAATAGTTGAGAACTCTAGCATATAGCTAAGGGAGACAGGATTAAAAGCCAAGTTCTTCTATCAGAAATGCCATTAAATGAAAGCAGAATCCTTGTGGTTAATTTGTGAAATTTTAATTTGTAGAAACACGCTAGTACTGATAGTTTAAAATACGTGAAGTGTTCACTGTCAGAGGCCCCAGAGGACTACTGGATCCCAGATAAACTGAAATATTAAAGAAAGAAGAGCCTGAAGAGGACAGGACAGACCAATGACTGTATTAAGTGAATCAGTTCAAAGGCACTGTGGAAACACGGGAATAAAAGTAAGCTCAGAGCTGTGAGTTTTCTTCAGGGATAAGACTTAGATTGCAGTCTATTTTTACAGAGATGGCAGGACCTATATTCTGTCTGCAGTGGGACTTGTAACACTTATCTGCTCATTTGAATGAATCCTAGACAGTGTTTAAAGACTCCAGCTGCGAGCTGGAGGCCCAGCTGGGTATCCCAGAGTGGGTGAACAGCACAATAAACCACAAGAAACAATCAAGTGGCTTGAGGTACTATTGTATGGTTGAGGGCTTGGCTCTCCCCAAAACCCTCTGTCAGGAACATAATGGATCACTTGCCATGACATTTGTTTTGATTTCTGGTAATCTTTGCCCCTTTTTTTTGTTTGCTTGTTTGTTTGTTTGGGGGGTGGGTGGAGTGGGGCGTTTTTGGGGTGAGGGGGGGCATGTTGAGATTTCAGAAACAGGGAAAATTATTTCTTCTTTCTTCACCTGCATTTTTCTGAACTTCTCCCTGGGCTGCTCACTGAAGGCTGCTAAAGCTTTGTCCCTTTGCCTTCTAACAACTCATGCAAACTAACTCTGAATCTTCTCGTGAGGGAGAAGCAGGCATCCATGGAAGCTATGACAAGAAATATGGAAATCAGTTAAGTCTATTGCTTTCACAATCATATTGTCTCCTTTACCTTACTTAGGAGATTCCTTGTCTGTCACTTATTTTGCAGTTTCTACAGTGAGCAAATTATGGCAGGTTTGCTAGAATTAAGTGGGCACTGAGGAATGGAGGCGTTGTACTTCCTAGTATTCACATTGTTTTGGCATCTAAGGGTCTTAGAAATAGGCTGAGGGTTCATTATGCTATGTACTACACAACCAGAAAGACAGTTCTGCCTCACAGGGCTTAAAATCCATATATAGGACAAGTGACAGCAACCGGATACGGAGATGCAAACAAGGAAACAATACAACTGTATCAGCCATAATATGGAAATTGGGAGGTAGAAATGAGATATGCATAGTGACAAGTTTTCTGAGGAAAAAAATCCAGTAACATCAGATTAACTTCCAGGAGGGAAGAAAATTCATAGCACTTGTTGTGTTCACCCTAGTTATCCTGGCCCAATGCAGGCACACACAGAGAATTAGGTTTCTTTTTCATAGAAGCCGGAGCCTGCTTTCATTTGTATCACTCTAAATAAAGATTAACTTCTGTGAAATTACTAAATTTATCCTAGTGTATAAACAGTCCAAGAGAAGGCAGACTCAGGTCCTATATTACTTTTTATTGCCAGAATGCCTCATTCTCCCAGTGCTATAAATCTACTTTATTGTCTTATGTTATCCATGGCATTTATCCATTGACTATAAAGCAAACAGTGAGATCTAGGAGCTGCATTTCATCTCACAAATGAAAGGATTTTTCTGACAATTTTTCAGGTATTACAAACAAGCCATTAGAACTGCAGCACCAATACTTCATCACCTCAACTGGCTTGAGAAGATGAAAATCAATTTTCTTAACATAT
Organism: Himantopus leucocephalus; assembly: GCA_003993805.1. Classification (NCBI taxonomy): domain Eukaryota; kingdom Metazoa; phylum Chordata; class Aves; order Charadriiformes; family Recurvirostridae; genus Himantopus; species Himantopus leucocephalus. The sequence continues at coordinate 99,660,056 of RSEF01000002.1, forward strand.
GAAATACTGATTTTAAACACAGCAATATGACTATTAATAAAATAATAGGTAATAGGAGTCTTTGCTCAGGTGAATTTCTTGTAGAATGAGCCACTCCCACAGCCTGGATTACAGAAAATGGAGACTATAATAATAACAACCTCATTCTTAAGCTTTTGATTGTCAGCACAAATAATTTTTTTAATCAGGTAAGCACATCTCATTCTTGGACTTTTTTCTCTGCACACTATATATTTAGGGACTTTTAGAACTATGTGTTCTGAAGTGTTAAATTTTTGTAGTTCTGGAGGCTTTCTCACTTACTATGGTCTGTTAAATCACAACTTGTTTGGGGATATTTTACTCTGATTATTTGGCAGCTTTTTTGAGAAATCCACACGTATGGATCAAAAAAAAATGTAGGAAGCCCAATTTGGGCTGGCAAAATTTCAGAACTGACACAACCCCAAAACACAAAAAAGCCAGCTAAAATAGCCAGTACAAAAATCTGTATCAGCTCTTGCTCATCTGCAGTGCAAAAGCAAACACCAACAAATCTAAAAGCCTATTAGGGTTGCATCCAGCCTGATCATTGCAGAAGTTACTGAGGAATATTTTAGAATGTCACTATCAATGTGTTGCTAACAAACCAACTATAGAAACATAATCATTTTACTAAAACTCCTACTCCTCTCCCTCATACTTTTGCTTGGGAACCATTTGCTCAGGGATTCTGTGAGCACAGTTCCATGCTGTAAAGTGGTACTGGCAGACAGCTGACACAGACAGGATAGATGATAGATGGATATTTCCCAGCAGTAGTCCTAGAGAATATTTGCCACTGTTGCTTTCTCTATTCTAGGCAGCTGTTTCAGCTAGCTTTTGCATTGCTAACAAGTACTGAGATTAAAATAGATCTTCAAAATAGCTTTGTGCTAAGGCTTCACAGAAACCTGTTGGCTGGATAGTCTCACAATGACTCACTTCCACAACTTGCACTTCCCACAAACATCTGTGAATCATAAAAAGCTTTAATGAATGTGGATAGCTGTGCAAAGAAACTACACATCATCTAGGTATGTACACTTTACTTCTTTTAACTCTGTTCTCAGCTGTTTCCTTTCTTCTGTTTCATTTTGTGCCAGGTTTTTATTTTAGATTGTGCAGGCGAGAGCCTGTATTTTTAATATGTCTCTGCAAACCAAGTCTGGCACAAATCCGGGGTGGTATAAATAACAAACGTTCCATTTCAAGGAACTGATTTGCAAGTATTGAGAACAACATCCAAATCTCTTATTCCTATGTCAAAGTTTTGAAACTTACCTGGTTTTGTACTCAAACGGATTTTCACACAATGAATGAAAAACAGATTACTGTAACAGATGAGGGGGAAAAAAGGAGGATAATGTTGAAACGTGAAAAGATGTATTTACCCAATTTCCACACTATAATTAAAGCAACCAGGAGATGCATTCCATTATTGCAGTAATGTTATTTTGGTCTAGCAAAAATTTCTTCAATATATGTTGAAGTTAATTTATCCTATGTTTATGCTAAAAATTGAATTTAGATTACACTTTGTATAGTCACGACTGAGTCAGCTTGAATTTCTCTCAAGGGCTAATTTAACTGTTACGGAGGAGTTAGAAAGATCAATCTCACAGTCTTACCTGTGGATTAAAGAATCCTGTCATCCAGAACTGATTTGGTCGGCCATCCTGCAGCCAACTGCTGAACTGCTGGTTTCTTTCAAGAAGCTCAGTAAACCAAAATCCCAAAGTAGCTGACTCCCAGGAAATCTTAAACCAGAGTTTTGGAATTCTAGCATCATACATATTATCTACAGCATCTTGCAATTCTTCTGACATAATTATGGTTCCTGGAAGATAAGTAAAACATTCAGAATGAACTTTCCCCTAGCTTGCAAAGGCAATTAAAACTTCCAAATGACATTCTGAGTCTAATAAACCCTCTTTTGTTGTGCCTTAATTGCACACCTGTTGCATTAAAGTGTTATCAATTTGCAATTAATTTGCTCAAACTTACAAGACTTGATTCATAGTTAAAGGTGACAAGATAAATGTATTTCTTCTGTTATTTTGATCAGAAATAAAGAGGTTTTTAAAAACAACTCCATCTCTCTCACATATAATATTTATAATCATTATATTCAAACCGTGTTTGGAATGTGATTAATCATTTAAAATTTTTATATATTTTAATGGTTCCCACATACATGATCAATGATAGAGATCTACTGTGTAACTCATCTATATCCTAAGCATGTACTGACAGTGATTATATTCAAGAAATTCACTGTTATTACTGATAACTTTGTACATTTCCATTATCAAGATTCCCAGTGGGACAGCAGTACAGAGAATAAACCTAGAGGCAAGATTTTTTATATATATATTTTTTGGCAGTGGCAGTGCACACTCACATATTCCATGCATAGCACTGTTGCCTCCATTAAAATATCAACATTACTAAGACAATGATTTTTCAGTGACACTCACCGTTCCATGTGCCAGAAGTTCCTACATCTTACCAGTTTGTATTCTCAATAGTACGGAGAGCTGGCACATGGCCATGCCTCAGGATGTCTTCTCTGTTCCAGTTAAAATATTTTAAATTATAGAAATTGGTCTGGTACCCCCGTTCCAATTAAATGTTCTCGTAGTACCAATGTTCAATGCATTGTCATACACACAACTACTGTAATTGCCACAGGATTACATGAGATACCAAACAGAATTAGGTGGCTTCCACCACAGAACATGTAAAGGAAAGAGAAGTGGTCTGGGTGACTGCAAGCAAGAGCTGCAGCAGCCCATCCAAACATATCTGTATGGAAATGTGGCTTGTAATAAGTAAGCATTTCAAGTCCCTTCCTTCCATTGAAGTTGGCAGGCCCCCAGTTCAGGGGAAAGAGAAGAATATCCAGAAACCAAACACCAGCTTTTAATTTAGAAGAATGCAGTGGCTACCCTGAATACTTCCGTAACAGTGTGTCCAAATCTGGTACTTTCTACTATATATCAATGGCAAATAGGCTTCCTTTTCTTCTAGCAGATAATGAACTGCTCTCATTTATACACACCTCTTTGTGCAACAATTGCTATAAGAAAACTAACAACTTTTGCAAATATTAAAAAATACTGCCTATCCCACATTCTCTGTAATGGCTTTGTAGTCAGCTTCAGAATCATTTTTTGGGATAGCTAAAGGTCTTTTATAACACAATAAATAAACCTTCTCTTTGGGTATAAATCTTCTCTAACATATAACCAAGAGCACCACCATTTAAGAAAGAAGCCACTCTGTGTCATCTCCCCTTTACCTAGAAAAATGTAATATTAGACCATATGCTGTATTCACCCTTTGGAGGCAGAAAAAGTGGAAAAAAAATCATGCAATACATGTTGGTTTCGACTTCGGAGCAACTGCAGTGAGGGCAGAAAACAAGCGAAGAGCCTCCCGTTTGATCCCTGTTTTGAGCCCTGGGGACCATTACCATCCAAACTAAGAAAGAAAGAACTCTTTCATCTCCATTTCTTCCTTATTTTCAGGATGATGCAGCCAACTTTCTCCTGCAACAAGAGTTGTGACAGAGCCACATTTTCTTCCCTATTCTTGTGGGCAGGCCTGAGGTTTTCAAGTACGGAGATACAACCAGTCTCTGCCCCAAAGCATGGTGAAACCTCTTCGGTTGTCTGCCCGTTATGACTCAGAGCAGCTGCTGAGAATACTAAGCCAGAGTGTTCTTGAGGATGAGCTATGTTCACAGTTCTGGCCTTGCCCATATAGATGCATAAATATTGCTAGTGAGTGGGTGTCATCTCTGGCAGTAGGCATACAGTGCTTGAATTTCAGCACTAAATGACATCTGTGGGTGTTGGGATGCATTCCTGCAGCTAAAATACTCCAATAAAAATAAAAATAATTAAAAAAAAATAAATTGTCAGAACTAAAACTAGTAACACATGAGAAAAATAATGGCATCTTTCTGGAGAAAGGTGATATAGGTATTTGAAAAACTGTATTTGATAAATTGAATGAGTAGCACAACACCGTAGGCTTCTCACATCTAACTTCTGAGAAACTCAGAGCATTGGTTACCATATGAAGAGACTGAATGTCCTATGAACTTAACATGACAGGCTTGAATGTTCTATGAATCAGAAAGGCCAGCTGTCTATAACTTGGATATTTTGGGGATTACTTCATGATATTCCCTTTCTTGAATGGAATTAAGCCCATCTGAAAATGACTGATGAAAGGTCAGGTCAGTTAAAGACATTAGTGTATTTCCATGCTTCAAAAATAATATGTACTGTAAGCATACTGTTTGCACAGCATACACAGTTTGGAAATTAGGATTCCCCTTTTTCATTGCCCTAAATTTATACTGTCTCACTTCTAAACCATACCTACATTTATCCAATTGCCGTGTAGTGATTAAGCCAAATAAAGCTACTCAGTTCCGAGGATAACTCTTTTTTATTGTTAATTAAAGTAAATAATCTGTTCTGTTAAATTGATCTGGTTTTAGGGTTATTCATTCAATAGATATAGTGCTTTTAATGGACTACATCAGGACTTTGTATTATTTCATGGAGTTGCCTCTTTTCACTATCATACCTACCACAAGCTGAATCCGAAAAACGTGGAATTTGTAAAATTGGGATCTGCATTTTGAATTTCACATTTAGGGAAGCCTGCATCTGGACTAGAAAACATGCGTCTCTCATTTAAATGAGTGGATAAAGTTAGGAACAAAGGAAGGATCTTAAACTCCAGCATAAACGAAGAAAAGGCTCAATCCACTGACTGATTGTCTTCCCACAGGCACAGATGTGAATAACCAGAATAATTACGTAGGATATAAATGAGATGAGAAGAAGCTAGTTTCTCCATCAAGTACAATTTGCCAATAGCTGACATCATTATAATAGGACTGAAGACTATCCCTTGAGGAAAATACTTGCGAGACAATGAGTCTGTTAAGCTAGCCTAAACAGTACACAGGGGAAAAAGCTCAGTGAACGCATCAATCCATTCTTGACTGTCACAGTTGCAACTATAGAAGTCAATCTTTTCAGCCTTTAATCCCCACTCAAGTGTACCTCACAAGCAACCAGGTTTGTTATTGGACCAGTCATTCTTTGCCTCCACCACCAAGCTGCAACTCCCTCTTCTTCATTCAACATATTGAAGAGAAAATCCCAACTTGCTTGTAACTTCATAAGCTTTCCTCCCTTTCTGCCTTATGGCAGCATCTAACTTGCTGTGCTTTCCCCAAAGAAAGCATTATTTATTATTCCACCCAAAGGTACAAGGTATACAGAGTACTAGACAAAAACAATAAAAGCTAATATGTTTCCCCATACCTAAAACTTAACCTTTTTTTTGCAAGCTTTAGTATGTTTCTGCTAGTTCAGTGATGGCCATTGCTGTACTAAAAGAAGTCAACTTCTTCACTTCAGGCAGTTCTTCAGGTATTTCCCTCTTTCTTCACTTGCAGCACTTGGACACTTCAGCATTTAGAGATGATTCCCAGGAAGTTCTCAGAGGCTTATTTAACTCACCATGCTGTTTTAATCACAAGGACCTCAACAATTTATCACCTCCTTTGGCTCTTGGTCTCCAGAACAGAAAGAGTAAATCAGGCAGCCAAGCCCTGCAATGCACAACACTGTCTCCATTTTTTACTTGGAGACTGTGGTATTCTCTCCAGCCGCACCTAACCTTTGCCCCTGTTCTGTTTTCTGTTTGTTTCCCACCTTCCTTTTCTGGTGCAGAATCCTCTGATTTAATTCTTCAAGTCAAGAGAGATGAAAGGAACTGAGAAACTTGAGTAGCATGCAATTTTTCCACATAGAAGAGCACACAAATCCTAGATTATTTGCAACAGCTAATTCCTTTAAGTCAGAAAGAAGGCAATTTGAAAGTACCCTTGCAAATTGTTCTGAAAACTTACCAGCTCCAGTACTAAATGCACTTGGCTACACCCACCAAAGGACTGAAAATAAAAATTTTAATGCAATAATTTGGAGATTAAAATCCAGGCACACCCCCCAAAAAGTAATACAAATCACTAGCCTGAGCTAAAGTAATAGAACAGGCAGATCAACTATTTTTCTGCACTTTGTCCTAAATGTGCAATGTTTGTGCAGTTTGTCCTGGCCAGCATCATGGCAAGCATACATAACACTTATTAAGAAGTACAGAAATAATATGCCATGCTTTGTAAAAGACAACAGGAGGCATTCTGGCATCCTTATCAGAGTAAGAAGTAAATGATGGATGAGAGCTGCTGAGCCAAGGGTAACTATGCCACAAGACATACTAGACTCATCTCCTCCATTCCTCAAATGAATTCTCCATTGTTACATTCCATTAATGACCTCACTGAATGCTCTTACTCATCTTCAAATAAAACCCTCATCCAAAGGTGGAATACACTGATGATCCCTACAAGCCTCACATACACACATTGTAAGAATCAGTAAGGTAAGAGCCCAAGAACTTTCAGTCCAAAAGTCTATTACCATCGTCAGCTGGCCAAACCAAAATTGTATTAGTTAGCAGTCTTAAAGCATTATTAGTCAAAACAGAACTTATCCAGCCCGTGGGAATGAGTCCATGCTCCTTCCACTCATGGGAAATTACCTTTCCTGTGCACTCTGGCAAGACTAACATCCTGAGCTTCATTTTTTTGCCACATAGGTTAGAATAAATTATCAGCTACCTCTTTCAGCTCTTTTGGAGTTCATGTATGTCCCTCTTGTAAGGTGCTACGTACAATGAACAGAAATTCCTTGCAGCAACATGATGCAAACAGTATTGTCAAGATCAAGGTATTCTGAGTTGGAAAAAAATAGTGAATTTTTACCTCATTCTTTCAGGGGCTTAACATGAGTTTGTGTAGATGACATAGGGATTCTAAGTGATTCCTATTATGTATGTAGAACTACATGCTACCTCACATCTATGTGAAGTTCTGGGTGTTTCAACATAGTCCTGTATAAATGACAATAAGGAAACACTTAAGGCCAACATGCTGGTTAGCAATGCAGTATAAGGATGGTGAGGAGATAAAAGTAGGTAATTAAATAGTTTTTAATAAGGTAGCAAATCAATGACTGGGATGTACAGAAACTAGTGAAATGCACCAGTATTCCTCAAGGCTTCATTATTAACAGTTATTAGTAGGTAATTAAATAGTTTTTAATAAGGTAGCAAATCAATGACTGGGATGTACAGAAACTAGTGAAATGCACCAATATTCCTCAAGGCTTCGTTATTAACAGTTATTATTCAGCTTTGTCTGAATAATAAAGTTCAAAAAATATTAGAAACAAATACAAAAATGCATAACTTTTTGCTATCTAGTAGCTTCTGTCTCAATAGTCTCACCTGTATTTTCTCATACTTCTCAACCTGCCATAAACATATACCTGAAACATGCTAATGTCCTAATTTTAATGAGTTTTCATGCATATAACCTATGCCTCATTTAAAGAACATGTACATGGTATACATCTGTGTGGGTAGAAAGAGGGAAAATAACAAAGTCCTATCTTTCCTTAGTAATATCCTTGTTCCTGATCCTATTATTCCAAAAGCTCTGATTGCCCTCGCTTTCAGTGTAGGATAAGAGTAATTTGTGATTTTTTTTTCAAGTCCTGGCAAGTAGGTTATGTGTGGTGTGCGTGCATGAAAATATGCTAGTTTTGTAACACGAGGGGTGCCATATTTTAGTTGCAGCGGAAAGTTTGCTTAAGCCTGGTGGAGCTTCTCCATGACAAATGCCACAATGGCTTCTGAACTAGTTATTTGTATTCCACTTCTTTGTCTTCTGTCTTGGTCTTATGGCTCCCACAGGCATTTGAACAATGCTTGTCTTGCAAGTACTAAGAGAAATGTAAGGAACAAAAACTGTGGGCCTGTGGAAACAAATCTTTACACATTACAAGACAGGCAAAAGCTTTTAGAGGCATTGCTATATTCTCAGGAAATATGTTAACAGGAAAAGGACTTCTCCTAATGCTGCAAGTGCTGCACAAATAGCAGCGGGAGTTCTGTGATCATGTGGCACATATATGACATGAAAGGATAACAAATCCAAGGTTTCCTATATGGCCTTCACTTGTTCATGAAGTAGGCAGTTCCAAAGGATTAGTTTGAAAACACAGAGCTATAAGGTACCAGAAAAAAATGCCAAGTGGATGTAGTTTTATGACCTAAGTAGAATCTAGATATACTTATGAATAAATGAGTTAAGCATTTGTTTCTTTCACGACAACCCCATAAACAGAATATTAAGTAGGTTAAAATAACTCAGGAAATAAAGCCAAATTAAAAGCTGTGCTTATTTCCATTGCCAAGGATTCAATATCCACTTCCAGCGCTACTACAAGCATGCTCCACTGCTGAGATTCATTGAAGCCACTCTTCTCATTTTCTTCAATGATAGAAGGCTCATCAGGGTGCCATCAAAGCACTCACCACTCCTACTTCAGTGCATGGAGAAATGAAGAGAACCACCCCCAGTCTCACAGATAGGCCACATTCAGTTCCCCTCTACTCAAACAAACTCTAAGAGACTAGGAATAACTGAACGGGTTATTAGATTTTACTTCATTTAAAGACACTATCTTCATTAGTGGGATAGGGGGGTTGAAATGCCCACTCCCCAACAAACAGCCAGGGTATTAGTATTCTGTGCCAGAGGCATCTACACTTCCACAGGAGGAAGATAAGGCACATACACAGGAACTCTATAGCTCGTATACTGCCCTACAAAAGATACGGTCACCTTCTTCCAGGGGCTCAAGGTCTGATGTTCATAACCCATTAGGAACTGGAGTTTTGGTTCAGGCTCCATGTCTTACTGCTCCCCAGATGAAAAGATGAGAAAACAGCTCTTTCGTGTTCCCTAAAAAGATTTCCCTGTTTGGAAGATTGCCTCTGTTTAGGTCACTTGAGAGGACAATCATCATTGCTGTTTTCTGATTTATGTGAAGCTCTGTATTATACCAACTGTGAAATAAATTCTGGGCAATCAATAAGTAATTAAAGCAGAACTAATAGGTGGGACATAACTGAGAGTACAAAGTGTAGCTACAATCTAATTATTACGATTTGATCCAAAAATGTATCCCTCCGGGCAACAAAGTATTGGTAGAGATGCAGGCTTGTGGGGCATGGCTGCCAACAAACATGTTGGACACATGCTGAGCATCCTCACACCTCCCAAAAGCTGAACACTGTTTAATCTGCCCTCTGGATAGAGGGACAAAACTGGTCCTGCTAATTCCCTCAGCATCCCTCATGTTCAGCTGCACATGGGCTCTCATTGAGGAGGGCTTTATATTACCTCAAATATAATTTAGTGAGCAGCAGTAAAATGGCAAGGTCCATCTATTCATATCCAACCTGTAGAATCAAATATTCAGACCTCCTTTCACAAAGCTACACGACACAACATGAAGATGCGCTGTATTCTTAAACACAAAATTTGTTTGAAAATTTAGATCTGCTGTAAGTGGATGCTCAGGCCTTCACAGGTTCATGAAGCCAGAGCCAGATGCATGACCAGCGCAGATGCCAAAATTCACAAGACCTGTTGAAGCAGGCAGATCAGTTTAGCTCATTGTAAAGAAAAATAGCACATCAGATGATCTGAGATTGCAGTTGACTAGTTTTGGGGGAGAATATAGTACAAAAGAGTTTGGGATTTTCCCCTTTGCTAAGGCAAGGCGGAGTGCCTAAATGTCCTTTTCACCCCCTAATTAACAGTCTACCACATGCACTTGATGTATCATGAATCTGCCAGAAGCCATTAATCGTTATTGTTAACTATACAGCCAGTTTTGTTTTCAGGGCAATTTTTCACTATATTTAACTTGCTTGTCCCTCAGAAAATTATGATGTTTTAGAGGATTGCACAAAAGTTACCGCATTAACTTGATTAAACACCTGGTAGAGGACTGTGCCTACTGTGGAACTGAATACTAAGTGCAAATAAATTATGATACTCATCCGTTCCTCTGAAGAATATTGTACATTTTGAGACTTCAAATATATCTGTCACAATCAAGGAAAGATTAATACTTTCCTGGATGGAAAGCATTATTTTAATTTACTTGAAAAGGGACTCTATGCTCATATAAAAGGGAACTTTCAGCTCAGTACTGAAACAAAGGACAATTGTTTCTTTAGGCTTGATCTTTGCATAGGTTATTCCATGATATGGAAGCAAATTAGCCTTGGGCACGTTTATGAATCTCTTTCCTAGATTCAGATTAGAGGCATGATGTTTCTGAAGCATGCATTGTTGCCTCAGTGAATCATACAAATGATAGGAAAAAAAATCACTTTTGACTCTTATTTAACAAAAATAAAAATTAAAAAAATCTCCCTTCATGAAAGACTTACTGTCAAAAGAGTGGGAAACACCAGTAAAACAGATCACAGTACTGCCATCACCTATATCAGAAGGGACTAGCTTTGAGGCACTTTAACCTTCTCTCTGTGGGGACAGTTTGCTGTCTCAGGTATTTTCTGCCTCTACTGGAGAACAGCAGACTTGAGTGGGACCTTAACCAGTGGAACCAAACCGTTCCTGCTTCATTTTAATTTATTGTTAATTCAAGAAGCTTGGCTGAGCAACAGTATACTTTCCATCGTGGGTATTTCAACTCTTGCAGATGAGCAAAATGGGAAGTGAAAACAAAAAGCAGACGGTAACATCATCATCTCTTCTTTTTCTCACTCCTTTTCTGATCAAATTTTCCATCTGCTTCTAGTTGCCTGTACTCTTGATTTATTTTAACTATATTCACCATTGCTCACTTTCAGCCAAATACTCCTGTCTCTGAGAGATACGGAGTGCTGTTACCTACTTCCTGTGATGGCTAAAAGCAGAACTCTTTCGACTGGCACTCACACTCACTTCAGCTTCCATTTAGAGACAACCTATTTGGTACAACCAGTTTCATGAACATTGCAAATCTCATCCTTAAATTAGAGTCTTTACCATCTGCCCTCCTGAGTACCCTGTCTCTCAATTACTTAGCAGCAACACTTCCACCTTGTTCTATATCATTATGTCTCAGCTTAATTTCATAAATGACTCTGGCACACGACCTGTGGACCTAATCACGCAATTCAGCTCCTCTGAGCTCTGTAGAGATCCTAGAGAGAATCACCGAAGTGTAGTAGTGCTGTGGGACATGAACTGCAATACTGGAGCACATGCATACAGAATAAATTAAGGTAGAGTGTCCTTAGAGATGCAGTCAGGATGCTTTGAGGGCTAGAATTAGTGATCATATCATAAAGAGAGAGAAAAAGAGAAAAAACGGGGAGGTAGAGAACAAAAGAGAAAGAGGTAGAAAGGAATGTAAGGAGGGGAAATATTTATTTAGTTATATAGTATAAGACACTGCTAGTAATAAATATTGCATCTTAATTGGTATGATTTTTAATATTGTAACTTACCGTCAATAGCCAATTTGAGATCAGTCAGTGTAGTTCGAACTCTCGATATAACATGTTGCATGCGGTCAATTTCTTGACGGAGAAATATGTTTATGGGTTGAACAGCTCCCATCTTTTGAAGCTGGGCTTTCACCTAAACAAGAATAGTGCAACAAATATAAAATTTAATCTCCTGTTTCCCATTGAAAAATAAAGCATGTTTTTTTCAATTGTATTGCATAATTCCTGAGAAAAGAAACTTTTATGTAACAGATGGCCATGCAAGTCCTGTGCCAACTGTAAGATTTAGCACAGTGTGACTCATTAGCTTACCAAAAGGAGCTCCTCCATCATCCTAAGGAGGGAAAGTTCCCTCTTTTTGAAGGGACACAGCAGTTCCTTCTGTCCTTGTTAGGCTGCGGGGTCTTAGATCTTAAAAAAAACAAACCCCACATGCTATAAAAAAGCATGTTCAATGGTAACTTCTTCAGATTTCCAAGTTGTGCTAGGTGAACTTTCTCACCTCTTCTCGCCCTGCTGAATTGAAATAATGCTACAAATGGAGTGCGACTTAACAAGCACAATGATAGATAAAAGCTGCTACTTCCAATAGCACGTAACTCACTCATAAGACAAGGTGATCACGGATGCATTACAAGAGAGGCAAGATTGCCCGGAATAATACCGATGCCACAGAATTCTGTTACACCATTATGTGCACCATTTTATAGGTAGGAGCTTTTGGCCTTCTTAATTTTTAAGGATAATAGTTTCACTCATATTCAACAGAGAATATTTTCAAAATGGATTAGTTGTCTATGTTACTTAAGGACATGTCACAGCAACAGTAGCAAAAGCATTCCCTGTCTCACTTCTCACCTGTATATGTATTATGCATATAATACATATACAATATGCTTCAGACATAGACTGTATGTCACACTGAAGCAGCCTGAACCCTGATCTTTGCTATAGTCACTCCTTCTCTCTGCAAGGGGACTCTGGAACCAAAAAGAGATCACAAACAGTAAAGGAAGATCCTAAATCCAGATACCTATATGGCCATTAATTTATCAGAAAAGAGCAGACACATAGGATCAGTTTGCTAAAATAATTAAAGAGCTTATTTTGAGCTTACTAACAAAAGATAAATGTAAACATTACTAAAGACCTTATTATTACACAGAATAGCAAGTTTCTGCAAGACAAATATAATACAGCAGTTGAGTAGTTAGAATTGCTAGTATAAATGAGTAAATGCTTTGACAATTTCCAATTCTCAAGTTTCAACCCCAAGCCCAATAAAATACTATTTTTCAACTTTATATGCTATGCTTTTTGGGAGACAGCTATCAGCAAGGTTATTCATCATATTTTAATCACAAGGACCCATGAGTTTGTCAGACAGAATGTCCAGGAAATAGGTGCCAGCCAATTATGCAAATGCTTTGCAGTGTGACAGTTCATTTTACAGACTGAGTTAATGTGTTTCTTCCTGTAAAAAAGAAAAAAACTACTAAAATCAGCTATCACAAGACTAGAGCTGAGATAATAAACTCTTTTTGGATAATTTACACAATGAAGCATTCTGATTTTTTTCATACAAAATCCAAGGAAAGCTTCTGCTTTCTGAAAATTTCACAGGAATTGATAATTCTCCCTCTTGCCAAAAAAGCAAAGAAAACTTTGATTATCTTTATGTTTGATTATTCCCTAGTGACAAATGATAGGACAAGAGGGAATGTNGGGGATATGGTTTAGAAGTCGTTTTTGTCAGGTTAGGTTAATGGTTGGACTTGATGATCTTAAAGGTCCCTTCCAACCTCAACAATTCTATGATTCTAGGATTCTATGATGGTTTTTTTTCCAGAATACTGAGAAGTCTAGTGCATATCACCAATAAGAAAGGAATTATACAGAACATAGGCCATGCATTTTATCCTTTAAATAAGAAAAACACTTTTGTCTAGTCTAAAAAGTATGTGTTCCTTTTGGGGATCATTTAAAGGAAGAATTTCTCCTGTTTGAGGAAAAAATGTATGGAAGGTGTTGTTCAAGGAGTTATTTTCCAAAATACTGATATTTATGAATCTACAAAGAGAAGACAAAAAAAAAATTCTAAAATATTACTGTACTGATAATTGTACATTTTACCTAGTGAATTCTCCAAATCTAAACATTCTTCTGATTTGTTTTCATCTACCTACAAAAATACCTGTAAGGTTTTGAATCATGGAGTGAACCGATAATGCAGAAATTTGTTAATCCGTCCTAGATATATTCACAGCACTCAGCTTGAAGCACCAAGCATAACGAGATATGAAAACTGAAAAAAATTACATACTTCCTACTTTATTGTATACAAATCAATCCTGATCTGCACTGAGATTTACTAGGTATAACATAGCGCCTTTCTTGGAAATCTTGCTGTTAAGATTAGTTTTTAATACCAACTCTGAGGTATGATTGACTGTTTTTGTATTAGAATTCTTATCAAGCAATCAGATGACTTACTTCCAGTGTTGTATTTATTATGACATAAAGAGATGGAACCTGACTGACAAAAAAAAAACTTAAAAGACAAAACTCACTAACCAAAATGGCCTTTCCGAGATTAATATACTAATTCTATAAAGCCCACTTACAATATCTCCTTTTCATTATGCAAACAGCTGTCATCTAACATAAAACAAGGTGATTTAAGAAAGGAGCAACTAAAATCATAATCTTAATAGCTTTGTCTACATGATTTTGCAATGCACGTCTCTACTGTGTCAGATTCCCCTATGCACGTTTCTTAGCTGTCCTCAGGTAACCAACCCCTTTGTCACCACATGCTTTACAGAACATTCCACAGAAAAGCAATTGCTGAACTCATGTCATTTAATGATCAGTGATCAAGTTACTGTAGTAGTAACTGCCCATCATTTTCAGTAAATGCTATCATTTTCAATTAGACTTGCCTACTTGCTATACCCTTTGTCAGCAGAAATGGGAAGTCCATCATTCTGTAAGATGGTCTAAATAAGAGGCCTGAATAAGAAAGACAAGCTCAAGTCGTGTCCAAGTCAAAGCACTTTTCAAGTGGTGTCAAGGATCACTTCCCTATGGCGTACAAGGAAGCGGGCAGCAAAATATGTAGAAAATAGCTGCAGCTCTAGAGCTGGGTGATCACCATATCCAATAGGGTTGGTAAGTAAACCAGAGACACCTTACAAAGCATCTATGTTACTGTTTCAGTCCAGACCCCGAATTTTTTTTGTAGCAAAAAAGTCTACACTGAAACGTAGACTCCAGGCACACAAACTGTCTTAATTTCAAATTAATCTAACCCAAAAGGTATGCTTCGGGGAGTCCAGCATACTCCAACAACTAATGGGTGTTCAGCCTACAGGCCAGACTAGAGTTAGACCAAAGAAAAGTCCCCAGTAAAACAGCTAATGCAGGCCTGGAGTCCTCAGATGAACTCTTATTCCCATGCAATACTTGCTAATGTAGTCATAGCATTAGCGGAGGATAAGGTGAATGCAATACTACAAAAAAATTTTGAGGAAAAAACCCATTGCTACTTGTGCTAAAAGCCAACCTCCAATAAAATACAGTATCTTTGGAATGTCTCTACGTCTATTCCCTAGCAAGCTGTTTTTCAGGCTGCAAGGATCATTTTCATTATAAACCTCTGCATGTGACAGGCTGACATTAATTCTTGCATCTACCTTCACTCACATGGACTGACTGGACCTAATCATTTTACCACTAATCTCTCTGTTACCTGTGAGGCAAGACCCAGTAGCAAAAAGGGTTATGAAAGCAGAATTCTGACTCTGACTCTGCCTTTGGAGTGAGAAAAATGAAGACAGTTTTAGGTCAGGAGGAAGGTTTGTTTTGCTTTTCCATCACCTGTGTCAAACTGCGGTCTGATAAACCATGCAAAGGTGACTTGTTTTGTTTATAGTCTTTTGGGTGGACATTGAGTCCGTTATTTGACTGGTGAGAAGAACTGTTAAAAGACAACAACAACAAAAGAAGAAGCATATACCGTGGGGTAAAATGATTGTCCTGTTTTGAAAGTTGTTGGTTCCAAAGTCATCACCAAAGGCCAATAATTGAGAAATGAAAGCCTCTGTGTGACAGCCTGAATTTTCTCTGGATTCAAAATGTATCAAGAGAAAGTACAATCTGGAGCTCTGAATGTCAGCAAATAATTGGTTTCAGTACCATCCGTCCCTAACCTAGTCTGCTGGGGTTTTAATTCTGATCAAATTCACTCCACGCTTTCTAAAGGGAGCCACAAGAACTGATCAAAGATAGCAAAGGCACCTGCCACTTTCCCTGAAGAATATTTGCTTTTAATTACATTCACTTGTTTCCTAAATTTTTTGTTCCTTTTCTCCACTGATACTATCTCTATAACTTAATTGCCAAAGACTACCACATCATGGCCTTACTCGAGCATAGTATTCTTCTAAGAGCAAACCCAAGCTGCACTGCGAGGACTAATGAATGTTTTTCTTTTTACTGCTCTTATCCAATGAGGCATGCATAGGAACTCTTTTTGACGCATTCCCTCAGTCTCTTACAATTCAGTATATTAGTTTTATTTGTTTCAGGATTGTTAAACTGATCTAGTAGGTAATAATGTCCTGAATATAGGTAATAACGTCCTGAACGACCAAATGTTGACTTAAATTGACAAACAACAGAACTCATCTCATTCCCTTTTTTCAGACATCACAGGAAGTAATTACATAATCCATTTCACTCCTTATACTTGTAAGCTTAATTCCATTTGCTTATTATATTGCAGCTTCTGCTAAATTCTGTTGCTCCTTCCCTCAGAGAACATCTAAACTGTCCCTTTTTTTCTGCTTTGACTAATGAAATTCTTGGTTATATGCTAGTGAACATAATCTTTTTTTTTTCTTTTGGTATTTCAGACATTCTTTTTTTGTCAGTTTATGCAAACTTCCATTTAAAAATGAAGCTTTCTTTACAGCTTACTCCTGCCATCTCCACCATTTCTAAGAGATTCCAGAAAAACAGAGCTTCAGTTCAGATGAGAAACACATTTGATACAGATTTTTTTCTTATTGTGTAGAGGTGACCACACTCCTGGCTCATAAACAACTGCAGCAAAGAGGTGGAACTGGGCCCTAATGGCAGAAAAGTGAAATTCTCCTCCAACAAAGAACACATTGGTAAAGACCCAAATTAGTTCTAAGATCTACAGAATGAGAGAAAGAGTAAATCCATTAAGCACAATGAAGAAGGAAATATTGAAGAATCAGGAACTCAAGAAATAATGCCAAATCTCATAACACTGCAGAATTAAAATCTGAAGTTGTAGTGCAGCAGACACAGCCAAAGACATGTGCAGAGGAACATATTATTACCAATAATAAGCTGTTTGAAAATGACCAGTGGATGTTCTGTAGATACTCAGAGCAAAGGAATGACTACTATGATACAGAAACAAAGTGTAATTTTTGGATGGTTTTGTGGAAATTTACCATGTCACCTATCAGTAATGTGGACTGAAGAAACAGTCTGTAAATAGAGCGGTGTGATTAATCAGAGAAGTGCAATTCACAGATCAAGAGGTACAGAGCCTGAGAAAACTGGAAATCGCCAGAAGGAGGTGGCATCTACACTTATTGATAAGAGAATGAAACAAACTTACATCCTGAGCTCAGAATACATTTACAAGAAATACAGAGGGAAAAAGTAGATCCAACAGGACATCCTCTGACTGTGCCTGTTAGAGCCAAGCAGGGGGAGGAGCAGGGAGCAAGATGATGTAACAGTATTAAATACTGTTTTACCCTGTACAAACATGAATCTCCTTACTTGAATCATAAGAGAACAGCTGTCAAGCAAATTGAACCAAAAAGAGGTTTCCTTGAAGCTCAGAGAAGATGTCAGAGAAGTGGACAGAAGCAAAGAACTATCTTGTTGTGAGCATCATTATAAAGATGATTGCTTATAAGAAAATAAAAACCCGCATGTATGATTGGCAGATCATGAGAAAAGATAATAGCTTGTCATACTACTGGATGACAAGTGAAACAGCAATGAAAACAACTGGTGGTGATTTTTTTATACAGTCACATGGAAAAGTATGTACTGTACCCAAAAACAGTACTAAAATAGAGACAAGTTAAGAGTGCAGGGTGGAACTTCCAAAATAAACCCTCCAGACTCTTTGTCCTTAACTACAGCTTTGGTTGTCTCCAAAGCTAAGACACTCAAGGAAGTGACTGAAAAGGGAAGGCCTACTCTATGTGTGTTTTTTGTGGATAACCTGAGTGAATAAACTAAGAAGGAATGAGAGTGAATGACACCAAGATTAAGCAGAAGAAATGCCAGATAAAAATAGTATTTGTTCAAACCAGTTAGAAGTGAAATTTGGATTAAAATAGTGTGTATGTATTTTACAAGACTAAAAGGCACTGCACAAATTTCCCAGGCACAAAATCTGAGGGCAAGAATACCCTCTGATTACAATATAAAATCCAGTACTACTGATGTCTTCTAAGTATTACAAATTCTTCTCAAGGAAAAAAGCTGGCAGTTTAACAAGGGAATGAAGAAATACTCCTTTGGAGGATTTAGCAAATGTATTGGAAAAAATTAGCTCAATACACATATGACAAATATGGCAAAACCGTGTATGCTACCCAGGCATTCAGTATTCTATTGTTATTGCAAATTGAAAAAAAAAATTCTAAGGAGCTGAATAAAACTAGAAGAAACTAGTTGCATGAAAAAGCTTTACTCTGACAGGAAGGATAAGGGGAAAGGACTGAGAACAATCCAAGGTGTATATCCAAGGTGTAAGTTATTAAATTTATTAAATCAGTAATTATTGTTATTAATTATTATACTTACTATTTTTAATTTTATTTGCTATTTATAATATCTATTTAATATTAAATAACAATGTCAAGACTAGAAAACTGACTCCAAAATCGAATTTTACAAATAAATGATATATATTAGTATCGCTGGGAATCACTCAATAAGCAGGTGACAAAAAAAGATAGACACAAGCAGGGATTGATGGAAAAATAACTATATGGAGAAAGCTGTTTGGAAACCTCACCAAAAAAAGGCTTCAGATTTGCAGATTGTAAGTAGCTTGCGAAGAAGAGAATGAAAAGAGAAGTTCTGAGTTGAATTATGACAGCACAGAAGAGGCTATTTATACAAGACATATTAAATCTGAGATGAATAGTAGAACAGAAGACAGAAAATATTGCCAGGGCCGCAAGACTATTGGTTGTAACCTAAATGGACCTTCTAAGTTGGCCAGAGAAGAAAATAAAGCATAACATAACAAGTTGCAATACTGCATACTGGGCTCTCTACAAGCTTGGAGTGCATGCAGGGAAAAAAAGCACTATCAGTGCAAAACAGAATTGTAAATAATAAAATTGTGGAAATGAGGGGTTTTCAGCAGCTACTGTTCATGAAACACATGGCAAGACACCAGATCCTACTTAAAAACTGATACAAGGGTGCTTTATGCTGGATTTTTCCATTTAATGAGACTGTTAATCAAAAATGCAAGAAAAGATTGACAAACATATCTGTTATGGCTCAAACTTCAAAAAATCTGGGGCATGAAAAGCTCAGTGGTAAAATCCATTATTCATCATGGTGGTATCATAATAAGACTAGGTAAATTGAAAGCTCTAACCACTGTAAGATCACTGATCCTTCAGAAAGAGGCACTGGTGTCCTCTAAGCTACTAAGGAGGGCAAGAACTTTCTGAAGTCTCTAATGGCTGTTCTGAGTTAAGGTCACTAATTAAGTGGACTATGGTATTTGAAATATATGTTTCTGATGTAGGAATATTTTAGAAAATAAACCAAAACAGACTTATAAGACACTGTGCATAATTTTAAGAATTTTTTAAAACACATGCCACTTAAATTTAAGAAGCCAAATAAAACTCATAAAACATATACATACATACATACATACATACATAAAACATCTGTATCTATAAAGCAGCATATACCTCATGAGGGTTATAATCTGGAGGTAACTTCTCTAGCATCTCATCAGCAAGACGCTGCACCACTGCTTCTCGTGTTTCCCCTCCTCCAGTGCTACTGTCTTTGGGCTGGATGCTCACTATTGTACTTAATGTCTCATTAGCCAGGTTAGTCTGGTAAGTTATATCTGCATTAGGGTGAAGTCCAAATACCTTAAAGTAAAAAGGAAAAAAATAGAAAAAAAATATGCAATTTTCCTTCTAAAATTGTATCAATGAAATAATCCATGAGAATGTATAAACAAGGAAGAAAACCCTCTGCTCTATAAAACAATTGATATGAATAGGTCAGTGGAAGTACACTTATTTAACTGGCCAAGGATCAAGCTTAAATTACACTAAAAAATTAACACAGGCTGCATATACAATGGCATTTTCATTCATATGAGTGGGGTATTTTAACTGATCTGACTATCTTCACATAGCAGGCTTTGGATCATGCTGTGGAGTGCTATCAGAGCGTACAACTGATTTCTTTCCACTGGATCAGACTAGAGCTTGTTGGAAACGTCATATGTGGACACTGACCTCTCACCACTAGCTCTTTGTTTCTACAGATCTATTGCATGTTGTACCAGCTCATGTTGATACCCCTAATAATCAGACCAGTTACCATTTCTGACACATTTTGTTTTATTCAGTCTCTTAGGTTTATAAGTGATGCAGCACAGTGAATAAAAACACTGCCCATATTTGAAGTACCTAAAGATTTTATGACTGGTAATATACTCAGGATATTTTATGGTTTAGCTATTTTTCGTTTACGTCTCCCACTCCTTACTTCCCCTTCGTCTGAAACGGAATTATTTTATTTAAGATACAGTGAGCAGAGAATTACTGCAAAGCTGCCCTTTGTCTGAATGATAATAGGTTTCTCAGAAACTTCCGCTGAAATATCAGTATGTCTATAATTGTCAGGTTGACAATTGCAACTCTTCTCCAGGAGGAATTGTACTGTGACTTATTTCACAAGCCTCATTTAATTATAGCTATTAACTCTCTCTTACAAACTTTGAACCACTGATCCAACAATGAGGAAGGCTTGCCCTGAAACTGAGCACCAAAGCCAAGCAGTCTTCCATTTCTCATTTTTCACGTTTTCATATTTTACATTTTACATGTTTTTCATATTTTACATTACTCTGGTCCTATGTTTTTATGCAAGCAATGTACGAAGGAATAAGAACAAAGAAACCAGAGTAGTAAAGCAATGGGTGGACCAGTGTCCTGGATGTCCTGCAAATTAATCAAGCAGCCAAATTTCTAATTCTTTTTGATCTGAAATCTCTGGGAATTTTGATTAAAAAGAGGGTGTTGCATTCTGTCTTCCAGGTTTTTGCAGCCTGATAAATGCTCAAAACCAATTGCAAAAGCTCTATACCCCTCTGAAATCAAAGTCATTTTCAAAGGGATTGCTGAGTTCAATAGCCCTCTTCAGAAGTCAGTGTTTATTCTGATCAGAGGTTGAAATTTCATCAAAAGGGCAAGGATACAGCAATCGGAGCTATTCAGTCTTTCTTTCTTAAGCAAAAATGGAAAGAGAAGGAAACAAAGATACACTGTTTTGACTAGCACAATATCCTTTGTGGAACAAAGAAGACTGTGAGCTTAAAAGGTTAAAGGTTTCCATGAGCAATTTTGACAGATTTTGGAATGACAGAATGAAGTCATAGATTTCTTCCTAACTTATGAAAATGTGAAGGAGAAAAAGATGTTTGCATTCCTGGACTGGATCCTATTTACATAAAAGTCAAACGTAAAATTCCCCTACATCAAACCATACATAAAGATTTTTTACAGGCATCAAAATACTTTAAAAATACATTGCAGCATTGTGAGATAGGTTCCCAAGTGCTTAAAAAAGCACATCCATGGAAGTAGCACGCAGCATGGGCAACAAACTGGAGGAGCTAGAGGCCATTGTACAGCAAGGAAACTATGATATTGTTGCCATCACAGAAATGTGGTGGGATGACTCACACAACTGGA
>RSEF01000002.1:99681673-99733140 GCA_003993805.1 Himantopus leucocephalus
TCCAACTCTGAAAATTCTGTGATTCTGTGATTCTGTGAAATCCGATAGAGTCAAGGTTCATATACTGATAGGAACCACTTCATGAGCTGGGCTCAAATGGATCCCACTGGCTGCATTTACTCTCATTTGGAAAAAGTGCATTGCTGCCAGCACGAATACCTTTGCATTTTGCTTTTACTACCTTCAGAGATTCAAAACTTCAAGTTTATTTTATGACCTTGGAATCTTCTTGCCCTCTTATCCAGCACATTATCAGTAACAGAAACCTATTTTTTTCTGTTCAGTCCTGTCTATTTGATTTTAATAGAACTTACCTCCACAGGCATTTATCAACTTAATAGCAATGAGACAGAAATCCAGAGCGCTCACTTCTGTTTCACTTTTAACTAACTCTATCATGTATGCCTGTACTAGAGGGAGCAGAAAGTTGCAGTCCTCCAGTTAATGTGACCACTGCAGTATACACACACTGGGTCATGCAAAAGTGCTTGCACCCAGGAGCTACCCTGCACCCTACCCTATCAATTTGTGGCAAAATTCAGATCTTCCTGTTGTCAAAATGGAATAATCTCCCAATTATAACTTGCAAAATAAGACCCTATGGCTTTTTTGTTTTCATTATTTCTCAGTTTCCATGTCTGCTCAACCCCATACAGAATTGGAAAATCACAATAGTTCAGTTTGGAAGGGACCACTGAGGGTCATCTAATCTAAACCACCTGCTCAAGCAGGGTCAGCTAGAGCAGGCTGTCCAGCACAGTGTCCAGTTGGGATTTTAATATCTTCAAAGATTGAGACTCCACAAGCTCTCCAGGCAACTGTGCTTGACCACCTTCACTCTAAAAAAGTATTTCCTTGTCAGATGGAATTTTCCGTTGTTTAATTTATGCCCATTGCTTCTTGTCCTTTCACTGGGTACTGTCAAAAAGACCCTGGCTCTATTTTTATACCCTTGATAAGATCCCACCTGAGCTGAAGAGTCCTGGCTCTCTCAGCCTTTCCTCATATGACAGATGCTCCAGTCCCTTAATCATCTTCACAGCCCTGCTCTAGACTCACTCCAGAAAGTCCGTATCTTCTTGTACTGGGGAGCCCAGAACTGGACACAGTAATTCAGATATGGTCTCACCAGTGCTCAGTAGAGAGGAAGGATCACCTCCTTCAACCTGCTGGATCACCTCCCTCTTCCTAATGCAGCCTAGGATACTGTTGGCCTCTTTGCCATGAGGGTGCTGCTGTTTCGTGGTCAGCTAGTTATCCACCAGGACAACCAATGCAGGAATTTGCATTTCCCCTTGTCGAACTTCATCAGATTCCACTCTGTCCAGTTCTCCAGCCTGCACAGATCTCTCTGGACAGCAGCACAACCATCTGGTCTATCAGCCACTCCTTACAGTTTTATATATCCTGTGAACTTGTTGAAGATGCACTCTGCCCCATCATCCAGGTCATTAACACAGTTATTAAACAGCATTGGCCCTAGTATTGACCCCTGGCACACAGCATTAGTGACTTGTCTCCAACTGGACTTTGTGCCATTGATCACAACCCTCTGGGTCCAGTTATTTAGCCAGTTTTCAAACCACCTCACAGCACACTTATCTACCCCATACTTTGTCAACTTGACTATGAAGGTGTTATGGGAGGTAGTGGCAAAAGGCCTTACTAAAGCTGAGGTAAAAAACATCCACCTGATCACCTCATTGTAGAAGGCCAACAGGTTGCTTGAGCATGATTTCTCCTTCACAAATCCATGCTGGCTACTCTCAATCACCTGCTTGTCCTTCATATATTTAGAAATGCTTTGCAAGAAGATTTTCTCCAGCACCTTCCCAGGGACTGAGGTGAGGCTGACGAGCCTGTAGTTCCCCAAACCTTTCTTCTTCCCTTCTCGAAGACTGGAGTGATTTTACTATCTTCCATTCTTCAGGAACCTCTTCCAATCACCATGACCATTTAAAATTAATCAGGAGTAACCTGACAATACATCAGCCAGCTCCCTCAGGACTCATGGGTGCAACTTATCAGATACCATGAACTTACATATGTTCATTTTGTTTAAATGCTCCCTAACCTGGTCCTCTTCCACTAAGGGTAAGTTCCTTGTTCTAGACTTTTCGTCTCAGGGGCCTGGGATTCCTGGAGGCCAGTTTTACTGGTAAAAACTGAGGCAAAGAAGGCATTGAGCCTTTTCCATATCATTTCTCACTAGTTCTCCTGCTCCATTCAGCAATGGACCCACATTTCCCTAGTCATCGTTTTGCTGTTTAAGTACTTATAAAATCCTTTCTTGTTGCCCTTCATGTTCCTTGACAGATTCAACTCCACTTTGGCCTTGGATTTCCTAACCCTGTCCCTGCAAGGCTGGACAATAGCTCTATACTCTTGCTGGGTCACCTGCCCCTGCTTCCCCATCTTGTACACTTCCTCTTTATGTCTGGATTCAGTTAGGAGCTTCTTGTTCCTCCATTCAGGCCTCCTGATGCCTTTGATTTCCTGCTTGTTAGGATGGATCTTTCTTGAGCTTTGAGGAAGTTATCACTGAATATAAACCAGTTCTGCTGGATCCCTCTTTTCCCCAGGGCCATATCCCATGGTATTCTTCCAAACCTGGAACAAACCTCTGAAGATGTTGAAGTCTTCTCTCCTGAAATCCAGGGCTGTGGTCCTGCTTTTTGCCCTGCTCCCTCGTCTTAGGATCCTGAACTCCACTATTGGTCACTGCAGTAAAGGCTGCCTCTGGATTTCACATCCATGACCAGTTCTTCCTCACTCATAAGTATCAGGTCCAGGCACGTGCCTTTCTTTGTTGGCTCCTTAGTTACCTGTGCCAGGAAATTGTCATTACTGCACTCAAGATATCTCCTGGACTGCTTGAACCCTGCTGTATCACCCTTCCAGCAGATAATTAGGAAAGTTAATGTCCTCCATGAGGAACAGGGCCTCTGAATGTGAGACTTCTTCCAACTGTTTGAAGAAGCCCTCATCTACCTCTTCCTGGTCAGCACATCTATGCTAGATACCCACTATAATGGTCTGCCTGCTAGTCTTGACACATACGTTCATGGCTTTGGAAAATATACCTGATTAAATTATTTATCTGACAAAAACTCCCTTTAACACTTTGAAATATTTTACCTCAGGTGTATCAATCACCGGCAATTGCTCTATGTACTGGAGATAGTCTTCAACTGTTTTCCCTTTTGGAATAACGTAATCTTTGTAGAAACAAAATTTTTCACTAAACATATGCTCGCCAAACCACACTCTTGCATACGTATTCAGCAGTGTTTTGTCAAGGTCATCAGTTACACGGCCACCATACTGTACTTCTCCAAGCATATAGCGAACACAGCTCCAGTTCACTCCACGTTTAATGTCCATATCATCCAAATGATTCTGAACAAATTGCACGCTGGCTGTGAAGTCTGCCTGATTAAATTCATAAGGAATATTCCAGCCCAATGGACCAAACTTTCGTCTTTCCTGTAAAATAGATAGAGTTAAAGGTAAAAGGCTGATTGATAGTAATTGTGAAGAAAACATTCAGTGCAGAAGAATACATGAAATATACTAAGAATGCTGTAGTCCAGCTGGGGCTGTATTTCACCAGCCTTAAAAAAATTATTCTTCTCTTAACACACACACAAGACCAAATGCTTGATTAATTATCTAGCAGTTTAATATTTCTTCATTTATTATCATCAGTAGAAAGATACGAACTAAGGATAGGAATGTTAACATTTTCACAAAGAAAAAATCTTTTTGAAGTGCAGTGAATCTGTGAGTCTAGAACTATAGTTTTTGAATTTCAAAAATGAAAGGATGTCCAGACTCATCAGCCATGATCATTGCCTGTGGCCCTCCCATGGACTAGGTATATTCATACCACTGATGTCACTGCACGGTGCAGATGCAAGTAGCAAGGTGCTTCTTACTGAATCATTTACAGATGCAGTTGGCAGTATGTGGTTATTAGGGCAATATCTGGTATTTAAACATTCTTAATTTACAACAAGAAAGAAGTGATGGGCCAAAGACAAGCGTACTACAGGCTTCCATTGCACCACAACGTATCAGTGCATGGATGCCACAGATTTAAATTAACTATGCACCAAGTATAAACTAAGGATACTGCAAAATCTATCAATAGAATGAAGAAAAGTTGTGGTTAATCCATAAAGCACTTTCTTTAATGGACAAAATCATCTTCCACCTTCATTTCCTCTTACAGATTTCAGAGCACGAAGGATTTATATTCACCCTCTTAGCCCTTCTCATTGTGAAAGCAGCAGTTTTAAGACTATGGTTTCCCAACCCAAGCTGTACATTTCTTTAATGTGCTTTTATGATTTAAAATATTAGTAAAAAAACAGTTAGTTGAAAGACAGATCACACAGCCATGCCCAAAAACTTTAACATAAGAGTACAGTAATTGATCATTGGTTGACTGTCCTTTTTTACTCTGAAATATCATCCCTGTTGGAGGTACAAGATCAACGTGACAGAGTTCTAAGACAGTTGCAGTAATAGAGACACGTTGTTTTCTTTCTTATTTTGTTTGTATTAATTTACCAACATGGGATTGCCATTTAAACTTGTTTTTCATTTAATAACATGGTGCATAAATAAATGAAACATGGCTTTATGACAGAAGAAAAGAAACACATTTTTAAACCTGAACAGTTGTGTGAAGAAATGCTACAGCATATAGCAGCGGTTTCCACTGTGGCATGTTGCTCACTTCTAGGTGATCCTGAGTAACAGCTGAGTATGTTCGTTTTAAGCCAGCTTTCACACCTAGAAAGTAAGTATAAAAATGTAATATATGAGCAAAAAAAAAATGTTTGGAATCCATAACTCCAACTTCGGTTAAGCAGACTTCTCTATTCCAATTTACAGTATCATCTTATTTATAGCTTCAAATAATCTCTTTGAATCAATTATCTGTTCAGCTGGTCATAGCACTCAAACTTCAGTTACATTTTGTTTCAGGTAGATGACACACCAAATTAAGTTCAGGAGTCTGGAAGGAATTACACTTAAGTAATCATATTCTACATGTTACCAATAACAACCGAAATATAATCATGACTATTCAACGACTACATGGCAATCAAAAAGACACCTAATGTCATATGAAACATAGCACTGAATATCCAAGTGGTTTTGCTTCAATACTTACATGCAAAATGAGATTTTATTTCTACTGAAGACAATTTTATTTAGATTTCATTCTTATAACAATCTCAAAATTCTGTATGCAGCTCCTCATACTGGCATACAGGCAAGATGAGATGAGAACCAAAATTCACAGTGGAAATACTAATACTTGGGGAGGTTTGTTTGAGCACTGACATTTCAAATCCCAGGAACAACTTTAGGCAGATGATACTGATGCAATCTCAGCTTCCACGGAATACGTAATCCCCACTGCTCCCAGGTGCTTTCAGGCAGTGTTACTGAAGCATCGTCTGCCTTTGGCAGACAACACTGAGCATGAGTTACTGACACCAGGTCCTTCTTTTGATACCTTCCACCTAATCAGCTTAACACAAGTCTAAAAAGGCAGATTTCAAGTGAAGTGAATAGATCGTCCAAGTCATCATAGTTCCTATGACACAATAAAAGCCCTTTTGCTCCTTTCGTACTTCACAAAGATCCTGTAGAACAATATTCAAACAAATAGCTTTTCAAAGTATTATAAGGGTATCATAAGAGAGTTCCAAAATCAAGACAATCAAACAAAAGTGCCTTATCACATTGTGCTTCCAATGTGTCAGGACAGTATCAGAAAGCTAAAATGGTTTATATTTCATCCTGACATACACCAAGCATATTTCTATTACTAAATGCAAGTTGTAAAATAGTTATAACCTGACTTATAAAATAGCCTCTTGGAGCTATAGGGTGTTATCATTTGAATGGTAAGGCGGGGTTCACAGTAGAATAAAAAGATGCTGAGCACCGACTTAAAAGGGGGGGAGGAGAAGAGAAAGAAGTAAGAAATTTTTAACAGCAGACTGACTAACTGCTCTTGAGAGAAGAGTATATACACTGAAACAGGATGTTTTTCACAAGATCAGACATTTTGTAGACATCTTACTAAGGAAGATGAATACTGAAATAATGAGTGGATACAAGGCAGGGTAGTAACGCAGAATAACACTGAATAGTTAAGGTTGGAAGTGACCTCTGGAGGTCACACTGCACAATACCCCTTCTCAAAGCAGGGTCAACTAGAGATGGTTGCTCAGTGCCTTGTCTACAGGGGGTTTGAGGATGGAGTCTACAAACTCGCTGGACAAGCTGTCCCAGCATTTGACCACTGTCGTGGTTTAACCCCAGCCAGCAGCTAGGACCCTGCAGCTGCTTGCACACTTCTCCCCCTTCTCCCCCGGAAGGGCAGGGAGAAGAGAGGGAAAAGGAGGGGAAAGGGAAAGGGAAAAAAACCCTCATGGACTGAGATAAAGACAGTTTAATGGAACAATAACAGAAAAAGGATGATAATAATAATAATAATAATAATAATAATAATAATAATAATAATAAAAGAATACACAAGATAAAGTAATATAACACAAGCCACTCTCACCACCTGGTAAATTGGTTGCGCAGCCTGTTCCAAGCAGTGATCGCAGATTCCCACCTCTCAGCCAATCCCCATTTATATACCAAGCATGATGTCTATGGTACAGAATATTCCATTGTTTTGTCTATGCTCCTTCTCAGCTTCTATCGGAAGCTGAAAAAAGTCCTTGAATAGTATAAACATCACCTAGCAACAACTAAAACAATATGCATCATTGATATTCTTTTCATACCAAATCTGAAACTCAGCAACCACTAGACATAAAAATTAACTCTATCCCAGCTGAAACTAGGACAACCACCCTCACAAGTAGGTTGGTTTTTCTGATGCTGAAGTGGAATTTCCTGGATTTCCATTTGTGTCCATCACTTCTATTTCTGTCACTTGGCACCACTGAGAAAAGTCTTTCTTTTTTCTTTACTCACTCTCATCACATATTTATATGCATTGATAAGATACCCCTTCTCTGCTCAGGGTTAAACAATCATAACTTTCTCAGGCTCTCCTCATATGTCATGTTCTCCAATCCCTTCAGCATGTTCGTGGCCTCTCACTGGATTCATTTTGTCCATGTCTTTCTTGTACTGGGGAGGTCAGACCTGGACACACCGCTCCAAATGTGCTCTCACTGTGGCTGAGTAGAGAAGAATCACCTTCCTCAACCTGCTCAAAATGATCTTCCTAATGCATCTGAGGGTGTTGCAGGGGGAGTACCTGGCATGTCCCTATATTGAAGTTCAGCAGATTCCTGTCAGAGCATTTCTCCAGCCTGCAAAACTCCCACTGAACAACAACATGTCCTTCTGGTGTATCAGCCCCTTCTTCCTGCCTTTTATCAGCTGAGAATGTCCCATCATCTAGGTCAATAGTGAAAATTTTAACAACTGCTGGCCCCAGTATTGACCCCTGCGGTGCATCACTAGTGACCGCTCTCCAGCAGGATTTGTGTAGCTGACCACAACCCTTTGAGCCTCGGAGTTCACACAATTTTCAATTCACCTCACTGTGCACTTCTGTAATGCCTACTTCATCAGTATGTCTGTTAGGATGTATGGCGGACCTGTGTCAAAAACCTTCTTGAAGTCAAGATAAGCAACACCCTATGCTCTCCCCTCATCCACTAAACTAATCATCTTATTTTAGAAGGCGAGCAGGTTGGTTACTAAGCTCAAAGAATAGTAAATAATCAATGGCTTAAGATATCCTAGCAGCTAGAAAAAAAGCAAGGTACACCAGGGGAAGATATTCTTCAATATCTTCATCACTGGTTTGGATAGGGAGACAAAAGGCAACCTCAACAAATTTGCAGCGGATACTAGAGAGTGTAGCTGACATACTAAATGGCAGAGGATCAGTACAGAGGGCTCTAGAGATAGATGAACCACTTGGCCAACAAAACCTGCATGAAGTTCAACGAGGAGAAATGCAAAGTTCTGCACCTGCAGCACAATAACCAGCTGAGATCTGCTAGCTGAGATCTACTGATACGTACTTCAGGATTATCGCAGATGCCAGGTTGACTATAAGCCAAAATTGCACTCTTCTTGTAAATAAGGCAATCCAGATAGTGGGCTACCTTAGAAGAAGCACAGCAAGCAGACTGAAGGAAGTTCTTATCACCTTCCTCTTAGCACTGATCAGGATTCTCCTCAGATATATTGTCCACATTTGGCACACAAGGGAGGTGTGGAGAAACTGGATGGGGAAATAAAGGTGGTCAGATACTGAGAGTGCATGACAAAGATAGGACAAGAAGGCTGACTTTGTTTAGTCTGTTGAAGAGGAGGCTGTGCTATGCAAAAACCAACTTAAACTGTGAATACTAAAAGGCAGCAGATAATTGTGTGCACATATGCAAGACAGTGGCTGTCCAAAATTGAAATTTTGAACTCTCAAGGACAAACCTGCTACTTGCTAGCTGCAAATGGTACAGGCTGCAAAAACTGAAACATCCTGAATCCTCCAATTAATACAGAAACATTAGCCAGAACTTCCAATTAGTACGCTGATCACACATTGTGCTTCTGCACTTGAACTACTTAGGTTACGAAAACTAGGGGCTTAGAGGCCCAGAAAGTACAAGATGAACATCCTAGCTGGAGGAAACATCCCAAAAGACGTGAAACATCATAGAATTGTAGAACCATAGAACAGTTTGGGTTGGAAGGGACCTTTAAAGGTCATCTAGTCCAACCTCCCCTGTGATGAGCAAAGATCCTGGAGGTGGGAGAAACGCACAGAGGCAAATATCAGGGGATGCCCACAGACCTAAGCTAGTAATGTCCAAGACTGGTAGCTGCAAATAGCTGCACAGCATGAAACCAACATGAATTTCTGCCTGACCTTCCTGGATAAGCAGCGATCTCTCCAATGGGAAGGGAAATCAAGATGAAATGAATGCAATAGAGGAGGCTGGGAACACGAGAGAGTGAGTATGTAAAAAAAGCAGGTAGCATAAAAGCCCTAATCTCATTGGTTCTTAAGTCAACACCATTATTCAGATCCACTATGGGTTGTTATTAACTGTCTTGCCTGTGACAGAGGCTAAGGGGTGATTCAGTAGCAGCTCACAAATACTTGAAGGACAATTACAAAGATGCTGAGGTCAGTCTCCTGTCAGCAGTGCCAGATGGCATACCAAGAAGCAACAGCCACCACTACATACTGCAGCTTGGGAGGTTGAGGCTGGGTGTTCAGAAGACTCCATCCTTTTCCTTACCCAGTAGAGCATAGGATAGGTCCCTCTCTGCATCTTTGGGTGGAGTCAACAGGACAGAAAGAAAAGAGTGATGCAGTGTAGTAAATTTAAGAAAGGACCACTGATCTGGCATTCTCCACAGGTTCTACACAAACAACAAAATCACTATAAATTTCTGTTACAAACATAAACAATATCAATTTTCTCCCCAAATGGGTCATGCTTTACACCTCACAAGGCTGATTTACACACTGCTGTATCTAGCTAATGAAACAACAGAGATTAAAACTGAAATACTGCACAGAGTATAGTGATACGGGGGCTGGGGGGGAAGCAAGCCCCAAAACTCAAAAAACACACCGTTTCCTACCTTGAGGGGCTTCATTAGTAAATTTGATAGAGGAGTGTAAAAGATTAATAGGAAACTCCGGGTGAGCCTCTGTAGTGATCCAGGTCCTGAAATCTTCACTCATAGATTCTGTTGTTGCAATGGTGTCCATTAATTCACTAAGAAACTCCAAGCCAAGGTGGCAGTTCTGTAGAAGGAGCCATCCTCCATCTTGCATGCACTGATTTAACAGGCGCCTTGCATGGACTTCCTGGCCCTGACCCATTGAAATGGCACGACAGGGAATATTCTGGAAGCAAAAAAGAAAGTTTCTTTTATATATAGTTCTTTAGAATGATTGTATACACGACATATTACTTCTGTAGGTCCATGTGTAGTGACATTGTGCCACAAAGAAAACCGCTAATGTCAACAGAGACTGATTATATTAAAGCAGAGTAAACAAAACCCCAAAACGTCCAAGTTGCTCCTATCTTCCACCTGCTGAAAGAAAACTACGCCTACTGGACATAATCTTTTTTTGCAGGTCTGACAAAGTCAATGGGTTAAGACAACTGAAACATTTTTCCTTCCTTTTCCCCACTTCCCCAAATAAAGCAGGACACACGCACAGCAACATAGCTGCCTGACTCTGCTTTTTCCTGTGATGTGGACTAGCTTGAGATGGACAGATATTAAGGCTCGACACAATAACTAATGCACAGAGTAAAGACAACAATTTTGGTGTCTTTTTACTGTCTGAACATATTTATTTCATTTAACAGAGAACTGTCAAGGAAGCAGGCAGGATAGGAAAGATTGGTTCACACTAAGTCATTTCTTAGCAAATATCCTGTATTGTTAATTGGCAGCTGTGGAGCTGTGGATTCAGAGGATTCTAGGTTGGTGATCTTCTAGCTCTAGCTAATTTTCTAACTGTTAGTTTTCTGGATTCAGAAGAGGCAAAGCTCATAAATGCAAACACAAGAATTCTGGAAATTTATGGAGTCTTTCCTCCAGAGGTCATGCGAGGAGAAA
This sequence comes from Himantopus leucocephalus, assembly GCA_003993805.1. Lineage (NCBI taxonomy): Eukaryota > Metazoa > Chordata > Aves > Charadriiformes > Recurvirostridae > Himantopus > Himantopus leucocephalus. Next base: position 99,692,330 of record RSEF01000002.1, read on the forward strand.
GCCAGTGGTTCAGAAAAACAGAAGATGATACAAGGTCTCCCAAGGGGATCTTAAAAAGACAAGCTGACTAGGTTGCGATCAGGACCATACAAGTCTGTAAGTAAAGTGCAGGTAGATACCCTCTTGCTTATTGTTCTTACTAGCCTTGTTCTTGTTAAATAAGTAGTCCCCTGGCTTAGGTTGTCTCTCTGACTCCTATCATGGAAAACCAGAGTTATCAAACCCAGTTGAGCATATTATTCTATATACAAGTTGAGGGCAAAGGAATTGATGAAAAGACTTAGTTTCGTGGACAGTTTCCTGTTCAAGACCTACAGCTGAGTATCCCTCACTCTGTGAGCAACGTGCTGCATAAAGACTTATCAATCTGGGCCTATCTTCAGTTGGCTGAGAGCTACAAAGGTTAGTCTTAAGTTATCCTGCTACTGGGACTCTCTCATCGTGAAACAAAAAAGAAGGAAGTCACCCAGTCCTCAACAGTGTGGATGAAGCTGCCCTACTTTTGCAGGAGAAAAAGGTTAAGTATATGGACAGAAGCTGCGCTGGGTGATTTGGCCTTAGGGTCAGAGAACAGGCCCTGACCTGATTTTACTGAATGGTATATATAAATACAGCTGCTGTATATGATCCTCCACATCCTGGCAAAAGATTTAAGGAGAAAAGAAAGCCAAATATGAGAAAGCAGTTAGATCCTGCTCTCAGGTCAGTAAAACCTGAAAATGCAGCTAAAAGAAGCAAAGCTAAATAGCCTGTGAAGTTGGCTATGTGCCAGAGAAGCAAAAACTTTACCTTTTCTAAGATGTATCTGAGTACAGCTAGCACTCCCATCAGTGAAAGTCTATGACTACCCCTGCAGAGTGCATAAATATTCAGCTGGAACTTTATTCCCTAACAAGGCACCTGCTCATAGTTTGCCTTTCTCAGCAACGTTACCTCTCAAATGTACAATCATTAAAGGTTATAGAAACATCAAGACAAGGAAAAAATATTTTTCACTATGGGTTGTCCTCATTTTACTCCTTCTGAAAGAAGTCTATCAACATGTCTGCGTATGGAATGTTTCTCTCAATAGTGAGTCATATTAGTGTATCTGTGTCATCTTAATACAATGCTATCCAGATGAAAATAGTATCATTTTAGTCACTACAGTGGCCCTGACAGTTCTGTTGGTGGTTCTGTGCATCATTCCCTGAAAGAAGAAACTATCTCTACAATAATAAAAATACATGGTTTTAATGAAGTCAAAGTGCTAGGCATAAGTTAAATTTTCACTCCATCTTCATGTGAAAGTAAAGGGGGTAGAAATCCACCTAGTTTTAAGATAGAGCTTGCTAGTTTATAAACAAGGTTATATAGGTCAATAATTGCAGATACTGTTTCCATTTCTTTGGGAGAAGGCCATCTGAACAACTAAATTTTAGAGTGAAAAATAAATTCTCATCACAAATTTCAACATTTCCAACTGCAGGTAATTGATTTATATTGTTAATATCATACTTAGAGGTACCATCAGTACTGACAAATCATTTTAAGACTACAAATCATGCCTGTAAAAGGGAAATCACTGAAAATAGGCCCAGTGTTTCTTCTGGAAGTTTTCTATCATTAAGAAAAAAAAAAAGAAAGGATACTTTGGAGGTATAGAATCACATATATACCAAGATCAGATCCTTGGTGCAGCTAACCTGTGTTAAGTCAAAGGTTTATTCTGGAAAAAAGCAGAGAAAGCCCACAGAACAACAGGAACTAAGTGCAATTTATTCACAACAGTAGCAAAATAAACAGAAAGCTCTCATGCAAACGTTTCTGAAAACTGTAAATGATTTCTATATACATTTTTCAAAAGCAAGAGAACTACTGAAGTGCTCCTCCAGTCCCACAATGTTAATATACATCTTCACTTAAAAAAAGATCTGTGTTTGTAATTTGATTTGCAGAATCTGGATGGCTTTCATAAATTTGAAAGGTTTCTATATGCTGTGTGGTAAGATCTTTACTTCAAGAGATCAGACTAGAACTTTACAGTTAAACATTACAGTGAACTTTACATTTACAGTTGACATTACAGTTGAAATTCAGGTTATGAGAGCCTAGCTGATGTTGTCTTGTTCATAAACCGTGTGTGAATAAATAAGGCAATCCTTTTAGCTCTTTTGCGACCTCACTTTCTATTATTATATACATGTTTCCTTAAAGCATGAAAACATATTAAAACTTCCTACTGCAATATACTTTCAGAATGACAGCAAAAACTGCTGTCTTTTAACAGCCACAATTACAGAGCACCTCCTACCTACCAGCACTTCCCCAGACATGCTAAGGTCTTGCTTAAGATTTGACAGAATAGCAGAGCATTTTGTTCCAGTCCTTACAAGAGTGACTCTAAGCGACCAGATGACTTCAAGTGACTCTGTTAAGAGGTGAGTGTCTCTTGTCTCCTTACATTGCCAATGGGACAGAAATACTCAACTCCTTGATGCAAGTTAGAGTTAAGTTTCAACCATGTGCTCTGAATGGCTTTCAAAGGAGCCACTCTTTCTCTTTATTGATTACAGAAACGAACTCCTATTGGAGACAGGGTAAATACCTATCTAGGAGTCCATTTCACAGGATATGTATGTTGAAGAGCCAAATAGGTGAATAGAAACATCATCACAAAGCTGACATTCCATTTGTATTCATACCATAGGCCATGAAAACAGGAATCCAATCACAACCACCTAATGTGTTTACTTGGACTTGAAAAGGGACTAAAAAAAAATGCTCATTTCTAGTCTGTAAATATTCTTGCAGTTAATTTCAAATCCTCTACAGAGACAAAATGTCTCTCGTATCTTAGGAGAAGGCAATAGAATATTTTGTGAATAGGAATAAAATTGTTCTTCCTATGCATTGCTTCCAATAAACCTAAAAATCCTGCTGTCCTTCTCCCNAGTTACTGACCAAAATTGGTCCTGTTTTACCTCAAACCAGGACAGGGGACAAGGATAACATCAACATCAACAACTTCAGACCTAAGATTTCTAAGTTTAAACACTCAAGTGAGAGTTAGATCCTAAATTTAAGCACTCTATATCACAGTCAGACAAATAAAATGAGACCCCTGATTTTCAAAGAGAACAGGTGCCTAAACATTCCAAATAATAAGTTAAAGAAATCTGTGGGTGCTCCCCACTTTTGCAAGTCTTACTTAGTGCATACCAAAATCCTGCACCTCTAAATGATGATGCATTCTAACAGGAAGGAAAATTTATGGAGATCTACTGTGAATAACTTCTTGGGAAAATTATACTTGCATCTACATTGTGAACCATAAAACATAAAGCACAGAGTGCCTTAAAGTGATGCTATGCTGTAAGAAATGTTGAACGCCTCCATCAAGTGAACTGATTAAATGGCAGGGTCTCCAAATAAATTTCTCTTGTCACCATATTTATGATTTTTTTCTGTATCTTCCTGTAATCATCATTACTGTCAGCTCCTACAGTGAATGCAACACAAGTATTGCTTTGTTCTTATAGCTAAGCACTTTCAGCAAGTAATGAACTATCATAGTCTGCTGGATAAAGATAGAAGGCTCACTGGAATTAAACAACTGGAAAAAGAAAGAATGTAACATTTCCATTTCCTCAGTACATGCATTATGGCTACTGGTCCAAAATTAACTTCCAGAGAACAGTGGTATGAATATAAATATCATCATTTGAACTTCTATAAAATTGGAAATACCAATTCTAGTTCAAAGGACAGTTTTAAATGTCTTTAACAGCTCTAGCAAAGNATGGCTACTGGTCCAAAATTAACTTCCAGAGAACAGTGGTATGAATATAAATATCATCATTTGAACTTCTATAAAATGTGGAAATACCAATTCTAGTTCAAAAGACAGTTTTAAATGTCTTTAACAGCTCTAGCAAAGTCAGTTTAGGAGGATACCTTTGACTTTGCCAGACGTTCTATATTTTCAGTGGGGTCAGACCCCATTGATAAAAAGCATGTCAAAGGTGTCCGACAGTCACTTTCGGTCCACATTGCTTCCATTTCAAGAATAAATCCTTCTGCATATTTCCCTCCAAGAGATTCTGCGATGTAGTGTCGAGCCTAAAAAAAACCCAAACAAGTAACTAGAAATATATACCTTTTATTTTTTTTATTTAGGATTAATCACTGATGTGGAATTTACCAATAGCTACATTGGAAGGCAACAACTTTCTAAACTTTCATTTTCAAGTTTGATGTAACAAAAGTTACAGTCCACAGGAGGTAACCATTGAAATTCTCAGATAGCAAACTTCAAACAAAGAAAAGAAAGAATTCTGCTCACACAACAGCCAACCAGTGAACATTGTTGCTAGAGGATGCGAAACAGTTTTTTAAAAAGAACTAAAGAAATCCATGCAGAATAGATCCACTGTCAGCTCTAAGGACAGCCCAGATATTTCCCCCAAATCACTGACTACTAAAGCTTGGTGGATAACCAAACAAAAGAGATTCTCAGCCCCATTCTTAGCTCCTCTAAGCATGTATTGTTGACACTGTCTCTACAGCACAGCAGATTAGATAGATCTTTCATCTGACCCAGATACAATCTTCCATGTATTTGTTGGAACTTCAAACAAATTCTCCTGTCCAGTGGTTATCCAATTCAAGTCTCTTACGCTGAATATCTGTTTCTACAAAACACAAACACAGCTCAGACTTTATCCTTAAAGGTCAAACCTTCCCTATGCCTCTATTGTCCTCTTTTCACAGACATTTTCTAAAAGGACTTCTAAAGCTATCTTGGTATATGAAACTCATTTTTGACTGACATGATTTTCCAACTGTGTAAACTACCAGCACAGATTCTGAAGCATGTATTACGGAGACAAACACGCAGGAACAAGGTGGACTGCGGAAGATGACAATTCCAGAAAAAATAACTCAAATCATCCACTACTAAGTGTAATTTCTGCCCTAGTGAAGAAAGGTAAAACTTTGTAACACTTGGGGAAACACAGTAGGGAAAGAAGAGATAAAGAAGGTAATAACAAAAAGGATCCCTTCTTTCCTCAAAAATTAAAATAATTACAGTTTTTGAAACCACTGTTCAGGGACATTCTTTCTCAAAGACAGTTGTGCAAGACAATAAGGTTGTTGATAAATGAGCAGTAGCAGATTTATTATTTTGGTCTGTTTAAATTGTGGCAGATGGAGCTCCCTTACTTCTCTCTTATTTACCAGCTGAAGAGAAGAAAAGGGAAAAGGATGGAGGGGGTCTTGTTGAAAAAGAGGTTCATGAAAAAATAGTGTCCCCTAAATACAATAAATGTGCTATCACAACGTGTAACATGAAGTTGAGCTATGCAGGAAATCAGAAGTACTACTTTCCAGTGTAGCTAAAGACAAAAAAAGTGAAAAGAGGATACTCATAGGCTCATACATCTCTTTTAGACCTACACAGAGAAGAAAAATCCAAATATCATAGACTGTGGAGAAACTGCTAGTCCATTGCAGTTTCTTTTACAGTATCTGCCATGAGACAGTCAATTATTACTTCCTCAGCATGGAGGGTAAGTAAACAGTTTATCTGCTATTGTAATGCACCTGTCATCAAAGTGAACTGTTACCTTTCCACTTCTTCTGTGAAAAAATAGGGATGTATCTTCTGATTGACTGGACGAATGCAACTGCTTTACAAGTTTCATGACTACACTTTAGAAGTACCACACAAAAAGAACAGTATTCTAACAGCTCCAACACAATTTATTTCATGTTTTGCAATGTCCTTTCTAATTCATTGCAATTAAATTAATTAATATTTCTTTCATAAATGTTTATTATAAGGATTTCAATATCTGATTTGCAAAATAGCTCACTCTGCAACAAATATTACAATAAAAACAAATGCAGAGAATGTAAGCTTGGAACTAGCAGTTTTACAGGAGATGCCACATGGCATAACCATTGTACAAAAGCGTATCTTACCTGAGCAACGGTATGATCGGGGCACCAGCTACGGACAAGTAGCAGTTTACGGAATTGATCCAGTAAGCTGTCATACCCATCAGGAATAACAGCTTTTTCAGGTGCTTCTTCATCAAACCAAGCTTTCCAAGACTTCTCATTCCTAACAACTTGCACCAGAAGTTGATTAAAAGGGTACAAGCTAGATAACTGCACAAGATTGAGCCATGTCATGTCAAGGATCCACTTTTTTGGTTTTGGTTCCACAGAATTCAGATCCAAACTGGCACCTCCTGAAAAGTGAATTATAGAGGAAAACAATCGCTGGTAAATACAAAAATGAAAAGTAATAAAAAATATTTATTTCTATAGTTTAGGGAATAAAAATCTTTGTAAACTGGAACACGGAGACATAGAATTTGCATGGAGGAGTCATTTAACAAAGACGGATTGGGGAAGTGGTCTCAGTGCCTCCCAAAGCTGATATCCCAGTAATTTTTGTGTTGTTTTTTCTCCATCTGTACAGCTGGAATAAAACTTGCCTACCTAAAAGGATACTCAAACTCAAGTCTTCAGACCAGATGTAGAAAGGACCTATGGTTAGTCCAATCTCCTTTCACCCAGACTACAAAATAAGAAAGCACATGGTGCATTCATTTCCAGGACTGTGCAACTTCAACAGCCTCTTAGCTCCACGGCCACTTCAGCATCATGCCCATTTGCACTTCCAACACAGCTGAGTCACAGCTGAACATTAAATCAGGGCTTGCAAAGCAAACTGAGATATTTGGATGGCAAGTACCTGACTGTACTTATCTCAGTACCTGGTTGTACTTATATCTTGGAGATAGTTGGGCCCACCCCCATCAAATTTTATAAACTTTACCAAAATTTTTCTTTGTCATTGTGTCTGAAACTACTCAAACATGCAGTGGTGGCATAACGCAAGGCAATATAACAGTGTTTTACAACATGTAACAGCTTTCCACTTTTTTTATACTGACACTTAAATGTGGTACAGAGTCCTCATGCATTCACATGCCTGCTCACCAGCCATCAAAGGAGATTTTGCTGACTGTCTCCAAGCTCACAAACATGGGTATGTGGCAACTCAAAAAAGAGGCACACAGGAGAAAACTACAGGGTCTCTTACAAAGCAGTAGACTTTTTTTTTTTCTGTTTTACAATGTAAAACAGTTAAATATCCTCATCTAAGCATTATTTTGATAATAAATAATCTGTATTGGTCTTGTTTTGGAAAATTTGTCTCTTAAGTCCTTCTTGAGCTATATATGTTTTCATTCAGCAGTTAAAAACCGTAAGATCCACTGGATACAACATATTGTTAGTGCAAGCACTGCAAAATCTGAATTTGGCAGTTCACAGACGTATGTAAACAGGAACATTTTTAAATATTTTACCTTTGATCAGTGTCTCAAACTCCGTGTGTGAAATTTTCTTGGCCTGCAAGTCAATCTTCAGTGCCAGAAGCAATGTAAACAGGAATCTGTGATTTTCATACAACCCTCGAACTGTGTACTTGAAGACTTCGTAGGTGAGATGCTCAATTACATATACTACCCTTTTTGCTGTGATCTGAGATTTCCGAGATCTTTCCACTGATAGGTCAAAAATGCCAAGGAACTGCCGTAAGGATGTTTGGTACATGACATTAACCAAGCTCATTTCCACAATTAGGAAATAAAGGATGCTACCACGACCAGCAACAGGCCGATACTCTTCACGTGCAGTATTGATTTTCACCTCTGTCTCCGCTGCTATGTTTAATTTTTCACTGACCTTAAAATTAATAGAAAAGACCATGAAGATTAAGTCATGTCACTTGTGATTTCTACTGTACAAGGAAAAAAAAAAGGTCTTGATTAAGATCACAATGGTATTTTTAGTCAAGCTTTGCTTCCCTCTGTCAGTGTTTCAACATACACATTGTATCTTCATGTGTTCAAACACCAGGCACAATGGGATTTGATTCAAACTTACACCTGCAAAGTATGCAGTATCCAGGTAATAGTTTAATTTTGCAAGATTTTATGAAGAAAAAATGATAGTGTTTCTACTATTTATTTGTTAAGAAGTCAGATGTTATATAGTGGCTCTGAATGGAAAAAAACAAAACCAGAAAAAAAATCTGTCTACAAATCATCCTTAAATTACAATTACAAAATGTATCTGCAATGCATTCAAAATTCACCTCTTCTGCTGTTGTTTTAGTGATTCTTAGGACTTCTATCAGAGACTCATCTTCAACCAAAGAGCCCTCTGTACTGGTTAGACGGAGGAGTAGATTATCTTCAAGCTCCTGCATTTTCCTCTTGTTAGACGTCACTTCCTCCATCAGTTTGACTCTTTCTGCCTCCAGTTCCTGTATTCAGAAATTTTCCTTAGAATATTTAAGATTAATTCAAAGAAAGATTCCTTATAATGACACAGAAAATGTGGGATTTCATGCATGATAGATTGGGTGCTTTGCTGCTTTTTTTTCAGAAATATTATATACTAAAGCAATTTATATGCATACTGCATTTATTTGATTAATGCAGCATGCTAAGGAGTGAAAACATCAGAATTACCAGGAAAAGCTTTCTCATAGTAAGGTGCACAACGCACTAAAGCTAGTTTCCAATGGGAAGTGATAAAATTAAGTACTTAAAATTAAAACAGACAAAGTACTGAAAGATGCATTGTATGGATGGATTTTACATTGTTAGGGAAGTGACTGTATGACCTTTCCCATTTTCAATTTCTATGATTCTGTGACTTTGCAAGATAGACTCCTCTACTGCTTATAAAATAGGAAATGTTACAATTATTATCTGTGTCATATGGAATTTTTATGCTATTTCTACAAGACAGACAATGGCAAGGGAACAATGACAGACAAGTCAACACAATTCCAAGTGAAATGAGGCATCTATACTGCAGTCCAACAGAGCTCAGGTATACTCTTGCTGGCAACCTTTATTTAAGCAATCAAGTTGACCTTCCAGTAAGAAAAGGGTAGTTAATGATATCAGTCTACCTACACCTATGGCTTCAGTTTATTTTCATTCTTATCAACATGCCAAGTTAGAGAAAAAGGAGATGTACAGAGTTATGCAGTACAGGAGAAGGTCTCCTGTATTTCAAAGAGGAAGTGACAAATCTCTTTACTCAAAAACTTCTTACTTGGAAACCTGTTTGTAATATATTCTAGGGCTATAGAATGTAGCTCTGTGGAAGCTACAAGTAACTGCATCCCAACAGAGGAGAATGACTTAAGCATCCGTCATTCAGCTTCGAATTTTCTGCATTTTTTCCTCTTTCTTTACCATTAATACAAAAAAGATTAGAATTACACAAAAAGAGTAGTTCTACAGAACACTCAAACAGGCATTTAAGTACATGCTTAAATTATACTTAAGGACATGCTTAGTTTAAGAACAGGCACCTCACCCATTCTAATTGTAAACATGTCAAGGGTATCTTTCAGAAAATTAGCAAATATACCAAATGCCAGGCTTTTTTTTTTTTGCAAGAGAATTTCATGACTACATTTATAACATAAAAAATAGCTGTTCTGAACACAAATAGTGGCAGCATCTTCATTATCAAAGTACAAGAAGATGCTGATAACTTACTTTTATACAGTTACAGGAGCAACCTTTAAAGCCGAGAAGAATAAACACTTCTTTGATCGTATATTTCATTGAACACTATAGCAATCTCTAAGAATGTCTTGGCTCCTTTAATCTATTACTTTAGCTCAGTGATCATAAACTTGTCTTCTTGTTTGTAATAGAAAACCCATTCTTCAGATTCTCTGTTCATGCTCTGTCTTTTCTTTGAACTAAATTTATCAGAGCTCCATTGGCTCTGGCTATCTACACCAGGACAGTCATCTCATATTGAGACAGAAGAGACATAACAACCATGATTTCTTCAGATGTGCTAAAGGGAAGAAGTTTAATAAATATTGATCACCTGCAACCATGTCCCTGTGCAGCAAGTAGTGCTGATACTAACCAGCTACTCTTGCAGCTCTCTTCAGCTGATACTCAGCACTGGATGAATATTTTTCAGAGACTATATTTTTGACCCAAAATGCAGTCTTGGTGTTGCTACATACATACAATATGAATTCTCTAACAGTTTTGTCCAGGAAAAAAAGCCATAGAGTGTTTGCATGTGGGGAGATGAGTTTTATTTGTAGGTCATTAGAAACCAGTTTCAATTCTATCTTGACTTAAAACTCTGTCTCCCATCAGAGGTAAGTTCCTTAGTCAGGATAGTCCCAGCCACTCCTGCTGATGCTGTTCAATTTTGCTTACATAAACATACATCTACTGGAGTAAAGATTAAAAGTTTTTCATCCCTAGCATTTGTCCTTACCCTGCTCATGGATAGCTCTTCCTCAGTACCTGCTGTTGTAGCTTCTCCATTTTTCATGGAACAATTCACAGGAAGTTTGGGTGTAACAATAACTTTCTAGCCTCTGGTTGTGACTGTCAGACTGAAGGAAGGACACTTAGATTCCAGTCCTTACTTCAGCAAATGCTCATTTGAGCAAAGTGGAAAGGTGTTGGCTGGAGAAAGAGACAGTGCCACTAAAGCACACTGGTCAGAGCATGCTTTGGGAAGTCAAAGAAGGAGGAATTAATTCCCTTAGGTGGGGAACTGCTCTCACATGAGTAAGCCTGCCTGAGTGAGTTACTGAAATCAGCAGCTCTGCTAATACAAACCTTAATTTTTGTTACTTCTATCACAAAGACACAATTATGAAATGTTCCATTTGAAATAAATAAGTCATTCAATTTGATGTGAAATACAACTTCTGTGCTTTCACTTTAATGAGAAAGGAAGAAAGTATTTCATTTTAGTGCAATTGGACCATAACATTCATATATTTATTGGTATGACTGCCACAGTAAAAAACCCACCTTTGTCCCCAGTGATGAATTGACTCCTAAGTTTTTGAATAACCAGGCTGTTAAATTAGATCACACAAAAAGAAATAGGAATGATCTAGGAATTAAATTACTGGGGATGATGTCTCAGATCTGATATTATGAATAAAACTCCTGAAAAACACCTGAGAGAAGATTTTCTTCTTTATATTTATATCCACATAATCAATGGAAATTTTAGCAAGAGCAGAGTCAAGTCAGTGTTTGGGGCTCCTTAAAAATCTCATGTCTCCTTGCACACTACAGCATGGCTGGCAAAGTAGTTTGAGGTCATAAGCATTTTTTCATGTAATTCAAATTAAGTTTAAAAAGGAATTCAGAAATAAAAGAGGTTTCTGACTCAACAAGGAGCCTTTGCTATATATAAAGGAATACAGATGCTTTATGTATGTCATGTGTATGCCTATGATGTATTTTTAATGAACAATTTTCTTTCTTCTGTTTCCAAGGCCAGATCTTAAAATAAATGTTTAGGTCCCTGCATTCAATTAAAAACCTGCTCCACATTGTCTTTCAGCAAACGCACAAATCTCTAAACTTTCATTCACATTTTTGTTCTTGCATTTGATTTCAACGAAGACATTTAATGTATCCAGTCGCGGTGCAAATATTGAACAAGTCTTCCCTCTATACAAATATTGCAAGCTACTAGATACCTGCTTTTCTGTGAGGATGACACGGCCAAGGAGCTGATCTTCCAGCCCTTTCATAGTAACAGTAAAGTCAATCACAGTTGTTCTGGCACTGATTTCTGGAGTATAGGCAGGATTAGCCAATTTTGTTGTCATATAAAGGGTAAACCCCTTCATCAGATCTACCTCCTTGTCTCCTACTTTCACCTGAAAATAAAATATATTACTCAATTTTCAAAAGCTGAATTCAGAAAAAAGTTATTTTATCCAGTGAAAAATAGATTAACTCTTTTTTTACATTATCATTTACACTTTTTAAACTTTCTGCTTAAGGGGCAAAAAAAGAAAAACCAATCCCATGAGTTCACTACTCATCTTCCTAAGTGTTGCAAAAGTGTGAATCTTGCAGTATCCAGACTACCAGACACCCAGCATCTGTCCTATTTTTCAATTTCATGTTCACAATTCATCTTACTTTATGTGCTGAACCAGATTTTATGAAATTTTTTTCCAAGATGTTATCTAGAGCAGGATCAAGTTCCTCTCCAACATCTTCAATTAACAAAGGTCGGCCAAGGGACAGGCAGTCTTCTATATGACTTCTGAAGAACTTGTGGTTCATAGCTGTAACCTGGGAAGATTGGTGCACAATATAGCATGCATTTGCAAGCACATAGAAAACAGTATAAAATCTATTGCAGCTTTCAAAAATTATACTCATCCTGGGATATCTACACAAATTATTACATTTTAGGGACCAATACTCACCTCTGCTTAAAGGAATGGAAGTTTTGCTTTAAGCTTAACAGAATAGGAGATCACACTTCTTTATTGTTATCTATTTATTTACTTATCTACATATCTATCTAATCACTGCAGTATTTTAATACCTTTTAAATATTAATTAATTTATGCTCAGAACACTAATGTGAAGTAGGGAGATATTTATAGGGTTCAGACAGGGAACCACTGTTACATAGGAGGCCTGGTCTCACATCAGATGTTGAATATCCAATTCAGTTCCCATTTCACAATATAAAGTATTAAAATTGCTACACATAGACTCCTTTTCATTTATTTAAATTTAATAAATGTAACATAAGCCTTTGAGGTGGTAATTGAATAGCCTTTCCAGGCATCTGTTAAGCCATGGGTTGGAGTGGGGTTTTTTTACCAGAAAAAAAACCCTAGGATAAACATGTTTTTAAAATAAATCCTTTTCTTGCAGGCAGTGCTCTTTGGAAAAGGTATAATTAAAATATCTAGAGGCACGTTACACCATCTTAAAACACTATATTATTTAAAAAATAATACTATGTTTCACCACTCTGCACTTTTAGCTTTGTTATCACGTAAGCATATGTGTATCCACCAAAACAGCATGTTGTTTACATTTTTAGTCCAAATGACACTGAGGGATGAAATTAGTGTCTTAGTGACCAACAATATAACCCTAACAAGACCATAGCAAATTACAATATCCCAGATGTAAAGGCATAATGTAAATACTTGGGTATTTAGACTCTTGACATAACTCTGTTCTTCCTGGACTTTACAGGGGGACAACTCGGATTCTTCCAACGCACCTGAGACAGGATGTCTAAAAGCCCATAACTAAATGCATTTTCATCAGGAAAGGTTCCTCTGCATTTAGAGGCTGCATCTGTGTGTATTCAAAGCCGTGTAAGTTCTGAGAGTACTCAGCAGCTCAGTAGTTAAGCCCTGTCAGAATTCAGACATTTCATACGCTGGATATTCATACAAGGCAAGCCTGGTAGACATTTTTATCTGGCTCATCAGTGAAATGTCATCATCACTTATAGTGTATGAATAGTGGGAAAAGAGGAAATGGTATTTTAATCTACATCTCCCAGTCCCTGCTTTGCTGAGTATGTGATATAAGATCCTTACTCAATTACTGGACCAGAGAATGGAACCTGCAAACTTGTGTTTGCAGTCCCCTTCCTCAGGGTCCGTGCCGGCACATGGCGAGAGCAGCCACCTGGAGGGTGAGCAATACAGACTCAGTGCTAATCAAGGGAGGGAACTGAAGTTGCAGCTTGGAGGACACTGAAATTACTGGGGAAAGGCTACAGCATGGCAGAAAGAGTCAGTGTAAGTCCCTGACTGAAGGAGATTCACTGTTGCCAGTCCTGAGCTCAGCTTGGCAGCTCCCTGAAGTCCTCAGTAGGAGATGCAAGTCTCAGAGAGGGTGGAATATGAGATTTATCCCTTCTCTCTGTTGTTTCCTGTTTGTTACTCACACTAGCGTTTCTTGATCCAATTTTTGGGGGCCAAAGTAAGGTCTGATGTAATCTAGAGGAAGCCGTGTTATCTACTGTAAGACAGTAGATTTCACACAGTCACAAAATGCCTAAATTCTTCTGTGAATACAACTTATATGTTTTAGGAGAGCTTTTCCTCATATTTTTAATAAAGGCATCCATTTTTCCAAGATCTTTGAATGTTGTACATTATTTTTCTGTCTCTTCTCAGTCAATACTTCCCATTTCTAGCTGTGTTTCTACACCATTTTTTAAGCATGATCAAATTAGCAGAAACTGGATTTGGTGTTGGATTGAATGCTGGGCCTTTCTCAACAGTGCTAGGAAATACAGATCTACGTCAAGCTCCAGAAGTTTAAGGATTTAGCTAACGACATCACTATGATGTTATCAGCTCTCTGGATGTCACCATCCTTACTTTCATTCTCAGTTTCTTTTTCTTATCCATCCCTCTTATTTTGAGTGAAGATAGTATACCATGGTATTCATGTGATAATCTACAGTTGTAGGACAGACTTGATTTATTAACAACTAACTCTTTAGTATCATGTTCAATCTGGCCTGAAAATGTACAATGTGTTTAGATCTTTATCATATCTTTATCATTATTGGTGTAACAAAGCATGGAAGGTAGGCTGCTTAGAAGGGGAAAAAAAGAAAGTTTTGAATGAAATAGAAGACCCAGATCCCAATCAGGATGCACTGCTAGACAGAAAGTGAGATGGGTGAATAAATTAAGCAATAAACATTTTTATCACATGCATTTAACCATCAAGATGCAGCTTAAATTTGGGCTTTGTGTTTGATATGCCTCAAAGATCACTAGATTTCCATTCTACCTCAGGCCACCATTCTTTTTCCATTTCTCCTTTTTTCTTTTCCCTATTTTCCTCTTAAAATACTTACCCTAAAATATTATTGCCATGCAGCACCACCTGTCTGGTCTTAATTTTGCAAGTAAGTTACTTCCCTCTATGTTTCTCTTTCTCTAACTAATTAAAGGAGTCATCATAAAAATACATATGGCATAGAATATAATTCCAATTTGCTCTTGAAACTGTCTTTCTGGGAGATGACAAAGCAGTACAAGCTATTTTACCCTGATACGGATAGGTCACAGATTTTGCATCAGTCTTGTTTTAATTTCTGCCTAACTATATACAATAAACATCAGATTTAAATTACACACGGCCAAAGTATGATCACAGAAAAAATAGTTTTCATTGCTAACTACGATGTGAAATGACACACACATAAAAAAATATTAAATTATTAATTTACCTGCAGTCCATTATTCTTTTCCTTATTTTTAATCCAGATCTTTCCTTGACCTTGTGGATCAATCAGTAAAGGATATCTAGATGCTTTTGTGACAATGATGCCATTCTGAATTGAAAGGTCATCATTTGGAAGACCCTGGAGGTTCCATTCACCCACTGTAGCGTTGTCAACAAGCATACCAGTAAGGTTCAGATCCTAATAGAAAATATGTAATTAGAAAATTAGTTAGAGGAGGTACACTAAAATGTTTGATGGAAGGTTTTTCTTCTTATTCTGATCATAATGCATGATAGAACGTATTTGGTAGTTATTGCTTATTGTTTCCTTTCTTTAAAGTTCAGTGCCTAAATCATTGAAGTTGGGCAACAACGAAAGTGAATTCTGTTGAGGCTTTGATGTCCATCAAAGAGTGTCGGAGAAACTCTGATGCCAGTTCAATATCTAATGACAAGCTGATTTTGGTATTGGCAAACTCTTTTCTTGGTAGCTCAAGAGGAAGGGACATCTTGGTCACAAGAGCTTCCTCCTGCTGTAAAGTTGTAAAGTGCCCTCCAAGTATGTATATGAATACAGGATGGCTTGTGGGAGATTCAGATAAGAAAGAGGGGATGTGCTGTTGATCAATAACCACAAATTATCATGGAAAGTTATTGTCGCTATCGTCAGAACTCTTCCCAACTCATACATTCTCCTAAAGTTTGATTTGCATATGTCAACTAACGTGCTTTATTTTAGTCACTATGAACAGTGACTGGCCTCTCAAGAACGTGTACGTGAAGAAAACAGTGCTTAAAAACACAAACCAAGCTCTCCAAATTAGAATAGTAGCTTAATAACAATGTGAGTTTAAAAAAATAAAATTGAAGGGTTTTTTTATTTGCTCCTTACATTTTTCAGTCAAAAATTCCTATTTGTAAGCTTTCTCTACAAACAACATGTTTAAAAAGAAAGACAAAGCCTGCAACTCCTGCAAAAATCACATAATTCAGAATCCAAAGCCTAAAGCAAAATTTCAAATACTGAGATGTGATACAGTCATGAGAGTTAGTGATACCTGTCGTTGCACAACTCAAAAGATTTTTTACGTCTCTGATTTTTTTACTACTCTGATTATTGAAGAATCTGAATACAGCAACACAAACCATTCTCAGAAGACAGAGAAACTTTAAGAATCCGATTTCCATTTGTGAAAAGGACAGTAAAGCATTTAATTGCCAAAATTTTCAGCAATTGGAACCAAAACCCATATTTAGCTCCTCAAGCAGATGAGTAGGGTCTAAACAGCTTTGATTTTTTTCTTACTGCAGCAGGAAGTATCAGTCGCTATGCAACTCCAAAACATAGCTAATGTAAGTGCCTAACTACACTGATAGATAGCTAATTTTAAACAGCTCTCTTTAAATTGTTATGCCTAAATGACTCATACACCCACAGCCAGTTAGTCTGTGACAAAGTAAGGCAGATGTCAAGCCTTTTGCTTGAACTGCAAAGCTGCTTTAATTCCTGTGGTGTGAAGTATCAAGAGAAGCCCATATGTTGCCTTTTGTGAGTACTTAATTCACTGGAAAAATTAAAACTCCCTTCCATACACTATCATTGAAATCATAATCCTGTCTTTAATAGCAACTATCTAAACAGAATGGTAATTATGGTTTGAAACTCATTAATTATGACATTCTGTGTCTAATCTGTCCATAAGAAAAAAAAAAAGCAACACAGAAACAATCAAGAAGTATTCCTCAAATTTTGAAGGTTACAGCTGAGTAGTAATGTGGTCAGAACATCTTCATAGTGGCAGAATTTTAGTTCTTTATGTCTTGCTTTCTAATGACATTATGCATCTGAGTTCTTATCCTTAAATGGTAAGAATCTTGACAGATATACCTCGAGGTAAGTAGATTTTAAGAACATTTTGTACACTGAATTTGAGAAAAAGCTTCCCTGGGATGAAGGTATGTAGAATAACTCCCATAGCACACGTGTAAAGTCTCTTGCCTGAGACTGTACTGCTATAGGTACTTTATTAATAAATCCATCTTGACCTTACATATTACTCAACATTAGGAGCTTTCAAAGAGCTTTGGCAGGCACATCGGAATCATTCATCTTTGTAAGTCATAGCATAAATTGGGCTGGGCTGTGAGGTTCACTCTGTCAGGTCAAGGTTAATCACTGTTACGAGAAGCATTATACACAACCTAATGTCAAAAAAAAAAGATTCACAAGTAACTTATATGAGATGAACAGCATGACAAACCTCTCATGGCAAAAAGGCCTCCCTAATATAGGTTTTGAGTGTCAAATCCCCCAAGAACCTGAAAAGATGCAGCAGGGATACTAACCTACCTTCAACTGTTTCACAGTGGTACAGCCACAGCTGTACACAGGTTGCTTACTTGCTCCCAGCACTTTCCAACAGCACCTGCTCTGTCAAAAGCTTTGACAGCTGAGGACGGGAGCCATTTGGGCTTAATGCCTCCACTCCTGTACTGAGAGTAAGAGAGACTCCCTGAACTATTTCTCCAACGCAGGTATTCACAAAACTAAGTGGAAGGAAACAGATTACTCAGAAAGACAGTTTTGATTATTATGGCCTAAATTCTGCCTTCAGCATGAAAATGTCTTCAAGGTACAAGGAAGAATATTAGACAGACCTCCTAAAAGCCATGGAATAGGAACAAGGCTGCTACTGGTCACGAGCAAAGCCTGTGCACCAGAACAGGTGCCAGGTCTGGTGCACCTGAGGCAGATACTAGTAAAAGGAAAGAACAAGATTCCTGTAAAGGAACCTGCCCTGTATGTATCATAGTCTCACCATGCAGGTTGCTCCCTTTAATAAAGGTAGTATGTGATGTGGCATGATGGGAGTGTAGTTCTCCTGCACTTCAGGCGACTTCTGCCCACGCAGACTTAGGCCAACAGAGGAGAAGCTGGAATGTCAGACTCACTGAGAACAGCCTCACTAGTGACAAACGTACATAGATTTAAAAGCTTAGACTGGTGCAAGCTGAAGTGGTGTAAATCAAGGTTTACAAAATCCAGGTTTTGTTTAACTTCATCATTTCAACAAGACACTTCAAATTAAGCAATTAAATGGTGTGGGTACACAGCAGAGGGTATGACAGGAGGGTATTGCTTGATAATACACGGAGGTGCAGAGGTGATACTTCCTGGTTCAAAATGTGCAGTGGTCTTTTATATAATTGGGTGTAAGAGTATTTTTATGTGAATCAAGAACTAATCAAGCTATACTAAGAATAAAAGTGTGAAGCTTTAAAAATTAAAAATCGTTTAGTTCCATTTTATATATATTTTCTAGCAAATGTAGATTATTAAAAAGTTGTACTTAAGTAATCCTAAATGAAAATAATGGAAATTTTTATTCCTAGTTTGTTGTGTTCAAAATTTAATATATTAAGAACAGTAGGTTAAATAATTTAGGATGTAATATGTCATAAATACAAAATATATGAAAAACCTTTCATTAAAATTCACCCTTAATATTCTACATTTACAGTTCAGAGTGAAAAGTGAATATCTAGAGAGAGAGTAGATTTTTAGTTTCAGCACATGAGACTGTAGGTGGTTAAAGTGGAAATAGGGTAAATCTTGCCAGGTCCCTGGAAGTTGGTTGGGGCATAACTCCCACCCAACCAGAAGCCACAGACCAATCTCCCCACCTCTGTGACATCCTGTGTGCCTCACTTGGGAGCTGCTGCTTCAAAGACTGTGTGGAAAACTATAGCGGCACAGCAATACCAGTTGTGGGGTGGTATTCTCAACCACATATTCACAAGTTATTTCTTGTAAGGGGATAATTTAAAATGTTGAGGGACACAGTTACAACTGGTGTTTTCTTCAATATATATATTTTCCACTTTCAGTAAACGCTCAATATGGCTGATTTGCTTGACTTTATGACTAAAATTATGGACACAACATGGCATTTACAAAAAACACCAACTATGGGGGAAAACCGTGACTACCTGATGGAACCCCTTATGATAAGGTAAATCTCTTCTAAGCTGGTAAATTTTACTTAGTTTCCCATGCTATGTAATTTCCTCTCAGGGCAGCTGACCTGAGAAAGTATGTCTCTCAGATTTGACAGAGCGATAGCCTATCTACCAATTTTGCAATGCATGACAGTATAAAGAGGATCTTAAAACACATTTTTTTAGAAGTTCAATTGTCATCTGTTCAGATTTTTTATTTATTAATAATTTGATGAAATGTGAAAGCCTGTAAATAATCTTCCAATTATGTATTTTTCTGGAATGGAATGCTCTGAACATTATTTCCCTGCAAGGCAAAGAGTAAGGTCACGACAGAGCATGAACACTTACATTACTGTATGGAATCTTGCTGTTGTCCATCTCTTTCTTCCACAATTGGAGCAGCAAATTCCTGTACTCCTGATTGAAAGGTCCAGAGTAAGAGAGAAATCCAGTGGCCAGAAGAACATTGCCCACTAAATTAATAATTTGATTTTGAAAGTTTTTGCTGCTTGCTGTCCAACGAAGCTGTATGTAAAATATTATAAAGAAGTTAGATTAAGCAGGCACAAAACTAACACAGAGATCTAACTTAAGAATTTATCTCTTTCTGGTAAATAATTGTTCTTTAAACCAGAAGTATTTTTGGCTTTAAATCACTCTTTTCTGAAGTAGACATTTGCTTGGAAGAGATGGCAACCACCTGACACAGTGGAGAAAGGCATCTTTGTCAACAAGACAGCCAAACTGGTGAGAAGTGCTTTAAAGGAGTAACAAGGTGGGAGGGAGAGGATCACCAACAATCATATGAGGAAGCGGAGGACTGGGTTGGTAAACAAAATACGTGGGGTAATATAAACAGTAGGGACCTTGTAACCAATAAAACAGGGCTAATGGAGGATCACCCCAAGCATATCCACATAAGCAAAAAAGTGCCTACTAAACAGAACGATGGGGATAGCTGTCATACTGTTTCTGGGAAATTAGCACAGCTGGGAACTTCTCTGAAGTGCTTGTACACTAATGTGCACAGCATGGAGAACAAATGAGGAATTAGAGGTCTGCATACAGTTGCAGAGTCATGATCTCATGGGGATCATGGGGACATGGTGGGAAGGCTGCCACAACTGAAATGCTGCAACAGGTGTATACAGGCTTGCTAGGAAGGACAGGCTGGGAAGGTGAGGAGGGAAGTTTTCTTTTATGTGAGAGAGCGGTTAGAATGCATGGTGCTCTGCATCGGAGACTGTGGGATGGACAATGAGTCAGTTGAGAGCTTACTGGTTAGGATTAGAGGGCAGACCAACATGGGTGATGTTGTGTGTGTCTGTTCCAGACAACATCATCAGAAAGAAGCAGATGAAGTCTTTTTCAGACAATGCAAAGAAACCTCACATTCACAGGCCCTGGTTTACATGGGGGACTTTAACCATTCTGATGTCTTCTGGAGGGACTATGCAGCAAGACATAAGCAATCCAGGAGGTTTTAAGGAGTGAACTGACAAAAAATTCTTAGCACAGGTAACTGAGGATCTGGTAAGGGAAGGCGGTTTGCTGAACGTCAGACTTGCAAACAAGAAATAACTGGTCAGGAATGTAAAGGTTGGGGGTAGCCTTGGCTGAGAGAATTGAGATTGTTTAGCCTTGAGAACAGACAACTCAGGGGGAATTTTATCAGTGTGTACAAATACCTGATGGGAGGCTGTAAAGATGACAGTGCCAGACTCTTTTCAGCGGTACCCAGTGAAAGGACAAGGGGCAATGGGCACAAATTGAAATACAAGACGTTTCAATTAAACGCACAAAAAACTTTTTTATGGTGAGACTGGTCAAGGACTGGAACAGGTTGCCACGAGAGATTGTGAAGTCTCCATATCTGGAGATATTAAAAACCCAACTGGACAATGCCCAGAGCAACCTGCTCTATTTGACCATGCTTTGAGCAGAGGGGTTTGGGTTAGATGATCTCCAGAGCTCCCTTCCAATCTCAATTATTCCATGACTCTGATTTTCTGAATATTCTTTCTGAGTTTTATGTATTCATTCCTCTCCAGATTTCTGTTCCATTCCAATCACTTTGCATGCAATCTTGGTCAGGACCTACATGTTTTAAATTTAGAAAATACACATTTAACCCAGTGCCAGTTTTGCCCAAGGCTCCAAGTGCCATATACACTCTTAATCTTTTGTCTGAATTTTCAAAAGTAGAATGGAATAACAGCTCTTAGAAGACCTCATAGCACAAGGCTTCAGAAAACCCACAACAAGGCACTGTAACTTCCTAATTTGGTGTTGCTCTTAAATTTAGAAATTCACCGAAAAATAAGATAAAGCATCTAGTATTTTTGACATATATTTTGAAGTGCAGCTATGCAAACAAATGCTAAAGTCTTGGCCTCATGGGATGCAATGGTTGAAGTCAAAGCTTTCATCAATTTTGACTCTGTGAAATCAACCAAGGAATTATCAAAGCAAATAAACAGACGAGTAAAAAGAGTATCATGCTTCCTCTGGAAACCTTTAGCCTGAAGCCAGAAAAATCTGCAGAGGAAAGGTAAATTTCAAGCTCAGTGCAGAGGATAATGATTAGCCCATAATTCTGTAAAAGGCTCCAACAGAAATCTGAACTTCAAATATAATTCAGGAAATTAGTCAAGCTTCAAATTCCTATTCTTGTATACTTGGTGAGAAAAAGAGAATAATCCTTCTTATAAATATTTTAGGGCAATTATTTAGGTTAAGCCTAATTCCTCTTCTTACTAAAGCTAAAAGGAATTTGGCTCCTTGGCTTTAAATCTGAACTTTATCCCAATAAGAGCTGTATGATACAACATAAATCTTCATACAGAAGAAATAAGTTAACACAAGAAATTGTTTTACTTTGTTAGATACACTAAGTTCAAGCAGAAAACATACATATAACTAACATAAAATGTCATATGATAATCAGATGTCACCGTGCCTTGAATTTCTTGAGCACTACTAATGATCGTTATGGAGTATTCTCAAAACTGAGCACCTACTTTGTGCTGGAAACCTACTCATATGTGCTAGTACCTTTTCTCCACGTAATCCTTCAATCAGAGCTGTGGCATTGTTCATCTTCCTTCTGCATGCCTCAGCATCATCAAGTAAGGCCTGCTTCTCTTTCATAGCAGTATCATACATGGCTTGTACCTGATCCAGTTCCATTTGCTTCTCATCCAGCTGCATTTGTGCATTATTCAGTTCTGTTTGGGCAGCTGCAAGTCTTCCCTCTTGCAGGGCTAAATTTGCCTACAATCATTTACAAGTAAAGAGCAGTTAAAATCTATTATTTGGCAAGATCAAATGATATTCATTTAATGGCACATATTGTACTGTATTGGGTATTTTTAAAAATAATACATGTTTGAGATGACAGCAGATTTTTTCCCTTTTTACTTTTCAACCTAAAACTGGAACACAAGCATAACATTAAAGTTATTCAATGCAATCTTAAAATGCTTTAACAATATTTTCAGAATGATCTATTGATCACACAATGATCAATGATTTGAAATCAGAATACACTAAAATAGCTGTATACTAGATCTATAAGGCAAACCATACAATGTTTTCTGTAATGTTTTCTCAGTGCAAAAGAAAATTAAGATTGTCCTCATGGATTATAAAATAGTAATAACGATAATGGAAACTACTCTTCTCTCTTTTCCCATCAATTAGTTCTACAATAAATATACAACAAACACATTTTTTGCTCCTCTGGAAACTAAAACTCTAGACTAGACTTTTCTCACATCTCTATTCAAATTTGAATGAGTTGCCAGTTATTTAAATGTTGCTTCTTAACTTGTATATTCCTAACAGGGAAAAAAGGTATTCTGTGAATTCAGAATGTGTTTCCAAATATATGTTTGCAAAGGATTAGGGACTGACAAAGTTCTTATGAAATTTGCATTTACAAATAAAGGTTGCTTTCATTTACCCTGAATATTTAAAATACTTGTTTAAATATCAGGTATCTTATTTCTATTTTTTCTGCTGTAAGAGTTATGAAGATGAAAACCAAAAATCTGTAAAAACTGTTTTATTACAAATTTGAAACTTGACACTCACATTACATCACACCAGAAGAGTAACTGTACAAGGAATCTCTGGGATGACTCTTAGTAAACAGTATAACCACAGGTTAGGTTTTTACATCAGATCTTAACTAAAAATATAGATTTAATTCTTATCAAAATATGCTAAAATCAACAAATTCTTCTTGCTTTGCATAGGAAAAAAAATAGAGGAGCCAAGATCATATTTTGAGATCTAGGCATGATAAAAAATGTAGCATGAAGTCTGGTGGATTTCAAAAGACAGGTCTGTGAGCAGGGAATTAGAGAAGCATATATGTACTAATCAACAAAGTAGTACTGCTTTATGAGTTCCGCACCTAGAGCATAGCACTGTCAGCAAAAAATTCATTTACTGTACCCACTGCATCTGTTGACAGATACTAGAGATAAACAAATATTTCATAATGGAGATAAGCCAGTGAAATGACTGCTCATAAAATTTCCATCTTGTAAGAATCCTGAAATATTTTTACTCCACTGTTTATCAAAGAGCACATTAAACAGCATCTCCTAGAAATAAACACTGTTAAATCAGTGAGTCCTGTTAAGACCCAGCTAAGCAGATTTCAGAACCACTGCTGTTATTATTAGTGAATCTTGGACTATCAGGAAAAGTTTAAACAGTAAAGGAGTTTTGAGTAGGTGATGCAGTATTACTGTGTCCTGCACGGGGGGAGAGGTGAGGAGGGTGAGGTAAGACACAGAGACAGTGCAAGGCTCTTTCTGGATCTTAATAAGAAAGGCTGGACAACAAATGGCTCAATAAGATAACTGCTTTAAAAAGATCCATAATAAGAACAGGAACATAAATAGTAAGTAAATCTTACATCCCTTCAGGTGCTGGTCACCCCACATTTATGCAGCATTAGACAGACCCTGGATAGATTTTCCCATGGCATGCTGTGCAGAGCAGATCCCATCCATTGAGAGAAAACTCTCTCTTTTGGGCATTCAAGCTATTATAAACTCCTCTTATTATTCTGTCTTATTGAAGCAGTTACCTTATTAAGCCATCTGTTGTCAGACCTATATTACTGAGATCCAGAAAGAGCCCTGCACCAGCCCTCTCTCTCCTACCTCACCCCCGCGCCCCCCCGGCCCCAGCCTTCCCCAGTACAGAGCATCCTCTTATCCTTAAACTCTGTGAGGGCTAAAAATGGGAGTAAAACAAAGTTATGACATATTGTTTCACCCTCACCTGACAAACAGTGAAATTAAACAGGGAACAAGATCCTTGGAGAGTTGGGAAGAACAGCCTAGGCAGTACAGCTGGAACAACAGAGAACTTACACCTGGCTGTGTGAATTCGTATTTCACCTTGACATTTGTCATAGCAGGACGTGAACCTCAATGGAAAATAATGGCCATGTGAATCCCCAATACATATGAGCAATGATGCCTTGTAAATATGAAAAACAGACCTCCGTGCAGCAATAAACTACGCAGAAAGGTGCAAAAGAGTGAGAAAACAAACTTCCCAGTTCTTAAAAGCTCTTAAAAGGCTGCCAGCTTTGAAGATGTAGGAACAACAAGAAAATACTTCAGACGAGTACGAAGAAAAAATATATTGTACTCTAACATGAAAAGAACCCCCCGAATTATTTACATAAGACTTTACGGGATCTCTAGAAGATGACTTACAATAAGAAATTATTTTACAGAAAATTTAACCAAAGTTTTCAGCCAATTTTAGGGTAATCATAACAAAGTAGTAATACATTTTGGTATTAGTTTGATTTGTAGGCTGTTTAATCATATGCGATGAATAATGGTTGGTTGCACAAGAATGACTGCTAACATACCAGAATGACCAACCAATGTGATTCCCAAAGGCAGGAAGACTACTTGTTTCAGATTACCCTATGAAATCATCACTATGTGCTCTCTCCCTGTCCGCCCTTCTGACTCCATTTTTCAGAATTACATGGGTACAAACACTGTTTTTATATTGACATCACTGGCAGGTTGGCTGGCAGCTTCCTGTGCAGAGCTTTGCCATGAGAGCAGGAGGCAAGTTCTGCTGCCAAGGAGAATCTTCTGCACAAGAAGGCTATTACAGTCACAAGCAGCTTCATAGAAAGATTTCCAGCCAATTACAGGCGGGAAGGAAATGTGTCTCTCAACCACAAAGCACCACTGTGGCCTTTCTAATTTTAGTGGCATTGCTATGTGAACAAGCTTCACACCCTCCATTTCATCCCTCTGAGTCACGCAGCAAAGCAAGGATTCACAATTTGTTCCAGTTGGATGCAGCATGAAAGCCTGAATAAATGGATTTTATGTGAATGAATCATGAAGATTCAAGACATGAGATGCACACTCTTGCCTGCGCTCCCAGAGAGGCGGGCTAGGGGGCTATGCTACAACATGCCTAGGCTTGGTGAGAGCAGCAGCTTCAGCCTTTTCTCGCCATTGACTTTGTGGGGAACCACACAGACAATCCTTTCAACATCTGCTCCAGCCAGTGCCTCTACCCGCTCTCTGCATCTGGCTGCATGGGGCAAGTACGGAGATGGTACCTGTCCAACAAGGGCCACAGACTAAATTGTTAATCAGCTATTTTGCTTTCTTCCAAGAAGCCCTCAGGGAGGACTTCATAGCAGGTGGTAAGATGATCCTGCCCCTTTTAACCTTTTTGCATTCCACATAAACCCAGGAAAAATAAACACATAATTATGGTCCACAGCTATACTATTAACTTAAACACGACCAGGACCTTTCTCTGGCACTGAGGTTAACTAGCATGAAGCAGCTCACATTGAGCTCTCCCAGCCTCTAAAACAGTACAGCTGCATGCAAACAGGCTTGTGGAAATGGCCCTTGGACCAAGCTAGTACCTGAAAGGTGCCCAGAGATTGCTGAGAAAATGCTGCTTGGTCAAGAGCAAATTCACACTAGGGATCATTCTAACAGTTTAACAGTGCAGATGATCACTTTCCAGTGTCTAGAAAAATTCCCTAGCACTGTTTAATTTATTAGTATTGACATAGCCATAAGTTTCTCGTTGATTCATTGCAAACTCAATTTTGTAAAGCAGCAAGCACATCTGGCCCTGGTCCAAGAAGGCATTTAAATAAAAATGCCTTCTCCATTGAAAAAACTCACACCATTTAATACTATCCCTGCTCTTGGATGGAATGCCCAGACCAACCCCAAATCATTCTGAAGACCAGCTGTTGCTGAGTAAATTCAGGAAATATTACTAGAACAAGGAGAACGCATAAGAAAAAAAAAAGCAGCTGAAACTTTATAGTTCATCACAGGTAAGGAAGATTTGGAGCTTCCCTAGCAACTCTCTTGTTTCAGCAATTTTAGCTTTCCAAGTTCACTGTTCTTACAGTCTAATTGAGCACTCACTACTGCTGGACTAGTCCAGAAGACTTCTTGAACACTGTCACTCTGCTCATGAGCCTCTGTGGATGTGCTGTGTGACCACCTTTGTCTTTTGCTTCAGTTCTGTCGTGGGCACATGGCATCTGACTGACAACTCTTCATGGAAATTGTCCTGGTTTGAGGTAAAACAGAACCAATCTTCTGTTCATTAATTTTACTTTTCAGCTAAGCCTCTTCTAACTATGTGAACTCTGAAATAAACAGCGTTTTTGTAAGACTGTAGTCTGCTCCCAGAGTGATAAGACCTGATTGTTTATAACTTATGCCAAGGAATGGTATGCAGAGACGTTCTTGCTTATAATTATTGCTATAACACCCAAGGCCAGCTAACTTTGTTATATGCCCTGTTGGAAGGTGAGAAGCAGAAAAGCATAGAGGGGTTGCACCTGTGGGGAGGAGCAGACAGGACAGGTGACCCAAAACTGATCAACAGGGTATTCCATCCCATCTGCCTCATGCTCAGTATAAAAGCTGAGGGATCAAAGGCTCAGCCCTCTTTTCTTCAACGGCCGGCGTCCGAGAAGGACTCTGTTCATCTGCCTTTGATCCCGATACTGAATCCAGATCCGGAATCCAGTTCCTGTCCATCGCTGAGTTGAGTTTGGGACTTTCCCAGTGCCTGACAGTGACGTGATCCTGGGAGCTCGATATGGTTTTGTATATATTATATATATTTCATTATTTCCTTTTTATTATTTTATTAATATTTTCATTAAAATAGTTTAGTTTTTTTAAACTCATAAATAAGTCTCTTTCTCTCTCTTCCTTCTCTCCCTGAAGGGAGAGAGGTCAAAGAGCATCTGTCATATGTTTCAGTGGCCAGTACAGCCCAAACCATGACAGAAATGCAATCTCAAGCTGCTCCTGTCCCAGATCACTGCAGATTTTTCATATAGACACTACATTGGTTTTGTATGGACTTTCTCAGAGTCTCAATATCATGATAAGTTTGTATTCATCGTTATTTGGGGAAACATTATAAGACAGGCAAACACATACACAGGTTTTGCAGACTTCACCAATCTAAAAAAAGTATACACATATACATATGTATACATATATACATATGTACACATGCAAACAGATGCATGCAGAGTGACATTAATAAAATCTTGGCCTTTATTTCTTGCTATCACTGATCATTCTTTCGGATTAAAACAACCTCGATAGGCACAGAGATCATGCCTCTTATCTGCTTTTCACAGCCTCTACTAGCTACTGAAAGATTCTCCATTTTTTCCATTCATTTACATGTCCTGACTTCAACCTGTGTTCTTCGGTGATCTAATCCTCCACTTCACCCCCCAGGGTATATGCTTTCCTTCCACAGTTACTGTGGGCCTTGAATTCAGACTTGAATGCTTGTTTTTCTGCCCAGTGGGCGTTACCTTGACAAGGACAAGCTTATTTAAATGGATGACCATCAAATTTTGACACTCCTTGACTGTTACCTCTTCCTCAAGTGCAAGAGTTCCTCTTATTGCCTGCTGTGGTTTTTAGTTCAACACGGAGACAGGTGAAAGCAGAAAGGCAATAAAGTCTCATATTTAAAACTGAGTTTGACAGGAAGAATCCTCAATATCAAACAGAATTTATAAACTGTAGACAAACTCCCCTTGATCATCATAACAGCCTAAGGAGAATATAATTAAAATCACGGGAGACATCTCTAAGGGAAATTATACCCCTATACACAGTATTTTAAAAGGAGGCTAACAGAATCACACAAAATCACAGAAAAATCACACCTTCAGCAAAAGCCAGGGCTTCTTCATTCTGCTGTTACATTCTTCAACTAATGGATAAATAGCAGATGTTGTTTCAGAATTATCAGGTTAAGCCAGCAGGCTTGTTTACTAGGTAACAAGCTAGAGAGGAACAGCTCACGGTCGTTCTGAAGGTTTATAGGAAAGTAGCACACACATGGTGACCACAGTATAAGTAACTATGCAGCATTGTATTTGCAGGCAACATTTGGTTATACTTTCTGTGGTTGATTCTAACCAATGACCCTTAGGCTGCAGGCCACATATCTAAAGAACATAGGTGTACATTTCTAGGAATGACTTAATTTTTGCACACTATATTTACTAAAATATAAGTCACTATTAATTATTTTTCACAGGTTGTCCCATTTAAGATAAATGAGGGACTGAGTCTCAGTTAAGCTGCAATTTAAAAATGTATTGGATGGATTTTGCAGGTGTTGAAGGGGGTTTATCTCCTAGAACAGCAGTTAGGATAAAGCAGCTTGATTAATTCATTCAGTAAAACCATTTTTAGCACTGGATGATTTAGCCTGTGCTACTACTTTACACAGTTTAATTGTACATTTATTTTCAATTATTTTCTTAGCATCACTCCAGTGCTTCCTGCAATATCTCCTGCATACTTTAAACACTTCCTCCCTCTGTCATCTTCAGTTTTAAAATATTTGTGACCGTTACTGTACCTGACAATAGGCACCACCTTGCCAAGAAATGCATGCTCAATTTTTTATCAGCTACAGTGTGACAAGAATGTAAATACTTGAATACAAAGTTAAATTTATGTGTAATCTTAAGTCATATATATTCAAATAAAAACTGCAAGAACACTTTTGCAGCTTTCAGAGTTGCATCTGCATCTAAAGCCACTATTTCTTTTAGGTCTTGCTCTCTTTTATAGCTCTCAATAGCCACATTTCAAATTCTATTGTCATTAGTGAACATCCCATTATTTGAAAAGGGAATTGCTACTTATATATCACAGAAATATAGTCTTCTCTATCAGTTACTTGAATCAAAAATATCATGCTTTTAACGAATTTGAATCAGATCTGTCTAGATACACGAAAAGAATGAGTTTTGAATATATCATTGATACAGTGGCTTATACAATAGGAGACTAAACATAAGTACAGTGGAAGCATAACCGATTGAATGTATTTCTTCAGAAAAGAGCCATAAAATCCCCTGTAGAAGTAATGATTATAAATCACTGTATAAATATTCAAAGTCCTTTTTTTCAATATGCTCATAAATGAAACATTTCCAAGACAATAAAGCTATCTGTAGGAATGCAGACAATGGTAGCTGATCCATTTCTACTGTAGTTCAATGTTACAACAGAATTCTATGCCAGGAGACTACTTACTTTTTTATATATACACTCATACGTAGCAGTTTGACACTCCAAAGTTTTGGAGAGCTGAATTCCAGCTAAATTCATTAAAGAATACTTCTGTGCCAAGAACGGTCTCTCCTCTCCCAGACTCTGCTAAGACCACAATGAGTATGCTCCTTCCCAGGCCAGTAGGACTGAGGAAAAGTTTTCTTGAAACCATAGTGTCTGCCACCAAGTCCAAGAGCAGAGACAGTATCGGGATCTCCCACTTGCAGATAGCCAGGCTCTATAAAGAACCTGTGTACTAAGGCTCCCATTGAAAGCTGACTGTGTTCACACAAGTAACAACTGTACCACAGGGTAGCTGTGTAAGGGGAAAAAATTACCAGGACATATTTAACCTCTATGTGCTTAACTTCACAACTGGATGTGAAGAAACAAGAATCTCTTGTAACTGGTGATCTTTTTTAGCCAAAATAACACAACATTTTTTCCACTCAACTACAGCCATCCCTTAGAAAAATAAAATAAGTAATATGAAATACCTTAAGAGGAAGAACTTCTTTATTAATACCATAGAAGTAAGCCATTGCTTGTGTCCATGAGCAAAGACCTGCTACATTTCCACACACTTTTTTAGCAGTCTCAAGATTATAATCTTCCATATCCAAATAAGGCTCTAAAAGCTCCACAGTTTCTCCTGTAATTGAGTCCTGGTCAATGGAAAGGAAAAATGATTTTTTTAAATGGATTTTATAATAAAGTCTGCTTCACAGAAACATTTTTCTTTTTAAAAACGTGGTGCTACCACTTCTTGCAGAAGAAATGAACAAAATAACACTGTTGCCTTTCAGTCTTATAAAGGACAGAAGATTTGTTGTGTTTTGTGAACTCAAGTGAAAATAGCTTGTACTTCCATTGCAACAGATTGATTTGAGTTTGCATTTAATACCCATATTTGACCCATAGGATTTACAGATATTACTTGTACTCATACCTCCATGACAACTTAAGCTGATCTAAGTTATTGCTGCTACAGCACTGTACCTTCTTTCCTCTCCCCCTCCACCAGATGTTCTTGCCCCATATTTAGTACCATCACCAATGCTCAGTGAGCTAGTTTGGAAGCTAATATGACAGAAATCTAACTCAGCAAACTAGTGATTAGTTTTCTTCTAGGCTAGTTCCTTGAACAAGCTCACCATGGCATCAGGCAGGCACCAGTGTGAACACAGCTAAGGGAGTCAGACACACAGCTTTAGGAAGGAAAAGGGTGAAACTGCAAGACACTGACTTCACTTCACTGAAGCTAACCCTTTTCCTTAACCGTAAAAGTGATTTCTTTCAGCTGTTCATTATTCTAATCTCGGATTTTTTCCACCCTAACCAATCTGTTGAGAACATGAAAAGGCAGATCTTTGATGATGGTGGTTAATCTATAATTATGTAAGTGTCAGAAGAAAATGGAATTCATCTCCTTAAGCAATGTAGAGAGTGGAAGAGCTTATAAAGGGTAACAGTGGTTGCTTAACAATAGAGGCATTAAGAATCTTCCTCTTTTTTTGGCAGTGTATTAATGCCTTTCTTCTAGTGCATCTAAAAATCATCTTCCATTCATAGTCAAGCAATATACCCTTTTCCTGCTTTTCTGCATAGCAGAAAGGACTGTCTTGTACTTGGTCTGATCCCTAGCTACTATAATAACAAAGACATTCATTATATTATTCCTAAGATCAGACATGATGATGTTTTCACTATGAGCATTTGCTAAAATGTAAAATAGTGCTGGACAAATATTTTGACTTTTTCATTCTCCTACTCAAAATTATGAGCTAGCAAGCTGGCAAAGGTGAAGCAAAGACCAATCATCAGTAGCCTAAATCTCTGTTCAAGAGCTTGAAAAATGTCATGCTTTTCCTTCTAAGTAATGAATTTTAAACCCAAGGAACTATTTCATCCACTAATCTTCCTTGCCTAAAAAAATTAGGAAAGAACAAAAATCTCACAAACAAGTAAGCAGTGTAGTCTACTCAGAACTCCAGACATGATGAACTTTCTTCTCATGTATACTTAGTCTTAAGTTTCTTGTTACTTAAACAAGAAACGAGGCAGGAGGACAGCATGTGAAGTACCTCATCAGGGACAGAAGTAGACTAGTGTTCTTCATCAGATTCATCAGTATCACTTCCTGCAAGAACTCAGTCCCACAGAGGTTGCTCTGACTCCTCTGAGTAAAGTTAAATGTGTTGCAAACTACCAGCAGGAACACATACACTATTAATAAGTGCTAAAACTGGAAGCCTCATTAGAGAGAAGCTTGAGTAAGGAGTGCATAATTAGTCCCCATTATCTTTAAACTAATTTCCTCTTTCTGTTTAGTGAAGATAGCACATGGAAAAGTGACCAGATTGACAGCCCCAGGAAGAGACTGTCTACAGAGGCAGTGTAAGTTTCCATGTGCTGCCTTGTCAATATGGCTCACTGGGAGAAATGGCTCCCGGGGCTAGTGAGAACCATGGCTTCAAGCCTCATCTGCACAACAAAAACACTACAGTAGCTCAGAAAAGGCATCCGCAAACTGCACAGCTGAAGCAGATTAAAAAATCAGTGTACAAATCAAAAAGTATGTTCTGCGACATTGCAGAAAACCCAGGTTTTGCCAGATTTGCTTGGTTTTCTGGATTTTAAAGTTGGGCCATGATTCTGCCATTCCATATTCCAGCCTAGCCCTTTTCTGGTCCAGCTATCTGTGACCTCTTTCTTCTCTTCCCTGCAGAGAAATTTCCCGTGTCTCACAGTTCAGTGAATCTTGCTGTAAACGGGACAAGTTTCTGTCCTGACAGAAATAAAAACCTGTGTTTACTTATTTTTCTTACAGTTGATACTAAGGTTCTCAGTTCATTGTGCATTTCACTACTTTTCTAGTGAAAGAACCCCAAAAGCTCCCAAATATTTCAGTATTTTTCCTGACAGTATGCTCATCTTCTTCTGTATTTCCCCCTAGCTCCCCACCAAATAATTTTAGACAGACTTCTAGAGCGCCTTATATGCAAACAGGACTGGTAGCACTGGAGATGGTGAGCCATTTGAAAAATCAACAGTGAGTCCTCTTAAGGCAAATTCCTACTGAGAAGCAGGTGTTGCTTGAATCTAAATAACACTAAGCTTCTCAAGATTTGATCTAATGCTTGGGATGCTTGTGTCTGCCATCAAAACTGTGTGGTGCAGGAGAAAGGTTACTGAAATAAAGAACCATGATAATGGAGAGGAATACAGTCACGAGGATGTCTACAACTATAGGTACACAAAAGCCTCACCCATTTCAAACTATCTTTGAAGGTAGAAGACACTTTCACGTGACATATAAAGGTAGTTATAGGAGTAATAGTGCCACTATTAACTTCTTACCTTCTGGAAAGTAAGCAACATGCTAAGAAATCCTGAGTTATTCATTAGCTTCAGAGCCTCAGTCCACGATGGCTTTACACATGAGCGTTCTTGATCGGGTGTTACTGAGTCTATTTTTCTTTGGAATAAAAGTAGCACACAGTCCATAATTCGCATTATCAAGTGAGGAGGTTTACCCAGTTTGCGAACAGTTGCAATGTCAGAAGGTTTTATTGTCTGAAAAATTAAAAAAGAAAATAAACCATTTATTTAAGCAATCACTTGATGGTAGAGAAATATGTTTTTTGGGAGGAGTGCGTATGTAATGCAATTGCTGCAGTTTTGCAGGTCACTCAGAAGCAGTACTGAAGAAAGTCCTTCAAGATAGTACCACTCAATGGCTGCTTTATTACCTGAGAGAAGAGGAGGTACTGCCCATCTTACCGCTGCCCTGCCTCAGTTTTCAGGGTTTTTTCTACAAGGATTAACAGGTCAGTGCTAGTCCTCTCAATGTTATATTTTTCAGGTCAGAAGCATAAGCCATATTTTTACAAATAAGAAGCATTAACTACAGGCATGTTCAGAATATCTTTGATTCTGACCTGCAGGGCTGCCTCAGCTTCTTCCAGTGCAGGTCTTGCAGCTTCAAGCTTCTCTTCTGCTGCTGCTTTGTCAATGGCAATGTCATCCACAATGGCCTGAGCCTTGTCCTTTACCTTTTGCACCTGCATTTTCACCTTTTCAGCAGCTTGGGCTTTCATAGTTACTTCCAATAAAACTTCATCAGCTTTTTTTGAAGCTACAGCCAAATCTTTCTCCTTCATCACCAACTCTTTGGACAGCTGATTTACTGAAACCTCAGCTTCCATCAGTTTTGCAAGACCTGTGTTGAACAAATTCCATTCATATAAAAAAAAAAAAAAACCAAACACCAAAACAAACCACATATGTTCATTCCAGGCAGCCAGCCACCCTCTGCCTATGGATATATGTGTACATAGCTCAGTTCTACAACTGGTGACAATGGGAGAAGAAACTGTTTAAGTTCACATTCACTTCCAAACACCACTCAGTTCCAGAAACTGTTTAATTGTTTACTGTGTATGACCTTGTGCAGTGCAATATTTTGGAAATTTTACTTTTGGCACATAATTGTTTCTTTAAAAGATGCTTCAGAGTGACTGAATCTGAACATTTACTTACCTTCCCTCATATTTACTTTTAGTATGTTTAGTGAAAACTAGGATCTCAGTAGCTCCTTGGCGTGCATACATGGCAAAGCAGGAGTTTCAGGAATTTTAACCTCTAACTAATACTATTCCCAAATTATTAAAAGAAAACCTCCATATATTTTGTAATCACACACAACAGTTGAAACAGCTTCCAAATGAAAGTCAGCTGAGAATTTAAATCCATAAGCTAAATCTGTAGGTGTCTAAGAATCTATACTTTTACATTCTTTTGCTAAGATACTTCTTACCTTTTAGAAAACAAACAAAAAATCCAAACAAAAACCAAACAGATTTTACAGTACCTGTTCTCATGCGTTCAGACAAACTTCCAACATTGGCAAACTTCTCTTTGTAAATAGCTTTGTAGCCTCCAATGAAGGACAGGTAAGATTTTGGAGTCACAAATGTTCTTCGTCTATATCGTTCGAAGTATTCAACACATTTTTCAGCTACAATATCTTGAAATGTTCCCATGGTATTAACAACACTTTGTTTCACTTCATCTGTGCACTCAATATGGTAGGAAAGTAAAAAATGCTGCGCAACTGCTACAAGAGCATCTTTAGGCCAGCGCTGGAACCAGTCCATGGTACAGCCTGAAATCAGACCTGGAAATTTGAGTGCACGAGTTCTGAATTTTTCCCCAACAGGAGAAAAACAAAGAACCACATGCAGGTTATTACGAACTCGAGCAAGAAAGTAATTATAAAGATTTTCACCAGTGGGAGTACGCCTTGGGTACTCCTTCTTCATTGCCAGTATCAAGTCTTGTGTGATTTCACCTATTTCATCTCGTG
This sequence comes from Himantopus leucocephalus, assembly GCA_003993805.1. Lineage (NCBI taxonomy): Eukaryota > Metazoa > Chordata > Aves > Charadriiformes > Recurvirostridae > Himantopus > Himantopus leucocephalus. The sequence goes on from RSEF01000002.1 coordinate 99,727,453, forward strand.
CAAAAAGATTTGAAACTTCACCTGAAGCCAAAACATTGTTCATGTATTCAAGAAAAGATTCATCTCTGATTTCATTGTCTGTGAATATAAAGACAATGCCATTTCCTTTTTGCCCAGCAGTGCGGTACAAGATTTTCAGATCGTCCAAAAGGTTATTGGTGGCATATGTTCTGGGATAGAAAAGGATTAAAGGAAGAGAGAAAAAAAATTACAGATTATTTTAGGAAGTATCTATCATCTGGCTCAGCTTCCTTAAGGCAAGAAAAAAATTACATAAGAAATTAATACCGTACATCTTGGTTTCATTTTTTTAGGTTTTTCTCTTAAACATTTTCCCAAAATGAATGATCAGTACCACAAATCATGGAAAAGGAGGTGAAATCAACAGAATAACATGCTGGAAATAAAGATGGTAAGAGCAATACTATGTCTAAGGTAATTATGATGCTGCTTTGCATCCCTACAGTTTGCAGATGGAAATTATTTATTAGAACTGTGGGTTAATACAGTTGGATTAAGTTGTCAAGTAGGTTCTGATACCTGTCACCATTACATAAATAGAGCTGGATTATCTTTCAAAGTTATTGAGAGCAGGTTAAAGGAAATCATTAAGAGAGAAGAATAACCAAGACTGAGGTTTTTATTGTGTTATTTGGTTTAACTGAAATTAAGCCCCATAAATCCTTTTTCTCTCCTCCCTATTCAGAGCCATTATATTAGGAATATTAGAAGGTATGCTCATCTTGGCCTTCCGGTATCCTTTTATGAACTTGCTGATATTGTCTTCCTCCATAGCCTCCTGTGGCAAATTACAAATGATGACTGTCCATTTTGTAAACACACACTTTCAGCTACCTTCTTTTAGCCGATCCCCAGTTAGCTTCAGCAAATGAACATTTCCCAAGTGACAGAAATATTTATTTGCCTTATCAATGCATTTTGAATCGTGCAAGTCTAGGGACTCTATTATGTGACTCTACTTTCTTCTTTCCCTCCTTTTTTTGTTCCCACTGTTCTTTCCTTCTGCTTCTGGGACACAGGAAGATGCCAAGATACGTCTTTCTTTCTCTTTCCTTTCATCAGAAACCTCATAACATTGTTCAAAGACCTGATATATCTCTCTAAGGAAGATTTCTCAGTGCAATGAGTAGTTTGCAGGGTGAAATACCCACTGCCAGCCCTCAGTGCTCACCCCTGTAAACCCTATGTCAAAAGAGAAACCAGTGGAACGCAGTGGTTACTCCCAGTCACTTCAGGAAGGTTTATATGTAATGCCATTCAGACAATTAGGAGGCAATGCTGACAAAGCCTTGGAGAGATCTCTTCCAGTCCACTTGTCAGGAATGACAGGGACAGTTTCAAAACAACTTCCAGAGAATAAAGACAGAGAAAACAAGCACTCTTGTGCTTGTACTCTTTCCCTACTTGTCTTCCCCCAACTCTTTCTCTCTCTGAAACAAAACCAAGTAAATGGAACTTAAAATACAGGGTTCTAACTTAAAAAAAAAAAAAGAAAAAAAAATGACACCACCACCACCCCCCCAATTTCTACAAATATTAAATTCCAGCACTACCTACAATTAAGTCATGATAGCAGTTGTAATAATACAGTCTGGGTACCTAAGCATCTGTAGAAAAAGTTATTATTTCTCCTGGCCATCAGCATTTGCCCACCATGCAGAGTGCATCAGCAGATTATTCCATGTTATCTTTTGTGCAAAATGGTATTCTAGTGGGATTTCACAGGGCTACACCACAGATTCAAATACTGAAGGAAACACAGATTTCTTGTCAATAGCATAAAGGCACCAGACCAAAGTCCCAGGATCTATCATCTATAGACTGTGCATTTGCACGGGTGCTTTTGATTGAAAATGTAGTTTACAATGAGGGATAAAATGTTTGACAGGTTTGCATTTCAAGTTGATTGTGAGCAATTCATTTCTATGGCAAATTAAGGAGCAAATGTCTATGTACACTGCATTGTGTTACCTTGTTAAAGTAATCTGAAAGGTCTCATATCCAGCAATATATGATGCTAGTCTGGTCAGACTCTGTTTTCCAGATCCACCCACACCCACCAACAATGCATTTCCTTGTGGAGTACGAATAATCCGTGATATTTTAATCAAATGAATGATTGCATCCTGAGTATTGAGAAAAAAAAGGATGAAAAGATTTAAAAATAATATAATGTATATTCATCTAGAAGCACATAACTGAGAAATTGCTTGTCAACAGCCAGATGCTTTCTCTGGAGCTTATGCCAAAGACTCAGTGCTTTAGTCATCAAAATCAATAAGAGATTTCCCCCTGACTTCACTGAGCAGCAGGGCTAGCCCAAGAGAAATGTCCTTGTATCGAACTCATATGAAGCTTTGTCATATGCAGTGTTTGTACTCAGCAGAGCTGAGGGCATGCCCCTTAGGGTCTGGAAGGAAAAGTAGAAAGGATGTGGATTAACAACCTCCCCCAACCTTTTAGCTGAGCTATTTACAGGCTCTCTAAATAGGCTGCCAAAAGTAAAATACAAGTACATTACAGACATATCTTATTCGACCACTGTATTTATCATAGGGAAATAAGTAATCTGAAATACCCTAATAGTCTCTCAAAACACCGTCTAAAGCTGAAGAAAGCATCATGCATCAAGAGAGACCTTTGAGAAAGAGGTAACTTCCAGAGATGCAAGACAACATTCACAATGTGCACCGTAGAAACAAACGAGTCATGCTTTGCATTATGCAAGGCAGGAGAAAGAAAAGTTGGGAGCTGCAAAGAGATGGAATAATTTATGGGAGTGAAGGCAGACAGGAGACAGCAGTTTAGCTTTATAGAGTTTATTTGTAAGGCTCGCTGGATACAGGGCTAGCCATTCTGAGCTATTTCCAAGATAATTTGATAGAAACATTCAAGATCTATGTATCAGTAAGCGCAAAAGACTTGGCACTTTTTGTATTAATATAATTGCAGGTGCTAATACCTTGAAAAATACTAAATCCATCCTTGATCCTCTGATTGTTTCATTGTACTGTTGCATGAACATCTGTAATCTTTCAGCCAAATAATCCAAAGAAGGGATAAGCTCATAAATTTTAGGAGCTTTCAACTCTGCGTCATCAGGTTCATCTCCAGTAGCTTCTGGGACATCACGCAAGAAATCCACAAAGTACAACTCTGTGGATTCATCTTCAAATAGATTTTGACCATGTTCTGCAGCAGCAATCTACAACAATACATTAAGGATTGCTTTAGTAATGAAACGTTTCATTGGCCCCTTTCTGTGGAAAATACCTGAACATTATTTGCCTACCTTTTTCATCGTATCTTCAAACCAGTCTTTATCACTTTGGCTGATGAACCTGTCTGCAATAACACGTCTGCATTCATGCTGGAACAAGGATACCAAAACACTGATGCTCTGGCAGACTTCAGAAGTAACTGTAAGTATTCCTTGCCAAATACGACTGAGGTCTCGTAAATTAAAGATGTAATGAAATTTAGCTGGAGTTGGTAACATCTACAAAATAACATCATAAACTATATTCAAATAACTACTAAGTAAAAATATTTTCTATACAGTATTTAATGAATATAGAAATTCTCACAAACTTCAAAATCATTAGTGCATTAAAGCAGAAATATGTGCTTAGCATTTAAGAGGCAAAGATAAAAATGAAGAAATGACAGTAGCAATGACCAGCTCTTTAATTTCACGTAGATCTCACTTGAGTTTCTTCAGATCTTTCAAGTTCCAGGAACACGGACTGAAGGGTAGCCAAGACAGCTTAGTTAACGACAGCATTAAAGGCCACAGTAAAAACGTCAGCATTGCTTAACCCGTGGTGTTGCTCCTGCCCTTTCTTCTAGATAATTTGTGTCGCTCTCTTTTGTCCTTTCCAAGAACATGTGAGAAAAAGTTCATGAGGAAAAGTAGATGAGGAAAAGCAAAGAAAAGAGAACAGAAAAATGAGGAAAGAGGATTTGAAAAAATGAACAACTTAGCAAAAGCTGTATTTTCTGTGTAGGCAGCTAATTAGCAGCAATAAGCACCGTTTCTGTTGAATATACTGGTCAACAGTTGACTGGTCAATAGTTTCACTAGAACTCTCTGTAAGCCAAGTTTATGTCTATAGTTGAGTTGTTTGGGAAATTCTGACCAACTTTTTTGGGACTAGAAAATGTCATTTATCAAATCCCTGCTTATCCCTATCTTTCCACCACTCTCATCCACTTTTTTCATTAGAAGATCAAATTTGGCACACATTTCTATGCTGTCATTTTACTCTTAACTGTTCAAAATTCATTTTACATGTAAATTTTATTTTCTATTTCAAAACAACATTTGCTTAGGAATTGCAGTTAAATGTTTTTACAATCTGTTTGAAATGGAAGAAGTAAATATTTAGAATTAACTAAATACCATTTTTTTGAACTGATTCCCTCTCTGCCAAAATTGGCTTCTTTCCTTTAATTCAGATCTTTCAAGTTTCTCACAATCCCAAATATCTTTACAGAAGGTTCCTATCTAATTTTTAGTTTATGGTTCCTTATGCCCTTGACATTTTCTCAACCAGAAGACACCTAAATCTTCCTATCAGCTATGATTACTTCATTATAATTACATAATTTAATTCTTATATTAGCTATAGAAGGCACAGCATATAATTATGTTTTTAGTCAGTTAACTAGGTGTTGATAGCAACAAATTCAGAACAGAGGCATAAGCCAGCAATTATTCATACAGGTCACAGCTTCACAATATGAACACACGTGATAGTACAAAAGACCTGGGTCTTGTTGCTTTGTCATGGTACAGATGTTTCAAAGGCTTCTTAACATACGTAATTTTACCTTCATTTTTGTTGTTTGCCAAACTTTTCGAGCTGTAGACACTAATGCTGAAGCCAGTTTACATATTTCTGCAGGGAAACCTCGCTGTTCACAGAAATATCCTTCAGCTATTGTTCGAAATATTTTGTCAATAGAGGAACTGGATGGCAGTGTGCAGTTGTAGATGGTGAACTGGCGTTTCAGGCGCTGCGGGATGTCGTTCCGACCTCCCCCAGGGTGAATCATAGCAGCTACAAATTGGATGTCAACCACATTCGTGAATTCTCCTGGCTTCTCCAAATTGTAGAAACCTTTCTGTTCCATCAGCTGTCTTACAATCTCATTGGTGATCTAATTATCGCCAAAAAAAAAAAGAAAAAAGAAATGGAGCAGTTAAGTATTTCAGGGTTCTCAACTTAAAAAAAAAAAAAAAAAAAGAGGAAATCTCATCTGTAACAAATTAGTAGACAGAAGGAATGACATCTCTTAATTTCAGGTATTCTGCTGGACACTTCAGCAATTTATAAAGCCACGCAGCATGGTACAAAGCAACCTGATGCAGTGGATTGGCTGCATACAAGCTTCACATGCTAAGTAGCTGTGGACATGAGGTCAGACATTCAACTGGATTTCCACAATATTAGTCTAAGAAAATTCAGCACTTTAAAGTTTCAGGACAGACTACATATTCAGATTGACACAGGCACTCGGACAGTGACAAAGAATGGTTAGTTTAGCACAAAGTATAGTCACACATTCACTTGTATAGAGGCAGTGAGAGAACAGGATTACAGAGCTATACTGGGAGCAGGAAAATTTGGTTTTCTCAGCAGTAATTTTTTTTTAATTTAAGTC
>RSEF01000002.1:99733240-99760508 GCA_003993805.1 Himantopus leucocephalus
TTTTGCAACCCACAGATCAGCATTTCCATCAGCAGCAATGGTAAGACCACCAATTCCCAAACGTTAACATTTTCCTTTTACCTGATCACCCCATTCATTAATCACAGGCATATTGATGTCATCAATAAAGACAGTCATTTTCTTCCCTGCTGGAGGACCGTATGTGGTGCCCATTCTTTTATCTATGTAACTTTCTATGCTTCTTTGAAACATATTTGGCAGAGTTGCAGAGGAAAAGTTTAGGCATTTGGTCAAATGCACATCAGGATCATACTTGCTTGTGTAATCCTGCAAGATAAACCAATTTTAAGTAAAGTGCACCAGTAACTCCAGATGAATTCAGCCAAAAGGAGACACAGATGCTCAGCAGCCCTGCAAAAATAAGACATCTACAAAATCTCAGTCCTGCCATTAACTTCAAAATGTCAAACAGCAGTTTATTTAAGATAAATCTACCATCTCCAAACTGAAATTCAATAAAACTTTCAGTTAATGTTTTGCATAAAGTTTCAAAGTATTAAAATTTATAAGCTTTTAACAGACTCCACTAAGTGCTACAACAAGTAGACATGCGAGAACTCAAGATGCAAATAAACTTTGCATCAGCAATTGTCAGGGTTTTTCTAAATTCAAGCTGTTAGTGATGATCTATTACAGTACTGCAAGGAACAAGTGAAAAACCAAACCCTTTTTCACGTTTACACTACAGCACCATATCTTAGGACAAAAGCAGTGTAAAGGAATGGTAGTGTAAAATTAAACCTCGGTACATCGCATTTACTGATAGTTATCCTCTGCTAATGAAGAAAGGAATCCTTGGGTTTATGAAGGCATACAGTTCCCAGAGCTGCTGCTGATGCCCTAAAGCAACAAAGTTCCACTTTTTGCATTTAGTGAGGTTTTATAATAGAACCAGAAAGAAAAAGATGTAAGCCTGGAGTCACACCAAGGCATACATATAAAGCACAGGAAATATTTTGTTTAGCAAGAGTCCTGGGACATAAAAATAGTATTAAAAATTCCAGATTTCCAACATTATTTCTTTTTAAAGATTCAATTCTTCTGCAATCATGACAAAGTTGAATATCATTTAAATCCTTATCTTTATAACAGGGTTGACTAGAAATGTTCCCATTTCAGTACCTCAGGAAAATAAACCTATATCATTGCTGATTAAGTGCTCTAAGAACAATTCTAATGACACATACGCTCTGTGTGACAATAGCAAGGAAGATACAGCTAAGCCCCCTCAAAATATTTTGATGAATAGTGTTAAACTGTTAATTTTGTTGATACAATGTTGATACAATGATCTCAATTTTAGAAAAGGTGACCTTCAGAAATAATTTTTTCTCAGACATCACACAAGTGACAGTCTACACATGGAATGTACATGCAATAGTCCTGTGTTTGGTGAGTACTCTTGACAGCTGATGGGTTGGTGCAGGTCACTGCTCGGACCTCTCCTCAGGGCTTCAACATTTTATACAAAACTAGTGTATTGTAGAGGGGCAGGAGGTGCTCTAGGAGAGATTCCCCTGCAGCCCATGGAGAAGACCATGCTGATGCAGGCTGCCCCCTGCAGCCCACGGANGTGCTCTAGGAGAGATTCCCCTGCAGCCCATGGAGAAGACCATGCTGATGCAGGTTGTCCCCCTGCAGCCCACGGAGGACCATGTTGCAGCAGATATCCACACTGCAGTCCCAGGAGGTCCCCATGCCACAGTAGGTGGATGTGCTCTGAAGGAAACTGTAGTACATGGAGCGCCCACATCAGAGCAAGTTNCTGTAGTACATGGAGCGCGCACATCAGAGCAAGTCCTTGGCAAGAGCTGAGGGCTGTGGGGAGGAGCCGATACAGGAGTGGGTTTTCTGGCAGGAACTATAGCCTGTGGGGGACCTATGCTGGACCAGTCTGTTCCTTAAGGAGTGTGCCCCATGGAAAGGACCAATGCTGGAGCAGTTCATGGAGGACTGTACCACGTGGAAGGGACCCCATGTGGGAGCAGGGAACAGCATGAGGAGGAAGGAGCAGCAGAGAAGAGCTGTTATAGACTGACCGCAGCCCCCATTCCCCATCCTCTGGACCACTCAGGGTGGGAGGACATAGAGAAGTCAGGAGTGAAGGAGTGAAGTTGAGTCTGGGAAGAAGGGAGGGTGTTTTTAGTGTTGTCTTTGTTTTTCACCGTCCTATTTTTAATTAGCAGTAAATTAAATTAATTTTCCCCAAGTTGAGTCTGTTTTGCCCTTGAGGGTAATTGGTGAGTGATCTCCCTGTTCTTTTCTTGACCCATGTCTTTTTGAGGAGGGGGAGGGAACCAGTGGCTGGGTGGGGGTCTTGTAGCCAGCCAAGGTCAACCCACCACAACCATGAATACACAACCATTCAAAAAACACACTTGTGTTTTATTTGTTACGGCATTTCAGAATCTTTACATGGTAACAGTAATATTCCACAGTACATAAATGAGAACTATTTTTGAAAAAGAAGAGGTTATTTGATGGGAATATTTTTGTTAGTTAAACTGTCAGATTCTGGGTGCAATTTTCAACTCTACCATACCAGTTTCATGTTAAATTCTGGATTTTTTGCAATTCATGAATTAATAGTACAGAGGTTAAAGGTCTTAAATAACACTCTAAGTTCTTTATTTTGAGATATACTGATACCTTACTCAACACTGAAGATTACTGCAGATTAATTCAGATTACTACGTGAAGTGTCTTTACTTTCTCATGAAACCAGCTGCTTATATCTGGAAATCTATTTTCCACGAGGAGCAGTAAAGTAAAATTCTACCGAAGGTGAAAGCAGAAGGGGAATAGTTGTGAAAGCAGTTAACTTTCTACTCCTAACCTTAAATGAGGTCAAATGTCTACTGGCATTAAGCTCCCTTGTGTAAGGAACATACCCTGCTCTATAGAATAGACACTGGGTAAGCAGCTCCCAAGAATCAGCTCCAACTATTTTTAGGGACAGGAATGGCAGCTGAACGCTGGAGGTTGCCAGTATCTGGCCAAAATCCAGTATGCAGAATATCAAGACCACCACCCAGACCCCGCCTCTTCACTCTGCTAAAATAGTTCTCCAGCTGGTGCCAGGAACAGAAGTTGACATTACACCGGCATGCATGTTGGCATTGACAGCTAAGCTGAAAAAGTAGTATTAATGGCTGCTGGCATTGGTACAACGCACTTTATGTCAGGGCTCAGAAAGCACATGGTCGGGGGACACAAAATGGCTCCAGATTTTAAGAGAGTCAAAGGTCAATTTAGGCCAGTGTTTTTTTAGTTATTTTCAATTTCAAGAACTCTGCAAATCCTCCAGTGGAGGTACAGATGCCTGTATGGCAAATTCAGCTGTCCCAACAGTAGATCAGTTTTATTTAGCTACCTTTCATTAATCAAAGAGTCTACAGATTCCACTGGAAATCACAGACACCATGCTGAAAACCATTACACTTGCATTTTTTTAAATAAGGGATGCCAAGTTTAGTATGGCATCTGGGTTTGTTAAGCCTTTTGATTATTGGTTCTTCTGTAGTAAGTTGTTAATTTTTTAAGTGTCTTATGATTAACCTGTACCATTTTATAATATGCAAAGCATATATTTGTTAATTTGGTAGACATCCTGTTATTATTTTCTTCTACAGAAAGAACAATATGTCATTTTCAGTGAAGGAATTAAGACAGCAGATAATAAAGACCAAATTTACCCTCTGAAAAATCATCCCAAGTAAAGATGGAAGTTCTTTATTTCTCTTCAGTTTGGATTGTGAAGAAAGTCTGTGCAACAAGGGTGTACAGAAGATCAGTTCACACATGGCACCACCAACAAAGCACAGGGAAATAAAAAAAATCCTCCAAGGATCAATATTTTCTTAGCAAAATCTCCAATTTGATACTCAAAAGAAAAGAAAGCATATGAAAGAGCATTTATCACATGACCTTGTGGCCATGGTTAGCAAAGTTTAGAAGAATGCTTTATACTAAAGTATAGATAGTTACGGGTTTTTGCTTGTAGGCCACGTGAGTACTGGCTAAATGCCTTAGTAAGAATGCTAGTCTGTAATCTGAGGAAAAAACAAATTACTCTTACACTTCGATTTAACATTTGTGCCAAAGTCAATTATTGCAATGTTATCATACAAAGATATTACACGGTTTTCCATTACACCTACCTTAATCATAACTGTTTTTGCTGTTCCCTGTTCCCCAGTTAGCAGAACAGCTTTTCCTTGCCTCATGATAGTGTGCATTAGAAAGTCTGTTCGGACACTGTCTACGTTTGGAACTAGAATGGAAGTATATTCTGGTACTGAATCTTTAGGGTAAATATATTCAGGGACCTGCATAAGAAAGACATGCAAAAAGTTTGAGATTTTCTACCTGGGCACACAATTACTTTGCATCACAACACAAACCTAAATGTCCTTTACAAAATGTGTATTAGCAAACTTTTCTTCCTGAAAGCCAAGTATCCACTTATCACTACCTTGCCAAGCTGATCTAAAAGGGTGTTAGACTAACGGGATATTTTAACTCCACTATTCTCTGTTACATGAAGAAAGCTTTGCCTTGCCGGGACTTCTTAAATAGTAGGGCAACAGACAGTAGACAAAGCTAAGATCACTTCTGTTTCACTTCCAGAGCTATTTCAAATGCATGTTCCTATTCTCTGCCAAAGACATTTATGGAGAAAAGAAAAAAATCTTTCAAAAAAGAAACTCTTGAGCATTTGTTAGGGTTAATCTTCCTAACCAAATTATGCAGGGTTTTAAATGACAAAATAATATGCCTCTTACCAAATACATCTTTCTTGTATACTCATTAAGAAAGCTTAGCATGTTGCAGCATACAAACCCTCTTTGACCAGTGCTCCCACTGGCCGCAGGCATTGATAACAAATTCAAACATGGTTTCTTCTCCATTCACAGCTGGAAGTTCTTTCACTGCAGAGTGCTTCCGTAGGAACAGCTCCATTTTCAGCCTGTCGTCGGGTTCCAAAAGAGCTCCGGCTGACCACATTACAGCAAAAACGAACAAGCGAGCAATATGTTCCTCACTGAGCTGCTTCTCATCTCGGTCAGACAATAAACCCTGCAAAGCAGATGCAATATGTAACTACTGCCCTCCTAGACCAATGTCGCAGCACAAATAACAGAATGAGAGAGAAAAAAACTCAATGTCACATCTACCTGTAGGAGGTCAACAGCTTGTTTGATGTACATACATTCTAAAATTGGCATTTTTGGTGTCACAGCAGAGAAAACAAAATCTATCACATCCTGGAAAGGAAAAACATCATTTAAAGAATCTGTTTACCAGTTTCAATGGTATGATTTATTCTTAGATGAGACCAATTTCTTCATTACAAGTATATTCTAAATTTTATTCCAAACAACAATTTTCCCCCCTTTCTGGGATTATAAATATTCAGACTTAGACCATGAAATTTTGCTAACAATAGCATATTAGAAAAATAACTTTGATGTACCACAGTCAGCAGAATTATTCATAGGAGCTCCATACAGCAATTTCCTGAAGAACAATTTGAAGATTCCTTTTCTGTTACATCAGTGATCTGCCATTTGTACTCTCCACTGGAGATTTTAATCTACCATTGCCATTTTTGTAGTGGGAAGATAAAGCACTAGAATTGTTGTAATGACATGTATATAATGTACAACCTCACTACTACAAATTTCTAGCTATCATCTGATCTTTTATGACTGCACCGTAATGTACCTGTCCCTCTTGAAACCAATACTCTTGGTTTTCTGTAGAACCCTGGCAGGATCCAAAGGGAATTTTGCAATTCATTTTAATGGAACCTGGACTTTCCTCAGGTTACTCCATATTGATGGCTACCACGCCCGCCTTTGCCAAGTGTTCTGCAACATCTTTAGCCAAGTTTCAAATTGATGTAAAGCCCTCCCTGAGATTTGTATTGCAGAATTATTTTAAAATATCAGTTGCCATCCATAGTACAGACTGATGTAAATTATAACCTACTTTTACCTTCATTTAATAATTATTAACATAATTCCCTCCCTATAGGTTCCACTTGCCTTCGTAATCTTTGGAAATCAACACTGCCTACTCATTCTGGGAAGTAAAAGTACAACAGGGATACTACAGGAGACAGTAATTTTGGAGGATTTCTGTTTATGTCTCTCATGTCCTGTCAGTAAGAAAGCTAAGACAATGAAGACATTCAATCACCCAAAGATGTAAACAATCACCTAGATATTTTTGAAAAATCAGTGAGCTGCTTACCCACATACTCACCAGCTTTGTTCCGATTTTCAGTTTACTTTTTTTGCCACTAAAGTTCTCTAAGTACCGTATGCTAAGTATTTATTGGCACAGAGACTGAATCAAGATTTTTACCCATCCTCCTGAGTTCTACCTCACTAGAATAGTGGGTAACACACACAATAAAGATATATATTATGAGAAAAAACTCACTTAAGCATCTTAATCTAGAATAGGTCTCATGGCAAAGTGGTCTAAGAAAGAAGACAATCTGAATGTGGGCATACACAAGGGGATGGAGGCTTAGAAAACATCCCTTTTTATGTTATTTCTTGTAGACTAGCAAAAGTACTTCCACCTCTGTGTGTTGTTTATTGTGGTTTACCCTTTAATATGTGTGGTTTGCCCCCAGCCATACACAGGGTGCTCAAGTGACTAATTGGGGGTTTCTGGGTTCCACAAGGAATGGGTAGAAGTAAGTCATTGAAAGCAGTGTCGGAGATTTAAATATAAAGACCTTTAAAATTTGGACCTAAATCTCTCTGAGATTCACTTTCTTCATCTGTAAAATAGACTAGATGTCTCACAGGGCACTGCAAATGGTTTAATAATTGATTTGAGACACTCAGAATAAAGATATTTCATGAGTCAAAGTACTCTGTACTTTCAAGAGCACAATTTTCACCAGAATGATTTTTACAGTACTTATGATTCCAGTGAGATTTGTCTAATTCTTGTTCTTTGAGTTTATGAAAAAAAACCCAACAGGTCCATACACACTAATACTTTATTACGACTATTTTTAAACAGAAAGAAGAATGCAAGATCAAGGTAACAATTAGAATGAATTAGCTACTTATTACAGTATTTTGTTTGGACAGGGGGTCTGGGAAAATGAGTTATTCCATGACAAATACACACAAATTGTGAAGAATTTGGATCAGGGATTTGCTGTCCCTTAAAAGGAGACTGCAAAATGAAGTCAGATGGTAAAAACTCATATGAGAAAAGACTCTTTTGCACAGCATGCAGTCACTGTGGAACCCACTGGACTGTAGAATGCTCTTTAGGACACAAAATTGGCAACATACTCAAAGGGTTTAGACAAGCACAAGAACAGTTAAATAATGTGAAGTTATTAGTATTTGTAATATAAATTTGAATATCAGCATTTAAATATTAAAGCAAAGAACCTCTTCGGATTATAAATTCAACTGTATGCTCCAGAGGCAATAGCAGCTTTTACCCAAACAAGATTAGAGTGAATTTTAATGTGGAGGGAGGAATAAGTCACATCTGACTACTCTGCTGGTTTTAGGACTTCTATGAAGCCTCCAGAATCGGTCAATAAGGCATCCAGGACACCAGATTTTATAAAAAAAAAAAAAGAAAGTGAGTGTGATTTAAAAATTGCTATCTTTTTTGCATTTAAACGATACATAAACATGCTGAAAGTTATGTTACTCACATAACATCCATCACTAGTTTGAGCTTCATGATTTGCAGACAAAATAAATACCGCTACTCAGGTAATTATTTTAATTATTTCAGTTCTTTGAAACTGTCTCAGATAATTACTTTGGTCAGCTATGCAATTCTGTTGCTTAGAGGTAGCAGCATCAATCACAGACCAGAAATTGGCAGTATAGCTTCTAAATTTAAGATAGTAGAGACTTTAGATTCAGAGTTTACTTGAAATTACTCTGAAGCAGGGAAAAGGAGAGTGACAGTCCAACCACTCAATCACCATTTTTAGACACATCCTGTGGAAATAGAAAGGACTCAGACATAATCTTAATTCAAAATAAGGTTGGTTTTGGGGGCTTGTTTGGGGGTTTGGGTTTTTTAGGTTATTTTTTTTTCCTTTTTTTTTAATTGATCCTTGTCTTTTGGACTACCTCCCATCTTTTATATAAAACCTAATGACTACAGTGGAATTTATAGTATACATGAAAAGAATAAATACATTCGTTCCACTGATTCACAGCGATTATTCTCTGGCGTTTCCTTCCACATTATTGCTACTTGCTGTACCTTCATTAATAATGATTTTACCCAATCTGTGGGCTTTCAGTGACAAATACTATTTTCATTAGCATAAATAATGAATGTTTATTGTACACAAATTGGAATTACTATAGCAGTTGGCTTACATCTATTTTGGTTGAATTTAGATTGATTTCAAAAGGTCTCTATAGGTATACTTAAAGACTGATTCCCCTTACTTACTGTATTTCCATCTATAGCCTAACCTTCATTTTCTTCTAAAAATCAGATATTTGTAAGCTGCTTATATCCGTGCTTTTCTTAATACTAGCATTAAAATCACCAAGATCTGTATTTGGGGTTTGACTACCACTGTTGATGCATCTTATTTCACAAATTTTCTTTTAGAATTTATTTACCTATTCTTTTTTATGTGAGGGAAAATAATAACTGTGAAAAGAGCCACATGAATACAAAAGTAGTGTTACCCTCATCTGTAAAATCACTGTTATCGCTTCTATTATTTGAGAAGAAAAGACAGCTCATTAAAAGTGAAAGAAAACTGACAGCATGACAGCTTTCATTTACATTTCGATAGTTCCAAATGCAGCCTTTAGCACAGATCTAACTTCATATTTCACTGCATTTTCATCTCTCAATCTAATAAAATACATATTTTTCTGGACTTTATTTCTATTGCTTCAGGCTTGGGTATTTTAAATGTTGTTATTTTGTTTTCAGAGCAAGTTGTAGCATAAAATATAAATAGAATTGTGGCAAAGAAGCAGTAAATTGACCGACACACACATTATTTTGGAAGCATATTTTAAAATTCATTATTGGAACTGCTTCTCTTGCTGCTGCAGTAAATACTATGTCATATCATTATGTTTTGGAGGTAGAACAAAATTAATAGCTTGTTAAACATTGGTTTGAAAGTAAATGGGCACTGAAATGAAACATATCTGTAAGAAGATATTTGTTAACATACAAGGCATTCCAAAACTATATTAATCATTGCCTTTATCATGATCTATAAATAAACTTTCTGAAATGTCACTCAAAGTTCATTAAAAACTGCATTTGTAAAATCCAACAACAATGAAATATATTACAGGACAAAACCTTGTGAAATCCAACACCAATTGCACAAAAAAACTGGCAGGAGAGAGCCAATGGGAAAGCAAGATATATAAAGAAATTGCATTTGTTTCATAGATGTTGAGGAAATCAGCAGATAATAATGCAGAAAGATTACAAAGTAATTACTATTTCTTTTAAAAATTCCACAGGAAAAATAAGAATTTCAGTGTAATTGAAAACAGCATACTACTGAGATTACACTTTTAGATCCACTATTGAGTACAACCATCTATAATATTATTGAAACCTTTTTAATGATGCAGTATGCTAAGACCAAATGGAGGGGAAAAAAACGTTCAGAATTCTTCCTTTGGATCTACTGATTGAACACGATTTAGTCAGAGAATGTATCAAAGAGCTACCATCTCAAAAATCTTCTTTGGAACAGAATCATTGATTATAAAATCAGAAGAGGCCACTATAGTCACCTGCACTGAGCTTCAGAACACCACAGGGCACAGAACTGTCTTTAATTAATTTGAAGTACAGAATGTCTTTTAAAAATAACTAATGGGCCAAATGCATTCCTGTTGCAGTCAAAATTGAGAAAGATTCCACCAGAGTGAACCTAGCTCAATTTCTTTCTGAATTTACGTCTCTATATTTAAAACAAACAAGTAAGTTTATCCACTCCCTTTATGTATCCTAACAAGAATTAAAATTTCAGTAACAATTACAGCCAAAGAGAATATCTGTTTTGCCAACATACATTATAAAATAATCACAGATTTAACAATTCATTGCCAACTAACCTATGCAGACAAAACAAGCATCCAAATTATTCATCTGTTATAGTCTCACTCATTAACATTAGAGATAGTTTTATCTTTTTTTTTTAAAATCCTTCATCCTTATTTTATTACATAAACAAAGAGAAGTAAATAATTGAAAAAGCACTGAGGAAGAAACAATGCTTCATTAAATAAAGAATAAGAAATGCAATTTTTCTCAAGTTGTTGAATTAAGTACCTGAAATACATCATTAAAGCAATTCCATAGGACATCAGAGTATGTAACAGGTAGTGTTTGCAGCCAAGCTCTTAAAATAGGCTTCCAATCTAACACTGAAGAACTCATGAAGACCATCCCATTACGAGAAACTGTTGCAGGGGAAGCATTGTCAATGTTGTGAGGTTCAAAAATAATTTTGCAATTGGGGGACATTGGAATGCGATCTCCATTGGCCAAAGTAAGGGTCTTATTATCATCCAGAACAGAGTTCAGATTTTCAATCCATATTGCATCAACAGGTCCATCCAAAACTATCCAGATATGCTCACCCTAAAAAAAGGAGACACACACACGTGCAACTTTATGTACATTAACCAAAAATACACATTTACTTAATCTCAGAGAACGTACTCTCAGATATAAATAATGAGTCATAATTTGGTACTGATTAGCTCAGCATGAACTGCAGTTTTTATAATTTGCTCAGTGATTCTAATCCTTCTTTTGTTATCCTGTGTCACACCAAGGACATTAAGGAATGGTGACAAAAATTAATTTGGGTTGTTCTAAGCATAAAGCTGTCTCTTTCTTCTACAAAAGTATATCAGCCATCTCAGCATCCATCAAGGTGGATGAAAACATTTCCCATTAAATACAGTCACAGACACAGGCACACAGTCAGTCCTTGTGGGATGTTACCTAAGTATTTCATGTAAGGCTTCCCATGTTCCAAGAACTGAATGAAACTTCTAAAGATGTGAGTGTAATTATGATTCCATGAAACATCATCTGCAGGTCTGATAAGAGAATTGGGAAATGACTGTACTGATTTCTTACCAGAGCCTCTTACATTCTGATATAATTAGTGAAAGAGAGTGGCAATGACATAAAACCAGAAAGGAGAAAATTAACTTTCCTGTCCTCACATCAAAACATGAACATCCCTTGCTTTTGCATTTGAATGGTAGAACTACCGGCTTACAGAAGGAAGCAAAACCCTTAAAATCTTTTCCAATTTAAATGTGGAACCTCAAGTGCTTGGGAAGCCTAGTGCTCTCTGGCATATACATGTAATTGCGACTCTGGTGTACGTTGAGCTATTCGGACACAAAGCAAAACACTGTATTTTCCCATTTGATTTTATGAGGTAAGATTTTCCACAGAAATGACAGGTAGTGAGACTTTATAGAAACAGTATTAAATGTCCTTATTAACTATCATGACGCAATATCCATTACCTTCTTTGCTTTTAAAGTTTTTCTCCATAATGTAGAGAAAATACCATCTGTCCAGTCATTTGTAGCAACATCAAGTGTACCAAACATCTGGGAAGCTGTGATTGCCTTTGGGTTCATTCTCATCTCTTTATGAGGAGCACCACAATCTGTCATTGCTTTCATCAAAATATTAATGCATTTTGTCTTTCCTGCACCAGTTGGACCTAGAGTCATCATACCTTAAAACAATACAAACACGGTTTAAAATGAAATGTCAAAATGTCATACTACCATTTAATGTTTCTTTGCATCAATGATCCTTGTTTTATATTTATTAAAAGACAATACAAAAAAGATGTTTCTCACTCCACTTATTTAATGTTGACTGAAATGGAATTTAAAAATACTATTAAAAGGCCTCTATAAATGTCTGTTCCATTATGACAGGCAGGCCTATGTGGGTCTGTATGTTACCTCAGGCAGTTCTGTTCCTTTTTCTAATTGGAAAACACAACTGCCTTTTGATGTTCGCATGCAATGACACTGACATGACTGCTAGTAAACAAAACCAGTAATTTCTGAATGTATTTAATGAGAATGAGTAGTTCCCAATGATATACAAAACCAAGTGTATCTTTCTGAAGCAAAAATAAAAAAGATGTACCTGCATCCACCCATGCTGACATTTTAATACATTTTCCTTATATAAAAAAATCATTAACAGCAACCACACTTTTAATTTCATCAGTGTATACATATATTGCCTAAGGAAAAGAAGCCATGTCTTCAACAATAAATTGAGCCTACCGTTGATCCTTTTTAGTTATATTTTCTAAATCACCTATTCAAGAGGCCCAGAGTGTGTCCAAAAGCAGACAGGACATTCAAACTGAGACTTCCAAAGTCATCTAAGGGACCTAGATAACTCCTATTAATCCTAGAGGATCTGGACAACATAATCCTTAGTTGGCTTTGAAAGCCTCTTCAACAAAGACATGGAACAAACAATCATAAACCCAAGTTACAAACCTAATCCAGTATAATGCAGACTCCCTCTAAAACTAAAGGGAGCTGAAGGTTCCCAAAAGCAGTTTGGGCACCCAAACAATCACTTGCTCATGCCATACTTTACATATGGGAAGATCTAATCCAGGCCCCATGTTAATGGAATGACCTTTCTGCTGGTTGGATGAAAACTGTTATGCAAAAGAGATTTCAGGATCCATGCACCAATTCGCTATGCCTACGTATATGTGTGTGTGTGTGTGTGTGTGTGAGCACTCCATTTGCGTATATTGCCTCTGTCTACCAGCTCTGTTCTGCTCCCTTGCCCCTGAGGGAAGCTTCCCAGGGAGTCCTATTGACTAACTCCTTGAACAGCTGGAAGTTTGCTTTCCTAAAATTCAGGGTCCTGACTTTACTCATCCCCTGACCCATATCAAGACTGCGAACTCCACTAGTGCATGATCACTGCATTTTAACATGTTGCATAGAAATTTCAGCCAGTGAAGGCCACACTCATATTTCCCATAAAGCTAAAATCTCACTATGTGTGGATTGCACACCAAAAAAAGTTATAAGGGTTTCCTAGCAAAATATCCACATAGGCTTTAAAAATGACATCTGTTCAATTCTAAAATACATTTTTTATGAAAATGATCTGCATTCTGTAGCAGATAATATAAAAACCTATTGCTTTTATGCAGTCTCAAAACCTCATCTAGCATGCTAACCATGTCGGACTCGCTGAGTTTCATAGAGCTGAATGAGTTTAAGTATCCATGGTGGATGATGAATAAGCCCTGCTTTCTCTGCCTGTTTCTGAATGGCTGACTGTAGTTCAGGATACCCAGCTTTATCCAGAGTAATTCCAGGGAATAGGTCACAAATGAGACTCATAAATAAAGGTTCATCTTCATCCACCTGTCAAGAATAAAGTAGGGGAAAATATATTATTTATTCATTTAAATTATTATTACAGCTGTAAACAATCTTCAAGAATATGCCATTTAAAAGACGGCAGCAAAAAACCTTAACTTTTCCAAAGGAAATATTATAATTATGAATGAGTTTTATTAAGTGAATTTCATACAATGCAATCACAAGTAGTAATTTCTAAACTAAATACTTAAAGCTTATAAAAATGTTAACATCTTAATACATTTTTTTCAATACATACGCACACACATTTCTTCATTTATTACATAAGTCAGCAAGATTTATTCAAATTGTATTTTGCCTTGGATTTTTTATGATTTTTTTCCTTCTGTGAATCACTGAAGCATGCCTACACCAATGCACTGAATAGGTTCACATCAGAAACAGAGAAATTGGTTCAATCACAAAACTGGCTCCCAAGGTAAATACACAGAGTCTAGACATGCTATAACCTTTCAATAATAACAATAAAAAGAAAGATGAATACTTTAAATAGTAAAATCAAAAGAGATTAGACCATACAAGTAGGCGTTATCTGCTTCCAATTACTTCACTCATTGCAATCCTTATGAAGTTTTGAAAAGACAATAGACTTCCAAGAAATTTATAAATTGAAATTCTGGATTAAGAAGGATATTTAATGACATTATTAAAAGTTAATAGAATGTATTCTTCCTTTCAATCCTTAGATAGGGCAGAAAGAAGAAAAAACAAGAGCCAATTCAAGGACCGGGTTAGGTCCCCTAGGTTCTGATAGTATTTCTAATGATTTTTTCAGCTAAGGCTTCTGATGTGTTTTCCACTCTTTAAAAGACAAATAGTGCTCACACTGTAACTATTCTGATTCTCCTCTCACTGACAGACCGTATTAAAAACTGCAAAATAATGTATCCAGCTGCTGAAGAAAAAGATCTTTTCAAAGTGCATCACAAATACACTTAAAAATGCAAACAGAGTGCTCTTTTGGGGAAAGTCACCAGTGTTCCAGTACCAGTTTGGAGATGTTCATGTCCCGCAGAACCCTCATCACTACGGTTTTCTCTGGCTCTTTGGGATTAGATCTTTTCACTGCTCCAAGTGTTCTTAAAACAGACAGGATATTTCTGAGCCCGAAGTCATAGTGAACCTTGAAATAATGCATAAACACAATTGGTTTCACAAAGATTAAACACTTTAAAATCAACAGAGGGCTGAAAACTAAGTTCATTAAAGAAATAAACATGCTATTGCACAGTAAAAGGTAATTAATTTTACAGCTCTTCATCTTTTCAACTGGATGTCCAGTTCTGTTACTATCATATCCTGAAGATATTTTCCAGTATTGCATATCCATACCTGCAAAGTGTCCCTTTTGGTGGTAGACTACCACTTTTACAAGTCATCTGTAACAAAGGTGCGTTTCCTATCATTTTCCTAAATTCATAATTTGCCAGATGTACAAACAGCAAACCACATTTCTTCAGACTACCCTGTCTTCTGCTCATGCAAGGACCATTGCTATCTTGATATATGCTACTGGGATTCGTGAATAAAAGGGCCAATATCGTAGAATCATAGAATACCAGGTTGAAAGGGACCCCAAGGATCATCTGGTCCAACCTTTCTTTGCAAAAGCATGGTCCAGATAAGATGGCCCAACACCCATTTCAGCTGAATTTTAAAAGCGTCCAGTGTTGGGGAATTCACCGCTTTCCTGGAGGGATTATTGCAATGGCTGACTGTTCTCATCGTAAAAAATTTTCCTCTTGTATCCAATCAGAATCTACCCAGGATTAACTTGTATGCCTCATCTTTTCCATGGGACTCCTTGTAAAAAGGGAGTCTCCATCTTCTTTGTAGCCACCCTTTAAATACTGGAACATGGCGATAAGGTCTCCCTAAGCCTTCTTTTCTCAAGGCTGACCAAACCCAGTTCTCTCAGCCTGTCCTCATATGGCAGGTTTTCCAGTCCTTCGATCATCTTTGTGGCCCTTCTCTGGACCCTCTCCAGCCTGTCCACATCTTTTTTGGTATAGCAGGGACCAAAACTGAACACAGTATTCCAGGTATGGCCTGACAAGCACTGAGTAGAGTAGAATGGGATAATGACTTCTTTATCTCTGCTGGTGATGCTATTGTTGATGGAACCAGCATTCTGTTCACTGATATAAAAAAAGATACTGAAATAATTCAGATACAATTTGTTATATGTGAGCCTATCCTATCTTGTACTTAATGACTTTCTGCTCTGTGGATGGCTTCATAACAACTTGGTTCAGAACAGAAGGATTTACTTCCAACAGCCATGTGCATCCTGGAGGTGAATCTAACCAGCTTTGGACTTAGGCAGATGAGGGCTGGAATATCCTCCCCTTCACAACAGGTGCAACTGCATATGTGCAGCACCATACAGACATATTCAATTAATTTTAGCACTTGTACCTGAACATGCAATTCTGTCTTAGTTAACATAGATTTGAAAATATATGCAAATGTTCTGTAACGTGTTTCCTCTTTGACCGTTTGTGCAAATCCTAGAAGGAAAGCTATCAGGGTAAAGGCTTGAAATTATAAACTCTCCACTACTGCTGGCTGCTTGGAAAACTAAGTGATAAAGACAGACATGGAAGGAGATAATAAAGATATTTTTACATTTGCAGAATATCTGCTCCCTCTGATTGATCAGAAATGTTTTTGAGACTAAGTGCATAGACTCTTTCTTACACTATCTGTTGTGTGTTGACCTTGGCCAGCTTCCAGACACCCACCCAGCCATTCTCTCATTCCCCCTGCTCAACAGGACAGAGGGAGAAAAGACGATGAAAAGAAAGCTCATGGATCGATATAAAGACAGGGAGCTCACTTACCAATTACCGTCACCAGCAAAACAGACTTGACTTGAGGAAAATTAATTTAATTTATGGCCAACTACAATATATTTGTATGGTGAGAAACAAAGACAAAATTAAAACGATACCTTCCCCCTTAGTCCCCACCCCTATTTCCCAGGCTGACAAATTGGAACATTACATTGAGTACAACCCAGAATTTTCAGCAAGAAATAACTTCTTGATTAGGTTTGCAGACGAAACCAAGCTGGTGAACTAGACCACAACTAGACTTCAAAATTACCAAGATAAATTCAGTAAATGATCTATGTGTGATGCAATTAAAGACAGGTGCGAAATATTACACAGATAGAACTAACCAACTGCACAAATAAAGAAGAGTAACAACTCTTCTTCATTCAGTTGATAAACAAGTCAGGTGCAGAAAGCTTTGTAGAAAAATATTTGACGTTGGACTGAAGTCACAAACTCCCCAATGACATATCTGTAATTATAGTGGGCAATAAAAGTAAAAAGTGTCCTTTTTAGGACAGTTGAAAAGACATTTCCTTTGCAGTACTGTGCCCAAAAGCTGGATTCCACACTTGCAGACTCACCCTACTGAAGAGAATTTAGAAGAGATATTAAATTTATCAGCTGACTAGAAAACATGCTATATCATGAAGAAGTAAACCAAAATCTGCTGCAGAAGTAGGAAGAGCAAATATGTAGGATTAGTTACAATAAAAGTCTTTGACATGCAAAAAATACCTGCAGAAAGGAAGACAGAAGGAATAGAAAGGAAAAGAAGTAATGTACTTAACTACTGCAAGGGAGATTCAAGTTAACTTTTAGAGAAAACTTTGTGACCATAAGAAAAATGAAACTTTGGAACAGATTGCCTGGGAAACTGCAGGCTATCTGTCACTGGAAAATGTTCAAGAGAGTCACAAACATTTATAACAAGTTATCTAGCTAAGAATTATTTTTCCTCCATAAAGGTACGTGGATGACCCCTCAACCAGGGGTCCACCCTTGTTTTCTGTTATTCAGTCAAGCACCAAGATATTACCAGTTGAAAAAGTTAGATACAAATATTCAGCCAGGTATTACCAGGAAATCTCATTTGCAGATGGAAACATTAAGTCAAAAAGGTTAACAACTTTGTGTGAAGTTTGGAAGGCAGATTATATGTTGATGACAGAGTCTGATATCATTTAGTAAGTTATATGTCCTAGTGAAATATCCAGAATCATGCATGACAAGGGCTGATGTATTTCTTTTTCTCCATGCTAGATGACTATCATTGACATACTGGAACGAGTCCAGCAATGGATGACCAAGTGAGAGGAAAAGAAACGATGGTCAAAATTTGCAACAGGGGAAATTGCAATAGTTTGCATAAGGAAAAGATTCTTCACAATGAGAGTGGTCAAACACAGAAAAGGTGCCCAGTGAGGCTGAGTATCTCCATCCTCAGAGATATTCAAAACCCAACAAGTGCCTTAGCAACCTGTTCTAAATTGACCTGTGTTGAGCTAGAAGTTGGACAAGGTGACCTCTGGAGGTCCCTTCCAACTTAGATGAGCCTATGATTCTACAGAAGTGACAACTTTGTTAAATTTGAAGAAATACTCTCATACCTATTAGAAAATTTAAAATAAACTAAAATTACTTTTAAAGACAGGTTTTCTGGTGTATTCTAACCGACCTACATGATGGGTGGTTCAAAGCGACCATCATTTATTGTCCTTCTGCTAGTTTTACAACAGCTTTGCCTTTTACGAATGGTACAGAACAGCTAGAATTTACAGCCAAATAGGGATTTTGAGCTATTTCTTTGCTACATCTTTTAACAGTAGGCAAAAGATTGCACTTGGGCAAAATGGACTGCAGTGGTATAGCTGACGCTCTTGTGAAGAAGAATTAAAAATCTGCAAATAAAAATCTCAACACTAGAAGCATAGTTTGCTGTTGTGGGGAAAAGAAAAAAGGGGTATCAGTGGTTTTCTCCATATGAAAGCTACTTAAACAGATGATCCTCAAAAAGGGATTATGGCCTCATTTGCTTTCAAGCATTGTCAGGTTCTTCTTTTCAGTTTCTATGGTTTTCCCTAATCTCAGGGAGGCTCTGTGGAAGGCAGTAGGGAATTTTGGCTAGAAGTTCTATAACAAAAGCAAATACTTCAGCTTTGGGGGCTCTGTGAGAATAACTGTTTCACCAGCCTGTGGACACCTTGGGCTTCCTACATTTGCGAAGGACTATTCTTTTACTTTTGTATGTTTTTCTTTACTGAAGGAGACAATAGTCACTCAGGGTGCCTTTGGCTATTTGTGAGTCGGAGTTCCTCTTTCTATAGAGTCTGTATTTGTGTGTGTAAAATGTCTGGAGGACTTCATGTACTCCTTCTGGCAAATTCCTTTTAGATTTTGTGGGAGGTAAGTTCAGTTGGTGAATGCCTCTTTCTTGTTATTTTCTTCTGTTGATGTATATTGCATTTGCTGAAAACAGGCAATGTTCTGCCATTTCCTATTGCACTGATTCTTTATGCGACCCTGTTCTTTCCAGTCAACTGCCCAGATACCCAGAAGTACTTACTTCGAATTTAAAATTTATCATTAAAAATTTAAATAAATAAGTTCCACTGGTACAGACAGATTAATATGCCTCTAAGAAAGCCTGTCTGTACTTTATAGTTCTAGTTTTCTGGCTAGACAGAATCAATTTGCATCCCATTGTACTCTTAGAAATATCTCCAGTTCATGAGACTCCCATAGCTAATCAGATGAACTCAAGAGACCTCTACATATAATCACATATAGCATCAGATGTATTTCACAACCTACAACAAACTTCACGAGGCAAGACTTTCAAAATATTCCATTACTAATACAACTATGAATGACGGGGGAGGGAGATAACTCACATTCAAGTGAGGAAGTGGTGGACCCAACTGAAAAGCAAAAGAGGTGGACAAGAGAGACCTCAAGAATGCCAAAACAGGGTGGAAAGTGGCCCCTCTCAAGTGTATGCATGCAGATAAGGAAGGGCCAAGCGGACAGCATCATGGCAGAAGTTCTCACATTTTTCTTGGGTAACCAGCACAAGTAGGTACCAACTTGAAGTGCCTGTTCACTAATGCATGCAGCATGGGAACAAAACAGGAAAAAATAGAACTCTGTGTGCAGTTAGAGGGCTACAGTCTAACTGGGATGACAGAAAAGTGGTGAGATAGCTTACAAGACTGGAGTGATGCAATGGATGGGTACAGGTTCTTTAGGAAGCACAAGCCAGGAGGGCCGGAAGGGGAGTTGCCCTTTAAAGTCTTTCACTTGCCTTAGGATAGCTGATGAGACAGTTGAGAGCATTTGGGTTAGGACTAGAAGGCCGACCAACATTGTGGCAGATGTCTGCTGCAAACTTCCTGATGAGGAAGAAGCTGATGAAACTTTCTTTCAACAACTGGAATTAGCCTCATCTTTGCAGGCCCTGGTCCTCACTGGGGGCTTGACACACCCCAATATCTGCTGAAAGGGCAACACAGCAGGGCAGAGGCATTCCAGGAGATTTCAACACTGTCTCCAATAACATCCTCATAGACAAAATGGTGACTAGACAGGGTGGTCAGGCACTTCAACAGCTTGACCAGGGAGGCTGTGCAGTCTCCATCCTTGGAGATATTCAAAGCTTACCTAGACAAGGTGCTGAGCCACCTGCTCTGTTTGACCCCACTTTGAGCACAGGTATAGGACTTGTTGACCTCCAGAGGTCCCTTCCAAACTCAGTTCTTCTTCTCTGATTTTATAATTGTATGTAATGGATTTATACAAGAGCAGGACTGTCCAGAGGGCTGCTGACAGGCGCAGGCAGGACAAACTAGCATACTGCAGAAAGCTATGTTTCCTGGCTCATATTACAGAGTATAGAATCACAATCCATGATGTAAACCACTAGGAACAAAGATCAGCATAGCAGGCTTCTCTGATGGATACTGGATAAATGTTAGAGGCTCCTGAAGAAATTATAAACACACATGGAAGACTGTTCCCCACAGACATCGTGGCTTATATAGTAAGAACTATGGAATTTAAGTTATAAGTGAGATATAAGGATAAAATTCAAATATGTAATTGTGATGTAGCTGGGTGTGAGGGCTGTGCCCATGTGCACACCCAGAGCACTTGGTCATTAATTTCCATTAATTAATAGCAAGGAACCCCCTTGCTAGCATCAGCATAGATGAGACAAAGGACTAACCTGAGACAAGGTGATTGAGCTACATGCCTTCACAACAAAGCATTTGACTAATTGGTACAGGAGTTCTACAGATGAGAATTTCAGACAGTTCCACAGAGTCCTCCAGGCAGTTCCTGTGATCCCTAGACCAACTGATAAGCACTACTTATATGCTTCAATATGTTGATTAACATGCTGAGTGGAGAATCTTGCTGTCTCAGAGACTTCAGGGTAGCTTCTGCTGCAGAAATGACCAAACTACACATAGAAACTCTTTGCACAGATGCAGCAATGGTCATGTACAAAACATTGTACGCTGTTAAAATAGTTAAAAGAAGTTTTGTACATAGTTAAGTTTTGTTTGGCTGTGTGTGTTATTTTTAAGTACTCTGTCAGGAGTGAAACAGTTCCAACATCTGTGACAACACAAAACAAAGCACTTTTGCAGGGGTAGGTGGCCGAATTTCTGATGCCTGCTTAAATGTCTCTTCCACAGAGAAGGAAAGAATCATGTCCGGGACAAAAATCACCACACAAACTGAGGCAATGAGAAAATTTAATCTTACTGAGGCCAAGCCTGAGGAAAAAAAAGAGATATCCACATATGATTCAATACTCTAGAGACAAGCTATGTTGCTAACTGCTGAAACTGTGCATACACAAATTTTCCTAAACAATGTCCACAAATTCCACTTGAGAGAGCTCTTGGAAAATGATCTTCTGACAAATGCAGCCTATAAGCCTGGTAACTAAAACACAGGCAGATGACAGAACTGAAAGAGTAGGTTGGACAGCAACAAATGGACTAACACTAGTGATGTTAGATCAATATAGGGTGATTCAGACTGCCTAAAAAACAATTTGAAGGCTAATGGAGACACCCTGGGCTATATTTATTTTACCAATATTAGAAGGAAGCCAGTAGCAAATATGACCCTTCAGAAGCCAGCCTACAACATAAAGCTGATGACTAAAACTCTCCCAGAAAAAGATACCTGAGAGAAATTAAAATTGGATATATATATTGTGAGTGAAATTACAGAGGTATGGAGAAAGGAAGAGAAAAAACAAATCTGTACTTTTTTGTTTTAACTCTGAAATAATGAGGGCAATATGATGCACCATTATCTTATTCTGGTATAGTCCAAGATTTCTCCATGAAAGTCAACAGTCACTGATAAATATGTGGTATAGAACTCAAATACTATAATGGAGAATGTAGTCAATATGCTCAGGTTCATTAGGAACCAACCAAAGCAGGCATTTGAGCTGCAACTTACCTACCATTCACATGATTTCTCTTTGAGACCCTCTAGTGGACAGCCAGCACAGGGCATTCAAAAGGCAACAACTAGTACTGTTCATAAAAGCAGCTTTATCCTTTATTTCTCACTAAATACCCCATACCAAACAGAATAGCACTTTTCTGGTAGCACTCAGCAAGACAGTGCCTTCTAGGCACTCTTCAGTTATTTACAATTCTTACACTGCCTCTCCAATAGATCTAGCCTTCATAAGTGAGGAAACTGAAAAATATGTCCTCTACAAAGTTCAGCAGAGCAATATACACCGTTCCTCACAGCTTCTCTAATAACTGCACTTTGTTTAAAAATCACAAATCAAACTTCCTTTACTATACAAATTAGTTTGAAAAATAAAAACAATGTGATGATTTCAGACTCTGTTTCCAGAACTTGAAACCAAAACCTCTAAAAAATTAATAGGTTCATGTGATCGTCAAAATAATTACGTATTCTATGAAAGTATATTCTCTACATTCCCTTCCAGTGACAGCTTACAGTTGGACAAATATTTATTTTACCTGTTTAGATAACTGCTCTTCACAGAGTTTGTAGAGTGTATAGAATTTTCGACTAAGGACTTGGTTGTCTCGGAAACCAGCACTTGCCAGCTTGACTCGCATAATAATGCTACGGTCAGGCACCATCATAGCAACTGTGCGAAACTGAATCTTTAGATTTTCTGGAAGTTCCTGTCTTCCTGCATAGCCGGGGTTCTGAAAAATGCAAAATATAAAATAAAATATTATATAATGAAAGCAGGATAGGAAGGTTTATCTCTTCTGATAATTATTTGGCAAACACAGGAGCATGTGAGACATGCTGACATGTGAGCATGAGACAACAAAGGGTAACTCGAGCATGTCTCAATTACACATCACTACACAGTTGCCTAAATACTGCAGTTCATGAAGTATTTGGTGTCACACATGTTATTTGGAGAAGCCCAAGACACACAGACATAGACAGACAACCAGTTACAGATCTTGTTGGAGCTGTTTTAAATGGTTAGTTCCTCAGGGTCTTGACAGTGTTCCAGTGCTGGAGGTTACTGTCCCTTGCGAGCATTCCCAGACCATTTCAGTTCAAAGTCAGTCAAGTAGTGCAAGCCATTACTGAATATAATATAAACTAACTGATCCCACGTTTCTCTGAAGATGTCTAATTCATTCATGTGACTACTGTACGGCTCAGTTGTGAGAACTGTAGTTGCTGGCTATGCAGTGACAACTTCTTAAACCCTTCCAGCTGTGTCTGAACTGCCTTCCCACTGGCCTTTGTATGTCACTAATTTGTCCTCTTTTTCAAATTAAAGTGATAACATTAACACTTTTTCAAAGGTAGGAAACCTTAAAATAAAGACAAGTGCTTCCATTTTGAGTTATGGGTATGTAGCCTACAGCTAAGGAGGGGGAGATACAAAGAGGCTTTTAAGGTATTCTTACACTTTCCTGCTTCTTTGCCTCCTGCGCTGCAAGAAGCAGTCCACAGGCACCAAAGATAAATCTTCAGGAGACCAGTGAACAAGAGTGAGGGTGGTTTCCTTCATGCTGTCACATAGCATGATTGCGGTCAAAAGTTCTTCACAGGTGGTGAAATACTGACCAGACCAACTACAGTAGTCCCTGCAGTGGTCAATTACGTCTGTTTTATTTTGACAGACTTCCACTAAAAATATGAGATGGTTGGGTTTAGTCTCAATCTGTCAAATATTCAACTAAAAAAGCCCTTAAAATATGTAGTTAATGATAATTGTATACCTCAAGTCCTAAGTTCCAGCTAAACATATGGGCAAGAGAAAATACCATCATTATTACTTGACCAAATTACTACTCAGATTGTATTCACAGAATCACAGAATGGTCAGTGTCGGAAGGGACCTCTGGAGATCATCTAGTCCAACCCCCCTGCCAGAGCAGGGTCACCTACAGCAGATTGCACAGGACAGCGTCCAGGCGGGTTCTGAATGTCTCCAGAGTGGGAGACTCCACAGCCTCTCTGGGCAGCCTGTTCCAGTGCTCTGCCACCCTCAAAGTAAAGAAGTTCCTCCTCATGTTTAGATGGAACTTCCTATGTTCAAGTTTGTGCCATTACCTCTTGTCCTATCACTGGGCACCACTGAAAAAAGACTGTTCCCATCCACCTGGCACCCTCCCTTGAAGTATTTATAAGCATTGATAAGATCCCCCATCAGTCTTCTCTTCTCCAGACTAAAAAGAGCCAAGTCCCTAAAAGAGCCTTTCCTCATAAGAAAGATGCTGCAGTCCCTTAACCATCTGTGTAGCTCTTTGTTGGACCCTCTCCAGCATTTCCCTGTCCTCCTTGAACTGGGGAGCCCAGAACTGGACACAATACTCCAGATGCAGCCTCACCAGGGCAAAGTTAGAGGGGGAGGATAGCCTCCCTCGACCTGCTGGCCACACTCTTCTATTCACTGTTTTCTAACAGACAGTTTAAATTATTTCAACAGGGAAAATTCAGTGGGAAATGAAATAGGAAAGATTTTTCACAATTATGCCATTTACACTTATTTACAAACATACCATAGTCAGAAATATACCAAATTCTCTGTCCATGTCAACAACATCACCATCAGTGAAAATGAACTGAGGTTTCTTATTTTTCTTACACTGAAGTACGATATATATCTGCTGAGCAGCTACTGATAAAACTGGAAGTTCAATGCGGTTAAATTCATCAAAGCAACCCCACGAACCTGACTGGGCTAAACCTAAAAAAGCAAAAGGAAAAATATTTTGTTAAAATATCAGATCAAACAAGAATAATTTATATATAAAATACAGCATGTTGTATACAACTTCATGTAACATGAGAAGAACAGAGAGTATGAACGTAGAGTGAAATGAGAAAAACTCAAAATAAGTTGGGCTGTGCATTAATGACACCCAGAAAAAGAATTACCCCTTGGAAGAAAGATGTACAAACTTCTTTATAAAGAATCCTACACCTTTACAGCAACCAGGAGGCAGAAAGTGTTCAATAATACTGTATATAGCACCTAGTAGCATAAACGTGCATATAGCATGGAAGCTCATTTATGCAGGGGGTGAAATCATCAAAGATAAGCTCGAGACCTACCTAAATGAAAATCAAATTCAGAAATCACTACATTTGTGACAGAAGCATTGCAGCATTTTATAAAAATTAATTCATAGGTCAAAAATTGTTGGAGAATAACATTAGGCTGTTCAAGAGAGAGGAATCTGATGTCACACAACTGTTCTCTGGAACAGGCCATGGAGTTCTAGACAGACATTAGTATCAATAAACATCATGAAATGAACGTCTTTTGGGAGAGCCAAGTACTCCTTCTTCTGTATCATGTTAGCAGGATTGAAATAGTAGAGTTTACAGTGGCAGATTTCCAGAGCAGCAGTGGGAAAGCTACATAATCCCCTGCTATTCCATGTCCATTTCACAAGAGACAAAGGCTAGTAAGTCTACACAGGAACTCCATGGATGCCATCTCCTCTCTTCTCAAAGCCCATTCTGGACTAGTATTTCCCATTTTCTGGGTCCAGCAAGGACCTGGATCAGTACTTTAACTGGTGCTACAAACAAATGTGCAGAGGGGTTTAATTCATTCCACTGGACTGGTGGAGCTCAGTTTGGCTTAAGCCGTTTGAAGGCAATGCTAAAGGCAGAAATAAAGCACACATCCAAGAAAAGGCATTTATGTGTTTGCAATGTTGAACAACTATGCCCAGAGCTCCCCCGAATCCCCATACTTTATATGGCAATGCCTATAGCACTGGTGAAATAAATCAAGGGGTGGTTTATGTGTAATGTTAATTCCTTAGGACACTCAGGCTAATGGAAGAGAAAGTACTAAAAAATCAATAATAATACTATTAATACATACTTTTCCACTTTGTTTTGTTTTCTCTACTCTTGTCTTTGCTCTGGCCTGGTCTGTTCATATTATCCTTCTTCCTTTCCCTCTGCTGTTCCTTGTCTGATCTTCTCTTGCTCTTTAAGATGTTCTATAGGAAGTCTTATCTTGCTACAGATCCCCTTGAGGCCCCTTTTATGTTTCTTCTCTGCCCCTTCTACTCTGTCCCGTCTTCTACTGTGATCAGCTATCATAGCCAAATCAATACTTGTCAGTGCTTGCAGATTGCAAAAATAGCAAAAAATATGAAAATAATTCTTACGTTCATTTTTTTACCTTTTTTCATGCCCATTAACCACTTCTTTTAATATTTTTGCATTGATTGGCCTTTTTTACCCATGTAATATTGGAAGAACCCTTAAACAAAATTAGTGGAGTCACACCAGATCAAAACCAGTGGTACTACAGCCAAAATTGGCTCCTTAAAATTTGATTCAGCCAGGGCAATAGTGCAGATCTCCCATAAAATTCAGTTCAATTTCATATGTAGAGTAATCTTTTTCCTAAACTGCTTATAACTAATTTCTGTGACAATGAAAAACATGCTCCAAAAGAAAAGAATTTGAAGAGAATAAAATGTCACATGGACTTAATTACAAAATTTAAAAGCAAATGGAATATATACAAATACCACAATGCCGTAATGAAGCAAAGATTAAAGTAATTCTATAGATAGGTACCATATTTAAAACATGGAAGGGAAGACTCAACCCTATTGTCTTTAAAAAGAAATGAAGACTGTTCCTTGACTTCACTAGTGTGGCAGCAAGTCCTTTAACTTATGTTCTCCCTCTTGTATGAGGAATATTAGGGCCCTGGACACACCAACAGGCCTTAATTGCCGTGACTAGTCTTACCTGGGGCTTCTACCCATACTCTCTGTCCTCCAGTCCAAGAGCTCCATTTCAGCTCAGGCAGGTCTGAGTCTTCAGTCTTTGCCTGAACTATGCTGTATGTAGGGCTGAGGACAGTCCTATCCCCTGTTATCCTGACTTGCTGACTGAACTTCCTGGAGGACCCCAGAACTATCCATAGTCTTACCTCCAGCCCTGCCTCCTACTGTTTCTGACTGAACTTCCTAGACGGTCCCTGGACCCAGCTTGTTATTTCACCTTGTCTGATGGTCACTGGACAGCTGATGGAACAAGCTGTCACCAACCTGCCCTGTTCAGGCACTGTGTGACTATGCCCTGGTCAGTGAAGTCCCTGCCCCTGCCTGTGTGGTGGTCACCCTTGGCTCGTGGCTTGTCTTCCGTCATGGAACTACCCCATTCTTGCTGCTCCGTGATGAAAAATTCTTGCAGAGATTTTTCAAATGTATTTGTCCCTTTTTGTTACATGTGTTATATGACTAATATGATCCATTCTAAAAAAAAAAAAATCAAACATCAATATCTTCTCTTTGGGAAGCAACAAGGAAAAGCCCTATAGCTGGATATTCTTTAACAAAGAGACTTTCTTCATACTATCATATAATCATAGAATGGTTTGCATTGGAAGGGACCTTAAAGATCATC
>RSEF01000002.1:99760608-99772702 GCA_003993805.1 Himantopus leucocephalus
TTTGCTGGCTTCTTAATGAAAACTAGAAATGATCTCCAAGTTATATTTTAACCTTCAGGAGATATCACAACAGTGAAAATTATGTTTATGATACCTTGTGTTAGATTTAAGAGCCCAGCACTCACATAAAATGNAGATTTAAGAGCCCAGCACTCACAGAAAATGGTGGCATTCTGTGGTCTGCCATTCCATATAACCAATAGTGGTTCTATACTAGAAAACAGATATAATGGAGTTCACAGATACTGACTACTGTTTGCAAAACTGACTTCAAAGCTCTGCTTATCATGAAAAGTCATCAGAGCCTGACCATTATCTCATTTTCCTGGTTTCAGAAAAGTTCTAGAGTTCGAAATAAGACACTGCACCACTTTGCATGTTTCCCTGCCTTGCACAATATCATTGAGCTTCATATTTGTTTGTCATGTTTGATACAAAAAAGGCAAGGGAGGGCTAAACATCCTCCCCCTTGGGATGGGTGGGATAGAGTCATAAAGAAAATCAGTAGAAATGATTAAAAGGGAAAAGAAAAAGAAGACATAGATAGGAAACACCCTCCAAGAATATAAAAAAAAAAAAAAAGACTGGAAAGCATGAAAGAAGAAAAAAGGAAAAACCAAGGAGAAATAATCAAATACCAGGAAAAGTTGATAAGCACCTGGAAATAAGAGGTAACAGAGAAGAAAATACCGTACTAATCATTGCTAACTCACTAGAGAAGAGACAAAACCTTGTCACTCTAAAATCAAAATCAAGATTATTTCTTACCTTTATAGATACGGCCAAGTCCTCTGTAGTCCATTTGGTCTGAACAATTGAAAACAACAACATACTTTCCCAGGCATTTGCCCATGTCTTTAGTTGTCTCTGTTTTCCCTGTCCCTGCAGGTCCTGCCGGTGCACCGCCCATACTCATACCCAGGGCCTGTGCCAGAGTGATGTAACACCTAGAGACAGAACAAGGAGTTCTATTAATCTTTTTCGCCTACTAATTACTTGAAGTCCATTAATGTAACCACAGCAGTTGCATTATACAGAGCTGGGTCAGGGGTCAGAAATGGTTCTGCTTCCACGTGGCAAGTCCTCCCTAACCCCCTTTGGACACTATGGAGCTGAGTTACCAGGTACCACCTTTGCCCCTCCTGCAGAACAGCATGCATCCAGCATAGCGATAACTGCAACAGCCCAGGAAATGCACAGGGCAATTTTAAATGCTGAATACCAAAATACTGTAGTATTGTGATTTTCTCACACTAATCATATGACCTCCCTCAATGACACAGCTTCATTCTGCAAGACTCAGACTCACTGGGTTTCTGCCTTTTTTCCCATCCTCCTACTCTCTCCCCAGAGCACACAGGATGGGCTCTCCAATCTGGCAATAGGAAGGCACAGAGGATGCAAGCAGGTCCTGTTCTTGCCATTTCCCTACCAGCATGCCAAATCAGAGCAGCGCTACCAGTCACATGAGGTCTTTGAGTTCCAGGACGAGAGGGAAGATTGTAATGGGCAATGGGGAAAGGAGGGATCTATGAATCCTAGGACCATCTTCAGCCTCCACCCTGGGTTGACATCCTCAGGTTTAAGTCTCAGCCTCCCCAGATTGTGTGGAGACTACTGAAGGGTGTTGGAAGATTTTTGTTCTAAACTACAATGGTCCAAAATCCCAGTAAGCCCATTTTAAGGCTGTGAAACTCAATAGCTTTATGATAAATCTGGGGAGAGAAAATGGGCACTGAAAAAACCCAAATGATACCAGCTAGTATCACTTCCTATATAATAATACAGTACATATTCTAATATAATAGCAGTAATAATGCTTTATCACCTTGCTACTCAGTAATCAGTTAACACGTACGCAGTTAACATAGAAAGAATACCACTCCTAACAAATCTGCTACTGAAAGTGAGGTAAGGACAAACTGTATCATAGTACAAGTCCTAAATAGAAGTTGCATTTCATTTTTTGTATCTTCCATGACATGGTCTGTGACTGACATGATGTTCAGGAGCATTCAATTTCAGTCCCATTATCTTAATGTAATGTACTACTGCCAGTGTGTATTTATCATGTGCTTCAGGAATCTTTCTGAACACAAAATCATCAGCCAAACAGCACTTGACTCCAAGATGATTAATGGAAAGCAAAGCTATCATTACCTGAAAATTGTCAGAAGCTCATACGAGTCCATATAGCAATATTAAAAATGTTAAAATGGAAAAAGCCTATGAGGGGAATAAAATCTGTTCTTATGCAAAACTGCTTAGGTACGTAAGTTTCCCATACCAACACTAGAAAACATCTCTGTTTTAAATACTCTTTCAGTACATGACAGTGGATAGCCACCAATCCCTGCAGCTCTGTCTGGCTCTTCTAGGTTCACCCAGAGACAGATAACTGTGTTCCTTTTTGTTGCTATTATTATAGTTTAAATACATTCAAAAGACTTACTTTCTTCAGTCTCATGTGACATAGTGCCTTGAATGAATCCCTAACCAATTAGGTTGCATTTTAATTCTGTGAACAAATTTTGAATAACAACATTTTCTTGATACTGTCTCTCCCAGTGGGCAAAAATATTGTCTGTGTGGTAGTGCTGCCATACCCACTAACCAACTGCATGTTTACTGCTGCAAACAGATCTCTATGTAGCACAGGAATAGTAGAATACATCGCATAGAATTTGGCAGATGTGTGTTACATATTAAAAGCCAGGTATCCAAGCACAGGGTTTTGGCTCTCTTAAATATCTCACTGGGCATAATTTTGGTTCAGAAATTGGAAAAAGTATGAAATTTCACTAGTAAATAAAATCTAGTTGCAGAGAGAGTGCAAAGACAATTCCAATGTTAATTCAATGGCCTGCAATCATTCTTCACACAACAAATGACTGAATTTCCACAGTATTTTGGCATTCCTATCCACACTTAAAAGAACAAGCTCTGGCATAGCAAATACATCTGCCTCTTGCCTAGCTGAAGCACTACCAAGTACTTTAGGAAAATATGCATCTAATGGAGTTTGTACTGTGCTGTATAACTACACTCCAACAATAAAAAGTTACCCTTATGTTTTGCCCTCAGAGCTTTTTCTGTGTTTGTAGTCCTGTAATTCTCCATAGGCCTTGCTTACAAACCATATTGGCACTAGTTATTCAATGCTATGTCCTGCATTACTGCTTTTTCCTTTAGAGTGACTTCAAATGAATCACCTGCCATAATCCCAAATTCTCATGCAACTACTAGCTTATTGAAAGCAGCAATAATTTGGTTTTTAGATTCACTCTGTTTAGGCTGATGAAGTGTATGCCACTCAGCTATATTTATCTTGAGCACAAGCAAGTTTTTCAATGCCAACCACAGCACATATAGCTCAAGCAAACACTCAAAGAGAAGACCCCTCCTAGGGGTGCCTGCTTTCACTAGCTGAATATATAAGCACTGGCCTCTGCTGTTCACCAGCGATATTGCAGCATTACAGTGCAACCAAAGTAAGAATTCCAGCTCATGAAAGTTAAAGGAATTAAGTCAAAGCAATTAAGTCTTAGCTCCAGTACTATGCATTCTTTTTATAACTACCTGTCAGTCAAGGGAGTTATAACAAGCCTGTCTGTACACCCTAAGTATTCATTGCAGTAGGTGAACTCTACATCAGTGATTTGGATAATGCATTTATCCAAGTCTTCGAGAAAATAAAATCGAGACTGTTTTTGCCATTCAAAATCAGATGGCGATTTAATGTTCATACGGACCTATAATGGAAAAGAAAAATCATTAATACAGAAATGAA
This sequence comes from Himantopus leucocephalus, assembly GCA_003993805.1. NCBI lineage: Eukaryota > Metazoa > Chordata > Aves > Charadriiformes > Recurvirostridae > Himantopus > Himantopus leucocephalus. The sequence continues at coordinate 99,764,399 of RSEF01000002.1, forward strand.
ACAGTACAACAAATTAATCTTAAATTCCACACAGGAAAAAAGTCTACTATGCATAAATTCAAGAGCTGGAAGAACAACCATAGAATCTGTCACGACTCAAGACATCCAGAATTATCTTTTCAAACCTGTCTATGACATGCTCTGAACCCTTTGACCACTTTGATTTTCCTCTGAACTGTGTACAGAGATTATGAATTGTGTCTTACAGAGATATTGAAGAACAGTGATGGAAAACTTCATAAAAAAACTAAGTAACAATACTGGTTACACTGCGTGGTATCTGGTGCCATTACTCACAGAAATACTAAATCATGGACAATGCTTGAATATATTGTACACATGTCTATGTGTTTGTTTATCTGGGATATATCTTTCAGTATGAACTTGCCACACACATTTACATTTTTGGCAGATTAATAGATCTTGATTCATTATTTTTGACACTTTGTCTCAAAACCACTGGCCTCTGACAGAGTATGTAGTCCTGGTTATTGGCCTTGCAGACACGGCGTAAGGTGAAGAGGAGGTTCTGGATTCTCACCCACTTCCCTCTACTTTCTCTCAGTCACAAAAGGATGTGTTTAGCAGGGAACAGAATGTTTTGAGAGAAAAGGATAATATTACATGTATCAATTAAGAATCCTTTCCCCAATTTTGGAGGTGCCCCTGATTTTTTATTTCACATACAGACCCTTTAAATTTAACCGATTTTCTGTGATTTAATTTTATTGTATTGTAATATGACATTAAATTAATTGATAACTAAATGTTCAATTAAGAAAATAATTATGAAAATAAATTTAAAATTACAGGCAGAAAATAAAATCCCATGCCTATCTTAGAAGCCAGCAGCTTTATTTCTAGCTTACAGTATTTTCCTTTATGATTTTCTATATTTCCTTACACATGCACTTACTTTTTATCTTTCTAACATGCATGCATAAATTAAACAACACAGTATTGAATTATTGACCTTTGCATCTTGCAAGCTTTTTGAAAGTTATTTCACTTCCATTTTTATAATTATAGTTTCATGTATTCAAAATACTTATCTAAAGGAAGCCTGATGCAATGCAATTATAAAAAAAATTAAAATATCTGTTCTGGTTATTGTTGCTACCCTTTTCAAACATATGGAGCCTCACCACTTTAACCTTTGAATAACTATTACCTTAAATTAACACATAGGCTGCAATGGAAATCACATGATTGATAGCAATACCAAACAGACTTTTTTCCATTTACATTTCAATCAAATAATGTATTAAATTTTCAATTTGAGAGATTAGTTTAATTTTAAAAGTTAAACTCTCTTGCTCACAGTGAGTTTGTGCATGATGGGTATCGACAATCATTTTAAAAACTGAAGCCTGAACCTATGAACATACCTATATATAATTCACCCTTATCTCTGCATGATATCTATATGAAATCAAACTAAATCTGATACGCTATATCACAGCACTAACGTCAGAGCTACTCAAAGAGAACAGATTGTAAGATTTGTTTATAAGTTTTTTATATGTGCAAAAGCTTCCATACAGAATGTCCCTTAAAGGTTTTAAAAAACTTACCAAATCATCAAAGATATCCTTCTGGTGCACATGAATGGTGATTAAGGTTTCATACTTTGTGCGCTCCATTCTTGTCAGATTGTGTGTTGTCATGTCAATCAAATCATTTAAAAGTTCCAAAAACTTCTGATTTGTTGTGTGCATTATCTTTTCCACATAGCAAGAACAGACACATTAATACAAACATAATTTGTTCTTCCAATGTTTGGAATAAAAAATATAACATATGGGTCCATGATGTCTATGATCTGCTTTGTACTTATTAGGTTTGGAATCCTAAATTTGGATTTGCAGGCTGCCCTCCACGCATGCATTTTTAGCCCAACAGAGTACAATAAGGTTATAGCTAGGTGAGCAGGTCACATCATAAGATTTTATTCCAAGACACTTGCTCCTTCTACTATACATTACATCTTCAGTTGATTGCATTCCTGCATATTTGCAGAACCATCAGTCTCTGGTTTTGGGTATTGCACATCAGCCCAAGCAATATCTGCTCTTTAGGGGGAACAGGAACCTGGAGATCTATCACATCCTCTAACCAGAGGAGTGGAAAAATGTAGTGTAATTTTAGACGTCAATGCTAAAACAGTAATTTATTTTGTGGCACCAGATTCTGTTACAAAATTCCACAAAATACAATACTGACTTATGCAAACAGCATCAGCCTCTGTCAGTGATGTTCCTCGTACACAACAAATTATAAAGCCCTCAAGGTTTCAGAACGGGCAGCTCATAAATACTCCTGTCCCAAATGTGTGAGAGAACAATGACACTTGCCTTCTGCAAATATATGCAAAGCCTAAAATTCACACTGTTTGCTGAGAAAAAAATGCTAAAAACCCTGCAAAACTAACGCAGAACTAAACAACCTCCCTGCCCCCCAAACACACACACACAGTTCATCCCAAAAAAAATGGAAGTTGTTTTCTAGTTAATGCAAAAGAATTTTTGCGTCTAGTTAGTGTATGAACTGGAGTGGACTAAAAGCAGGTCTGCACACCTTTTAAACTTTGTACAATACAGAAAACGTAGCGCAAAGTGATCTTCATAGTCTAGAGTCTTTGTTTTCATTCAGTATCAAAGTACAGCATGGTACCATTCCCCTGCATTTACCTTTATTGTAGGGTGGTGTTACTAGTTCTTAGTCCAATCACACTGTATATTCTTGATTAATGGTAATTTGCAACTCTTCAGTTCACATCCTCTCCTTCCTCATTTACAGATTCAGTGTTAGTAATAACACCTTGGTGTTAACGGTACCTTCCCTATGTGTTTGAGACTAACCAGCACCTCCTCAAATGGCTTCTATTCTTTCCCTTCCATAAAAAAACAAGAGCTCATCAACTGAAGAATCTAACATACTTTGTTACAGTAGACCAATGCCTATGAAGCACAGTTATTTCCCCAAATTTGGGAGCTCTTATTTCTTTCCAAATATGATTTTGGGAAAGTAATAGGACAAGATTCCCTATACTCCCAAACTGAGAAATTGTCCCTTCCAAGATGACTGTGCTGACAGAACAATAGAGAAAATCACAGGACTAGGAACAATTCTAAAGTACATGCTGGGGGATGATGAGGAGGTGTGACCACTTAACATATTTTTTATCATTCTGGTTTTCTGTTAATTTATTTGTTATTATAGTTACTTAACTAGTATTTTGTGCTTTTTCCTACACATTATTTTTAACTTTTCACAATATGCACTGTTCCAAACAATGCTTTTAATTAATCCCCAAAGATTCATTAAATACTACCTTTTTGTCTGTTTTGGTACTGTTCAGTGCATTCTCTGCATCTCTGGTCCAGATCATTTGAATTCCCAGAAGTCCTATTTGTGCAGGAAACATTGCCTGAAAGTCATACAGCTTAAATCCTGAATCGCTAATGGCCATTGATGCCTGTCTAATGATGGTGTGGATTGTTTTCCTAATCCCATTCAGCAGCTGACCTAACCAGAATTCCACATTGCCCTGAAATAAACAAGAAAGTACTTTTAAATAATTAGTTTATAAATAATTCAAAAGGAGAAAAAGTGCAACGTTACTTTTTTCCCAGCCCTTCATACTCCCATTTCCCTCTTTGTTATTCTCTATAAAAGACTCCTCTCCTCCTTCTGCACCATTGCCTTTCCAGAGATATGTGCCGGATTTGGCACTTCACATCAGTACTGCTGAAAAAACAGGTAAAGTAATTGTTACAGAATGACACAAATGTCCTGTCCTTTCTGGCCTTTGCTCTTACTGTTCACATTGGAAGGTTTTCCTTCACCTAGTCAAATAATAGCACAATGCAATACTGTCCGTCTCTGCAACATAAATCTACTTTAAATCAAGTCATGAAAAACTGCAATATATGCTTCCATTACCTGAGCTAAAACTGGTTCAATAATATTGACCTGTTCTCCTTCTTGAGATTCAAACAATAAAATCTGGTCGTAGTTTTTTTCATGAAATCCCACTCGGTTAACATTGTCAAACAAACTTAATAAATGTGCCTACAACAGAATCAGAAAAAAAAAAGCTCCATAAACTGATCTGATATGGCATTATTACTTTTCCTTTAAAACCTGTATTAGAAGATTCTATAAATCTTTCCGTAAGTGAAAGAAATTCTCTCAACTAAATAACGAAATCCTCTGTGGTTCTCAGTTACTAATATTGACCATAAGGACATTATTGCCTTATTACTTGTACCTGAATAGTGTGGGAATCAGATGCTTGACCAAGGATTTCTAGAAGAGCAGGGTCAGATACAAAAAAAAATCTTGGAAATATTAACCGTTTTTTTTCCAAATACCCAGTCAGTGATTTCTGACAAATTTCCAATTGTTCCAGCAAATGTGGTAATAGTTGTGCCAAAGTCTCATCTCCAACACAGCATTGCACGATGTTTGAAGTTTCATGGGCTCTCTGCATAATTCTCTGCCATGATTTATCAATGTTCTGAAATCTTCTCGCTTCCTGGAGCACATGAAAAATGCATTAGCTCTTCCTTCTGTTTGTCAAACTCTAAAAATTAAAGAATTCCATAGGACAAGGTAATAGTTTAATATTTCCTTTGTTGTTCAAGTCTACTTTGCAGGACTAGTGTATGAATATTTATAGGCATGCTTATAATTATCAGTGCTTGTAATGACTAGAGTTCGAATTGCCAGAGAAAGAGTGCAATAGGACAGCTCTGGAAATGTCTTTTAATTCATGTTGGGCACCAAAGTCATCCACATAAAAGGATTCCAGCACACACCAGACAATTCAAACAGCAGCCTTACCAGAAGTGACAGTCTTCCTAATAGCAATACACAATGTCATGTAACGGCTGCTCCACCCAGGTTATGAGAAGTAGGTTGTTAGTAGTAATAACTGACCAACAAAACCAGTATAAATAGTCTGAAGCTGCCGCACTTGTAAGGTATTGTAGATGGAGGGAGACAAATTCTCAAATACTGGGAGCTGGAGCATAAATACTTTTCTACACTGGATATACTGACTTTAAAAACTCTTTCTTCACCTATGGCAAATGAAATGTTAATAGGATCATAAATTATCCGAAAGCTAGAAGAAATCTCAAGAGACCATCACAAGACAGGATCATAGCCATGCCACTCTTGAAAAACCTCTGTGTGTCTTGTGTTTAAAGATGCTCAATGCTGGAGATTCAGAAGCCTCTGCGGGCAACCTTTGCTACTGGTGACACTTTTAATATCTAAGCTTAACCTTTCTTGTGTGTACTCCAATTACTTCTCATCATATTCATAGACACAGAGAACACATCGTTTTCTTCCTATTGAGAGCAACCCTTATTTTTGTTAAAACTTATCACGTCTTCTCTTCAGTTTTTCATCTCCTTCAAGCCAAACAAACCTACTTTGTTGAATCTTTACTTGTGCGTCATCCTTCATGGATAGTTCCTCATTCTTATTGCCCTCTTCTATGCTTTCTCAAATTTGTCTATGTGTTTCTTCGGCCAAAAACAGGTACAATATTCTAGTTATTGGGTTTTGCTGTTTATGCTTTCTACTCTTCTGTCTGCATTTTACACAGAAGCAATCTAAAACTCATTTTCTGGTAGTACTATGAAAGACAGTGTCAAAAGCTGAGATATATAGCAATTACTGTTTTTCCCCTATCCACAAAGCTTGTTGCCCACCCTAAACATAAATCAGATTTGTTTGACAGGTTTTGCTCCTAACAAATCCACACTGAGTGTTACTCATCTCCTTGTTAACTTCCAGATGCTTACAGACAGTTATTTGTTGCAGTATTCATCCAGGAATTGCAATTAAGCCCACTCATCTATCATTACTCCTCCACCAAGCTGTTCCTTCTCCTCCTTGTTTAAAGATAGTCATCACATTTGCTTGTTTCCAGAATACGGTTTCATGTATCATCCTTGTAAGAAGTAGCTTTAACAGTTATCAAATGCCTCGGCTGTGCTGCAGCATTTGTTCATCTGCAAAAACTGCTTATTAATTCTCTAATAAACTTTAACAATATAAACATATCTAATGAACTAAAAAAATGTATTTTTATCTTAAATAACAGTTAAGAAAGCTTTACTTAACTTACAAAAATTAATGGTTTGGAAATTGTAAGCCTTTAATAATAAAAGATGTGGCCTGAAATAAATTAATATTTAATAATTTCCCAATAATCATGGTTTTGTTAAGTTACATCACTGGTTGATCCAGTGCTACTAAACTGTGGTGTGCTACAACTATATGAAAACCTCACATTAGGAGATGCAACAGAGAGGATGACATATTCTGGTATTTCTCTCCTGCAGGAAGTCAGATCATTCCTTAACTCTTTTGCAGCTGCTATCACGGAAGGTCATAACTGCCTTTTAAGAGGTTGCAATAGTTCACACAGATTAGCACACACGCAGCTGCCCAAGTCTTGCAGCATCTCTGTCTGGGACTTAGTTATACTGAGTCATATCAAGTACAGAATTCATATGGAAAATCTGTCATTCTATTATTACATAACTTAGAGCCTATAAACATGTGTGCACAGGAAGAAAGGGATGTTGGCATATATGGGAGAAGTGATGCATCAGTTTTGTACCATTAAGTAGTCCTGAGCCCTGTGCTATCGTATGGTTCACTAAAATTGCAAGCTGACAGCAACCTTTGAGCCTGAATTGCAAACAGTCCTGCTGCTGCTGGTTTGATGAAGTTCTAAGCAGTTCAACCAGACAGACCCCAGTTTGGCAAAACTTATTCTGAACTGCCAATGCACAGCCCACAAAACTTATATGCATTATATGCACTGGCAAGCAAACTCTGATGTGGCTAATCTCTTGGAACAACATATTGCCATTAACATATTGTTATCATAAATCAACATACTTGAGGTAGTTGTTTTGCAATGTCTCCACCAACAAACACAGCTTCAAGGTAAATCCAGAGATTTTGTACAGTAATCCAGTTTTCAATTATCTCTGCAGTATTGGTCAACTTCTGAACCCACTGTTGTATAGTGGATTTAAACGGTGCATTATACCTGTATGAACATGAGTTAAAGTGAAAAAGAACCTAAGATGATCATTGTTTACTTTTGGGCTTGATTAGATTTACAGATATGTGCATTTATTAAGTTTTGTACCTGTTGCTCATTAGTGACCCCAATATCATGAGGCTATCTTCCACCAAAGCTATTTTCTCCAATATATCTGATCCTTTCAGAAGGAGTTCTCCTCGAGTTTTGAATTGGCCAAAACTGAAAGCATGAGTACTCCATTCACTGATGACGTGCTTCAATTTTGCTTCAATATCCTTTTCTTTAACAGCACTGATGCAGATATCCTGTGTAAAATTACACTAGTAAATGACATTCCTCTAAGGCTAATACAATGCACACTTAAAAAGACAATTAAAATTCATTGGCTAGATCCAGACTTCAGTGTAATTTCTAGCTGATGAAAATACACATTGAAAAACCTCAAAATTATTCTATTACAAACTAGTTATATTATAGTACTACTTGTAACTGGAACATTTTATGGGCTATACTCCATCTTCACTAGCACCTTACACTTTTGAAAATTTTGAATCTGCAGGCAGAATTTGTATTAAATATATTAAAATTTGAAGTCAAATATACCTACTGAGGTGCTTAAGGAAAATACACATTACCAATCAAAACTAATAAACAGTCCAAGAATAGAGCGTACGTGGACAACATGACTGCCTGCTACTTTGACAACAGTGAGGACAGAACTCCCATAAAATTGGTTATTGCATCAGTGAGAAAAGGAGCAGCTATTCAGATTGGACCCCAAATTCAGGTTCAGGAGTATATTGAATTCCATCACAGGTTTAAAGTCTTTTCTTGAGTGTAAGACTACCACTCTGAACCTTTCACATGGTTTAAATTCATGTCTGGAAATTGACTACAGCAGAAGTTTTTGTCAGCAGCACTTTTTTGTCTCAGAAGTGTTCCTTTGTGGAACAAGACAAATCATAGAATCATGGAATAGTTTGGATTGGAAGGGACCTTTAAAGGTCATCTAGTCCAAGCCCCCTGCAATGAGCGTGGACATCTTCAACAAGATCAGGTTGCTCAGAACCCCATCCAAACTGACCTTGAATGTTTCCAGGGATGGAGCATTTACCACCTATCTGGGCAACCTGGTCCAGCGATTCACCACCTTCATTGTAAAAAATTTCTTCCTTATATCTATTCTAAATCTTCCCTCTTCTAGTTTAAAGCCATTACCCCTTGTC
>RSEF01000002.1:99772802-99791466 GCA_003993805.1 Himantopus leucocephalus
AGACCCCTGAGGCACACTACTTGTCACCAGTCTCCATCAGGACATTGAGCCATTGACCACTACCCTCCGGATGCAACCAACCAACTCCTCATCCAATGCCTCCTGTAGCTAGAGTAAGAAGGCTTTGTCAATAGGCTCCCCTTGATCAGGCTGCCTGTAGTAGACACCAACCACTAGGTTCCCTTTGTTGCCTCAGTCTCTTATTCTTACCCATAAGCTTTCAACCTGCTCACGGCTATATTTCAGAGACAGCTCTTCACACTCTATCCATTCCTTGATGTAGAGGGCAATGCCTCTGCCTCTCCTTCCTCACCTGTCCCTTCTGAGTAGGCTGTAGCCATCGGTAGCCACACTCCAGCTATGGGATTCACCCCACCAGGTTTCAGTAATGGTAACAAGGTCATTGCCTTTCAGCAGCATGGTGGCTTCCAACTCATCCTGTTTGTTGCCTATGCTGCATGCATTGGTGTAGAGGCACTTCAGCTGGGCTGTCAGCCATATCACCTTCTTAGAGGAACACCCCTTAATTCCTGTGAGGTATTTCACTGGTGTATCCCTCTTGGGTCCTCAAGAACCTCTGGCTCATCTCTGTAAGACTTCAAGTGTACTGCAGTGTAGCCAGAATGTGTCAGAGCAACAGGCTGCAGGCGCTCACTGGCATGCCATCCCTCTAACCATTGTCTGTCATCCCACAGCTTGTCACAGGCAAGCCTGATATTGCCCCCCTCCCCCCTCAAGCCTAGTTTAAAGCTCTGTCAATGAGCCCCACTAGCTCATGAGCCAAGACTCTCTTCCCCCTTTGAGAAAGGTGAACACCAACTGATGCCAGCGAGCCTTGTGCCATGTAGGCCATCCCATTATCGAAAAACCCAAAACTGTGGTGGTGACACCAGCCATGGAGCCACGTAGGAGTAGACTGGGCTTATCTGTTTCTTCCAATGTCACTGCCAGCAACTGAGAGGAGAGAGGAAAAAATAACCTGTGCTCCAGATTCCCTTACCAACCATCCCAAAGCCCTGAAATCAGGTCACTACTATAGAGGGACCACAGATTTAGCTAAGTGACAGCAGAACTGAAGTTAGAAACTGTTGGCATTTTCCTTCTTTATTTTTAGCTATACTTTGTTCTTGCAAACAGTAATGAGCATAAAGCTAATGTACTTGCTAGATAACTACTGCCCCCAAAATGGAGGAGGCAATAGCTTTGTAGCTTGTGCTCATTACATAACCCTTCTCAACGCTCTGTGCTCTTGTGAAGGGCGAGTTTTGAAAGACAAAAGAACCTTGTTCTCCTTTAATCCTATACCCTCCACTTCTACTGTGTTCCAAGGATTTAGAGCACTAAACAGGATCAGACTTACATCAACTATTTTTCTCTCTGATGAGACATATAAAAGGAAGAAAAAATTATAAGTAGGCAGACTTTAAACCAGAAGCATGACAGAATCACACTACTCTTAAAACAAACGAATTCATTCTATGGAAGGATTAGTGTAATACCATCTATCTGTTTAATCCTTCTCCAGAATAAAAAGGAAATAAACTAACCATCACTGCTAATACCAGCTACCAAAGTCCATTCTTCAAAAGAATTCTCCAACTAAAGCCAAATTTTTTAATGTTATAAAGCTCACTAGAGACAGGATTCCAAAAGCACAGAGCCCCAGATCAGAAAGTTATTCATTAAAAACAAACAGAAAAGTACATGTACCTCAATATCTTCTTTATATTTTAATAAAGAGGCATCCATTATGTTTTTCAAAGCAAAATTTTCAGAGTCAACGTCAAAGTGATGCCCAGTTACTTGTGTAATTCTTTCCCAGTGTCGTGACATCATTGCCTAGAAAAGTCCATAGGAATAAGAGAAGATTTTTTAAAATTGTATTATGTTTAGGACTAGAATGATCACATACTTTTGCACTGCATCTGTTAAACAAATAGAAAAGTCTTGACTTCCATTCCATTGAAAGTATTAATAGTTCTTCTAATCACATTTACTCTTCTGTAACTAAGCCTAACTAGACTTTTGCCATAAATATAGCTCCTTTTGTCTATAGAAAAGAATTATGGAAAGCATCTTATCGTCATACAACGTAGTCTTCAAGATAGTTTTTCAAGTGAATCTTATCTCCAAATTATTATGCTGAACATACTTTGTTTGCCATCATTTCAAGCAAAGGACAGCTCTCTGTGAAGTCATCAATTTTTTTTTTTAGGTCTTGAAAAGCTTGCCATTCCTTCAATGCTTTCGGTAACTTACGGATTCTTTAAAAAGCACAAAAAAAGAAGAAATACTTTATTCTCAATAATCACAATCCACCATTTAATAGTACAATATCTTCTCATTTTTCAACCAATGGACCAGTAGACTGTAAATAAAAATCCAGCTGCAAGCTGGCAACATAATATATAGCTGATTGTTTCTGACTGCAGGCATGAAACACTGCTAAAGACACTAAAAATTACTCTAGAATGGTTTGGTTTCTATTTCAGTTTGAATTAAAGGAGGTTAATTTCCTGTGCAAACTCAGGTCTGAACTTAAGCTTTTGCAGTGTCATTGTTTTATCAAAAATTTGAAAATGCACCTGATTTTGTAAAGGGGAAAAAGGATTAAACAACATATAGTTTTTCAAGCAAAATAAGTATATCCTAAACCAAAACTGACCTGTTTACAAACAGAAAAATACTTCTGATTCAATCAAACAAGTCCTGTTTTATACCTAGCTTGTACAAAAGATATTTAAAGAAAAATCTTCCTTTATGCACAATTTCAAGATGAAAAAAAAATTGAAAATGAAGAACCTCTTTTACTATGAATTGTCACAGCTCCACTTGCTTCTAACAAGTCATCCCAATTTTCATCTGCCAAAGCTATGGACCAAAGACTGACAGCAGTTCTCCTACAGCTCAAAAAGCTGCATAAAACCAAACCATAATGAAAGAATCCTTCAAAGAAATTCTCCATTTTTCACAGCTCAAAATCAGACAGATCTGTCACACAATGCTGGAGCATGTGTGAATACTTCACTGCTTGCTGGTAAGAGGTAGATGAACATATGCATACTGTCATACCACTGCAATAATCTCTGTAGTCTTTCATCTTGAATCCACCAATAGACAGTATTAAATATGCTAGAGAAAAGCACTGCAGGATGGAAAATTATACTCTGCCATGTATGAATAAGGCTTTAAGAGGCAGTTCCTGGCTACGTCGATGCTGAGGCACAGCAAGTAACATTCTTACAAACTTTGTTTTAGGCTGGGAATTGGAAATGGGATGTCCTAGCTTGGTAATGAAAACTGCTAATTTTTTTATACAAATACCTTTTTTCTTTGTCTCGGTCTCAGTAATATCGTCTAACAGCAAGTTCCATGAGTTACATACTATGTTAAAAAACTGCTTCATTGTTCAGGTTTAAATTTCCTTCTTAAATTTACTGGACATGCTCTTTACACTATATTACAGTAAAACATAAAGGGAAACTTCTCCGTAGCTGTTATTATAAACTTCTATAATGTTCCCCACCACAGCTGTTTTCTCTAAATATTTATCCTTGTTACCTCTTTTTAAATGGATTTATTTTCACCTACAGTTATTCTTATGGTTCTTACTTTCATGATTCTAGGTTTTCTATTCTATTACTATTTTTAAAAAGGGTAGCAAAAAAAGAACATTAAATAACTATGCATATCTTTACAGTTATGCTAAAACATTAATTGCATTTCCAGTATTCCTGCTCTTTTCATAACACAGCATAACATCTCAGTTATTTCTGTGGGTACACCCTGTACACAGTTTAAATTTCTCCAGCTTTAAAGAGAATAGCTTGACGCAATAATGCTAGCAAGCCTGCCAAAGGAAGGATAGTACTGGGTTAGACTTCTATTACAAAAAAATATTTACTGCCTATTAGTGGTCACCTTGCTCCAAATATAGCTCAACACTTGAGAGGGAAAAAAAAGTCACACGTGAAATAAACAGAAACTCATAATTTTCAAAACGGTTGTCACACAATGGCTTCCTTCAGAGTTCCAGGAGAAGGAAGCATAAAGAGAGTCCTAATAACCTGTAAAATATAATTAACTATAGAAAAAATGATGATGCAGATTCCAGAATTCTACTGAAATGATATCAAGACTTACAGATATTGTCCAAATGCAAAAGTATATATATTTTATATACATTCATTTTTACTATTATTATTAAAAGAAAAAGAGGTTTTTTTCCATATTAACGACTAGAAGACAGTTGACTCAGTTTTTCCAGCAAAAGAAGAAAATCTCCACCTCACTCAGTGTGTACGGAAATGGATCCTGCTAAAATGGTGACACACTCAAAATACCACATGACTAAAAAGCCTGAGCACAAGTAGCTTTTCCTATGCTTTTCAAAGATTTGGGATGAGATGAAAAATCACAGATTTGATCTCAGTGTCTTGAATAATACCAAAATGTAAGTGAGGTCTCTCTCAGGTCACATTGGAGAATCCAAAATCAAAAGCTGATTAGAACTACTGGTGAAGCAAAGAGACACACACACTGGCTGTTCCAGAAGAGAGACTCTGCAGAAGAGAAAGCTCTTTATATTGAGTATGAACGTGTCTTGGCAGAACTCACTGAGAAAGCGATCAGAGCCACTGTGTAAAAAGGTGAAGAAAATGCTTATACAAAAATAATAAAAGAAGAAAGAAAACAGAGACAGTTCACATTTTTTTCCCCAATAGGTAGGCATAGGATTAAAATATTGGACATTTATTTTTCAACTTTTGCATGTAATTTGGTTCTCGTGTATATTCTGTAATTCCCATTAAGAGTAAAACATAGACAGGTAAAGAGAACGACTCTGAGGGAATGGATGCACAGAATACTTAAGACCTGCATATAGACTCTCCGCTTTTGCATGTAACAAAATTCCCCTTTTCTAGCAATTCTGTCCATACTCCAGTGCCAGGAATCAGAATTCAAAGAAAGCTGGCAAAGGGGAAACAATCCAAATACTGTTGGTTCATGAGCCCCTGCCTCTGAGAGAAGTAACAAGCTGGGTCAGGGAAGTCTTGCAGATCCAGCAATGGCTGTTGAAAACTGAAGGTGCATCTTTACCAACACAGTAGACAAATTCCTGTGACTTCAGCAAAGCCTGGTTTCACCTAGCAGTTGTTTTGTACATAATGTGGAAAACATTCTTCCTCTCAAACTTCATAAATAACCCCTCAAAATTTAGTGTGGCTACCTACCATTGTTTTAATAACAATTTCAATTCATACAAATGTGCAGAAATAGACAGTAACATAAAAATTCTAACATCACGGGCTAACAATTAATTGGCTGTAAACTAAATGAGAAAGTAATATATGAAGACCAGCTATGAAGGTAATACTTACAACGACCTCGCCACAGGTTTATGCACCTTATTCATTAAATAAGCTACAATCTACCGTGTTGGTATACCCTAACAAGCCTGAAGTTACTCTCAGACCAGCTAAGTAATGTCACGCACTAGCTGCATGTTGTGCCACAGTCGGCAACTAATGCAGCTGTGCAGAGCGCTTGAGCAAGCCTGAGCTTGAAATAAACCAACAGATTTTTGCCCCTCAGAGCAATTTTCACAAGCTAATTAACACAGAGAGCTGAGAAATAAAAATTGTATGCAATTCAACAAATAATAACTTACTTGTTTTGAAAATCCAGAAGTTCATTGTTAATTTTTTCAATATTTAAATCATTCCAAAGCATTTCATTGTATCCATTGATATTAGCAGTAACTGAATTATAAAGACTGTAAAGTTTCTGAAGCAATGAAAGCTCACGTTTAATTTTGTGAAGTTCAGGATACTCTGTTTCAAATTTTAAAATAAGAAATTTGTGAATGTTAATCAGGTACAACTGGATTCATGAACATAAAAATCCATGTATTTTTAAAATTAGTATTTAATAAATGTATGAAATCAGACTTGCAATCTTTTACATAGCATCTAGTAAGACAAACTTTTCTAGTTACACTATATTTGATGCACTGTAATAGTTTAGATTGCTGATTTTTTAATAAATATTCTTCTGCAATGGTAGATATAATTTTATAAGGAAGGTGCTGCATCTATCTCTGTGAGGGAGATAATGTTGAAAAAGTAGCTGAAATGGCAAAGGAATATACTGTAGTTTTAGACAAGAACTAAAATATCCCCTGTCTTAATTTGCACTATTTACTTAAGAGGCAGAGGTTGGCGACTGGAGGTGTGCTTTCAAAATAAAAATATAGAATATGATACACAATAAAAGTATTTAAAATGGTTTGTTTAGTTTCTTTTGTATCTTTGGGAATTTGTAATTAAATATATTGTGATTACTGCATATGTCTTCAGACAGGAAAATATACTGAATTTAGTATGTACAAATTAAAGCGCTTATCATGCATTCTGCTGTAACTTTAATTCACACCGCAGTCTTTCACACTTGAAGTGTGTCTGACATAAGTATATTACAGATCAGTTGCACAGCTCAAAGGAATTCATTATATATCTGGAGCAGGGACAACTTGAGTACTTGGGCAACACATTGCCCAAATTTGGACAGGGAAGAATACAGGCAGGAGATGCGCTTAGCTGTGAACAGAAAAAGCAAGAGAGCTAAGCAGCTGGATGCTGAGATACATGGAACAGTGAAATATTTTTCCACCTGATATTTATGTATGTGCACAGTGAGAGCCAGTTTCACACAGCTGCTTTTTATAGGGAAGACAATAATAATTTACTGCAAGGAATTTTTCTACAATGAATCCAGCACCAAATGTATTTAGCAGGACCTACAAGAAAAATTAAATAGCCTAGGACCAGGTATCCATATCCCCTGAGAAACTACCTGTGATAGGAAGACCAAATAATTCTTCCCCACCAGAAAGAGAGATATACTTCCTCCATAGTTCATCAAACTTGGCTTGAAAGATCTGTAGTCTCTCACTTGCTTCATGGGGAGGAACATTCTCCTTACTGGGGCCCCTGTAAAAACAAAACAAATTCAGTGCAAGTATCAACCATACAGGCTTCAAAAAGAAGCACAACAGAACCCAGGCTTACTGAACAGTATTTAATATTTTCTAATATTTTTTCTATAAATTTTCCCAAAAGACACTAAAAGGAAAAATGCAAAGTACATTCAGTGTCCCAACATTACACATTGAGTAGTCCCTGAAAGAAAACCCAATTTATTTTCCAATCATAAAATTCACCTGGGTTACCATACATACTACAAACAGGTAAAAAGATCTACAAATATTTTGTCTTTGTTATTTTCCATTTCTTTTCTCCTGTAAAATACATTTTAATGATTATTTTCATTTATATTATTAAAAAGGGAAAGACAGCATGTATATAATTCAGGGGTGAAAACTACGGCAGCTGATACTAGAACCATAATTAAGCCCTCAAAAATAACAGAAAAAAATATGATTTTGCCCTAATGAATACATCTCAGCTGGAGGACAGGGTGTAATCCCCAGCTTTCATGCTTGGGACCACTTCTTGGCTGCATCATAATATTTTGGGATGAGAACTGTAAGTAGGTAATCTTCTGTTGTGCCAGTTATTTCTAGGAAGAAATACAGGCACACGGGCATCAGAGAGCAGTGCAGCCTGCCTGCTTAGAAAGGAAAATGGAACCAGGAGATGAAAACAGTAACCTGGTCAGCAGAGGCAGCCAGGGCCTGGTCCCATAGCACCTGAGCAAGGAGAGCAGGGCAGACTTGGGGATGGTAGTCAAGTTCAAACAAGAGTCCAGATCTTTAGACAAGTCCATATAAATTACACAGGACCAAGGTCACGCAGGGAAGGAGAGTCAGCAAGTCAGGGTCAGGAGAAGGT
Source organism: Himantopus leucocephalus (assembly GCA_003993805.1). Taxonomy (NCBI): domain Eukaryota; kingdom Metazoa; phylum Chordata; class Aves; order Charadriiformes; family Recurvirostridae; genus Himantopus; species Himantopus leucocephalus. The sequence continues at coordinate 99,780,656 of RSEF01000002.1, forward strand.
CTAGTGAAAGTAACCAGGATGAGACACAGTCCAGTGGTTACCCAGCTGTTCTGAGATCAGGCTGAGCAGTGACTCTGTGCATTGGGATCAAGGTTCAGCTCAGTAGTGTCCATGGTGAGGTACAGGCATGGCTGTGACTGAGCTGGAGCTGTAGATCAGAGGACCAAGCAGTGAAGTCTCATCTTAAAAGCAAATCCCACAGGAAAGAGCGTCAGCCTTCCTGAGGCCTCCCAGCAGAACTTTGTGAGAGTGCTCTGTCACCAAAGGAAGGGGGAAGCCTTCAGATGCACTAGCTCTAAGTTGGCCCTGAGCACAGGCAGCTGAACCTCCAGGAAGGGGGATGCTTTCAGGGTCCCTACAACTGGTAATAGGCACAGAGTGTTTTCATGAATTCCTCTGGACAACCCCAGCAGGCAGCACTATGTATACATCCACATTGGCAACTTGGTGCTCTAGCAGGTTGCTTTTAGGTGCAAATTCACCTTGTGTCTATAAGCTGGAGTCTTGAAGCTTGCACTCAAATGCACTGCTAGTATGCCTTCAAGAAGTTTCACTCCTGGTGAAGCCAAGGTTGAAGCCAAGCACCCAGTTACCATTTGGACCATTCTGCTTGTAACACCAATGCAAAAGCACCTACCCTAGGAGAAGAGTATATATTTTCCAAATCCTTCCAGGAGTATGTGCTCTACGCGTGTACTGAAATCTGTTCGTAACAGCAAGGCAGTCTGCAGAGGTGGTACATAAAGCTGCTTCATACTGTCTACAGGTGTGCAGTGCATGCCTAGGGTCAGCTGCTGACATGAACTTCATTGCCAAAAAACACACTCTGCATGTATTGTCCCAGAAACATAACAGATCACAGGAAACCAAAGCCTGGTCTTTCCTCCTCCATTGCTCCTGTAGAATTGTCCAGTGTCCAATGTCCACACATACCCCGCCATTTAAATAAAAAAAAAAATTCAAAGTAAGCTTAGAAGTAAGACTGAGTAAGACTCAGTGAACTTAGAAATACCCAGAACTGGAATCCCCACTCACATCCAAGGCACTATTTACATACTTAATACTAAATACCTGCTTAAGTGCTTTGTTGAGTTCAGAACCTGCAAAAAACTTTAAATTCAGACCTGGATTGAGAATTTGATTTTTTTTCCCCTCAACATATTAACCCTTCTGGAATTTTGCCAACTCCAGCATTTAAATTGGAATGAATTCATGGGAATGAATCTGTAACAGAAAGAGTATCTGCCCATCTTATATTATTCTGAAATTAGGCTTTTTTATCAGCTGTCATATATACCTTGAGGCTGTGCTGTGTTTATTTTCTGAAGCCCTTTAGATACATCATTTTTAACAATCACTAATGAAGCATAACTGTATTGCACCACCGGTCACCTACCTTTCATCATAATCTTTGTAAAATTCTGCAGTATCAATGTGGAATTTTTGAACACCACTCAGTAAATCTGTTTTCATGTTTGGCTGTACCTTCAGCAGAAAGTCCTCAACCTGCAGTGCCTACATGTAGACAAAGAGGAAAAATAGGCATAAAAGAGGCAGGAAGAAAAGAACAGTGTTTTAAAAAAATAGTTGTGTTGTAGCATTTCAACATTAAAAAGGCTGACAATAACTTTGCTATATATATGATTTGAGAAATAATACAGCTATGATACCTGTGTGTTTAGGCTCTTCCAGGCATAAGCCAATCCATCAACTCTTTCTGTATTTCCATCTTGAAAGAGCAGATTGTATTTATGAAGCACAGAATAAGATTCTTCTATAGGTCCAACTGTCATGTCAATTTTAATCTCATTCTCTCGAATTTCCTTTAGGGCTTCCATTGCTCCCCGTACATCATCAAGGTCATGGATAGGTCTGCTTAATCTCTTGCTAATATTTTCAATGAATGAATAAATTTCATCCATGTCTGTGGCAGACTTTTTATTCAAAGCTAATCCAAATGTTCTTTGTCTTGAGCGGCATTCTTGAATTAAGGCTATTTTCAACGACTCTGTTGAAATATCCACTGATTCCAGTACACAGTGATTTGGCAGTTCTCTGATTTGTGTTTCTAATTGCTAACACAAACACAAGCAGCAAGCTTTTAATTTCACTACAATTTCTCTGAGCAGTTCATTTTTATTAAAGACCTAATACTTACAGAAAAGTATCTGATTTGAGTTTGGAATTCAGCCATTGTTGGTTTAGTATCTATAAATTCCCTCACTTTTTCCTCTGGATCCTATATAAAAGAAGTTTATTTTAATTATTATTTAGCATTGGTATTACAATAACCTATGTACTGTGCAAACACAAATGATCCCTGTCTAAAAGAGCTTAAGATATAAGCATTAAGATCAAATTATTTCACTTGAACTGCTTTTTCTGACTCTTACTCTTTGTACAGTACTCTTTAAAGCACTTGAAATCGATCCGTAACTCAAAAACTGATACACAGCAGGATATCCCTTATCTATCCAAATACTACTATGAAATTTACAATGCAGCTGCTAAAACTTTGTTGCAAATATTTCCTTTCCAGTCTCCCTTTTGCCTGCAAACCCCCAAAAGCAGCTTACATCCTCTAACAGATTTAAATGATAGCAATTGTACTCAGTCATCTTAACTCTTCTGAAACAATGTTAATTAACTGCAGTTTCTAGTTCCAAATGGCCTGGCCATTTGGAACAGGCACAGTTTGGCAGGGAAGGATGGATCTAAGGGGAGAGGGAGCATTTAGTTTGTTGAAGCTCGTTTAAAAGGAACACAGCACTGAGCATCCTTCATTTTCATAAGGTAGGCCAGTCTCTGCAGAGGTGAGAACTTCAGTGTCACCAGCTCAATAAACGTGTTAGTTTCTCGGTTCAATTACAGACAAATGATCTTCATCCAGCTCAGTGACATTCATCTACAGTCTGCACTGTGAGGTCCCTGAAAAGCTATTTCTTCTCTGGCCAATAATGAGCTACCAGTGACAGTTCCCAGTGACCCCACGGAAATTATAAAGATGGGGGGAAACAGTGCCAACTCCCAAGGAATTTTAAGGTTAAGGAGCAGATGAATTATCTGTTTTAGAAGATTTTAGTAAAAAGGAAACATTATCATGATACTGCATCATCCAATCTGATTGTGCTTTGTCTGGGTAAAATGATATATGATCAATATGTGGTTAGCTCAAACAATATCTCCAAAAATTGAGGTAAATAAGCATTAAGAATTGGAACCCCAGAAGCCATGAAGAAGTGAAAATTCCCTGTCTTAGCCTGAACTCTAAGTGCAAAAGAGTCAGCTGTGGGAATGTGGTCATCTATGAGCTGGTTTAGGAAGGGGAAGTTAAAAATAGTGAGCAGTTACAAAGATAAGATTACTCCTGTTTCGATTGCTTGTTTCTCAGCCTGACTAAAACACCTTTGATAGGTAAGACCAGTAGTTGTTCATCCACACAGAGCTGAATTTCACCAGTCAGAATGAACACAGGTTTTATTTCATTAAATATCTCCTGCCAAAACACTCCACAGAGCTTTACCATTTATGTGATTGGACCCACTTCCTAATGAAGACAACTCCATCAGCCCAGATTCTCTTCTGCTTTGGAATCCTTATTACTGGAAAGATTTCCTAGATTCAGTTTATCATTTTTGTGAAGAAATAGAAAAGCTGCTTTCAGCAGCGGTTGCTGAAGAAGAACTAGTCAGTTTAATACTTATGAGCAGTTTTGTAGTCTGCAAGTTCTCAGAGATTCTGCTAGATTATTCTTTTTTACAGCCTATGCAGTCAAGATGCTGTGAGAAAGATGCAAAAGCATAAGAGAACATAAGCTTGTTTATGCTCCAACATTCTTTTTTGTTCATCTGCTTTCTTCCTCAGGTGGTTTACTTGGTAAAGAATGACAATTTCTGGTCAACACAAGAGTAGACAGAGGAAGTATTATGGGTATATGGATTCTACCATGAAATCAATAGTTCCTACTGAGCCCACAGTCTCCTTATACAACCCAAACCAGTTTATTTAGAAGATTTCACATATTTTATTAAATTTGTATTTAACCTTGTTCCAGATGCCTGAAAATTCAGAAAAGTTGTTCAGAAGATCCGATGCTTCAGTTTTAAGAGATAAAATAATTGTATTTAGTTGGATCACCACTTTGTTTACATCCTTATGCTCGATGATCTGTTTGTCTAAAGGCTTCAGGGCCACCATCCTGGTGAGTTTGCTCTCATCACCTAGCTCTACAGAAACAGCTTGTTCAATCTGGCAGAAATTAAACAAGAAAAAACATATGTCTGCTAGTTTTATTTATTTTTTTACATTATGGAATGCCCAATAATGCACACACAATAAGTACTTCTAAGAACAGAAGAGAATAGAGAGTGCAGAGAAAGCATCCACAAGGAGACTCCCTATTCTTAGCTTGGATTTTACACAACTATAATTCTAGTGTTAAAGCTGATTTTATAAAAAATTGCCATGCGGAGCTCTATATTAATCATCTCTGAATGACATCTGTCAAATATTCATCATATACAAGTACAGCTGTTCTGAACAACTGTTCAGATCTTCCTGCTTTCTTTAGTGTAGAATTACAATCTATACCAGTTCTTGACCAAAAAAAGTCCTGGAGGCAGTGCAGGGTTGGCTATTTGGAAATAAGCAAACAATTCTGCTTGAGGAAACTGAACTCAACCCACTCTCTCCTAGTTTGTGTCTTTTAATTATTTATTTTCAGGACTTAATGGGTCTTCTTCATTGAAATTAGCTCATCTGTTTTTCATGTCAGATTGACAAAATAGGAAGACATATTTACAAAGACACTTTTCAGCACAGATCTGTGCTTCATTACCAGAGGAGAGAATTAAGGTCATTTGAACACCATTACTGTGCATTTCTGTACTTCAACAAATTTCAATTTCTATCCATAGATCAGACTTTCCTAAGGTTTTAGTGCTCATTTTAATGCCAGTGAATATATTTATATTTCATTTCCTGTAGCATTATAGGTGCTGTGTGCAGCCTGGAAGTTTAACTTAAAATGAAGTTTTTGCCTGGGAAGACTGATAATAATTTGTACTCAGCTAGTAGTACACGTGGATAATTCTCACACATTCTCTACAATATCATCATCACACTTGAACAGTATTTTTAAAAGATTTTTATTAAACCAACTTTTGATTTTAATATTAAAACCCACCAAAGAGAAGGTTTATGAATTATTGCTCTTACATTCAATTACTTGGTATAGAGATTAAAAACTAGGCTTTCACTTAACAGGAAGATCCACCACATTACAAGTCAAAGTATTGGTACAGAACATATTCTTATGAGATTAAGAAATGTTAACCAAAATACTAAGATTTTAAAATAATTAAAATAAAATACTCACCTGCTGCTGTTTATGATGTAAGTAAGCAAATTTCCACAGGGGGATATCTTTGGCTATTGATAACATGATATTTACTGCTTTGTTTACAGCACTCTGAAAACAGCAAAACATTCATCTTGAGCAAACAGAGAGATTATGACAAATAAGAGGGGGGGAGAAAGGAAAAAAAAAAGGCAAAAAGAAAACCTCCAAACAATACCAAAATGGAAAAAGTATACGTCTATCTTTACAGGAAATGTTCTAATAAGCATAAAACAGATTCACCCAAAGTACATTTTGTAAGGGGGAGAAGTACTCCATAAAGCTTTATCATGTGGTTTTCAAACAAGAACATAACAGACCTTTATTAACAGTAATCATGAATCACTAGGGATCATAACTTAATTATAGAACTATTTCCCCTTAAACTGGTTATAAACATAGCTATTTATTATTAATAATAATAGTTTCCACATTCACATCAGAATGCCTGAATACATTTGTCTGAATTTGTGATTGTATAGTCTATAATCTACACAGGCAGCTATGTAAATTATAATAACTTCTTCTATCTATGGTATTTTTAAATTACACTTTGTGGTCTGATTTCTTACTGACAACACCATGAAGGCTGCAAATTAAATCTGACAAAGAATTCAACTTCTGATTTTGACAGTGACAATGCTAAATGAAAAGTCCAGAAATCAACACCATAAACAACTAATACTTTGTGAATATTTCAGACCTCATAAGAGATTGTAAGTATATGTGTAAGAATTTTGCTGAATTAGTATAAGTTTAACCGAGTGTTCAAATTTTTCCACAGTTTAGGGCTTCAGGCTGGTAATATTTTTCTTTACAAGTCACTACTGCAGAATGCTGATTCAAGAGTGATATTTGAAACTGGTAACACTGTTTTATACTCCAGAAAGTCAAATCAGGCTGTATCAACAGCATTCATTTTTATTTTTGCATTCACTTTGAAATGTTTGCCTCTAAGTAGAGGCTTGTAAACCTGAGTTACTGAGCTTTTAGGAAAACAGATCCTTCTACTGGCCTGCATAACAAACCTGATCAGTGGCTTCATGTCCTTAGCACCCAATGATCTCACGAATTCAAGTGACTTTTAATCTTTTTTTCCCTTCCTTTTCATTCTTATACCAGATTAAACCTGTACATGTTGTTTTTAAAAAAGGATTTTATAGGTGTTTTACCATAAATGACTGAGATGTGCAATTATTTTGTTACCTGAATATCTTCAAGACTTGGTCTCAAGACAACATTTGGAATAGCCAGTTGAATTTCAGATTTGAACAAAGGAACCCTCTGTGTCTTTACAAACTTGGTCATCTGATACCTAGAGTCAACAACACGCAATCGATGTCTTAAGGACTCTAAAGAAATCTTCATGCCTAAATATATAAATTGAAGTGAGGTTATATTTTTCACCACAATAAGCTTGGGAAAAAATCTTAAAATGATATTAAAAAATTAAACATATCAGAAAAAGAGACTCACATCTGACCAAAGAGTCAGTATTCTTCTGACAAAGCTGTCCTATCAGATTATAGTAACTACAGGACAGGCATTCTTGGCAGCGTGTTCTCTGTTTCATGTCAAGATGTGTACAAGCGTATGAATCCTGAAGAGTTAAATGGAAATTCTTAGGAAAATAACCACATTATCCAGCATGTAAGTGAAATACAAAGTATATGACTAGGTTATAAAAGGTTACTTTTTACACTGTAGAGGTCTTACCTCCAGAGTTCTCCCGGCATCTGCTTTCAGCCTTCGTTCAAGAATATCTACCAATTCGTACACAGAGCATTCCACTTGCTGACTCTGTCTATGAAAACAACCTTACAGTCACCCACAGGAAATAAAACACTCTTTGCTGCTTTCCAGGCACACACCTCCAGTCCCACTGCACTGTGAAGAATTGTATGTGCAGGGAAATACCTTTATATTTTTCAGTTTGTTCCTATTGCTTGGGTGTACAGAGAATGTAAGACATTAAGATGTGCAGACTATCAAGAAAGCCATTTGTCAGACTCTGTTATATCGGATTCAACTGTACTTCATAATAATTAAAGAAAAGGAAGTTATTTTCCAGCTAGTTAATAAAACAGGTTTATCATGATGATACAGTGAGATATTCTGTGAAATCAGAATTAGTAAAATAAAACCAAAAACATGAATAGAAGGTATCTTATTTTGCACAGTGAGCATAGATATCTTTTTGGAGAAGCACTGAACAACTGTTCTGTTATAACCTGGAACACAAGCCCAGGCCAAAAAAATTGCAGCACCAGAAGAAAAGGAAGTCTTAAGCTAGCATTAAGAATCAAGCAATTAACATGGGGATGAGATTTCAAGTCTTACCCATCTTCATTTTTCTTGCTACTGACTAGAATGCCATAAGAAGAAAAGTATGAAATGCTAAACACTTACAATGCAATCTTACATCTGCTCTATTCAAGATACTTGGGAGTTTCTCCCTGGATCCTGAGCCTATCATTTTGCTTTAGACTAGTAATCTGTTACAGTAAAATTTTAAAATTAAATTCTCTATGCATAAAAAAGTGATACCTAAATAATCCCTCCCAAATATGGCCTTCATCTATGCAGTGAATAAACCTACTGAGACAGTTTGTGAGCAGTAGAGATAGCAAGTTTTTCTGTCTGTTCCAGGAAAGAGAGCACATCTATAGGTTCATCTTCTGGCAAAATTATCAGAGCAGTGTTCGACATATCCTCCAGAATTCTTTCAATTCTGCATTCCAGGGTATCAGCTGCTTCTTTGACTACGTAGTCCAACGCCCTCAGGGTACTATAAACATTCTTAATAACTAAGCAAGGAAAACAAAATGAAAACAAATCATGCAAAATACAGACCACTTAAATCTCATGTCCCATCCCCCCCCCAGTATTACAATAAAAGGAGGATTTGATGGCAATGAAATATGCAATTATATTGCATATAACAAAAACATGTTGGGCTTACTGAACTTTGGAGTCTTCAAATGAAACCATTTATAATAAATAGTACAATAGCATTTGAAATATCTCTTGTGTGTATTAAAGAACATTGTAATGAAAAGAATGAACAAAATACAGTGGAAAACAGAAAGGATACAACTGACCAAAAATTATTTCAGTCCTTCTACATAAATCCACAGGGAAATCCAGTACTTATATCATTGTAATTAACTTATAAATTTAATGGATAAAATTCCTCCAGCCAAGATTACATACTGGTTAAACCACTAGATTTCTTCTTTCATGTATATGACCTAACTTGCTTTGGAAAGAGATAAACTGAGTCCTTTAACAGATGTATTTATTAAACTAGGTAAAAATTAATGTTTCTGAATCGAATGGATAAATTCTTTCCCTGGCCTTCATACATTCATTGCAAAAAAGAAAGAAATATGTCACCTGACACCCTTTGTCTTTGTATTTGTTATTACCAGACAGTATCATTTGAAGCACCAACACTCTTTCTTATTGTATGTAGAAAGAAATCACTATGATATCTAAGATACAGCAGTGTGACAGTGGTGTCCAACTGCTGATGCTTTAAGTGTAAAACATCATTTATTCCTATGAGGAAGTTAATGATGGAGCTTGTCTTATATTGACTAAAATGGACAGATAATCCAACCAATTCCTTAGCTGCTTTTTTTTTAATATATAGATGAGGTAGTCCTAAATCCATTTTTTCACCTTTTCTCCAGAGTTTTAGTCTAAAAGGCAACCAGGGGGCCCCATACTTCTACATATTAGATGGAAATAAGGCACTTATGACATTAAGCTCATGCATAGTGAGCTCAGCCCATCACTGGCAGGTTAGAGTTATTTTGTATACACTGAATCAATGGCTAATTTGTAAGTGTCCAACATACATTCTGGGCATGCTAGACATTGCACATCCTCAAAAAGACATGATGCATACACTCAAGAAAAACATTCCTTTCTAGAAGTGATTCCATTCCAGCTGCAGCAGCAGGAAACAGGAGGTAGCCCAGATACTCTTGCTGCATAACTTCTACCTTGTAAAGAAGGCCAGTTTCCACCAGAGCAAATACTGACCCAAAGAACAACTAAAACCTGAATTATAGCTATTCAGATATATAACATAGTGCAGGGAGTACCTAAATGAATAAATAAATCACTAATATGTTAAGACCTCCCTTATTATGTGTTACTAAACTATGCAAACCAAACACAAAAAAACATTTTAGAGTTATAAAACAAACATGAAAAACCACTTACCATTGTTTTTTGTGCTCTGGTCAGGCAAAGGTCAAGTAAAGCTAAAAGGTGGCCAACCCTGCATTAAGCACTGGTCAGAGCCACATGGCACTGTCACAAATGAACAGCTGCACAAACCCATGCCCCATTTCTTGTTCATATTTAGGCTGCATCTGTTACTGTTTATCTTGCTGCTTTTCATTTTGAAGAAAAGTGAAAGCCTAACATCAGTCTACCTCAACTGAAAACTGATTTACAGGTATGAGCTATTGTTTTCTCATGGAACTGCAACATAAAAGTCTTGTTGATAGTTTTATACGTGTCCATTTAAATGACACTTTTAGAACAGTTAATGCATTTTATGCTGTATTTGATAGGGATAAGATTGTATTTTACTGGTGCTGTGGAAAAAGCTCAATGCATAACTGGGGATTAAAAAGAAGTTTTCTTAGAAAAATTTAGGATTTGAACAGAAATGTCCAAATACTATATATATCTTACTAATTTCAACGCTGAATTTAGATACATCATGTTTAGGATGTTCATATATTATGAAGATTTTTCTATAGAAAAGACAGGACACATTATTAAAGTTCTCTATGTCCGTTCACTTGTCTCACATTCCTGTAGCAGTCGAGCTATAATTACCTGAAGTGAACAGGTCAGTCCACAAACACATTTTTTTCACAGAGAAATAAAAACAGAATGCAGGCATGAGAAGAGCTCTTAACTTTTTCATTAAGTGGTCCCTTAGTTGGAAAAAGATCAGAGAGATATCGATATGGGAAAAAGAAGTAAAAAGGCATGACAATTTTAAAAGTATGATGCAAGAGCTTAAGCTCAGTAAATTAAAATGCATGCAATTCAAAAATGGAACTGCAATACAAGACGTGATAATACGATGCAATGCTACTCATGGAAGTTTACAGGNGGATGTGATAATACGATGCAATGCATGGAAGTTTACAGGAAAACTCAAAAGTCAAGGCTTTACTCAGTTACACAGCTGTAAATTAACTAATTTAGTGACTTCNAGACGTGATAATACGATGCAATGCTACTCATGGAAGTTTACAGGAAAACTCAAAAGTCAAGGCTTTATAGGGAAAGCCTGCTAATAATACAGGAATACGGATAGCAGTCAAACACGACAAACCATTTACTCAGTTACACAGCTGTAAATTAACTAATTTAGTGACTT
>RSEF01000002.1:99791566-99805736 GCA_003993805.1 Himantopus leucocephalus
TGATTCTGCAGTGATTTTGCTTCTACTTTATCACAAGAGTAAAAAGGGGTGGATTGTTTATATGAGAGGACTGAAAAGTGGTAAAGCAGCATCACCAGGGAGGGGAAAAAAGGATATGCCTGGTAAAGCAAATGACTTAACAAGGGCTGTTCAAAGACAGCTGTCAAATAGCCCAAGCTTGATCACCACAGTTTAGAGCAGGACGCATTTTCACCTTACTCATGTCTGTCTGACTGACTTCCATAATCAGGAGGAAGGGACCTGGCATGTTTTTCCCTCGTATAGATGAAGTGCTCTTCCTAAAACTGACACGGAATTATCTGGCCAGTACCACCTAACAGCATCAACAGTTCACCACTTCTTCTCCTACTACGTACATTTATTGATGTTCAAAGAAGTCCACGACAGCTGCATCAGGCCCGGAGTAAGGGCATCCTCAACCTGTCCTATGAACGGTTTCATCAGTGGTTTCAGCATAACAGGAATCCCATTCAGACGCTCTTTGTAATTGTTCAAGAGATTCTGGAGTCTGCAAGACATGATCATGTTAAGAATGTGCTTAATTCATATATTTGAAACATACAGAAGTTTGGACACATTTTCTATTAATAAAATTTGCAAGTTCTGACCCCATGTTAAAAATAAGAACTCTTCCCAGCTCTTCCTAGATCAAACTAAGCCTTTTTCTCCCCACTAACAGCAGAACCAGACTGGAGAAATAAGTACCGCCAGTAAAGTGACTGGGATTGATTTAGAGAATCTTTCTTCCAAGGAAAATTAATTACTGTAAAAATCCCAGGGAAATTGAAAACAGGGTATTTTTGTTGCCTTCTTCCTGTCTCAGAAGACATGGTATGAAATTACACTGCTTATAAGAAAAGTGAGATCCAAACCACTTTGGACACCAAATCCCAAAGAAAAAGAGGCCAAATTCTGAATCAAGACTTAGCAATATAGTTCCATGAAAATGGACCTACGTAATGAAGCTGCATAAACAAGAATTAGAAGCAAATGCAACTCAGAAGTCTGATACATGAGCTCCTTACAAGAACCGTTGCAAAAAAAAAAAGTAATAGCTGTGTTCTGTGCAAGATTAAAACCGTGATTTTAAACATCATTGTTACAAACCATATACTGAGATAACCCATTTTCCAGTGTTCCTTAAGCAAAAATCTACAGTCTCTGAATATACTTTCTTTGCTTGGAGAATCAGTGTGAAGTCTTTTTTAGAGTAGAAAGCAAGTTTGGATTATTTTTTATTGCAAATATTTTCTGTACTTTTTTGTTTCTCTTGGATGGCAAAGGTTGGGGCAGTTGCTTTTTAGAGGACTGTAGAACACAGAGGTTGCTTTGCACATAAGAAATTTCAGGTTAGTTTGTCCTAAAACACTCCACAGATAATTAATGAAAAACGTGCTATTATAAGAGTGAAAGACTGAAAGCTTTAACAACAGAATAAGGGAGGAGGGGTTGAATTCAAGTGTTTACGAAACTCCTTGGACTTTGTCCTTTTTTGTCCATTTCTACTTAAAATGTACCTAAAGAACACTCCTCACAAAGAATGACTTTTTTAAGACCTATCACCCTTTCTTAGTGAGTTAGTGTTGTGGTTTCAGTTGGGATAGAGTTAACCCTTTTAATAGCAGTTGGTATAGTGCTATGTTTAGGATTTGGGATGGGAAAAGTGTGACAGCGCACTGGTGGTTTTGGTTGTTGCTAAGTAATCAAGGGCTTTTTTGCTCATACCGCCCCACTGGGCAGCGGGGGCAGGCACAAGAAGTTGGGAGGAAACACAGCCGGGACAGCTGACCCCAACTGACCAAAGTCATGCCGTATGAAGTCATGCTCAGTATATAAAGCTGGGGTAATAAGAAGGAAGGGGAAGGATGTTTGGAGTTATGGCGTTTGTCTTCCCAAGGAACTGTTATGCGTGATGGAGCCTAGCTTTCCTGGAGATGGCTGAACACTTGCCTGCCGATGGGAAGCAGTGAATGAATTCTTGTTTTGCTTCACTTGTGTGCACAGCTTTTGCTCTGCCTATTGGACTGTCTTTATCTCAACCCACAAGTTATTCCTTCACTTTTACTCTTCTGATTCTCTCCCCCTTCACAACTGAGGGAAGCAAGTGAACAGCTGAGTGGTTCTAGTTGCCAGCCAGGGTTAAACCACAACAGTTAGAGAATTAATAATCAGCATCCCTGAGAACGAAAAGAACTCTTCCAGCACAGAATTGGACTGTTACAAGAAGCAAAAGAAATTATTTAAAATCAACAAAAGTTATTTCAGATATTCAACACGAGAAAGCAAATTATAACTTAGGTGATGTATTATCTATACAAATGTTTGGGTTGTGCCTTAATTGAGTGGTAAATTCCAGTTTGTTTTCCTAACAGAAAAAAGCTTTAGATTTTAACTGTAATATTTTGGAGTGTAATGCCTATGTTATATTGCAAAGATGCCTTAGCAGTACCTAGAAGCCCCACTTACAGAGCAGCTGTTGCAGTAACAAAATAAAAGCGTGTAGGCATTTTGTAGTCGTGAGATATTTCTGGAAATAGGAACAACTGCTTGTTACCAATATTACTATGGAAATGCAGAGGAAAGCGATTAAATTTCAATTAAACCCCATCAAAGAGAAAAATTACAATAAATCAAAAGCATATGCAACAGACTCAAAGCTAGGGATTCTCATTTGCAGATGAGAATCAAATCCAAAAAGTGTTCACTCACTCCATTTGATGTCTTTTAATCTGTTCTTCATCTGCACACAAGCCAAGGACAACATCTGGAACTTCAAAATGCATTTTTTTCAGGTATTTTGTTTCATAAAGTACTTCCAGGACCACTGGGTCCAAGTTTACAAGTAATTCCTTCATGTAGCAGTATAGGTGGAAAAAAAAAAGAAATAGAAAATAAGGCAGCAGTCTCATGGTTACATGTAGTGTGATATAACTTGAACATATAACAAGATGCAGAAGACTAGACAAGATTTTTTAAATGGATATCCATGTTTCTACACAGATCTTCATCCTCCTCTACAAATATCTGGATTTTCTGAAGTATTAATCAACCATATCTTGCAATGATTTTAATTTCCTGTGATTCTTTCATTGTGCCCTAACCAGTCGACTCCTGTGAATTCCTAAGTTTAATTCTAGTTCTGCAGCTCCAGTCTCTGGAAACTAATTTGCCTTTTCATCTCAGTTTCCCCATCAGTAGGCTAGGGAGAAATGTTGGGAAGGTTAATCTCTGTACGCTTTTCAGGGCACTAAATGTTATTAAGATGCTAAATAAATTTGAAAAATAGGCTCTAGTTGTCCATTATGGATTCGTTAGTTCAAAAAATCCCACATTTTAACTATAATTTCTGTGCACTACAGCAGAAAAAATAATCTGTGAAGTAAGAACGGTAAGATTTTCTGTCACAGCAAGCAGTTTTGAAAGCAAATTAATGAATGATTGCAATATACTCAACACAGTGATGTTGATGGCTACAGAAAAGACCATGATCTAATTAAAAATTCCTTCCTTGACTAAAATTTTGGTTAACATAGAAAATAAAACATGAAACAGTATCTAAAAAGATGTAGATAAGACAATAATAGATATGTATTTGCTGGGTACTGCCTCTTTTATGGCCTGAATAAGGCAGGAGCCTTACGAAGAAGAGACATGACGAAGTCTGTACCGTAGATATACACGNTTCATTTCTTTAACCCTATTAAGATTATTTTAATGCTGTGCTTGTCTATCCATGATATGATTAAAGTAGCATGCGTAATGTTAAACAATGCAACTGTAATAGAAAGAATAAATGATATTTACCTTGGTTTCTGGGTGCCTAACAAGTAAGGAAGCACACAGAGCATTTCTAGCCTGGTCAGCAAACCTGCACCAAGCTCTATGATAAATAAGTTCAAATTCCAAAAGAACTGCAGCCATTTTATTGTAGCTTTTAACAACCTTTTTCATTTCCAGTGTCTGTAATTCAAGGCGGGGCGGGGGGGGAAAGCAAACACCATTTAATCATTTCAATGAGTCTAACATAGTAGAAATGTACTCCACTAGGCTTTTCCTCACCACCATTAGGAAAACAAAGCAAATAGAAAGCTTTAAGTTATGTTATTTTAGAGATAATGTAAGACACAGAAACATAGAAATATATTTAAGAATTCAATTATTAAGAAGTATTTAACCGCTCTAAACAACATAACTCTTTTCCTGATTTTTCCTCCCAGTCTTGCCCATAAAACAAAGTCTGTGCTATGACCTATACAAGTCACTGATGTCCCATTGAGAAAGCTATAAAAATTACATTATTTCATGAAGTGTGGCTAGTGTTTGAGGTTAAATATCTCAGTCCTCTTCATTACAGAGCATAGCAGACAGAAGGCTCTAAGCTTATGTACGTGGCCAAGGGTGCTGCTGTCAGGATTAACACGAGTCAAGCCCCAGAAGGGACCAAAGCACCAGCCTAAGTCATCAGCTTAATGTCTCAAGGAAAATAATAACAGTCCTCAGTTGCAGAATAATAATGCTGCAAAAAGGAGTTCAAATCCTGGAGCAAACACTAACACCTATCCTGTTGGATGAGCTTGAATACAAGTTGCTAGAAAATTAAACTTAGGAGTATAGAAATAAATTATGTGTCCGTTAATAACATGCTTGAAAGCTTAGCATAAATCCTCCTCTGCTAATTTCCAACCTTCAAAAGTGTGGTTTTCTTTTTAAGGAATGTCATTGGATGGTCAATTTTTCTGTATAACTGCTGAGCCCACATAATCTTCCCTGTTACCTAAAACACAGAAGATATGAGGTTATATTTCCATTAATTTAGAAACAGTCAGGAAGCAAAGCCTTTTTTCTCTCTCATTTATTTCATTCTTACTGGTGGTATATTACGTGGTATAGGTGGATTTTCTTTTTGCTTCTGGTAGAGTTTTCGAACAAACTCTAAATCTTGACTGTACTGCTGAAGGACAATGGTATACTTCTCATTAAGATCAACATGATTTTCTCCTATTTGTTCAAGCTTCATCAGAAGTCCCAGCATCTGTTCAGTCTACAAAGGAGGATGGAGCATTTACTACAGAAGATGTTAATACTTCAGAAAGTCATTGTTCATAAACTGTTATTTTTAATTTATAATATGTCATGTAAGATTGCAAGTTGTTTTCTAAGAAGAACAGAAAAGTCCATCCAGACAAGTTAGTGATTTTTACCTCTGTATTTTGTCCCATATATAATGTATTTACCATAGTCTGAACCAAGAAACTGCTACCACTACAGTATAAAAGAACATTTTTTTTTTCTGACTCTCAAATCCTCACTCTTTTTTTCTGCAAACAGTTGTGGTAGAACACCTACACCTTTACTCATGCTTCATTAACATCTCATATCATGATCAGGGCCTGAACCAATGAACAGTACTGATATTAAGGTAACAGATGGCATAAACTCCTACCAGTCCAACAGGAATAACTTAGAAATGCAACAGGAAGCATGAGGAACACGAGGATGAAGAAAGGAAATAAACTTAAAAAAAAAATAGGGCTATAAAATTGGTAAGGTAAGATGGAACATAAAACTGGCACCAAGTAACAATGAACATTATCTTCCAGTACTTCCGCAGGCGACTTCTAGAACACTCATAATAGGCTTCAAGTCCTCCTGCATTATCTCTGGCAGCCACCAGCACAGTACAGAACACTGGCAGTAACGAAGGAGGTCAGTAGCAGCTGTGGGTGGTCAGCATTTCTGAGCACCTGAACAAGGGGTTTGCATTTGTAAAATTACTTACAGTTACAGTCTTCTCAAACCAGGAGTCCACAAATTCTTGTATGGACTCATACAATGCTGCAATTTGGTTCTTAAACTCAAGGTAATCTTTTTCAAACTAGAAAAGGGTAAAAGAAAAAAAAGTCATCATTCATTTCATACAAAATTCCTTCTCTGAAGTTTTGGGGGAATTTGTTTTATCTGTCCAGTAAATGTGCTCAGCACTGAATTAAAGAGAACAGGCACAACACCAGTAACAAAGGCATTTATGTGCTAAGCAAAGAAAACAAAAAATAAGAACTGTTAGGTTATGTGACTAAAGCCTCATCTTCATGAACACAAAGGAGCACAGAGGAACAAGGACAGGCAGAGGAAATCTAATGACCTAATCAGAGTGAACTGAGCACGCTCACCAGCTACTCCCAGCACTGCCAGAGGGAAGCGCTCAGCTCACTGTCCAGGTATGAAACCCATCAAGATAAGCAAACTGGCAGGCTCTCTAGAGCACCTTACAGACTAAGGGAGGTTATTGCCCAGGAGAGAAGGGACTTATCACAGTTTTCCAGGGAAGAGCATTTTGGGACTATACAAAACATATGGGAGTTAGAGAAGAAGCAAAGGAAGGGATCAATGTGGTGTGGGAAAATGGAGGCATGATGGGATAAAAGGAATTGGTCACATGTGAACAGGTTGCTGGTCAGTACATTTGTCTGGCTGTGCCCTGCACCTGATCAGCACAGTCTGTCTTATCTTCTTACTTATCTCCATTTCTAACCATTTTCCTGGGTGAAAAGGTTCTCTCTTCTGTGTGCGAGTGTTTATGGGAGTCTACGTACTTGCAACAGGAGTGGAAGGGCCTTAAAGGGAGCTTATAAGAAAGACAAAGAGAGACTTTTACCAAGGCCTGCAGTGATAGGACAAAGGGTAATGGTTTTAAATTTACCCAAAAGAGGGTTGATTTAGACTGGACGTAAGGGTGAGATGTTTTGTGCTGAGGGTGGTGAGACACTGGAACATGTTGCCCAGAGAAACTGAGGACACCCCACCATTGGAAATGTTCAAGGTCAGGTTGAATGCAGCTTTGAGCAACTTGATCTAGTTGAAGATGTCCCTACCCATGGTAGAGGGGGTTGGACTAGATAATCTTTAAAGGTTCCTTCCAACCCAACCCATTCTATGATTCTGTGGAGACCATGGGTAACTGGGGCCTGTGCACCTGTAGAGTCAGCAGCTGGAGAGACTGGAGTGTATTGAGGTCTAAGCATCAGCAACCAGAGTAGGAACTATGGATCACAGCAACTAGAGACACTAGAGCATGCGCATACTGTGTGGGTGAGTGTGTATGTCACATATAATGGCTAGAGAATACAAGACCTGACTAGGCAGCAAATAGGACAGAGGCTTGGGAACCAAGTGTTGGAGCAGCCCTAATTCTGGGCTGGATGCTGAAGAGACCCAGAGTGGTCTAAGAGTTGGCTACCAGAGGGACCAGGAGGCCAAAGCCAGCTACCAGAGAGATGGTAGGGTCTGAAGGTCAACTACAGATAAGGTTATAAGTCTGGACCAACTACAAGGAAGAACTGTTTGCATGTGTGTATCTCTGTGTGTCAGCAAACAGGACAGCAAGGGGAACCAGGGGTCAAGTAGAGGGTAGACTGATTGCCTAAGACCAGTTACTAGAGGGACCCACAGCGCATGTGTCTGTGCACGTGTGGGTACAGGTCTTGAGTACCAGGAACTGGAGTGGGGCTGTGGGCCCTGGGGTGGGGTTCTAAGTCCAGGAACTGGGGAGACCTGGGTATCCATGGGCCAGTTATTGGATAGACTGAGTGTATAAGACCAGCCACTGGAAGGCCCATGTATATATATTTTCTACTAACAGGCTTTCCTCCTGCTCAGCCAGAGAGGTACAGGATGAGGCCATTAATTCTGTTTGCAATTGTGTGACTGCTGTGTTTTCAGTTTGTGTTGAGCTGTGTGGCCAGACCCGTGCATAAATGTATTGTGTGTATGCATGGATGCATGCCTATTTGGAATTACATGCTCAGCCTTGCAGCTGAGTGGACCTGGGGACCTGGCGACAGCCTCACCTCTATTGGGCTATCAAATTTTGCAGCTCCTAATTAGAAGTAATTTAGATATTTCTCTGTAATAATTTTTCTTATTTTCTTATTTTTCTTAAGTCCAAAATACTGATGACCTACAAAAAGAGTTCAATGCAAACTTCCTCTCAAAGAAAGCNTTGGTGACAGCCTCACCTCTATTGGGCTATCAAATTTGGCAGCTCTTAATTAGAAGTAATTTGGATATTTCTCTGTAATAATTTTTCTTATTTTCTTATTTTTCTGAAGTCCAAAATACTGAGGACCTACAAAAAGAGTTCAATGCAAACTTCCTCTCAAAGAAAGCACTCCACAAGCTTGGGAAGATAGTCCATAATATATATTGCTCCAACCACTTAGGTGCAGAAAAGTCGCACATTTTTTAAACACCTCCAAATTCCAGTTAACAGTAAGTGTTTGCTTTCAGAAAAGAACAACACAGCAAGTATTACAGAAATGTAAGCCATCAGCCAGTGAGAAGAAAGCCAAACATACTCTAGACTTAAATGTTTAAAGGAAAGTTCCTGACAGTTGCAAACTACAGTTGAGGAAGGCAGGAGAGTAAGTCAACATTTCTAGCACTTCTATTGTGATGCTATTAATCCTGCAAAGCAAGCAGGCTAAAGTTCAAAAAAAAAGCAGCTCAATTCCAGCATGCACAGGATGTATTAAAACATGAGTCTGAAGCACCTGAAAAGCCACTTCAGTTTCGACCACCCTGCTCAGCACTGAGGGTGATATCATTCACTTCTCCCTCTAAAATGTTCATCAAAGTGCCTTTACTACCTTTACTATAATACTGCCTTTATTATTCCACTAAGTATTTGCAGCAACACTGAGTAACTCTTGCAACTAGATAAACTGTATTTAATGCGTTGACCTGCGTGAATTAGTTTTCAGTCTGCAGTTCAAAATATATGCATCTCAAAACAAGTGAGTTTAGGAATAGTTGTTAGCAGCGTTACCTATCACACCAAACCTACTTTATCAAAAATTAACAAAAACATCTGAAATAAAAGCCAATTTTTCCCAAACACCTTAAAATTGTATTGAAATACATGAAAGTATTATTATTACCGCAAAATACTATATGCATTGTTATAAAATTTTATCTTCTTTGCATAACTCCAGTGAAAAGCGCAGAATTAAGGAAGTGATTGTCAGACAAGTGCTGAATGTATGTACCTCTTTTTTTCTGTGATCCAGAACGTCATACTGTTTGGATTTGGTGTTTGCAGCAATGCTCTGGTAATGAGTACTGATCTCTTCAATACCTTCTATTTTTATATGCTGGAGCTCTAAAAGACTTTCCATAATATTGCTCATATCCAAAATCTTCTCCAAACGTTTACAGAATGTATCAAATTTTCCAAACATATAGTTTTCACTAAAAATAAAAAAGCAACAGATTGTTGTGCAAATCTATTTGTAACAGATGTTTTTCTATTTAACCCACGTATATTCTACCAGAACTGCTACCAAGTTTCACTTAAAAAATCTATGCTGTAATACTTACAAATCAAGTAAAAAATATTTTAAAGGAATGGATATAAACCAATCCTTAATCCTTATATATGTCAATTAAAAGCCTTTACCACATTTCACAGGAGTTGTTACTTTTTTAAATAAGACATTTGCAGGAGATCAAAATACAAACATACAATACTACGAAATGCCCCATGCTTTAAGTGCCAATACAGGTAAAACTCCCCTTGGCATTATGATAGACAACCTAACCCAAAGCTGACTAAATTCCCCTGGAATCTTTTCACTTATATTCATGACTCAAATTTGTTGGGGTTTCAGACCATACATAAACATATGTATTAAATTAACACATGCATAAATTCCCCTGAGGTCCCCTTGGACATCTGCTAAGTCAACAAGTGATTGGCAAAAACCTATCACTGGTTTATTCCTGAATTTAAAAAAAAAAAGCTCTGCAAGGTCATGTTCTGATTATAATAAATACTACATTTGCATTGAGTATTTAGCTTTTCTGCTAGCCAGCAGATATAATGACTTCTCATTTATAAATTGTATAAATTAATATGATTCAATATTAGAGTAAATTATTTACCTGAAATCAAATTGCCTGTCACTTGTATTTTCCTTTAGCTCCTGCTTAATTCTCTGAAAGGATGTTTGGTACTGTTCTTTGAGGGAAATGCATTGTTGTATCCTCTTTTGCAATTCTTGCCTGACAAAGAAAGCATAGAAGACAGAAAATAAGCCCAAGAAGGTCTTCAAAAGAGTATAAATAAAAATAGAACATTTCAGTCAGATATACAACTTAAATAAGAACACAAAACTATGTATTACCTGAAAAACATTCAAAATATGAGGATTACATTAAAAGTTGTTGTTTTAAATTTGTTATCTAGATTGGATATTTTTAGCTTAGGCTTTACTGCCATCAAACCAAAATTTTCACAGCATACTCAGAAAGGACTTACACCAGGTAAACCCTGGCCACTGAATGTTTACAGTTTGGCCATTTCTCATCTTCTGTAAACTCGGTATTGCTGATGGGTTTTCCTTCATTTGTTTCTTTGTTTTTTCTAAGCAGACAAGGCTGGAGAGGTATTTTTCCAGACTACAGTAAGCATGAGGAAAGTCTTTTTTCTTTAAAAAGATATAGCAGGAAGATCTTGGCTCCTAAGGCCACAGATAGTTACATCTTACATGCAGTTGCTCATTAACCCTGAGGTACATAGATGAGGCATGGAAATTAGCCATAAGCCATTTACTCAAGCCTGTTGCTCCACTTTGGCTTTGTCTTTCCTATTCCAAAAGATCATTGGGAATTAAAATGATAGTCAAACTTTATAGATTGAAACCACTAACTGGGACAGACAGAAACTTTTGCAGGGACAGCAGCAGCAAATAAGTAAATGAGAAGCATGTCTCAAAAAAAAATATTCAGCTAGAATAAACAAAAAAAGTATTCCTTTATTTACATTAATTCTTTGGAATAAAGATAGCCAGTACTTAATTGATTACAGGTAATTTCTGAAAACTTCACTTTACCCCCACCAAAATACAGGAGGAATCCAATTATTTGTTAGATTTACTTTTACGTCTCCTGGTCTGTTACCTCCGTGTCACCTTTGACTTGGCTGGAATTTAAGCACAGACATCCTGACTGTCTATGTCTTGATGAAGCTTTTAACACCTTTTCCTTCTCACCTCAGTAACCATAATCTTGCTCCAATTGTACTCTTTCAAGACACTATTCCAACCATTACTTTTCTAGTTGATAACTTCAGATATAGTGCTCATCTTAACCCCTCTGTGTGGTTTCCCCCTTCTCTTTTGCATGAAAACAATTGACTGACTTGTTCTTATAGTATGTGTTCTTCATAGGCTATCTCCACTTAACTTATCCTTCAGATACACTTGCTCTGCCAGTGATGTCAGCATTCACCACCCACTTGTCAGGTTTCATACAAACAATATTGTGCTTCCACTTATGCTGTATGTAGCATTTTGGAGCAGCTCCATGCAAGTAGGCATAGAGCAGCTAACTTGTCCCTTCCTTGAAACATCTCCTTTAGTTCTCCTGACAGTGATGCCTACAAGACATCCAAGGGCATCATAAGTTTGCTGAAAACACTGTCATTCCAGCTGATCAACACTGCATGCTTGTTTTCGTCCACCCCTCTTTCCTCCCCCCATCTCACTATTCACTTCTTATGTTTCAGATTGCAAGGTCTTCTTATGTTTTAGATTGCAAGCTCCTTAGAGCTGAGGTAAACTTTGTCTTCATTTTCCGTATAGTACCTAACATTTGCTGAAAACCAGGGACTCTTGCTATATTAATAACTGCAATGAGAACAACAGAAAGGAAGAACAAAACTAGTCTTAAGCGTGTCTAACTAGCAAACTTACAGTCAGTCTAGCTTTTTAAATGTAAGGTGTCTCATTGGCACCATTAACATGCCTCATGTTTTTGCTCATACAGCATTCTCCACAGAATACTCAGAAAATACAAATCTGAGTCCCATTCTATCACCCACATACCACGTTCCAAACAGAGTACAATCAAATTGTGATTCTGGTCCTGGTATGTATTGTCCCCTTCCTCAAACTGACTTTCCTGTCCACTAACAGGAAAATAAAAATCTTCAATGGAACTTTGCCAGTCTGCCCTCAGATCTTCTTTATAAAGTATCTTAGCTCCCAGTTTTAATTGCTGAAGTGTGTTTTGGTCTAAAAAAAAGCCATGGGGATGAAATATTGAGTGTTGTATCCTGATATACATTACACGCTTTTCAATAATAGTTTTTTTCACACAACACTAAATTTATTTTTGCAGAGTACTTAATTCTACATAAAATGAGTAGTCACAAACTTAAAATTAACATGGGAATCAGTGCCTGGTAGGAGGACAAGGGGCTACTTAAATTTACCTTTTAATAATCTCGATGACTAATCTACAACTTTACTTTTGGTGTTAACAAAAGAAGAGGAAATTATTAAAATTCTATCACCTGTCTAGATCCCAGATTTTTGAAACACCTTCACGTAGATATATCTTGCATGTGTTAATCATTTGATTAGTGATTTTAAGAAGAAGAGATGTCATGCACTCTGATGTGTTGTAGTATGGTGATGTGCAGTAGATCATACAGACAGTATTCATTAAACTGGGTACATGTTCCATCATTGTTACCTACAACAGGAAAAAATGGGAAAGTCAGCAATTTGAATTTCCTAAAAATTAACACAATGGAAAATGTGACAAATGGGAATATGTTTATCAGTGGATGAACATCTTTTTGATTGTAACAGACAGTTCTTGTAGACATCTCATTATAAACTGGACCATTCAATTTATTTGCAGGGACCTAAAACACTATGACCAAGAGAAAAAAATGGGGAATGAGTAATGAATAAATGAATAGGACTTTTTCCAGAGTAGGATTTTCCAGAGGAAAAACAGAGACTGTACTCTTTTCAGCCATGGCCTCCAGTGTATGAAGGTGCTGTAGTCTGCTTTGCAAAGGAATATGCTACCTGAGGAAAAGTCATCATAGACTGCTACAAAAGAGTTGGCCTGTTGTAGGAAGGACAAGAAGAAAGTTGGCCTTTGCTCGCTTTGCCTAGATCTGTACAGAAAAGAAACCCAGGAGAGGGAAGCAAGGCAACTATAATTTCTGTCTTACTGGGGATACTGAACTATAGCATTTTCTGTCCCACAGAAAGATTCCACAGAAATGCATGCAAGCCAGATATACTGAGAACCCGAAACAAGGGACAGTGACTGGTCTAGAAAAGGGTAAAAAAAGTATGGTATTTAAACGTCAAGTAAAAGATGGCAGAATGGTGAATATTTGCAGAACAAAAGCACACAATGGATTCAAACAGAGTTCAAGCTTTGAAAACAATATTTAGAAAATTTGTAAGCAGCCAGATTATGTGTAAATCTTCTAAACTATGTAATCTTAGACAGCTATGCTTGGTGGCTGTATCTTCAAAATTCATTCTCTCACTTAAAAAATAAAATCTGAGACACATGTGGTTATGAAAATAAGTTTTATCATTTGAACCAGGATGAAAATAAATATGTGCTACCTGGAAGAGAAACAGCTTTAAACTGTAAAATAAGCGGAAGCTGCCTAACTTCAGCTCAACTAAAGGCTTAAGATCATTTTATGATATTTGCATTAAAACAATCATGAGTAACTGCTACCTGAAGCATGTAGACAGGACGAGGTACCACATGGAAAGCCTAACCTCACAAAGACAATTCAGCTCGATATCAGGTTTGGAAAAACATCATCTTTTACTTATTTTTCCCATGCACTTCAATTACCTTCTGGAATGACAACTGCCTCCTACACAAAAATTAGTATTATCTCTAGCATATTCAAAATCTGTAAACTCAGTTCACTAATGCCAGGGAGTTAGGTTGTCCACTAATCATTAAGCATAGGAGTTAGATACTGAAAGAAGAAATATCTTACTTTCAGCAGCCCAAAGCCTTTCCTTTCTTTTCTGAATTTCATGTTAAGAGCTTTTAGAGTACTACTTACAGGTGAAGCTTTGGCAAGTGGACCAAAAAATTTATCCAGTGTATATAAATATCTCACGTTGTCTTTAGCTTCATTGGCAGCAATTGTTATATTACCATCCTGAAGGGAAATAGAATTAATATTGTTAAAATTTACTGAAAAAGTTCTTGCACTTTTACAGTGCATGCTACCACAAGACTACGATTCCTTCTTGCAAATGTTTTCTGACATAATGTCATGGTTTAGGCCAAATCGGCCACTGGGGATGTTGGG
>RSEF01000002.1:99805746-99817060 GCA_003993805.1 Himantopus leucocephalus
GTTGGAACTAGATGATCTTTAAGGACCCTTCCAACATAAACCATTCTATGATTCTACGAAGTACAAAAAAAGCACAATGTGATGAGGCTATCTTTCTGTTTCATGGGTTCAAAGTAACCAGAAACAGCCAAAATCTATTTTATCTGCATTTCTGCTGCCCAGCTTACTCTGAGGTGGAGGCTACATCAGAGCAGTGAAGCTACTGAACTAGGAGCTCGTGCTGAACTCAGCAACAGTTGGATGAAGCCATACAGCTCTTGGATGTGAGTAGGTACAGCTGCATGACACTGAGCCGTGACCCATGTGTGGGCTTACCAGATGCTTTTCAGCTCCGTTTTCTGTACTGGTGTGTTGCGAGCACAGCCATCACAGGGCTTGCACTTTGGTACTGAACAGAGCAAGCCTGCAGACTCACAGGGTCTTCCCAGTCAAATCCTTGAATTTAAACCTTCTCCAGACTCTTCATAATAGTATTTAACGTGCACTAGCAATAGTCTTGCGGGAAGCAAGCCAGTTCTGTGTCAGGCTCAAAGTCTTTAGCAGTAGAGCATGAGCTGCCACTGCTGTCAGACATTGTGCTGCTCAGCAGGAGAAATCCACAACTTTCTTTATTCTACTATGTGGTTTTCTTTATGATAGAGAAATTTTTGATGCAGCCAAAAAAAAATGGCAAGGGCCAGCTCTTCAGTGGAGATAAATGGAGGGGGTTTTTTCTTCACACATGCTTTGCTATGCCCGCCGTAATTAGCAGTAAGCTGAGTCAGAGGCTGTCTCATCCAAAAGAAAGCGACAAAGAGCTGAAGCATTGTACCTGTCTCTGTTAGAGGAGCATTTCATAGAGTACAGACACAACTGACAGTGCATAGCACACTCAAAGCCTCTTGCTGTAGCATATAAGAGGAAGCCAAGACTCCTTGAAGCATGCTGAGATCATCACCCAAGGAAAAGATGGCAGATTTCTCTTGCAGAGAAGAAATGAACCTCAGCTTCTATTGGCATTGCCTTTGATTGCAGGGCAGCCCACCCCTTCTCCTGTCAGCACAGGACAAATACATTCTCCTCTCAGTTGATGGAGATGAGAAGAGGGCTGCTAAAATATAGTCATTTCTTAGAACCTCAGGAATGTTAATATCATCGTCTCACAGGCATTTTCCAAGGGTGTCAGGCACCATCTTTGCTTCCACTGCTCTTACGGGAAAAGTACGGGGAGGTTTCAGAGATTTCCAAATCATAATTTTCTGATAAGTATAAACCTCCTCCTAATTTCCTTAATGAACATATTTAACTAGCCATTACTAGCTAATACAAAGATGATTTTTGTCTTTGGAGCTCAAAGCACTCGACAAAGCTTGAGACCATTGCCTGCACTTCAGTACCACAAAGAGAGAGCAGTTACTCACCCCCATATCCCGTTATTGAAAGCCTTAAACGTTTGCTTATTGAATGTGAAACTTCAAGATGTTTTTTGATGTATTTTGGGTAGACCATGATTAAAACAGTCTGGCTATATCCTGCATGGAAGTCGTTAACGGACTGCAGTGTGACACGCTAACACCTTTGCCAGCTACAGACTTGCCTGCTCTGTGAAAGCAGAGGCTCCCCAGCGTGCTCCGAGAGGCAGCCTGCAGCGGAGCAGTGAAGCCACTGAGCTAGGGGCTCATGCTGAGCTCAGCAACGGTTGGATGAAGCCATACAGCTCTTGGATGTGAGTAGATACAGCTGCACAACACTGAGCCCGGACCTATGTGTGGACTTAGCAGATGAGTTTCAGCTGTTTTCTGTACTTGTGTGCCGCGAGCACAGCTGTCACAGCACCATGGGCATGTATTCCCACTAAAATTAGACCTTCATGAACTTAAAAAGAAGCAATGAGCTGCTGCTATAAAGTGTCAGGTTGTGGAAAAGTGTTTCAAAAGCTTCGGGGATGTCTTATCCCTCTAAATAGACTGACCTGGAAACTGTGTGGACACACAGACAGAGCTTTATAATAGCAGTTTCCCAGGAGACTGAGAATAACTATTATTCACAACTGCCTTATTCATAAATCTCTTCAGTGCTGGTGAGGCAGCTCTGCCGCTGATGCAGTCTGCCAGCCTCGTGTCGAAGCCACCGAGCTGTGACAGTCTGCACCCGCAGAGGCACCCATGAGATATGACAGCTCTTGGAGGCCTGTCTGAGGCAGCTCATACCTTCCCACAGCCTCTGTGTCGGGTAGGTCGTGACTGGCTAGCTTGCTCTCTTGTTTCCTGGTCTTCCTTACACCCTCAAGGGGGACGAGGATGGGATTCTCCCCTGCTGTCCCTGTCCTGCGCAGCCCAGCAGAGGGGCAGCCCCTGCTCCTTCCCAGGGACAACACGGTGGGCTGGGGAGCAGGTTTGGGCTGGCACGAGAGAAACAGAAACAGGGAAATTCTTTGGCCCATCCTTTCTTCTCCTGGGAACCGTGTCCCCTGCAGGCTTGAAGGGATTTCTGAGAGCCACTGTGAGTCACGGTGGGGTCAAACCTCCAGCTCTTGCTTTAGGCTCAAAGCCACCTGATGATACTCAGAGAGGCAGGGATGAATCCGGGCATCACCACAATGTCCTGACCAGAAGAAAAATTACCTTTGTCTACGAAACAAATGCATGGAGATTTTCTCCTCCCTCAGATCAGTCTCTCAGCCACCTTTTAGCTGCCTCTTTTCTCTGCAGGCTGTATCTGGCAGGCAGGGCTTTTCAGGATGAGGCAGGTGTGACTATCCAACTAAATAGCTGAAGGTCTACAAATGATCCCTGGCTCTAAGGTGTCAATTCACTTCTTTCCACAGTGTGTAGGGCTAGCTCCATCTAGAGCTGACCAGCTATGTCATGGGACACAAAGTCCTTGACGCTGAGCCCCTCGGGTCACAGGGATATGGGGGTATTAAGACATAATTACGTTTTTTCTATGCTTTTCAGTCCAAGGCACTGTAATGTGACAGATTTGCCACAGGCCACCGGAATAGCTTTTATTCAGCAGCAGCCTGAGATAGGGCTCAGGAATAAGCTGACATTTAAACAATGAGGACAGCAGGGACCAAACCCTTCCTTCTCATTTGGCAGTGTAAACTCATTCCCAGATCTCAAACAGAGAAGTGGCCCTCGGGTCTGTTTCTCATCCTGAAGCTCAGACTCCCGGCACAGAGACGTTGTTCTGCACTGTGCAGCATCATGTAATTCTCTCATCCCAATTTAGCACAAGTAAGAGGGAAAAAGCAAACAAAAAACTCAATTCTTTTCTTCCTGGTTGAGAGATTTCACTTCTGTTGCTTTAGGTGCATGAAGTTTGTAAGTGTGTAAGAGCTAAAGCACTTAAAAACATAGGACAAGCACAGTGAGCCCGGGTTATTTTCTTCCCTGGGCTGGTTTCTCATTCAAATGCCTTCAAAGGCACCTACCACTTTCCCTGGACTATGTGTGACTTTGGAGTGTTAATTCAGCAGGCGCCTGAGTTGGGTGGGAGTTCATTCGTAGGCGTAGGTGTTTGGTTAATCTCAATGATATAAAGGGTTTGTAAACAGGCGAGGCAACTCACATCAAAAAATCTGCAGAAGCAGAAGCAAAAGAGAGGATTCAAATTTAAATCAAGTGTTACTATGGAAGTTGTGTGTGACAGTTCAGGGGAGTGTTGATAACATGAAAATGTTCTGAAGCAAATGAATGTGGGAATATTTAACGATGTAAAGCCATAATAGATTTATTCTTTTTATTACATTTTTCACTTCAGAAATACACTTTTTAATGTTTAATAGAGTAATTAGTTTTTTAAATTATACCAGTAATTTAGTATATTCAGTCAAATATTCCATTATGAACAAAAACCAGCCAAATTTCAATCTGTTGCTTTGATAACTTCTCTCTCAGCCACCCAGTTGGATGTGATGTGATTGCCTTACAATTGCAGCGATGTTCAGAAGATCTCTGCTTCCTCAAGCTATCTAGTATCATCTTCACTATTACGCTCCTCTAAAGAGCGCACTTTGTTTCCCAAGTTCTGCCCGAAACCTGCCCAGCTCTTTTCCAAAGAGCATCTCCCTCTAAGAGGAAATCTGAGAGAAATAACTAACTTTTGGACAGCCTTACCACCAGCAATTGCATTTCCAGATGTTACAGTCTTGGTACCTCATCGTTGCAGTAGCTAGATCAAATAACTCTACGGGCTGCACGCTTGCCAAATAATCTCCTGAGAGGTGAATGAGTGTTAGTTGCTTCACAGGGCAACATTAAAAGAGTCAGGAAACCATTTGTGTGCAAGGATAACGATCCTCGAAACACTTCACGAAATCTGTTAGGAAATAATAATTAAACAAATGCCAGGATTTTACCTGCCACGTGAAAACCATGATGTTGGAGATGTTCCTGGAGGAACCGCAGACCAAGTTTCAGGCTTCACCACTTTACTTTAAGCAGCATTCGCCCTTCGAGCAGATCAACGCTCCCCAGAAGCATCCAGCTGCAGGAAGGAAAGCAAATCCGAAGGGCTAAGGTGTTGTTTTGAATGGTCTGCAGCCAGCCCTTTTCTTTCCCTCTCTCCACTTTGGAGAGCCCCAGAGCCGTGACTTCCAGGGCAGCCAGCCTGCAGGAGCGCCAGCCTGCGTGGGATGGGGCTGCTCACCACCGCTAGCACATAGACAGTGTCCTGCCTCCTCTGGACCCACAGCCTTGGGTTGTGCAGCTAGGAGCAAGTGTCTTAACTCTTCACAATATGTGGATTAATCTCCAAATTGACAGGCTGGAGAAAGGAGATGTGGGTAGCATAAAATGCAGTGGCAATAAAATCAGTAAAATGTTAGTCTTACTGACTTCATAACTTTTTTATCTGCTTTTCTGTGCATCTGTGCCTGTGTCTGTAGCATATCATAGCCCACGCTGGCTGTTTGATCTTCTGCTGCCTACAGAGCAAAGTAAGCAAACAGGATATTCCTCAAAAGGCAATAATGAACCTGCGGTCATGTTTCTCCAGACTGGTTGGCCTTGGAGCTCTCTGAACTTGTTTCAGAAGAATATCACATAAAAGAAAAATTCACCTTTCACCTTCTATTTCCTGTTTTTATGTGGTGGGAAAAAAATGTCTTAGCTGCTCAAATATGTGGAATTTAAAAAACAGAGTTTTGGGGTTTTTTAAATTCACTTATTAAACATATACTAAAGCTATCTGGGTTTATAATAATGCTGACGTATTTTGAGAAAAACCTCATAGATTATAACTTTCAGAAAATTTCTATACAGGAACTTATATTTCAGCTTAAAATTCAAATATATTTTGGGCAACTATAGCCTGCTTGGAATCTCATGCTCTGATACAGTTCCCCATTACTTCGGGACAAGGTCAGAGAAACGAACATTACGAACATTGCTCTCATTGTGTTTCTCCGGAGTAAATATTTCTCTGATACTGATGGAAAGTCAATGTTGTGTAACATTATAATAAACACAGCTTTTAAAAGAACAGTAATATTACCAAGAGAAACTACCATTTCACTCTTAATTTTCGTCCCATTGTGTACATGAATGACTCAACTTTCAGTTATGGGACTACGTGTCAGGTTTTTATGATGCCCTGCCTTATCTTGTTCACAGGAGGACAGTGTTCAAAAGCAGTTATTTAATATTTTCTTTCTCCTCTCTATTAAATATTGTTTAATATTTTCTTTCTCCCCTATACAACTATGGGTAGGTATCCTTTGCAAACCCTGCCTGCACAGGGTATTCATTCCTTCAGAGCACTTTCTTCAGAGTGCTTTTTGTAGCGCTCAATGACATTGAAGAAACATTTGCATATTCTGATACTTAACATTTTTTTTGAATGCCCCCATGTGATGAAGCCGTGCTATCACCCCTGTTTTATAAAACAGGAACTGAGACAGAGAGAGAGAAGAGCAAACATATGTTGTATTCAGCTTGTCTAGAACCAAGGGTCTGAATGCACTGTGGTTCAAAAACATGCACAGAAACAAGTAAAAAAAAATGTTGTGTTTCATTTTATTGATGCCTGGATACATTCTCAGAAAGGCTGGAAATGTTGATTCATTATAATAATTTGTTCTGGCAACAACAATAGGATGATATCCTTCATATGAAGTTAACAAACAGGGCAAAATTAGGATATTTTGCCTATGCATTTGGATGTTTGGTAACAGCAGAGAAATGATGAGACTTAAGAGTCTCCCTGTACTTGGAAGTGCTCACAGCTTCTCCCTTTTCTTCTGCAAGCATTGTCTTCCCCCAGGTTTTGGCTTCTCATTCCAAGCCAGTTCTTCCTTCCTCTCACTCTTTATTGCAGTCATCC
This sequence comes from Himantopus leucocephalus, assembly GCA_003993805.1. Lineage (NCBI taxonomy): Eukaryota > Metazoa > Chordata > Aves > Charadriiformes > Recurvirostridae > Himantopus > Himantopus leucocephalus. The sequence continues at coordinate 99,812,053 of RSEF01000002.1, forward strand.
AGCAAAGGCGTTTTTGTCCCCATAGAATTTCTTCACCTGCTTCCCCGACATCCTGTGCAAAAGAAAAGTATAATCTTTTTAAAAGGCTTAAAAACACAGCCCGTGCACAAAGCCCATTCCTGAGTCTGTACCGAATTTCATTTTCAAAGTAATGTGGAGAACAATTTGAGCTCTTCAAATAGAAATGTACCAGAATATCTCCCAGGCCTCCTTTATTGTTCTCCAAATAGTTGTCATCTCCCTGCTTAAGGATTGCTTATATCAGCAGCTTAATAACATTAACCTCAAGGGGCATGAGAACAGTCCAGGTGACCTTGTCTTCTTTGAACTAAAAAGCCCTGTTTTGGGGTGGGTTTTTTGCAAAATACAAAATGTCTTCAAAGGTTTCTGTCTAGTATTAAGACCTGACAGTGGCTCCCAGGTCCTGCTGTAACTCTTCCTCCATGGGGTTTCCTCGTTAAAGAAAAGGCCATATCCTACACAGTTCTCGAGCATGTGCAGAACGTGCCTAAGACTTCTGCTGCAACAGGGACAAGCAGGCTGAAAGTTTCTGCAGTGAACAAGTCTTTCTTGAAGGGCACTCGAGGCTCATGCAGGGGGAAGGAATTTCAGTTGCTCCTAAATGACTGGCGATTGCATTACATTCCCTTTTTTCTTACCTGTCTGTAAACTGCCAGTCCCTCCCCTGCTGCACCCAATGTCCCAGGTGACCTCTCCTCTAGAGAGGGCTCGTTGGTTGAACCTTCTTGGATGAGAATACCACAGAACTGTAAATGGGGCTAATTAACTGGCAGTTTAATGACTACTGAACTGCTTATCTTCACCGAAAGGTCAAAGAGGTGACAGCTAAACAGCTCAGGGAATATTTGTAACTGTGGCGGGGATGTCTTTCAGGAGAGATGGGACTTGTCTCACTGTTAACTCAGACATGGAGATGGAGAGCTGAAGTCACGCAGTCTCTGATGGCTAGTTCCACCTGACCTGCTGCCTCAGGCTTTCTCCTGTTTATTGTTTTCCTTCATGGATCTCTTTAGGGTGTAGAGGAAGAATTAAGATAAGCTTCTAGTGACATCGTGCTGTCTCTGGCCTGCTGTCACTTCTTTAATTATGTCGTTTGTGAGCCGCAAGGTCATCTGAAGCCCCTAGAGGATACCTCTGAGGAGTTTGTCTTCATTGCCTTCAGCAAACTTGCTACTAGCAATGGCTGAGCAGCCTCCACCTCTTGCTTTGCTGTTACTCTCTCTGAGAACCAGGAGAAGGTACTCTTCCCTGCCCCATGAGGTGCTCAGTGCTGAATCAAAGGGCTGTGAGATCATGGCGGCCTCATCATTCACCTCTCTGAACAGTCTTGACAATGTCTGAAGCTTGGGAGGCTACTGTGGTCTGGAAGGACATCAATGGACATCTACCACTCAACCTCCTGCTATCAGGCTTGGGGAAGGAGAAGGTGTAATGGGGAAGAAGAGGAGGAGGAAAGAAACAGCTCGTCATTTCAATGGAGGTATTTCAAGACATTTCATACCTTAATCTTGTATTCAAAACTGATCTGTGTTTAAACCCTAAGGAGCATGAGGCTGTAGCTCGGGACAACTACATTGGTTGCTAATGCCAGATAGCCTCCCTGGCACATACTTTTTACATTACCTTTCCCCCCATCTTTTGATGCAGTTCTAAAGACATAAATATTTTGTTCAGAGTGTGGGAACAACACTCATTCCCTCGAATGAGGGAAGCCCAGTTTTGTGGCATTTTGCTTTCTGGTCTGTGAAGAGGAAGAGGTGAGAACTGCTGATGCTGTGAGACTTTGGCAGCAGCTCTGAGATGTCAGAGCTCGTTTGTCTTCGTACGCGATAATGGAGTGTGAGGAGAGGCACTTTAGCAGGAAGCGGTTTGTCTGAGGAAGCATCTAAAGCTGGAAACCTGTTGCTGCTGCTGTGAGAGTATCAAAACCCCGCCGGCTGGTAGACAGTGTGTCTGGATTCCAGCTTTTCAGCCCTCCCATGAGCCCGCGAGCCCAGGCAGGGCCTGCAAAATTCATGCTGAGGTGCAACTCAGTCCCAGGGGTCTTTCAGGTAGAGGGTTTAGGGGTATGAAAGCAGGGAAATATTCTCTCTCCACTAGAGAAAGACCTTTTCCTCCAGAGGAAGGAGGGAAATCTCTCGTTGGGAAAAGGCAACTTGTGTCTGGAGGATGCAACATATGAAAGAGGAACTGCAAGAGGAACTCTGCAGCTCAGTCAGGCCATTATCAGGGCTGTGGCAGCTGTGTTATACCTCCTTCTTCACAAGGAATGAAGTATTTGACCAGCAGTCCTGGCTCTTGGGTCAACATGAGGAAGCCAAACACACTTCTCAAATGACCAAGATGAGGTGGCCCCCCTGGACACTGTGTGGCTGTGTGGGTCTCTATGTTACCAGGTACCAAGGAGCTGTGGGAGCTCCTAGAAAAGCTGGTAACCTGAGGAGACGTAGATACATGCTTACAGGCGGAGGCTGTGTGTTTCTGTGTTTTTCAGGCAACAGAACAGAAAAATATGGAGGCCCAAAACAGTGCTGAGGTTCAGGTAAGCCTGACTTCCTGAGAAAGGGAGACTTCCACCCAGTCCCTCTGGTTTTGTGGGTGAATGAGCTGTCTTCCAACACAAAATTGTGGGTAACAGTATGGCAACAGTTGCAAAAGTGCTGGAGGAGCGGAAGGAGTTCATTGGATCCACTTTCAGAGACATCAGCCTATACACTGACATTTTCTTTGATGCTGTAATTGAACAGCATTACCTAACTCCTCTTTCAGTCATCTTTGTAAGGTTCATCTGAATGATGTGTTATCAGCAGGTCCACATGAGGATATTTCAGGTTCAGAGAAGTGCTGCTTTTATAGAAAAGACCAAAGAGAATATGATGAGACTTGGGGTGACCTCTCCTGATCCTCAGTCTCAGACAGGTACTCATCTTTGGATTCCACCTGGAGAGCGCTGACAAAAGCTAAGGAAAGAGTCATCTCACTTCACTGTACGTTACTACATGTGCTCTGCTGCCTCCTGTATTGTTTCATAGCCAGTGGAGACAAAGAGAAGGGATTTTATTGGTTTGATATTTGTTACATTCCTGAGCTCCTCAAAGCAGACTGTGGGTTTTGTTTTCTAGCAAAATGAGGATTAGCTCTCCAAAGTCTGCAAGAGTAGCCTCAGGCCACTTCTGGTGCTCTGGCTGTGTTTTTTTTATCCTGTCCAAACTTCAGAGTTGGGCTTGACTGAGAAAAGCCTGAGAAAGAACTGTGGAGGGAAGGAAAATCCCTGTTCCTTGTACTACAAAAAAACGTGAGTGGTGTTTGAATACTGTAATGAGCAATAGGAGTCCTGTTCTGTACTGTCTTAAAACCTGCTCCCTTGCCCAGCGTGGGGGTGTGGGGACAAAGAGCTGTTCTCTGCAGGGAAACAGTCCCAGCCACGCTGAAGGACAGAACTACTGAATGACCATCATCTCTCAGATGCTCCTGAGTCACACGGAGAGCACAGTACGAGTCTGAGGGGGACTGGGAGCGAGCCAGGAACGTAAGTCTGGAAGCAGACACACACAAGTACGTTCGCCACCCAAGCCTCTATTCAGCAGGTTACTTGTCAATACTGCCAAGTACTACAAGGGCTGCGTTTTTTTTGAACTGGTAAGTCCTGCTGTATGTCAGTCCTTACAAAAGGGCAGGGTCAGAATGGGCAGTGCAAGATTTTCCTAGTTTTTTTAACCCAGGAAATGAAATTAAACTTTTGGGAACACCTTTAAGAACAAGATGGGAGGTCTCTGTTCTTCTGCAACACTCTTCCAGAGCTTCCAGCCTTGCAGCCTGCAGGAGAGAAACCCACAAAATGCGAACTGTCTGTAACAGAGAGCTAGATTTTCTTTTGTGCCACTCTAAGGGGGGGTCTGCAAAGCGGTGCTCAAAGAAAAGATTTCTGGAAAAGTTTACTCCAAAGACACAGCTCTGATTCTGCCCCCCGTTCCGTGACAGACAGTCATCTCTGCCTTTACTGAACTGTCCCACTGACTTGGCCACTGGGACAGGATCTGTCATTTGCCTTTAAGCATTGTTTTATTCAACCAGTAGCTTCACTTCTTTCTGTGGATCAAGGATTGTTTGGAAAGAGTAGGTGTGCAGGAAGCCAGTGTGCCCGGCTGGGCACGGTGCTGCTCCATGAGCTGTTGGGTGCAATAGGGACACGTTGCAAAAAGGTGATAAAGGACTGAATACATCGGCACGTTAAACAAATCCCATGATAATTTTCCTGTGGAACCTGTAATTTCCTCACCTGGTGTCTTCTGAAAGGTGGAAGTTGTCTGGGTTCACGTAAGCATTGCAAGGGTACGTCAGAGCACTGTGAACTTTTGAATGGTCCAGTCGTCAAGAACAGCCAAATTCATAAGCAGCAACAGGGATCAATTTAACTTCTGCAGCACAGGATCGCAGAAAAGTATCTTCAAAATGTGGCCTTTCTTTTTAGCATACAGAAAGACCAAATAAGCAGGAGTAATGGCATTTTCCCTTCCCCTGAAATAAAACACAGGGGTTTTCGTTGGTTTTGACTGTACTCCCTGAGTTAACTAGAATCCTGTACTAAAAATATTGCAGATCCCAGGAACAGACACCCAGAGACGCAAATCTTCTCTTAGTTAATCTTACTCATATAGGCCAGTCACTTCAACTCTTCTTCCTCCATCAGGAAAACAGCAGATTGTGTTGTTTGGGTAGCCTTTGGAAAATACCTTAAAATTCAGTGAGAACAAGTATTGAATAGCTGCTAGGAGAGGCAGATAAGGGCTTTGCAGATATATGTAAAAAGAAGAAAAGAAGCAATGCTTGTCTGAAAAGACGTAACACTTGTGGGAAGCACTTTCTAGGGCTGTTTGGCAATATGTACTGCATATGTTTCTGTGCCTCTCCACCCACTGATTTTATTTAGATCATTTTCTGAAGAGGTGAGTTCTTCATTTAGTCTTCTGCCTATGTCTGCTGCACA
>RSEF01000002.1:99818060-99828094 GCA_003993805.1 Himantopus leucocephalus
TCTTCCCCAAGCCTGTAGCATTGCATGGGGTTGTTGTGGCCCAGGTGCAGGACTCATTTATCCTCTGGTGGTGCTAGCTCTGCCTTCTCCGCATCAGCAGCTCTCCCCCAAAGCTGATGGTCCTTTCCAGGAGTCCAAAGCTATTGACTTTAAGATGCAGGGGAGAAGTGGAAAGGTAAGCTTAACACCCAGAAAAATGGAATAGAAACTGCAGAATGTGTGTGTTTCAATTTTAATTTTATTATTACTGAAACTTTTCTATACAGAAGTAATTCAACTGCAATATTATTCTTTCATTTTCTGCAATAATAAGATCTAGATGACTAAAGATTCTTGAATTAGACTTTTAAGATTTCCATCATCCTAACAAGAAATCACTGGCTTTACTTGTATATAAGATAAGATTTGTCTTTCCCAAAAACAAGATTTTGAGCATAATGCCGCACCAGCTCCCAGGGCACAGAGAACAGAGACATCTCAGGGGGACACAGCACTGGTGGCAGCAGGGGTGCAGCAGGGCCTGGGGTCTTTGCTGAAGGCTGTGTTGTGATGGTGGTGATGGGGTCCATGGTGACGTCCCCAAGAGGAGCCAGAGTGAGGATCCACCACATATTAGCAGCCTCCAGCCAGTCATAAGGTAACTTTTGACCCTTTTCAGTTTTTGGAAGCACAGTCAGAGAACGTTAGTCCTAATAAATCAGAAGGGTTGCTATAGAAGGCTGAGTTGTAGGTACAGTCTTATTATTCAGAAAAAGCTACAGTTAGACCAACTGGACTGATTACCAGCACTTCTGATACCAGTATTTTTGAAAGCCATCTGCAAGGTTAAATTGTAATAGCAATGTAACCATGGTAATCATGATAGTGTTTATATTCTATTAGTTCTGTGAGGGTTTTGAATATTAGCGTGCATAACACTGGAAAATAAATATGTAAGGACAGCTAAAACAAGCTGTAAAAGACATCATTTGTGGGAGGAAGGTTTGTTCCTCAGATATTCCCTGTGGTGATGTTTATCTTGGGTCCCTGGTGTATTAAATCATAAAGAATGTTGTGGGGACATAAACAACGGGCTGATATAGTTCTTAACCACCTGTTGAGTAATTTGTATTTTGGTGGTGTTGCAACTGTTATTATTAGGGGTCTGTGGATTGCCCTGAGGGAAGCAGGCAAGCCTCAAAACTTCCAACATGCTTTTATTTGTGTTCAATGATGAGGCAATCTGTTAGCAGCTAAAAATCAATCATTGATCAAATAAATTAGTCAAGCCTTACTTATACCGTACCACATGTCTGATGCTCCTTTCCTGGCTCTGATGTTTACAGTCTTGGCTGGTTTTTGGTCTCTGAATCCAGGATGGCCAGGGTCAAGGCCTCTTTGATGAAAGAAAAGAGAAACAAAGTTGGCCAGTTTGGCTCAAAGAATTATTTCCTCCCTTTGTCGATCAAACCCAGTTCATTGTGGGTCTTCCAGACAAGTGTTACTCATTTGTCAGAAGGGTGTTACCTGTCGGATGGCTATTATCTGATTCCTTCTACTACTGGATGTCATTGCCTTAGTTCTACTGGTTTTATGCAACTACACCAAATAGATAAACCTTACAAAACCTATAACTTCTTGCCCCACATCAATCAATCTTTTGACATGTGTGGGTGGCTGCAAGGCAAACAGAACAAAGTCACTAACAGGTCTTGATTCTGTAAGAGAGGGTAGCATTTTAATTTCATTAATAAAGCATGTTAAGCCATGCCTAGGTCTTGGCTGCAGTAAGACTGTGACTTAAAAGAATTTCAAATGAGGCCAGATCCAACCCCAGAAAAAAATATGGCTCTGCCTAATTTGGAGCTTATTTGATGGTCAAGAGATTCCACAGAAAGGGAAAGAATAAAAGCCCTCCCTCCCACCAAACACCTCCCCCCAAAATCTCTCACACCCTAAATTCAGAAGAGTTTGATGAAACATTAGGCAGCACAGAAACACGAAGAGTGTGCTCAGAATCTAGCACACATTTTCTGTGTTCACATATTTTTTCTCTGACTCATTGCTTTAAGTCTCTTTTCATTAACCAGCCATGCATGTTTAGTAGAGAAAAAAATACCCTCATTAATTCAGACTGGTGTAATTTTTTAATTTTTTTTAACATCAATTTTCTTCTTTGTAGCTCAGGGAGTGTGGTAAAAAAATAAAGTTTCCACTTAGAAAAAGGTATTACTACACTTCTCAAAAACGACTTCATCTTTGTTCAAATGAAACAGGAAGTCCAGTCAAACACATACTTGTTTTCCACACAAAAGGGCTGGAACACCTACAGGTTAGGGGATTTAAAATGTTAAGCACTTTAACATTTTTTTTAAATTACAGGAATTGGTTTAGATGTCTTTTGACAAGTAGCATACAACAGAAATGCTAAATGGCATGGATGTCATTTATAACACTGCATTTGTGAATTGCAAGGAATAAACAACACTTCCATCTCCAAAGCAGTTTGCATTATAAATGAAAACAAGGAATTGACTTTTCAGATTGACGGCCTCTCTCACCTGGTAACTTAAATTCTGTTAAAGCTCAGTGACGAGTGCTTCAGGGGAAGACTTAGCCAGAGTCAAGAAGCGAAACATCAGGCAGCAGCAAGTATTTGGAGAGATTACCCTCAGCTTGGGGCTGGTAGGGTTTGGCATACTCTCAAAAGAATAAGAGCTCAGTTTATATCCCTTATTTTTATCCCAGCTCATGCATCTCCCGTTTTACCCAACACCAGTTTTAGGCATAGGCAAGGGGAGGTGGTCACCTAGCCTGATCCACTTCTGCTGCCTGCCCACCTGCCTGCACCTCAAAAACAGCACTGTGTCCACAACACACATGGGGAAGCGAGGAGAAGTCTTCACCTTCTTTATCCTGACTGGACCCCAAAAGACTCCTTGGGTCCCCAAAACCACACTGATCCCCCCACCATCCTTTCTTCCACTGCTACAAAATTCATTTTACAGTGGCCAACAATGAAGGAAGGATAATTTATTGTGTTCCCGTTACTTAGAACAACAAAATCCAATTTATATAAACAGTGCAGGTAATCCCTGTAATTCTGTAAGCATTGTGTGGGGTTTACCACTCCTTCAGGAAAAGATCTTGTAGCTAGCAGCACCCTTCTTCTGTTTCTCATCCTCCACCAAAATGCAGTAATACAGCACTCTGTCCACCTGTGGCGTTAATCCAGTCACAGCCCTACGGAGACAAACTGTTTGAGTTTCAAAGTGAAATCTTGCTTACAGCAACAGGCAGCCTCCATTGCCATTTTGCAGTCACAGCCCAGCCGATATTTAAAACGCCAGGTCCCTCCTTGGCTGAGACTTTCTTCAGTGAAGTGCAGTCAAGTGAATTTTTGTCCTTTTTAAAAAAGGCTGTACTGAAACTGCTTGAAGAAATGTGTTGTGTAGATATACAACAAAATCGCTATGGGATCTCTGTTCTAACCTTGTTCTCAGGGGTTTTTTTTTCTTATCTTTCAGAATAATTGTATGACAAAGGTTGTTAAAGACCTAGAGGCTTCTTTGCAAAATGCTTTTGGGAAATGGTGTCATGGCTATCTCGATAATTCAGTTTCTTCTTTCTGACAAGGCTTTATAAGATAAGGGAGATTTTCAGATTAGCCAATTTCAACTGAAAAAATAAGAGTATGTTTGATATTAAGTATAAAAGCATTTTTACACAAAAGTCGTTTTTTACACTTCCAAGAGGTATGCAATTCATAGAAGCAAGAGAAAAAAGGCAGATAGTTTCCCATCTGCTGACCTCAGCCATCATAATGATCCTAGAGCAGCTAACCAGGTGGAACAGTTGCTGCTCCGATTTTGTCAGGCTGAGCCACATCAAGTGATACATCTGAGTGCACTTCCTGTAAACAGAGCATTTCTCTAGCGGACGTCCCTTTATTGTAAGGACCACTTACGGATATACATATTAAAAGTCAAAAAGGTCATCTGTAGATGAGGTATCCCACTCTACACTTTTACAATGGGGCAAAAGACGTGGAGATCAGTTGGTGATCTTTCACAGAGCGAATATGCACAGTCCATGCTGTTGTACACACTGTGAACATCAGAAGCACAGAAAAATAACTTTTAGGGGATTAATTGTCAGTGTTAGGCATGATTCCTCACTGGACAAGAAAACACAGTATGCATCTCCAAAAGAAGCAAGCTGGTGCCCCGTGCTGGGGAGAGGCAGCTGGGGGTGGTTGCAGGTGGTGGCATCGCTGTGGCTCAACTGGGCTGGGGGGCGAGGGGCTCCTTCTGCTGCTGTCTGTGCCCATCCCACCTCCCTCTGGGCATTGCCTTTCTCCTGACTTTCCCAAGCTGGAATTCCCAGTACAATGGTGAACCCGGAGACACTTCTCAGGTTGGGTACAAACTTGCTGAGCACTGGCCTACCCACACTTCAGAAGTGAGCTGGACAGCTTGAATGGGCACACCAGTGAGCTTCTCATGTCAAGGAGCCAGCACACCCCAGGCTCCCCAGTCATATGGGTGCTTTTGAAAGTCTTATCTTGCATGTGGAGAACGTCCTTTGGACTGGTTTGGTCAGTTTTTCTCCAGTTTGCCATCAGAATTGCCATGTAGATAGGAGATTAGAGATAATCTGCTGCATGATATAATGACTGCAGTTTGAAGTGAGGATGAATTATAAGCTTTGCTGTTAGCATCACGTTATGGAACAGCGGAGTTATTTTGGCAGGGTAGTCCTTTTTGAGGAGTTAAGGAGGGAGTAAAGCTGTGAGAGATGACAATCTCAGAGTCTGTGCAGAAGTTAAGCTTTTGCAGTCACCATGGTTACTTACTTCTAAGCCAGAAACAGGGAGGGAAAGTATAATTTATTCTTGAAACTGGCCTGCCCCACTCAAACGACATTGCGTTCTACGTTGGCCCCGTTTCAGTAAAACTGTTCAAAGGAATGGGCCCGTGTTAGATGTGGAACACCACAGGCATTAATCAAAGTGTTCCTGCGCTCTGCAAACAGCAATTGTAAAAGAGAGGAACTGATAACAGGAGCAAAAGAAAATGANCTTTTTTTTTTTTTTTTTTTAAGGTAGCACAAAAATAGACTTTTTTTTTCAGAAGGTGAAATTAGACTCCAGTTGATTGTCTGCACAGGGCCGAGAGGGCTATTTAGGCTTTTAAAGCAAGATGCTTGTGGTGCATGGAATGTTTTCTAGGCCTTCTGCATTGATGTGTTTGTTCTTTTAGCTGTCTTCCATATCAGGAAAAAAATTGCTACTAAGGAAATTAATGTCTGAAAATTATGATTAGGAGAATATTAATGAAAACAGTATTTCTGTTTATTCATTTCTATCTACCAGCCAAAGGAAGGACTTTCTCTCTTCTTGTCCACTTGCTCAAATTCTCATCAGCTCACTCCTAATTAGGAAAGAAAAAAGCTGGTAGTTGTGGAAGAGGATTTTTCTTCTGCGTTTATTCTGCCTGAATTTAGGAAATTCTTCAACTCCCATTCTTCAATAGCTGTGTACTTAACTGAGAAATACCTATCTAAAGATTAAATCTTCACTCAAGTTTCAACCAACTCATGCAAGCAGCAAGAACTCCATATTGTAGCTGCATCATCAGAGTATTAATATGCTGTTTAGGTGCGTTGCTGTTATAAATGTGGCACTTATTACTAAACAACCTTGTCACCTTGCTATATATTTTCTTACTTAAGTAAGAAACAATCTAGAGAGGCGAACACAGTATTTTTTTAATATTTCCTATCTGATCAACTATGTTAGACAAGTGATTTAAGCCTAGACCACATCAGCAATAGGCAGGGCCTGGCTGCACAAAATGATGCAAGGCTAAAAATGTAAGTCCAGGCCTGTAGACAGATATATTATCTTTTATTAGATAAAAATTCAGCAAATGACCAATACAAATGTCTTCTATTTGATATGCTGGAGTCCTCCTGTTACATGTTATTTTATGTAAACCAGCAAGAACTTGCAGAGAGAAATGATTTTCCTATGTTATATCTAATTCCTGAAAAGTTATATTACTTCTCTTTACAAAACATGACTTGTTCCATCTTCCTGCACTCAAGTTGACAATATTTTCTTCCATATACAGTTTAGTTATGTGATGGCCTGTGCCCTTTACTGCAGTGCCATTTGCAACACAAGAAGCACTATGGATCAAATTCAAATATTCCTTGAAAAAAATCTGCTTGCAACATTTAAGAGACCTAGCCACTGCCTTATCCATTTTAAAAAGCACTAGTAATATACCTAGCTAGAATATCTGATAAGACACCATTAGATTTATTCTGCGATAAAAAATACTATTTTTTCATAATTTTAATATTAATAATTTTATTTGTATGTTTGATATTAATACTAGCACTAAATCAGAGTTGCATTCTGCAAGCTGTAACTTTCATGTACATTTTCATTTCATGCTTTTGATTTGCTCTTTAATTTTAAATGTTTGCATTGTAATTCATGGTACAAACATGGTGACATCATCAGTTATGATTGTGACCAGACATTTGATTTTGACACTTTTATGATTTCCATTATGTAAAGGAAGAGTTCTTGACAGCTGAACATTGCTGGTGTAGCTAATCCAGTCACCACATTTACTGCAGTCGAGGCAAATGATNAAAAAAAAAAAAAAAAAAAAAAAAAAAAGAACTTTTTGTGTGCTATATCTCCCCTACAAAGTCAAACAATAAAAAATGTATAATTTGTTTTAAGCAACTCTTAGACTTCACCTATAATGGTTTAATTGCAATTACCTTTCAACAGAGAAGAGCACTGATGCCCACCCCCAGTGCAATGTTTTATATATAGAAATACTGTTCTGCTGTTACCATAGAAATCGTTTAAGATCACAACAAAAAAAATTATTGGGGAATTTAGGGAAGATTTAGCTGATGCTGTTAGATTTCATCTATTTTGTTTTCAGTGCACAAAATACCCTCAGAAATAAAAACAGTCAAGCCTCTGTTCATTGAGAGTGTCCTGACAGGGGACCTAGGGATGGTCATGACAATGTAAAGACATGGAGATCGTAGCACATGGGGATGTGGGGAAGTCTGGTCAGCAACAGGAGGGATGTCCTCCCTGTTGGAAATTGTTGGTGCTGCCACTCCCTGAGAACAGGCTAGAAAAACAGAAGCATGGCTGGTAGCCGTCTTACCCAACTCCTCTCTGCCTACAGGTCTTACACCATTGGAAGATGGATCCTTCAGCTCTAATTTCCTGGGACTTGGGTCAGAGAATTCGCTTCAGGGACGAACAGGAGTTACATCCTTTTTTTGGGTTGGAAGGAGTTTTACCTCAAAATCTGCCTCATTTCAGAGTTGAGACCTCCTCTGGAACAACATCCTTTCCACCAAGAAAACTTCATATCAGAAATATATACTGATATAACAGCTTTTCAAAGTAGCCTCTGTGTGATCAGTTTGTACAAACAAGGTTGTTACCATTTGTGAGCAAATACCCTTATGAATCATCATGTTATAAGTGAGACTCCACATGCCCATGAGGTCTTCTCACCAGAAGCAAGTTTTGTTGCTTCTACAATGGCATAAGGCTTCATAGTAAAAATCGCCATTAGCACAGTACAGATTTAGAACGCCAGCTCCAGAGACCATTAGATTTAGCAGCAAAACTCCCATTGATTTTTATATGGTCTGGATTTGACCCAAGATAAATGAATAATTCCATAATTGTCAGGAAACCCTTCAGTACCTCCAGGACAAAAATCTTATGCAGTACTGCTCTATGAATTACTATACAGACCTTTAATACTAATTAAAGCAACAGGCTGGTGTGGATCTGAATGCTCTTATGCACATGGCTAACCACCAGTGATCACCCATCAGAGTATGAATTGAATTGTGAAAGGAGTAAAAAAGCAGCTCTGTTTTCAGCAGGGGCCAATACGTAGTTTCCAGATTTCTATTCTCAAGCACTTACGATTGTAACTTGTCCTGCTCATGATCACCCTCATATTCAAACTTCTCCAGAACACAAACATCCATGAAGTGAAGTGATCCAGGAACCTCCAAAAGAGGAAAAGACAAACCTGGTCTCCACAAACTCAAATGTCACTCTTTGAATCCAAATATCCAAATCCTAAACACCCAGTACATTATAGGTATTTTTTCCCAGCGTATTCAAATACCTAACTAATAAAGAAGACATTGTTTTTTTAAAAAACATAGGTTCAGGTCTTTCTTTCAAGAAAAGAGTTGTTTACCATGCATTTTACCCCTTAATGAATACAGCAACTAACTTTTAGCGAGAGGCAAACATTTCATCAGATTGATGCATATGGATCCCCATGTCTGTGCCCATAAATTTTCTTACAAATTTGTTCAGTCTGTACCTAGAAAGGTCTGTATTGACAATTTTAGAATAATTTCTATTTTTGGCACTCAAACCTGAGATTGCTATAGCACTGAGACAGTTCAGAAAGCAAACTCAGTACACAAATACGCTGGGTCTGGCTGGGATGGGGTTGACTTTCTCCACAGCAGCCCATATGGTGCTGAGATTTGCATTTGTGATCAAAACAGTGTTGACAGCACACCCATGTTTTGGGTGTTGCTGGACAGTGCTCACACAGAGTTAAGGCTCTTTCACTCTTTCACACTCTGCCCCCCACCAAGAAGTAGGCCAGGAGTGTGTGGGAGGCTGGGAGGGGACACAGCTGGGACAGACAGCCTGAATTGGCCAAAGGGGTACTCCGTACCATATGATGTCGTGCTCAGCAATAGAAGCTGAATGAAATGAGAAGGAAGGGGGGGAAATCTGATGGCGTTTGTCTTCTCAAGTAACTGTTATGCATGATGAAGCCCTGCTCTCCAGGAAGCAGCTAAACATCTGCCTGCCTGCAAGAAGTGGTGAATTGTCATGGTTTAGGCTGGGCTGGCCACTAAGTGAACAACGGATGTTTTCTGTTAGCTTCCAGAAGGGGAAGGTAGAGAGAAAAAGGGAGAGAGATTTATGGGTTGGAAAAAAAAAAACACTAAACTAGCTTTAATGAAATATTAACAATAAAAAGAAAAGATAATAACAGTAATAATAAAATAATGAAATAACTACAAATATATACAAAACCAGTATTGAGCTCCCAGGATAACAGTCATATCACTGGCAAGCACTGGGACAATCCCAGACTGGACTCAGAGGCAGATGGGAACTGGATTCAGGAACACACGGACCACGATCAAAGGCTGAAGAACAGACGGAGTCCTCCTTGGACACCAGCAATCAAAGAAGAGAGGGCTGACCCCTGTGATCCTTCAGCTTTACACTGAGCATGATGTAGATAGGATGGAATACCCCGTTGGTCAGTTTTGGGTCACCTGTCCTGTCCACTCCTCCCCACAGGTGCGACCCCTCTGCACTCTTCTAATTCCAACCCTTCAACGCAGTACATAACAAAGTTAGCTGGCCTCGGGGAGAGCAGTGGACGTTTTCTACCTTGACTTCAGTAAGGCTTTCAACACTGTCTCCCATAACACCCTCCTAGGTAAGCTTAGGCAGTGTGGGTTAGATGAGTGGACAGTGCGGTGGATTGAAAACTGGCTGAATGGCAGAGCTCAGAGGGATGTGATCAGCGGTGTAGATTCTAATTGGAGGCCTGTAACTAGTAGTGTTCCCCAGGGTCCAGTAATGGGTCCAGTCTTGTTTAACATATTCATCAACGACCTGGATGAGGGGACAGAGTTTGCTGCATCAGCAAGTTTGCTGATGACACAAAACTGGGAGGAGTGGCTGACATGCTGGAAGGCTGTGCCGCCATTCAGCAAGACCTGGACAGGCTGGAGAGTTGCATGGAGAGGAATCTGATGAATTTCAATAAGGACAAGTGTAGGGTCTTGCACCTGGGGAGGAATAATCCTATACACTGGTACAGGTTAGGGGTCCATCTGCCGAAAAGCAGCTCTGCAGAGAGGGACCTGGGAGTCCTGGTGTACAAGTTGACTATGAGGTAGCAATGTGCCCTGGTGGCCAAGAAGGCCAACGGCATCCTGGG
>RSEF01000002.1:99829094-99875183 GCA_003993805.1 Himantopus leucocephalus
TCCACACTTTTGGGGATTTGCGAATCTGAGTCACTTCCCCCTCCTCTCGTGAGTGGGGCATGACACAAGGTTCCTCCCAACCTAAACCATTCTATGATTCTATTTGTTCCTTATAATTACCATTTATTTTGTATTCTTATAAAGCCAGAGGATAGTCTTCTCTGTTTGCACAGTGCCTAATCAATATTATCTTTTCCATCACTACAGATTACCAGCATTTTAGTAGTAGCAGCATTGAATAGTAAATGATTGTCAGTATTGATATTTAATAGTAAAATATTACCCGTAGCAGTAAACTGTAATAGCAATATCATAATATCAACGGTGTTTATAGAATCAGGATCATGGAGGCTGGAAGGGACCTCTAGAGGTCATCTAGTCCAATCTGTTTTTAAAAGCAGGTCAAAATTGGATCAGGTCTGGCCTTGTCCAACTGAGTTCTGAATGTGCCCAAGAACAGAAATTACACAGTCTCTTTTGGCAACTCATTCCAGTGTTTCACTATAGTGTTTTCTGGAAGAATCATAAGAAAGAATAACTACATATATATGCTAAAATGAATTTGGCTAGTTCTGCAAGTATTCTTTTCTGAAAAGCAAGAGATGTGGGGGAGTTATAATTTCACTGGAATATATGAAAAGGATGTAAGTATGTATCAATTATTTTTTGTCATTGTTACAAACTGAAGGCCTCAAGTAGCTATTTCAATTAGAAGTTATATTACAAAATGAAATGTTTAATGGTAATTATACTATAAATATTACAATATCAAAATATCATTCTATTAGCAGAAAGATTATACCAGAATACTTGATATTTTTTTGTGATAATAGTTTGATTTATCCATTTGAAAGTAATAGCAAATGATTGTTAGTTAGCTATTTTGTTGCACTGTGAAATATAACCATTTCCTTTGGTGAAAAAAAACATGACCAGAATTGGGCATTTTTACAGTAAGAAATAGAGTAAACAAACTAAACAAGTTAGAGTTACTAACATAAAAGAAACCTTAAAATACTATTGTGCAGTTACATTTATTGTATTTCATGCATTTTTGTAATGCATTTGATTAATACATAATTTGAATGATCTTTGCAATCTCCATCTCCATTGAGGCTACACAAAGGCAAAGAAGGTAAAATAATGATGGATTGATTCATTGATGCAAAGCAGGATATTACCCTGTAATCTCAGTTCATTAATTGTGCTGCTAGTGATGTGCACAGCACAGAATTATCTATGTCATTTTCCTATGCTTGTCACTTTCCTATGCTATAAGGCCAAGAAAAGTAAATGGCTATCCTGTCATTATTGTTCCAGTCTAACACAAGCAAAGACACAAAAAATCTGCCCCAGAAGAGAGTAAACTGCACTGGTACACCACAGCATGAAGTATTGTTCAGAAGTTTGCAAAGGAGATTAGCTAATGTGTATGTTTCTTTCTTGTTTCTCCTTCTAGATTTTTGCCTATCTTGTCTGTTTAGACTGAAGAGATTACACAACAAGAAGCTTATCTTTCACACACGTCCAACAATTCATTATGAGGCCTTCATAAATTATGTAATATTTGAGACTTCTAAGAAGAACTACAGTATTTCAAGCAGGGGAAACCTGCAGTGATCCATCATAGACACAGAGGTATTAGGAAACCCATTGCAAAACAACAATATGGAGCCTTTAAGTTCCCAGTTGAAAAATCCTGGGACTGGTGTCCATAGAGTCATTGACACAACAACCTGCAAAATGCATTTGATTGAAGTTGTTAAAAAATGCAGCAATATGAGAAAAATATCCCTCACAAGCATTTTGAGGTCAGTAAATTTAATTTCCTGTATGCATGTAAACACACAGTCGTTGACAGTTTTATGATCTGTTCCTTCGATTTACCTGACTTTTCTGTAGAACAAGTTGCCTACCAGCAAATAATATATCATGCAGCATAAAGAGTAGTTAGGTACAGAGAGTTAACACATTGTAAGTTGTTTCTGCACACTATAATGTGACTTTATCACACCAGACTCACATTCGGCATGATGGTCTGTCATCTGGTACCTTACTGAGAATCCTTGAATGAAATACTGACATATTTGAACTAGCAATTCTGCCACTGACACAGAAAGTAGAAATAAATTTAAGATAAGGTATTATAAGGGGACTGGTAGCAATGACATTAGTGTATTATAATACATGAAGAATCTGAAATCCAAAAGGGTAAACTCTATGTTGATGTAGCATGTCTTTCACTAATTCCTAACTTCATAATTTAAAATGTTTACACTGGTAATGGTGGAACTCTGATCTTCATGTCCTAAAGACAAAAGAAATTAAAAACTACTTGAAACTTCATTGACTCGTGGTACAAATAAAATCAGTTAAGGAGAAAGTCTGTATAAACTATGAATTTACATAGACAAGAAAAGATTTCCAAGGTGATCTAATTAAAAATTTGGGTTTAAGTATAACTCTTCAGTTTGAGTCACAGCAATTTGTCTGTGTTCTGTCAGAAAATAAAAGCTTCCAAAGAACTAAACCTCCACCCCAAACATTAGTTGTCAAGCCATTAATGTAACACCTTCTAGATCAACTGCTGCTCTTATCTATATAGAACACCTGTTTTGTGTTTCTAATACCTGTATGCCAATTTAAAACATATTAGAAGGTCAAATAATATTCTTGTAATAAAACTATAGGCTTCAATTACTTAAGAATAGGATTTCAGAGCGCTGTGTTTTGGTGTGTCACGGCAATTATTTTGTCTCAGTTAACTATGTATTTCTTTATTCAGTTCACACATATTCACAGACTGTTAAATATCCTTGAAGACTGAAAAATTAGCACACAGTTCCTCTGGCCCTTGCAGTCTTGATTTCTTCCTTCGTTAGGGACTTCACGCTCCTTTCCTTCTTGAATTCCAGATATTCTCTGCGTAGAAGAGGAACTAACTGGATTTATCCCAGACTTCTTGGGAGAGAATGTCCCACCAAATGTTTCTTGAAAAACAAATTTCTCAATTCAAATTGCTTCAGAATTTTACCATGGGAACTTCAGAGTATGTTTTTATTCTGTTCATAGTGAAAGAAGTTGCTATGCATAATAAAGGCAAAGGAATTTTGAAATGTTTCCTTTAGAGGCAGAACGTGCCACAAATCTGTTTTAAGCCATGTAATCTATTGGGATTTAAAATCCTTCAAGTGTGAAGGCCTTTTTTTTTTACTTCTTTTAATATCCGTTCCTTCAGTGTGGGACAATAAGAAATGGTATCTATTATCTATTTATTCTTCCAGTTTCTTACTAACACAGATGATAAGTCTGAGTGGTGTATATAAAGTAATATATCCAGCATACATGTCAAACAGTGTGTACCTTGAGTCATGCCTGAATTTCCCAAACATTAGCGTCTGCTTCATTCAAGATACTCTAAGGTATGAGACAGAGCTACATAAGCTGACAGGTATGATAAAGGACCTACAAAGACCTGTCTTCATCTAGCAGAACAGTATATGAACAGCTGGAGTGCATGGAACTCCACCTGGGGATGGATGAGGAGCCGACTAAGAGCTTATGGGTCAGGATTAAAGGAAGGGCAGGGACAGGTGATGCTGCACTGGGGGTCTGCTACAGGCAACCTGACCAGGAAGACTGAGCAGACCAGGCCTTCTGTAGACAGATAGGAGCAACCTCACATTCACAAGCTCTGGTCCTCATGGGGGACTTCAATCACCCTGCTATCTGTTGGAGGCACAACACAGCAGGGCATAAGCAATCCAGGAGGTTCCTGGAATGTGTCGATGAAATGTTGGACCTTGTTCTCAAACACAAGGAGGGGCTGGGGTGGAATGTAAAGCTCAAGGGAAGCCTTGGATGTAGTGAACATGAGATGGTGGAGTTCAAAATCCTTAGGGAGGTGAGGAGGGCACATAGTAAGCTCATTACCATGGAGTTCCGGAGAGCCTCTTCAGGGATCTGCTTGGTAGAGTACTGTGGGGTAAAGCCCTGGAAGGAAGAAAGGCCCAAGAAAGCTGGTTAATATTCAAGGATCACCTGCTCCATGCTCAGGAGCCCCAACAAAGAGGAAGTCAGGCAAAAATGCCAGGAGGCCTGCATGGATGAACAAGGAGCTCCTGGAGAAATGTAAAAAGAAAAAGGAAGCCTACAGAGGGTGGAAGTAAGGACAGGTAGCCTGGGAGGAATACAGAGAAATTGTTCAAGCAGCTAGGGGTCAGGTTAGGAAAGCCAAAGCCCAGATAGAGATAAATTTGTCCAGGGATGTCAAGAACAACAAGAAAGGCTTCTATAGGTATGTTGGCGATGAAAGGAAGATTAAGGAAAATGTAGGACCTCTCCTAAAGGAAATGGAAGACCTGGTTACCCAGGATATGGAGGAGGCTGAGGTACTCATCCACTTTTTTGTCTCAGTCTTCACCAGCAAGTGCTCTAACCAAACTATCCAAGTCCCAGAAGGTAAAGGCAGTGACTGGGAGAATGAGGAACTGCCCATTGTAGGAGAAAACCAGATTGGAGACCATCTGAGGAACCTGAAGGTGCACATGTCAATGGGACTTGCTGAGATGCATCTGCAGGTCCTAAGGGAACTGGCGGATGAACTTGCTAAGCTGCTTTCCATCATATTTGAGAAGTTCTGCTGACTGGAAAAGGGGAAACATAGCAAAAGGAAAAAAAGGAAGACCTGGGGAACTACAGGTTGGTCAGTCTCACCTCTGAGCCCTGCAGGATCAAGGAGCAGATCCTCCTGGAAACACTGCTAAGGCACATGGGAAAAAAGAAGGTGATTGGTGGCAGCCAACATGGCTTTATTAAGGGCAAACTGTGTCTGACAAACTTGGTGGCCTTCTATGACAGGGTTACAGAATTGGTGGATAAGGGAAGAGCAGCTGACTTTATCTAACTGGACTTGAGCAAAGTATTTGACACGTTCCTGCATGACATCCTTGCCTCTAAGACATGAATTTGACGGGTGGACAACTCAATGGAAAAGGAATTAGCTGGATGGCCACACTCAGAGTTGCAGTCAATGACTTGAGTTGCGATCAGTGGCTCAATGTCCAAGTGGTGACCTGTGACAAGCGGCTTACCTCAGGGGTCGGTACTGGGACTGGTGTTGTTTAACATCTTTGTTGGTGACATGGATTTTGGGATTAAGTGCACCCTCAGCAAGTTAGTTGACAACACCAAGCTGTGAGGTGCAGTTAACATTCTGGACGGAAGGAATGCCATCCAGAGAGACCGGGACAGGCTTGAGAGATGGGCCTGTGCAAATGTCATAAAATTCAACAAGGCCAAGTGCAACATCCTGTACCTGGGTCCAGGCAGACCCAAGAACAAATACAAGCTGGGTGGGGAACTGACTGAGAGCAGCCCTGAGGAGAAGGCCTTGGGGCTGTTGGTTGATGAGAAGTTCAACATGAGCTGGCAATGTGCACTAGCAGCCCAGAAAGCCAACCATATCCTGGCCTGCAGCAAAAGAAGCGTGTACGACAGGTTGAGGGAGGTGATTCTGCCCCTCTATTCCACTCTTGTGAGACCCAACCTGGAATATTGCATCCAGCTCTGGAGCCCCCAATATAAGAAGGACATGGACCTGTTGGAGCGAGTCCAGAGGAGGCCCACAAAGATGATCAGAGGGCTGGAGCACCTCTCCTATGAGGAAAGGTTGAGAGAGTTGGGGTTGGTCAGCCTGGAGAAGAGAAGGCTCTGGGGAGACCTTATAGTAGCTTTCCTGTATTTGAAGGGTGCCTTCCAGAAGGCTGGAGAGGGACTTTTTACAAGAGCATGTAGTGATCGGACGACGGGTAATGGCTTCAGACTGGAAAGGGGTAGATTTAGGATAGATATTACGATAAAATTTTTCACTATGTGGGTGGTGAGGCACTGGAACAGGTTGCCCAAGGAAGTTGCAAAGGCCCTGTTCCCGGAGGTGTTTAAGGCCAGGTTGGATGGTGCTTTGAGCAACCTGGTCTAGTGGAAGGTGTTCCTGCCCATGGCAGCGGGATTGGAACTAGATGATCTTTAAGGTCCCTTCCAACTTAAACCATTCTATGATTCTATGATTCTGCCCCTCTACTCTGCTCTGGTGAGACCCCGCCTGGAGTACTGTGTCCAGCGCTGGGGCCCCCAACATAGGAAGGACATGGACCTGCTGGAGGGAGTCCAGAGGAGGCCCACAGAGATAATCAAAGGGCTGGAGCACCTCTCCTATGAGGACAGGCTGAGACAGTTGGGGTTGTTCAACCTGGAGAAGAGAAGGCTCTGGGAGACCTTCTTGCAGCCTTTCAGTGCTGTTATGGTCTGAGAAAACCCACAACAGTTTATTGTCATTTAGACAACTATTCCCTCACCTCATGACCCCTCCACACCCGGGAATGGGAATTGGGAAAAAACAAGGAAACCCGGAGGCTGAAATATAAACAGATTTAATAGAATAAGACTAGATGATAAATATTAATAACACTAAAGAACCAATATTGATCCTAATAACAATATAAAATATACAAGGATTATACTCAGCCAATTCTAACAGTAGGAAGCTGTGCAATCCTAGCAGTGGACAGCAAATGTCAGACACTGCAAGCACTATGGCTTTGGGAGGAAAGGAAAGCCTCAGGGGTCTGGCACAGGGGCAAGAAGTTCTCTGGATTGCTGCCATGAAGGGAGAGACTGCACTTCGCAGAAAACTTTCTGATTTATATTCACTGTGACGTTCACAGTATGAAATAATCCATTTGGCCAGTTTGGGTCAAGTGCCCAGGTCTCCCTCCTCATGCCTGCACCTGGTGAGCTCAAAAAACAGTGAGACCTGGAAACCCACACATAATAGCTGGCTATAAAGTAAATATTTTCACAAATTCAGACACTAGAGTCTTCTAAAAGTCCAGTTTTCCCAAGTATTATAAGATAAATTAGTCCTGTGTTGCTCAAACCAGGACAAGTACTTGAAGGGGGCTTACAGGAAAGATGGGGAGGAAATCTATCAGGGTGTGTAAGTGATAGAACAAGGGTTAATTGTTTTAAACTGGAAGAGGGTAGATTTAGATTAGATATTAGGAAGAAATCATTTACTGTGAAAGTGGTGAGACATTGGAAAAGTTGCCCAGGGAAGTTGTGGATGCCCTGTCATTGGAAGTGTTCAAGGCCACGCTGGAATGGGCTTTGTAGTAACCTGGTCTAGTGGAAGATGTCCCTGCCCATGGCAGGGAGTTTGGAACTAGATGATCTTGAAGGTGTCTTCCAACTCCAACCATTTCATGATTCTGTGATATGGCTAAGTAGCACACCTCGGGGCATATTAAAGCACACCAAAAATTTATTGTTAGGCAGAGGAGTTCCAACCTTAGTTTGGAGAAAGCTGAATTTCCTTAAGCAAATAAACACATTTGTGCTTTATTCAGTCGATAAGCTGCTGATACAATCTCTTCAAAGACTGTAAGAAAGGAAAATATAATGCAATATTTGCAATATGATTAAACAGGCCACAGCAGTGAGGATGAACAGCTTACATCCTTCAGTTAAAGTAGTATCCATAATGATGAAATATAGGCCTTTTTTATTGTTAAAAATATATTGGCCAAATGTTGAAATCATTCCACACAGAGCTATAATCTTACAACACTACAGGGATGACAGAAGTTTCATGGAGGTGAGAGTCGAATGTATATAAATAAATCTGATATGAAAACCGACGAATTATATTATGTTTCTTTTTCTTTTAGATGTCCGACCAAAGAGCAACGTGGAAAGAGATCTGCCTCCCAGTCCTTGCCAAAAACTCACTAAAAGTAAATAAAGATGATGATGATGATTATTATTATTATTATTTAGCAGGTGCCTGCCACCCATTTTCTGGAATATTTATACTCGTCTATGAAAAAAAAATGAGACAGTTTCAATTTTAGGGCAGACATTAAACTGACAAGTTTGGTAGCAGAATTGCACAAGCCATTGCTGTCTATAAGTCTTAGTAGCAAGAATATTTTTATCTGGGATACATTTGCTACTTTGGTAATCAAAGTACTTCTGGGTACCCAGTGATAAATGGTAGTTATTATGGCTAGTTTTTTTCTGAAGGCTAGTTTTTGAGACCTAGGTTGCAAAATTGAAAATATAGTTATTTGGAAAGGGAGCTAAGTAGTCTGTTAAAAATGCGGTATTGACTATAAATCACCTGTAGAGGTTTACATGTGAGGAGAAGTAGTGTTACTGTGTCAGGAAAAGTTAAAAAGAAAGTTGAAAGAATCATTTAGATAAGGAGTTAAATGGTACATTGAAAATGGTCAATAAAATAAGACAATATTTCAATATGAATGCAAGTGTTCAAAAATTAACATCAGCTTTCCAGGAAGGTAAAAACAAATCAAAGTTTTGTTACAGGGAAGTTACCAAAATTATGTCTACAGTTAGCAGCACAGGGTATTATGTACACAGAAACTTAGTGAAGCCTGGCTTCCCATACCTGTGCTTCTTCTGAATAAGTGATGGTGAGACTTGCAGGTGATGATGAGAGTTTGCAGGCTTTTGTTGAAGAATTTTCCCCAACTGAGCCATTTTTTCATTCTTAAGGAAACCTCTAGTGTTCATTAATGTGTTCACTCACATTACGCTCAGAAATTTAATAACTAGGTATATGAGATCTTTACCAAACTCTCAGTAGATTCCATGTGATTGGAGAGCATAGGGAGATATACGTGCATATGATTCTTGATCTCTCATAAAAGCAAGAGTTAAGCAAAAAAAAAGAGAGAAGTTGTATCCCCAGATTGTATTTTAGCTGCAAGTTTTATAGTGCAGAAACTTGAGAAAGTTCTTCAGCGAAAATAAGTGAATGATGCAATTAAGTATTTGCTTCTAACTAGAAAATTGACACTTACTCTGTAATTAAGCAATGATAACTAAAAGTGCACTTCAGCATAATTACAAGATGAAATGAGAAATGTCATAGGACTGAAGGTTAACAGATGGGTGTTTGTTTGGTTTTGGTGGGGTTTTTTTGTACTTGTGTTACTTGTTTATATATGCTACCTTTGGGTCTCATTTTATGTTTATCACCAAACAAACAAGGCTTAGCCAAAAATTGGCAAAGTCCAAGAAAATGAAGGAAGCACAACCTCTCCTCTACACCGGCTGTGCCAGCAACTGTGGAAGGCAGATTACTGGTTACTCTGAAAGTTTCCCTGTTGCTGTGTTGCAGTTCAAAACCAGGTTACCCAAGCTATATCAAGCCTCTGGACACAAACTTACTTGTTATGGATGCTAACTATCTCTAATACAGAATATGGAAAAAATCAGATCAAGTATAAGGTCTTCCAGTCAGAAAAGTGTCTGGGGAAAAAAAAAAAAAAAAAGAAAAATGTTTGATGCTCACCTTTTGCGTTATAGCCAAAATGCTATATAAATTGAGGGAGAAGAGATATGATTGACAAAGTGATATAAGAACACAGTAAACTATTAACAAAACAGTAAGTGGCTAAGAACACTCTAGAAATCCAGACCTGAACACACTGCTTGCTATACAACACAATAGTCTATTTAGTTAGACTTGGCTATGCTTAGTTTTCTAGTTTGTAAGATTTATAATCTTGTCCATTTTCAATAGAGGAATAACATACGTAAAATCACATAACGCCTAAGGTTGACAAGGACCTCTGGATTATCTAATCCAATCCCCCTATTCAGAGTAGGGCCAACTGGGACAGGTTGTTGAGAACCATGTCCAATCAGGTTTTGAATATCTCCAAGGACGGAGACTCCATGACCTCTTCGGGAAATCTGTTCCTGTGTTTCACCATCCTCACTGCAAAAGACTTCTTAAGATTAGGTGGGTTTTTTTGGTATTTCGGTATATGCATCTTGTCCTGTCACTGGACACCATTGAGAAGAGTCAGGCTCCATCTTCCTTACTGCCCAAATCAGGTATTTATACACATTGACTAGATCCCCCCAAGCCTTGTCATCTCCAGGTTAAATGACTGCAGCTCTCAGCCTCTCCTTGTATGCCACATGACCCAGTCCCTTTATTATCTTAGTTTTCCTTTACTGGGCTCACTCCACTATATTCATGTTTCTTTTGTTCTGAGGAGCCAAGAACTGGACACAGCACCCCAAATGTGGTCTCACTAGTGCTGAGTACAGGAGAACAATTGCCTCTATCAGTCTGCTAGTCACATTCTGCCTAATGCAGCTTTGAATACCACTGGCCTTTTTTATTGAAAGAACACATTGCTGGCTCACTTCTATGACCTCAAAGAGATTTTAGCTCTGAAAGCACACACAGACTTTGAATTCTTCCTATTTTTTCCCCATGCTTCATGCTCCAGTGTGCAAGCAGTTCAGAGAGGCACCCAGTCGTGCTGATTTTACAGAATAAATGGGATAATTTTCACCATAATGCTGCCATCTCAGCTCTTCTTTATTTGTGTGCACATCCTTGAAGAGGGAGCCCTTCAGCCCTGTTCTGTTGGTTAACATGTCTCCAGGTCCACCCTGCACCCTTTGCTTTCCAAGCTGGTCCACCACTTTCTCACTTGATAGTGGGTCATGATGTCCCACTCCCATCACTCCTAGTTTAAATTTGTTCTCAACAGGTTAGCCAGCCTGTTGGAAAAAGTGGTTTTTTGTCCTACTTGGTCAGTTGAATCCTACCTCTTCTTAGCTGTCCTTCCTTTATCATCAAGGAGGATGCATTGATCATAAAACCCAAATCTTTGTTATCACCACAAGTTGTGCAGCTAGTTGTTGACCTGCAGAAACTGTCCACTCCTCCTCAGACCCTTCTCCCTCACCTGCCAAGGACTGAGCAGAAAACCACCTGGGTTCCCATGCCCTTGATCCTCAACCCCAGAGCCTCGTGATCACGTTTGCTACTCTCTAGGTCTCCCCCGGCAGTAAGGTTGATGCTTATGTGGAAGAGCATTAAGGACATAGTCTAAGGGCCTGAAAAGCCTTATCAGTCTGTCCACAGCATCCCGGATCTGAGCAGCAAACCTTCCTAGACAACAGGTCAGGTCAGCAGATGGAGGTCACCATTCTCTGTAGTAGGGAGTCTCCCACTGCTGCCACTCACCTCTGTCTCTTGATGCTGTTGCATTGTTTAGATTCAGCCTGCTTGTGTGCATCCTTGAACACAGCTTCCAGCCCCTCACCTGCTACCAGGACACTGAACTTCTTCTATAGTTTCTGTTACACAGTTGTACAGATTCTGCTACAAGAATTACTCTAGTTGGAGCAGGAACCATCTTCGTTGTGCTGGAAGACACAAGCTTCCAGCCTTTGCCAGTATGGGAGTCTCCATTTCTCAACTCAGTGAACACAGACTCTACCCACGCCTGCTTCAGTACAGCTGAGCCTTCAGGCTTTTGTAGCTGCAGTGTCATAAGAAAGATCCAGACAATCTTTTCTACAATATCTCTGAAGTTGCACAGTCCACTGACCTCCTCCAGCAGCTTCTTGGCAACACAAATTCTCCACCAGCACACACTTGCAGGCAACGACACCACTTCTCCTCCAACCTCAGCAAGAGGCCCTGGGTACTATGTGAAAAATACTGCTTCTGTTGACTGGGCTGTCTTAACTGTGTTGTAGGCCAGCAGTCACATAGGCCTGTCTGTAGCACCTGCTGAAAAGGTGCTTGGCTCTCCTTTGTTCAGGTGGAACTTTAAAAGCTCAAAGCACCATTTGATCAGGAGAAAGTGACGGAGCTCATCAGAAGCTGCTAAAGCTTGCTGAAAGCCTCCTGTAGCTATTCTCACCTAGCTGCACCTAGGGGCACAATGATGTTCCTCAAAAGCTTTCCAGGAGTCCCCCAACAATCCTAGATGAAGTTCCCAGAAGATCTAAATAGCTAAGCAGTGCCTAGAAACTGCTATGCACATTGTTGCACCTGTTCCTTGCCTGTTACTTGATGTTTTTTAAATTTCAGAACTGTATAGCTATCAATTATGTAACCATAGTGACTTTTATCATGGGTCATAAAAAATATTTTAATACAAAAGCCTAATTATAAACCCTCAAATCTGTAAAGATTTTGCAGATGGTATTAATAAATACATATTAATATATACAAATATATACAAAACAACATTCAAACCAAATTGGCAAAACTCTGCTCATAATCAGTATAGAGAAAGAAAACAGGTCTTTTTTACACATTTACTTGAGGCTATGAGATTTATTTCTAAAAGCACCTATTATTCTACTTTGGGTCCAAAGGGACTTCAAACAACTAGTATCAAATGTAGATTTCTGTTTTCAAGGTCAGGCTCAGTGGAATTCACCTCAACTTTAATGTCTATTATACTATGAATCTAAGCCTTAGTTCAAGTAAATTGCTTTCAATGGACTGGAATGATGACTACGCAGAAGAATGCATAGAGATTGAATTCAGCTGAAGCTCTATAGTCTTGATGCTTTCGGTTTTTCTTTGGTTTTGTTTTTGCTTTAATTATTTAAGGTTAAGTGGGGACCTAGAGATCAGCATAGGAATCTGGTATTTTCTGATATATCCAAAACATGTATATAAGTCTACCAGGTAAGACATCTGAACCATTGGAGAACTGATGTGTTACTATAGTGGCAGCTGATGACCAGAACGGATATTAACATAACCACATCTAGAATGTAAATAACTACCCAACAAGCCATTAAATAACCAAGTAAAAACCTTCTTTTTTCATCTGGAGATCACTAAGCTCCACAGTATTGACTAGATTGTAATCAATTTCTTATGACTGGAATGTCAGTTTAACTAATTTAACACCTAACTTTCATTTAGAATCTACCTTATGGACATCCTGGTTTAAGTGTCTGAAGTTGAATCTGATTCCAGCTCTGAGTTATCTACGCATTCAAGTGATGAACGCTATGTCCTGTTTTTATCAAAGAAAAATTCTGTACTGTGATTATATGTAAGTGTCTTGTAGAAATGAACAAACAAGAGTTCTTGAAAGGAAAGTCTGTAATGCCGCATCCCACAGAACTCTTTAGCCAGTGATAAGAATGCTGAATCTCAAAGCATATACTTTTAGAGAAAATTTGATTATTCTGAAGCTATCCTACCCTGTATTGATAAAGAAATGGAAAGTCAGGCCACCATTCAGTTGTTGCCTAAAAGAGGTGAAAAGTACAATTATTTGGCAATGTTATCTTTCACTGTACATCGCATCTCTGTTGTACTGCAATTGCTAGTAAAAACCTTCCACCCAGTCTTCCCGATAAAACTCTTCTCATTATACATATGCTGTTAGAAATATTCTCTGCTAGCTTTTACAAAACTCTGCAAAGTTCACTGCTAGTCAAAATGTCAGGTAAAATTGTCTACTTTGCTTTATATTGAGCAGTTGACAAATACTCTTTGAGAAAGAATAAATGTCTGCTGTATACTTTGGGCTTGCCTTCAGGTATCAGACATTTGAAAACATCTTTAAAGAATATGTCTGAGAAGCATTTAAGTTCTGAAAACAACAAAGTTTGGAAAACGTGAAATCTGGCATGGCATGCTTATTATGAGTATTCAGCAAAATGATGATGGTGATTAGTATGCTGAGAATAATATCATTTTCCTCAAATAAACCTTGGCAAAAAAAGAAGTCAGGGAATTGGAAAAGCCTTTTAAAGTTTCTAATTTCATTCACTAGAGTCTGAATCATGACGGCTATTGTAAAGCAAACTCAGACTTTAATGTCATAAATGCAAGATCATGCAAATACAAGTAATCCAGTGTTACAAAAAAAAAAAAAAGAAAGAGAATTAAAAAGACCAAAAGATGACTGACTTAAGAAGGGTAAAATAACTGGAAATGGAAAGATGGAGCAAACATTAAGTACATTCATCTTTTATTAACCTATGTTTTTCTTCTCTAATACTTAATAGTTCCTTTGTTCGGCCAGTAGGGAGTCTGCAAATTCTTTTGGAACTAAATAAGGTGTTGCTCAAGCTGAAAGAGAAAAAGTTTGTTGGTTTGGGGTTTTTTTTTACTACTACTACTACTAAAGCTGCAATTAATGTTCTATGACAAACACGTGCTACTACTTGACTGATCTCCTTGACCTATGGTAATAGCTTCTAAAGTCCTTTTTTGACCAATAATAGTCTATTTTTCTGCTTCTAAGTGACATCCAAATTACTTCTTTACATTTTAAGGAATGTAAAACATCTGCTACTCCGTCAAATCTGGTGAAGTCACAATACAGATTCAAAAGTTAATAGGTAATATATAAAAGCAAAAATGTGCAGTGCAAGGTGCTTCAAATGAAACCAGATTAAAAAAAAAAATATCTTTTTTGTATAATTTGATTCTTTTAATTTGACTAGATTCTATATTCTTCTTCGCATATACCTACTTAAAAAAAAAAAAAAGAAAACATGCCCCACTCTTAGAAGAATAAATGAAGTTGTGATAGTTCTTTACTGCATGGGGAGTTAATTATACATTCTGGGTTAAATGAATTTAATGTAAACTTATCTTTTAAAATTCAGAGGAAAAATCCAGGCTAATATTGTAGGTTTTCTCTATAGTCAATGGAGAATACAAACAAAAACCTTCAGTAAGTGATTCATCCCACGTATATTCAAAAAATTAGCATTACCTGAAGGAACCTCTTGCTCTGCCTAAAGAGATAGTTTAGATCAGATGCTTAAATGTATTATCTGATAAGGGGTTCAGTACACATCTAGCATCAATTTAGGTTACCTAGAGCATCTTGGAGGCCTGCTCCAAACCGTCATGGGTCTTCCATACAGATATCTCATACAGCCTAATTTTCTGAAATAACAGCATTTTTTACATAAAAGAATCAAACCTCATTTTTTTTGTCCTCCATGGAAAACATAAAGAAATAGATTCCTTAAAATCTCTGCCATCTTATCTTAGCATTAATAACTAAAATGCCCCAAGTAAATCATGTCTTATTATTCTTCACTGACTACAGATGAAACAGATCAGAAACTGACAGCTATTTTGTGGCCATCATAAAGAAGTTGAGTTGAACTTCAAACCTTATGCTAATTGACATGAACTTATACATTAAAAAAGTTCTCTTTCTTCTGGAGATGAATGTAACCTTTATCAAAAGTTCCATTATGTTAGTTTAGCACTGGTGTCACTTTCAGTCTTTTACGTATTTTGATCCCAGGACGTAGAGGAGGAGAAGGAGGAGGATGACGATAACAGGAACTATTATTATTCAGCAACTGACACATAAAGATGAAACTGAAAATTAACTTTTTTTTTTTGTAGAATGGGGCCAAAAAACAACCTCAAAACTGTTATACTATCATTAATGCTTTATGAGAAGCAGATGAAAAATTCGATGAAAAATTCTTGGAAGAGATTAGATAATGATACTAAATTAGCATGCTTATTCGGCAAGTGTTTCCACAGTTACTTCGCGCCATTAAAGCTTCATGACTGTGTGGTTCCTTCATCTATTGCACAACTGGATTCAGTAACTGTTATCTACTACTAATTTCATTAGGTTCTCCTGGTACTTTTAGGTGGTTTTAGACAGAAAAAGTAAAGTAAAACCCATTCCCTATTGCTGATAACTGATTCCCAATAACCCAAGCAAGTCAGCTGAGCCAAGGTCATCCCACTTTAGACATATCAAATATTTATGTTTACAATTTATTACTGAAGAGAGAAGAGAAAGTTCTTATATCAGAATAACTGACTGGTGTCTGGGTATAATTTAGCTCTACAAACCTAAGGTGAGTACTGCCATATGAGAATTGTAGCATATTCAAGACATATAGAGGGTTGGTGGACAGGACACATACCTTTTAGGAGTAATGGCTGAACATGGATATAAAACCTTACATAAACTATAATAGCTCTAAACTCCTATGTTTGAAAAACTGAATCCTGTTGTGTGTGTTGGCTCTCTCCACTGCCTGGATAGTCCAAATGATTTACATTCAACACTTCTCCTTGGTGTGAAAAATGGTTGGAATCATTCTGAGCCCAAGGCTATATATAAATATTGAATGGAATCAGTGAAACACTTGTCCTTTGAGGACCTCCATAATTAACAGATTTAGGAGGCAAATGCAGTCCAACATCTAATCTAATATTGAAGAAAATCACATTTCAATATGCGAAGTGGCTGCTTCTAACATTTCATATTCAGTGCAGCCCACCTAAATTATAGAATGAAAGAATAGTTTAGGTTGGAAAGGGCCTTTAGAGGTCACCTGGTCAAGATTGCTCTGAATGGTAGCCCTGTCCTCCAGGGAATCAGCAATTCCCCAATTTGATGTAAGAGATTCTATTCCCCCCCATCATCCAAGTTGCTAATGTAGACATGAAATAGTATTGGCTTCATTATCAATTCCATACCCATACGAATGACACTAATAGTTCGTCACCAGTGGAAATTCAAACTGTTAATCACTAGACTTTCAACTTGACAGTCCAGTCAGTTTTCCACTCAGCTAGCAGTCCACCCCTTCAGTCTTTATGACTTCAGTTTGGCCTCAAATATACAACGGGAGACCATGTTGAAAGCCTCGATCTACCTGTCTTTTCACCTTCTTCTATTTTCTCCCCAGTCCATTGTGGGGGGAGCGAGAGTGAGCCATGGTAGGTGTTTTGTTTCCACCTCGGGTCTACCCACCACACTGTCTTAATACACAAATTTCAGTACTTTTTTCTGCTTGATAAAAAGTCAAATCATGCTCATTACATTCATGCAAGTGTTGTAATTAACTGTACTCAAGCCGCATACTAAACATGAATTCTTATATCATATTTTAAAGAGCCTTTATTTTCCTAGTGTACATTTACAAGTATTTCCAGGCGACTTCCTGGGCAGCTGGGCCTCAGCACAAGTAACTGTTGCTTGGAAAGACAAATGCCAAAACCACAAATGGCCCCCTTTTTCTCTTTCTTTCCTTGAGCTTCTAGTGCTGAGGTATGGTGTCATATGGTATGGAACATTCCTTTGGTCAGTTGTGGTCACCTCTCCCAGCTGTGTCCCCTC
Source organism: Himantopus leucocephalus (assembly GCA_003993805.1). NCBI lineage: Eukaryota > Metazoa > Chordata > Aves > Charadriiformes > Recurvirostridae > Himantopus > Himantopus leucocephalus. The sequence continues at coordinate 99,846,080 of RSEF01000002.1, forward strand.
CAACCTCTTGCCCACCCCTAACCTACTTTCTTGGGGAACAAGGGAGTATTGGAGAGAAAACCTTGACACTGGGCAGGCACTGTTCAGCAGTAGCTGAAACATTGGTATCAATGCTGTCTTAGCCAGAAACACAAAACACAGCACTGTATGTGTTGCTATGATGGAAGGTAACTTCATCCCAGCTAATTCCAGTACAAATACATTCTCCTTTGCTCCCTGTTTTATGTAATCAATAAAATCAATCAATAAAAAACATAGTTGTAAGTTAGACAAAAGCCAGTCTCCTTGTTCTGATAACAATCACTGTCAGATACTAATGAAATGTTATGAAATTATACCTAAAATGATAATATAATCTATACATGGAATAATTATCTTTTAATCCTAACTTATTGTAAGCATACCATGTCTTGCATCTTTGTCAGTTTTTATACAAAAAAATGGTCAAGGTCAAAAGATTTCTGGAACTACTTGTTATCTGATGAACATATTTGTCTGGGGAAAAGTGCAGATGGTTAAAGCCCTTCTTGTATCCATTAACCACATAAATGAAAACTAATTAGAAAGGAATTAATGCCCTATACAGCAGATGGTAAATTAGGTAGTTCTAGTTTAGAGTCTGTAAAACATCTAGATTTAACTGATCAAGTTCTTTCTAACAGGCCTCTTATAGAAATAAGATTTATCCAACAATGGATAAGTTTTAGCAGAGTTAAAAAAAAAAAAAAAGTGGTAGTAGTTTACACACATTTTGAAGAATGCCCTTAATTGTCTTAAAAATAATATCCTGACAGGAAAAAAGGTCTAAAGACCAGCAAAAATGCTTATGGCTACCTTATAGAAATAACTTAATATACTAGGGCTCTTCAGACTGAAAATGAGATTACTTTGGGGAAGGAGGTTTGCTAGATTTCTATAAAAACTTGATTGGCATGAAGTGGCTACAAAAGGATAGACAAGAATTGGGGGCCATCAAAAGGAACTAGGTTCAAAACAGGAAAGAATGAAATGTTTCTTCATGAAAAGGGTAACAAATGTATGGAAGTCCTTGCCAAAAGACAAAAAATTAATGTGGATGTCCCCATGAAGGTTTTTGCATCTTAAGGCACCTAAATTACCATGTATAAAGTGTTAGGTATAAAGTTCATTACTTGAGACTTCCCTGCCAATAAAGTGATGACAGAATGGGAACTACTGAAGCAAAAATGTGATAGTTCTGCCATAGCAACAGGATGATGGTGTGACAGTCTGTGAACAGAGTGCCAACTGGTGTGCAGCTGGGACAAGAACTGTCATTTGGACTAATGATATGGGGAAGTAGTCCCAAAGGGGAAATCCACCTTTCACATATCCCCCTATCCAGGGTATGGCACCAATGCACTGTGAGAGGGATGACTGACACCAGGAATGGCCAACCCTGAGAGGTGCCAGGACCTGCAGATTGTGGTCAGACAACAGCTGTTGTCCCACTGAAAGGAGGACCCAGGAGGAATCACAATGCACAATCCCACATGACACCTGCCAGGTACCCAATGCGTACTTGATCAGAGGGTGCACTTGCAGGGATCCACAAGGGATTGTTGCTTGGGCAGAGATGTCTAAGAATATCTGCATTGCATGTATGTGATGAGTGAAGGTGGTTGGGAATCATTCCCTTCTTTGCTGCAGACTTTTTTCCCATATAAACAATTAAACAATTATATGTGAACAGGAATGTTTCATATAATCCGTTGTGCTCTCCACAGCAATGGTTCAGAGGGAGAAAAAACAGCACCTGGAAGAGTAAACTTTTGAAGATTACTAAAACAGAAAAAAAAAAAATGTATCAGGCTCAGGAAATTCCCAGAGCTGAAAACTGTTGGACATTTGGAAAGAATTATAAATGCCTTTCTTGTTAATAGTCTTCTGTAAGCATCTGCACACAATCATTGTGAGACACAGGATATTGAGCTAGATGGAGCCTTGATGTGAAGCCAAAATAGCCATTCCTATATTTGTCAAAGAGAAAAAATATTAGCCGATTTCATGCAACACTGATCTCTGAATGACGAAGTACACTTAACTTGTTAATAAATCTGCCATGAAATTATCCATGAAACCTGCCAATATTTCTATCAAGAAAAGAAAATTTGGAAACTAAGGTCACGCAGAAAGTGAAGTAGAATGTCCTCAACACAATACTCCCTTAATATAAACCAGTGAATTTTGTGGATTATTACTTAACTATTGTGCATTATCTTATTTATGTATAGTGGGTTTTGTATCACCTTACTTTGAACACCAGTGTTGAAGCGTGTAGGCAAATGACTAGACCTTGGCCTGAAGCTTAGCTAACTGAACATCTCATGAGAAACTTTTTGACTTGACACGAAAAAACTGCTGGCCATGATACATAACAGAGCAAGAAGCTGAAAAAAGTTACAGATAGCTCCATGAGGGATGGGTGAATCTCAGAGGTGGTTAAAGAGGAGTTGTGCAAAATGGCCAAATGTTACAGGCAGCTGAAGGGAAGTATTGGAGACCTTTGAAAGGCCAACAGTGCCCCAGTATCTACATGAGTGATACCATGTAAGGAAGAGATGATCCAGGTAAAGGTGTTGGAATTCACCAATTCTGAGTATGTTTACTGGGCAGAAACAAGGGCAGAGAAAGGGAAGGATCAAGGTTGTCCTTCACAACATGGTGCAAAGGGGAATAAAATGGCTGGTTTTGTACAAGCAAGCCACTGGTCTGTATGGACTGAGCCCTGTGCAGTATCACCACTCTCTGTCCTGTCCTATGAGTGGGTATACTCTGATCTACAAGCAGGAGCAAACAGACCTAGAGGAAAAATACAATAAGGTGTAAAGTCTACCAGATTCAGCTTTCCCCAGTGATGTGAGTGGCTATAAAAGTGGCCTGGTTAAAAGGGGAAAATTACTGAACAGAAAAAAATGTCTGCTGAAAATACGGACAGAGAAATTGCCTGCCAGCCCCAGAGCTGTGAGCCTGGGAACTAGGGCTGGGAACCAGAAGCATCCTTGAAAAGTGCAGCTGGCATCTTTGAAGTACAGCTGGGTACCTAGAAACCAAAGACATCCTAAGATACTTTGATACGTATAAAATCAAGAAACTGTAATTGCAACCTATCATCTGAAAAAGTGGAAACACTCAGGGAAAATAAAATTGGTCTGAAAGAATAGAAAACATCATCACCTCTTGTCTGGTACAGGTGAAAAATACAAATTAATGTCATCTATTGGCTTTTCAAAGTGCTGGTGCCCTGAGCCCTCTTATGTCTCGATGTAAAAAGGACTTAATTTTTATCCAAAATGTAGCCTCTTTCTTTCAGAACTCCCCACGCTGCTTTTCCTTTCCTCAACAGGCTGAATTCTCCACATTTCTACAAGATCTTGGACCCTCACCAGGCACACCTGGCAGACTCCAGACCCTATGACACACATCACCTTTGAAGTGAGACTCTGCTGTTTTACTGGTCCCTCTCTGGGTCCACTTCTGGGGTCAATTCATTTTGTTGTCCCACCTCTGAAATTGTTGAGCCCCCCTCTGGAATTGTTTTTTCCTCAGCTTCAGGGTGGTTTGGCCCCTTCTGAAATCTGTGTAATTCACTTGATACTGTTATTGTATATATTCATACAAGTCATCCATTACAGCTATATCTGCTGCTTTATTGTTGATAAGTTGCTTCACTAATTATAAGTTTATAGTGACCTGTAATGGTACATACCTACTTTGTTGTTGCTGTTATTGGTTGCTACGGTATTATTGATTTCTGCTATTATTGACTGCTTCCATACTACTGATTGATACTATATTACCAATTGCTGATAATAATTTTTAATAGCTTGATATATATATATACACACTCTATTAATCATAGGTATACTTGCTAGTGGTGCTTTGAGGGATATTTGTGATAATCTGTAATAAAGTAGAGAAATTGAGAGGATAAATCCTCCCTGTCTTTGTGTATTACAGAATCCTACAAACCCACAGTTATGATCTCTACACATCTGCAGACTGAATAACCCTTTTGGTCATGACACCCAGCCAAATAACAATCCCCAGCTCCAAGGAGAGTCAATACGTTGTCCCTGCAGCCCAAAGCCTGGAGGGTACCATTCCTTCTCCTGAGCTCTATCTGTGATGAAGAGTCACAAGTACCGGGGAATGATCCCTCTGGCCCCTTGCTGCCACTGCTGTTGGTAGCAAAATTTCTGGGCTTCTTTTGTAATCCATGGTGCACAAAAATGACCTGTTAACCATTTAAGGATCAGCTAATCTCCAATTTACCAGGTGAATAGGTATGTGTCATATCATCTCGTGTTGTGTCTTGTCATGTCCTATTCTCATTACTGTCCCTGTACTCCAGAAGGTGATCAGAAGCATGATACTCCCAGATCAGTAATGAGTGAAAATGTCTGAATGTATAGACCTTTTTCCGATCATGAATTATGCAGCTGGCTACAGAAGACTTTAGAAGCTACCAGAAGCTGGTAGCTGTTTTTACTAAATACAGAAAACTGGATTTAAGAAAAACCAATAAAAATTAAACCAAAATGTGAATTAAAGCATAAACAAGCCAACCCCCCCCCTTCAAAAAAACGCATTTTTAATAATATTATACTATGCAATATATTTTTAATATATTTCTTAAATATGCTCAGTACTCAGTTGCGGTGATAGTTTAGAGAGCTATGCCATTGCACACTGATGCAATTTTCACTAACCTTTGTTATATATGCAGCTCTAGATCTACTTTACTCTGCAGGTTCACAACAGTGTTATTTGACCCAGAGAGTGGTCACCCAACTATACTGTGCTAACGGGAGGTCTAAAGCCTTTTTACTTCCCTTCCCTTTTATATTCCTCCTACAGGAGCTATTCCATCCTATATATTATGCTCATAGCAACATATGTCAATAGTTAGTAGTGGTGTATACAACTGATTGAGACAGGGCCTTTTTCATGTGTGTATCTGTGTTTGCCTGGACCTGGTAAACTAGGCATAATTTCAGCATATTGCAGTTTGTCTGAAGCTCTTAACATCAGCAGTGGCACGAACCTGTAACCTGATGGTTAAGTCATGCTGATTGAACTATGGTTATCATCTTCACAGAAGCTTTTCAGTCTTTTCTTCAAAGCTGAAGTTATAACAATTGGCTTTTTAATTCGACAGATTCAGTCCTCCACTTTTGTTCTGGTTTTGGCTGGGATAGAGTGCATTTTTTCATAGTAGCTTCTATGGTGCTATATTTTCGATTTGTGACAAAAGCAATTTTGATAACACAGGGATGTTTTAGCTATTGCTACTGCTTACACAGCATCAAGACCTTTTCTGCTTCTCATGCTGCCCCACCAGAAAGTAGGCTGGGGGTGCACAAGAAGCTGGGAGGGGACACCGCTGGGACAGCTGACCCCAACTAACCAAAGGGATATCCCGTGCCATATAATGTCATACTCAGCAATAAAAGCTGGGAAAAGAAAGAGGAAGAGGGGGATGCTCAGAGTAATGGTGTTTGTCTTACCAAATAACCGTTATGGACGGTGGAGCCCTGCTTTTCTGGAGATGGCTGGATACCTGCTTGCCAATGGGAACTATTGAATCAATTCCTCATTTTGCTTTTCTTGTGTGCACGGCTTTTGTTTTACCTGTTGAACTGTTTTTATCTCAGTCCATGAGTTTTCTCACTTTTACCCTTCCAATTCACCCCCACACCCCACTGTGGGGGAGTGAGCGAGCGACTGCATGAGGCATAGCTGCCGACCAGGGTTAAACCACAACAACTCTATATAAAGTGATTTCTTTGAGGTCCTGATGTTTCAATGGTACATTTAAAATCACATGGATTAAGCCCTTATTTCATTCCATAGATTGTAATTGAATTACGCATGTGGTAAATATTCCATGTTTCTTTTCTTAATAGAAGCAATTGTCCTTATAAATAGAAAAACAGCTATAAGAGCAGTTTTAGCACTCTTAAATGGCCTAAAAGTTGTCAATTACCACATGTAGACTTTAAACACTGAAACTGTCATCCCGAGGCTTTTCATATTGATTCTTCATTGCTGCTAAATCCTTACTTGCAGGAAAAATCATTGAACCTCTCAAATAAAACTGTTTTTTTCTTTACATTACCATGAGAGTTTCTGAAACAGAAACTTAATCCATTTCAATACTGCAGTAGCACTTAAGTTGAAAATTCAAATTAAGTCCCTGGAAAATGAAACCCAAAGAAGTTCTGGATCATGGCATCCATAAAGATTATTTTACTAATATTAAAATATAATTTTCATGACTTTTCAAACTGCAGAGAAATCTTTGCACAATAAAGTAAGTTTTAGGTCAATCAGAATCATGGGAGCCAAGTTTCCTTACTGTCATTTTTAATGGATTTTAAAACAATGAGAATGATATTTGGATAATCATACTGTTGAATTCACTCTACTATGAAGTCAATTACAGAATTTAACCATTTGTAATATATCAGTTGCTTACTCTCTGCTACCACTTGTCTGTGTCTTTCTCCCTATCCCTCGAAGATAAAATATCCATGGTTCTTCCAAGACTGAAAGCCCTCATTCTAACTGAGAATTTTTTTTTCTTTAATTTTTCTTTTAGAAAATGATTTTTTCCATCATTGGTCCACACCCTGTTGTTGTTTTTCTTTCTCACCTGTGTTCCCATTGCCTTTATTCTTTGTGTCACATTTTTTTTTTGTTTAGACAGATAGTACTTAAGCTCAGCATCTGCTACAGTCATGAACTCTTTCAGTGATCACAAGCTGTCAAACAGAGCCATCTTAAGTGCCTTGCCTACCAATATTAACTGTAATTTGCTGTGAACATTGTCTGTATATAAGGTAGATGAGAGAAATACACTCTGTCATCTTATGTCACCCAAAATAAGGATTTTTATGCCTTAACTGAAACACTGTCACATTACACAAGGTGACGTCTTCTGAAGCAGGTACAGATCTTGGAGACTGGACAATGAACACTTGCTACCTTCATAGTAAGAATGCAGTCCATCACTTGTGAGAAAGAAGTACACATTTTGCATGCTTGTTTATTAGCTTTTTGGTTTGGATCAGGAACCAATCTCTTGATTTTCCGGATTAGTCTGCAGAGTGATCTTGGAGTGTATGAACTCAATTCTCTTAAGATGAAACTTCGCTGGAAGGTGTGCTCTGTCCTAATGAACTACAATTGCAAAAACAGAGTTAATTTTTTTTTCATCATTTTTCCGTTTTTTTTCCTCTCTCTTCTTTTCTCTGTCCATGTGTTAAGTTTCTGTCTTTATGTCTCCCTGATAGTCTAACCTTAGTATTTTAGCTTCAGCTGTGCTTTCTTTGGCTTGTTCTGATTCTTGACACATTAACATTAACTTACCCGGTTGCCAAGTTTGTTGCTTGGAAGGCATTTTGAAAGCATGTTCTACTTTTATGTTACCAACTACCTTGTTGTTTAGTGGATAAGACCTCTAAAATTACAAATTTAATAGTTTCTTTTTTAAAATTTTAATCTCTTACAAACTTCTCTGTATTTCCTTTACTTCTTCAATTTTTAAAATCCACATAAATTTCTCTCCAGTGTTCTAATGACATGGTGACCCTTAAGCTTTTTCATTATTTCTTATTTTTTACCTTTGCTTTCTCGTTATCTATATTATACACATGCATTAAATCTGATGCACATTATACCTTTCTTACTCCTTTCCCTACTCTTTCATTTTCATAAAGTAAAGTAAAGAATTTCTTCATAATATCTAATCTAAGTCTACCCTCTTCCAGTTTAAAACCATTACTCCTTGTCCTGTCACTACACTCCCTGATAAAGTTCCTCCCCATATTTCCTGTAGGCCCCCCTTCAGATACTGGAAAGCTGCAATAAGGTCTCCTCAGAGCCTTCTCTTCTCCAGGCTGAACAACCCTAACTGTCTCAGCCTGTTTTCATAGGAAAGGTGCTCCAGCCCTCTGATCATCTTCACAGCCCTTCTCTGGACCCGCTCCAACAGGTCCATGCCCTTCTTATGTTGGATGCATTAGTTCATCTGAGGTCTCACCAGAGCAGAATAGAGGGGCAGAATCACCTCCCTCGACCTGCTGGCCACACTTCTTTTGATGAAGGCCAAAATATAGTTGGCTTTCACAGCACATTGCTGGCTGATGTTGAGCTTTTCATCAACCAACACCCTCAAGGCCTTCTCCTCAGGGCTGCTCTCAATCCATTCTCCACTCAGCTGGTATTTGTGCTTGGGATCGCCCCGACCCACATGCAGGACTTTTTACTTGGCCTTGTTGAACTTCACGAGGTTGGCATGGGCCCACCTCTCAAGCCTGTCCAGGTCACTCTGGATTACATCCCTTCACTCCAGCGTGTCGACGGCTGGCAAACTTGCTGAGGGTGCACTCAATCCCAACATCCGTGTCACAGACAAAGATGTTAAGCAGCACCAGTCCCAGTACAGAATCCTGAGGTACGCTGCTCATCACTGGTCAACACTTAGGCATGGAGCCGTTGACGGCACATCTGTGAGTGTGGCCATCCAGACAGTTCCTTTTCCACTGAGTGGTCCATCCACCAAATCCATGTCTCTCTAACTTAGAGACAAGGATATCGTGCAGGAAAGTATCAAATGCTTTGCACAAGTCCAGGCAGATGATGTCAGTTGCTGTTCTCCTACCTATCAATTCTGTAACCCCATCATAGAAAGCCACCAAATTTGTCAGACACAATTTGCCCTTAATGAAGCCATGTTGGCTGTCACCAATCACCTTCTTTTTTTCCATGTGCCTGAGCAGTGTTTCCAGGAGGATCTTCTCCTTGATGCTGCACGGCTCAGACATGAGACTGACTAGTCTGTAGTTCCCCAGGTCCTCCTTTTTTTCTTTTTTAAAAATGGAGGTTATGTTTCCCCTTTTCCAGTCAGCAGGAACTTCACAGGACTGCCATGACTTCTTAAATATGATGGATAGTGGCAACTTTATCTGCCAGCTCCCCTAGGACCTGCAGATGTATCTTACAAGGTTCCATGGACTTGCGCACCTTCAGGTTTCTTAGATGGTCTCAAACCTGGTCTTCTCCTACAGTCTGCAGTTCCTCATTCTCCCGGTCCCTGCCTTTGCCTTCTGGGACTTGGGTACTGTGGCTAGAGCACTTGCTGGTGAAGACTGAGACAAAAAAGTGGTCGAGTACCTCAGCCTTCTTCATAACCTGGGTAACCAGGGCTCCTGTTTCCTTCTGGAGAGGGCCCACATTTTCCATAGTCTTCCCTTTATCACTGACGTACCTGTAGAAGTTTTTCTTATTGCCCTTGAAATCCCTGGCCAGATTTATCTCTATCCGGGCTTTAGTTTTCCTAACCTGATCCCTAGCTGCTCGAACAATTTCTCTGTATTCCTCCCAGGCTACCTTTCTTTGCTTCCACCCTCTGTAGGCTTCCTTTTTTTCTGTTTCAGACTGTCCAGGAGCTCCTTATTCATCCATATAGACCTCCCAGCATTTTTGCCTAATTTCCTTTTTGTTGGGGTGCATGGCTCCTGAGCATGGAGGGGGTGATCCTAGAATAGTAACCAGCTTTCCTGGGCCCCTCTTCCCTCCAGGGTTTTATTCCATGGTACTCTACCAAGTAAATCCCTGAAGAGGCAAAAGTCTGCCCTCCTGAATTCCAGGGTAGTGAACTTGCTGTACCCTGTCCCCGCCTCCCTAAGGATATTGAATTCCACCATCTCATGTTCACTACAGCCAAGGCTGACCTTGATCTTTACATTCTCTAACAGACTCTTGGAAGAGAGTTGCCTATTACTATCACCCATTGCTTTTTCTTAGTTGTGCTGGTTATTATACGGGGAGCAGATTGACCTGCCTTACTTGGGTAGAGCATCTCTCCTGATGTGTCTGGTCTTTCCTATTCAGCTTGCAGAGCAGTGAAGCAGTTCTGCAAGGGCACCTCAGGCTTCAGGGGAAGTGTCTTCCTCCTGCTGGTCCTTACTTCCACTCTTCTGCATCACTGGCCCTGCTCCCTTCTGTGTGTGCTGATGGGGGAGTTTTTGGGTTTTTGGCCATGGGCTGTGGGTCCAATGCAGACTGTGCTTGAAAACAGCTATCTAACTCCTTCTCAGCCTCTGTGATGCTACGCAGCTTCCTCACTGCCTCCTGCAGCTCAGATACCTGCTGCAGGAGGTCCTCAACTGGGGTACACCTTTTGCAGGCAGGTACACCTTTCGCAGGAGAAAGGTCGAGGTACTTCCTGCAGTCTGAGTTCTGCACTGCAGCCTCTCCCTTCAGCAGCTCCATCTGGGTGGAGGCATTGGCCACCACTGGTTCAGATGGTTCAGACCCCCCAGACAGAGCTTCAGCCTTTGCTCTTCGACAAGTGTCCACCATTCTGCCTTGAGGGTCAGGAAGGATGATTACCCTTGACCTGTGCAGGTAGTCACAGACCTGTTCAGATAGTCACAGAACAGTGCCCAGTTTCTGGGTTATGTGTACTTCAAGTCTCCCACTTGGCCAATGGAATGCCCCTCCTTTGAAGAGGTGCCCTTCCTGTGCTCCCTTCCATGTGAACTGCCACACAAACTGCTGCACCATGTCCTGGCTAATGTGCCACACAGTGCTCAGTCATCCTCACAGTAAAAAAGTGTTTCTTGATGTTCAGAGGGCGCACGCTGTATTTCAGTTTGTGCCCATTGCTTCTGGCCCTGTCACTGGGCACCACCAAAAAAGAGCATGGCTCCATTTTCTTTGCGCCCCCCCCTTCAGATATTTGTACACATTGATAAGATCCTCCTTGAGTCTTACCTTTTCTAGAGTTAACTGTCCCAGATCTCTCAGCCTTTCTTCATGTGAGAGATGCTTCAATCTTTTAATGACCTTCATGGCCCTTCAATGAACTCTCTCCAGTATATCTATACCTCTCTGGTAGGAGCCCAGACCTGGACACAGTACTCCAGGTGGGGCCTCATCAGTGCTGGATGGAGGGGAAGGACCACCTCACTCAACATGCTGGCAACATTTCTTATTATGTGGAGAATACCATTAACCTTCTTTGCTGCAAGGGCACATCGCTGGCTCATGTTTAACTTGGTGTACACCAGGGCCTTTTCTGCAAAGCTGTTTTCCAGCTGATCAGCCCCCAGGTCATACTGGGAGTGCGGAACTTTGCATTTCCTGTTTTTGAACTTCATAGGGTTCCTGTTAGCCTATTTCTCCAACTTTTTGAGGCCCCCCTGGATGACAGCACAAACCTGTGGCATATCATTCACTCCTCCCAGGTTGGCACCATCTCCAAATTCACTGAAGGCACACCGCTCCATCATCCAGATCATTAATCAAGATGTCGGACAGGATTACATCCGTTATTGACCCCTGCGATATACTGTTAATTGCTGGCCTCCAACTATACTTCATGCCACTGATCACCACCCTCTAGGTGCTGCTGTTGAGCCACTTTTCAATCCATTTCACCATCTGCTTTTTTGATGGGTGTGTTACTAGATTTTGTTTTAAATGTGGGATTCTGGCCAGTCACATAGCACCTTAAGATATCTACAACTTTGGCATCTACAATCTCAGTGATCTACAGCAATTTGGGAATTTGTGAAAATGAATAGGAAAGTTTATGATGCAATTCACCTGAAATATTTAAGATATTAATCTTAGGAAAAATCAATTGCTACTATGATGGTTTTACTTCTATCTTTTGAAAGAAAGAAATCTGGATTAATAACATTTCACAGTGCCTTACGTGACTTCACCTTTGTAATACTAAGTGTCTCTGCTTGCATTTCTGTAAACCTGCTTTTCATTGGCTCTGTAACTGTTGACCTAAGCATTAGTGTCAATGTTTCTCCAAAGCATTTGTGGTAGCATTTTTTCCCTTTTTTTCTGTCAGGCTGCTGGGTTTTGGCCATCCCAGCCCTCTTACTGTGGTTGTGCCAGATTCTCATGGGAGAATTTTTGTAGTAGGAAGCAGTATTAGAATCATCTCTGCCCCACCCTCACTGGTTTTGGAGCTTTTAGTTTATATTAGATGAAACCATATGTTACTAAATAACAAAGCGGATAATGGTCATTTAAATACCAACTAAGTATTAGCCAACGATACACCTGCACAAAGCGTAGCAACCTACCAGCATGCAACACTTGGACCTGAGTAAGCATGTTTCAGTCAGCACTAACAGCATCATAAACAGAACAACCCATGAGGAATTTGAGCAGATCCTGATGGAAATATATAATGCTATGGAAAAAGCATGGTGAACATCATCTTTACCATGTGTTGCATGAGAGAGAGGGGGGACTCCGTCGCTGTTTTTCCTGACCAGCCACAGTAGAGAGTTTTCCCTTTCTCCTCTCCTCTCCTCTCCTCTCCTCTCCTCTCCTCTCCTCTCCTCTCCTCGCCTCGTCTTTTTAACAGACTGTGGCACTTTCCCATTTAAATTCATTGAACTTAAAGTCAGAAGGAAGAATTCATATCATTATATATATCTTGGACATATGTTGAAGATGTCAAATCCTGATTTAAAGGTTTCAGGTGACACAAATAATTTTCCTCTAATATTTATTGCACCATGTTACAAAACGTGAATATCCTATTTGTGAATTGAATTTATCTAGCTTCAGAATGGACTACAGGTTTAGTTAAACCTCGCTACTATGTTAAATTGAGAAGGACTGAGGTTTTCAAATGAGAGAATGTATTGAGATGATAATATGGAAAGACACATCCACTGCAAGAATACTGACCAAGTATATAACAAAGTAAGTTTGCAGCACTTTCAAAATAGTTGACACGTCTTTTTTCTAATAAGAGTTCGTATTTCATTCATGGCTGTAGGATTCTTGCTTCATATTCTTCTGAGAGTCCAAAAATGCAAAAAAAAAAAAAAAAAAAANATAGCACTAAATTAAAAAGATTGTGACAATCTCTATGCTTTATGGACATCATCCAGCAGGGTAGTTAAACCTGTGGTTAAGTGCTTTGTTGGATGAGGGCCTAGCAACCTGTGAGGGAACTTTGGATTTTTTCCAAAACAGCTAATAGGTTTGCCCCTTGGCCATAGTGATGTTGTTCGCTGAATATGTCATAAGATGTATTAGGGAAGCAAAAAAGCTGAGGATGTTAAAATGTATCTCATGATTTTGCTCTGAATATCACAATAAAGGAAGGTTAAAAGAAGCAGAAAAATAATGCCCAAAACATAGAATTCAAACTAAACACTGAGCTGATAATTTTCAGAAATACTTTAAACTAAGGAATTGCTAGATGCCTCAAAAATGTAGTGACTTTGGGGAATTTAAGGAAATGCAGTACCTTGCAGCTTTAGCATTACATTACATAAGATCCAAAATAGAATGGAAAAATGTGTATCAATATTCAGTATGCCTCAGACCACCCACATCTGTATCTGAAAATTTGCTGACCTAGAAACAGGTTAAATTCCCCAATCAAAATTCACCTAATGTCTCTGAAGTCATATAGATGAGTTTCATAGAAGGCTTCTACACTTCATTAAAAGAAAAAGTGCCCAAAAGGAAATTTCTTCTATCCTAAGACACTTTTTTCTGATCGATAACACTTTGGAATTGTCTTTCTCACTCTATTGATTATGACACAAATATAAATGACCTGTTTTGATGAGGCATCCAAATTTTAGACAGTTGAAATGATGTGAGATTAATATTAATCTTACAGTATCATATTTTTAGACAGTAAATATACTTTTTCTTCCTTATCCACAAAGTATTGAAAAGTATTTTATAGCTTTATACCTAATATGTTTGTGATATGCGTGGATTTGTATCTTTCCATTTTCTCTTTTCATTTTCATTATAATGTTATGAAAGTTCCGATATACCTTATTTTACAAAACACTGTGAAAAATTTCAAATGGATACTCTGATAATTGCACTCATATATAAGAACTTGCAAAAAACCTCACAGAGTGCAAAAGTGCACACATATGCACGATTACAAAATTATTAACATTTAACTCTGTATTTTCCAAATAGCATTAATGTTATCAGTATGACAAGGTAATTTTGATCAAAAAATCTGATAATATTTCTTGTAAAATATAACTGAATAAAAATGTCCATATATTAGATACCAGCATCCCTCAAAGTACGTGCCCATATTTATTAGCAATGTCTCTGCCAATATCCTATTTTCTTGTTGTCATTGGGAATCCCTGTAGATATACAGGCCTGCAGCCACAGTTTCAGCTCTCTGTCACTTCAGGCCATGCAGATTCAGTATCATGCAGATACAAACTAGCACACCTCAAACCATAACATATAATGTTTCCGTAGTCTCCTAATACTCTTGGGTTTTGATCACAACCAACAATATTCCTTTTGCAGAAAAAAAAGAACAAAAAAAAAAGTAAAAAAAAAGAAATAAGAAGTCTTTAAAAGCTTTAAAACCATAGTAAAACAAAATCACTCTGCATGGGCAGAATGGAGTAGCCCTATGAGACATTGCCTGTTCCTCCAATACAGGGTTTTTTCCATAGCAGGCATGAGAGAAGGATCAGTCAGGTCAGAAAATGTCACATACTCCATAGCACATCATAACACATCTGAAACCTGCACCTGTTGAGTCAAATTCTTTCAGATCCTTGCTATAAGTGTATCATTGTCTGCATAACTGAATGGAGGGGGTTCAATGAAATAGCAGGGAAGAAACTAAAAGCCAGGGAAATAAAAAGGAAATAAAAGAGAAGAAAAGGGAGAGCTATTTGAAAGGGTGCCAAGGGAAAGGCAGGGATGTAAAGGTGTCCAGTGTATCCAGACAAAAGACATTCACATTTCCTTGAACTCTGTATTCTTCACTATCTCAAGTGCCATGAGCACTTTTCTCAGCTGCATCCTCAATTATATAAAGACATTTTCCTACCACACAGCCTGCACCAACTTATTAATGGCCACCATTTATGTCTGTAGATAAGAGAAGCACCTTGTCTCAAGAAGTAAGTGAATGAATCATAGAATCACAGAATACCAGGTTGGAAGGGACTTCAAGGATCATCTGGTCCAACCTTTCTTGGCAAAAGCATGGTCTAGACGAGATGGCCCAGCACCCTGTCCGGATGAATCTTAAAAGCGTCCACTTTTGGGGAATCTATCCCTTCCCTGGGGAGATTATTCCAATGGCTGATTGTTCTCATTGTGAAAAAAATTTCTCTTGTCTCCAATCGGAATCTCTCCAGGAGTAACTTTTACCCATTACCTCTTGTCTTTTCCATGTCACTCCTTGTAAACAACGAGTCTCTATCTTCTTTGTAGCCACCCTTTAAATATTGGAACATGTCAATAAGGTCTCCCTTAAACCTTCTTTGGTCCCTTCCAACCTGATAGATCAATGCTTAGCAGGATCCCAGACTCCACAATATTATGATCACTGTGATCATTGTGAACACTACTGTTCCTTGTAATGATTGATACACTTGTGCATATGTGCATCATAGAAAATTGTACTTTGTATGCAGTATTAGGCCAACAGATTTTTGCGCTGATGCATTGACTTTCACAGAAAAAACAATTCAGCAACTCCACCAGTATATAGTACCCACAAAAGGTCATTACTCCAGTCAGCTTCTCTTCCCCCCTGGAGACTCTAGGCAGTCAGTTAAGCAGCAGTCCAGACCTGCTGTGCAGCGAGACATTGGCAGGTCTGCTTCAGGCACAAGGAAAACACTCAGCACTTCCTTACGGCTTCCCGACATATCTCCATTCACAGGATGAACAATACACAGCTATAAAACTGCTGCATGTCTCACACACTTCAAAACACTGCATTTGCCCTTTCTAAGAGGAAAAGTGCCATTCCAGGAGACCAAGAGAAACAAACTTGTTTGCTCATTATTGTAAGCAAAAAAGCTTTCTTGAATTCCTTGCCCATGTTGTCAATAATCTCATAACGAGCCTAAGCAAGCATGGGATCAGCAATTTTTTTTATTGAAGTATAATTCTTCATTCCTCATTTTAGAAGTGTTATGCTGTAGGTGGGCTTTTTCTGTAGTCGTGGCTATATCATAACTAAGAACAGCTGGCAATGAGGCAGCAAAATCTCAGCATGGGCCTATAGTGGCATGCAGTGTACCAGCTGCAAGATGCCTACATTCTGTGTGCTGGATTCCATATGATTATGCAAGAAAGAGAATACAAATATCTTTAAAAATGATACATCTACTATGTAAGAATAGATGATTACTACCCCTATACAGTCTACGAGTTAGTGTGTGGGTGGGGGAGGAGACAAAGACGTAGTAGCACAGATGTATCCCTGCCAAAACTAAAGTATTTCAGTATCAGTAGACATTTCGTTTTAGTTCATCACAGTTTTTAGTTTACTCACAGTATCAAGAGGGGAAAAAAAATTGGCTCATATCTAGAACTATAATTTAACATAAATATATTTAATCACATGTCATCACAGAAAAATACTTGCAGAAAATAATTCACAGTGTAAGGGGATGAATTTTCAGTCTTGGTTCACTGCACCATCTCACTTCATAATCTCATCTCTTATTAATAAGACAAACATATGTTTTCACTTTTAGGGAGCTATGTTTCACAGAAAAGATGACAATGCTGCACTTCGCAATTACTTTACTTCCTCTGAAAAGCTATGCTAAGCCAATCTTCATCTAATGAGTTTTCTTCACTTAACACCAGTTGCTGCTTTTTTCCTTTTCACTCCTCAATTTTTAACACTCAGCTAACTAAATATGGCAGGTAACAGCAGAGATTGATTCAGAAGGTTTGTTTTTTTTTTAAACACAGGCTATTTTTCTAAATTCATGCTTCAGAACAATCAATCTGAAATTACTGCTTCAGCATAATTATTTGTTTGGAGCAACAGCCATCCAATGCAATGGCCTCCTAGAGTAAGGACATTTCTAATTAAAAATTGTTTCTCAAGTCTGCCCTATGAAAGACCCAGATTTAAGGCAATTTGGCAAAGGGACCAAGCTTATAAGGCATAACTCATTAAAGTGATAAAGCTAATAATTCAAGGAATAAGATTAGAGGAAAACAAAACAAAACAAAAAAAACCAAACAAACACCTGCAACCATTATCAAAGGCGAGAGAAAAGAACAAATCAACTAGCAATTTATTAACTACTTCCATATTCTTATAACAACCTTACACTTGTCACGATGTACAGTCAGCTGAAAAACAGTATTGACAGCAAATGGAACCCCAAAGAACAACCCCTTATAGACAGATCACATCAATTAAGAATTTTCTTTTTCATGAGGACCTAATGCCATGAAATACATTGGGAGACTGTATATGGAGTTTACTCATTGTAATTAATAGCAGTCCAATAGTAAAAATTATGTAAGTAATATAAAAAGTGTTAGTTAATAATACCCTTAAAATTGCCATATATAATCTTCCTATCTTCTACCCTTTCTCTTCAATGTTATCTTTAGCATCCTAATGCTGAGTGAGAAGGTTTGGCCTTTATTAAGCAAAGAGGGGATTACACTGAGCAATGAGTGCCTGGTGGTCCTTGCTGGGAGGAGTCGGGTGTCCATGGTGGGTGTTGCCCCCTTGGACCAAGTGCAGCTCTTTCATTGCAGAGTGCTTATGCTTGGCTTTAGGAGGAGATGAACCTTCTGTTCCAGCATAGCACAAAATTCTTCACTTCTGAAAAAAAAATAACTGTATAGACGTATAGCCTCTTCAGATCTGTAATCAGATCTTCAGAAGAGATTCGTGCTCAGCAAAATGAGTAACTAAAGAAGATAAATGTGTGGGTAAAGAGGAATTCATGATGAAGGACTCTACTAGATAAGGACAGGACATAACGTGATAAACATCTGTTCAATAGTATCTAAAAAGCATCTGAATTATCTTGGACCCTTTTCATGGTATTCTGAGAACATTTGTACAAAAATAGCTGGAAATATTTTTCATTCTTACTATATAACCCTACACTTGTTCAAGTTCTGTAGCTGTGTGAATTGTAAATATCTAATGAAGTTGTATTATTATTATTGTCATGGCAACATATTCTTGCACAGACTAGACACTCATTTTACTTTTGTATGTTTTCATTATGACTTTTTGATATATATAGTTATAAAATAGTCATTAAATTGTCCAAGAAGAGTAATGGTTCATTTTTCTTGAATACACGTCTAGTACTTCTGATGTCTTAATACTGTGGGAAACACAAGCAAACAGATTTTTTATTTTCTCTTTTGCACATGTTGCAGATTTCAGTGCAGTGAAAAGGAAGAACAGCAGAATGCAGGCAGGCAAAATCAATATCTGGCAATTTTTTCTTTCCAAAATTACAAATATCATTGAATTATTAAACTGCTTTTTCTCCCTTTAAAAAACAACCACAAAACCTGAGTAAGGGAAGCTATGTCAATATGTCAGATCTCTTACCTGGCACCTTGAATTGCAAAAAAAACATAAAATTCTGAGAAACAAGGCCCAAAACTTGAACTCTGGCACTGTGTAAATGCTGGGACACTTTTCTAGAAGAAAAGTCTACCATTGTCACTCTATTTCTAACTGACAATGAGTTAAACTCTTTGCAAACAGTAGTCTCTGTATTTTACCTTTTTATCACCTCCTTCCTAAACTGGGTCTACCATAGTCAGCTACAGCTAAGGTACTTGAAAATTGCAGAATTTCAAAATTCATTAATTTTTAACTGAATGCACAGAACCACAGAATCACAGAATGGTTGAGGTTGGAAGGTCTTCTGGGCTCAAGTTCCCAGCTCAAGCAGGTCCACCTAGGGCCAGTTTCCGACAGCCATGTGCAGGCGGATTATGAAGATCTACAAGAAGTAAGACTCCACAACCTCCCTGGACAACCTGTGCCAGTGCTTAGTCACCCTCACAGTGAAAAAGTGTTTCTTGATGTTTAGGTGGTACATACTGTGTTTCAGTTTGTGCCCATTGCCTCTGGTTCTGTCACTGGGCACCACTGAAAAGAGCCTGGTTGCCTTTTCTTTGCACCCTCCCTTCAGATATTTGTACACATTGATAAAATCTCCCCTGAGGCATCTCCTCTCCAGCCTGCACAGTTCCAGCTCTCTCAGTATTCCCTCATGGGAGACATGCTGCAGTCCCTTAGAATTGAGGTACTTCAAGAGTACTGGAAACTCTTACTTGTATTCACTTGCATAGCTACGATCTCTTGCAGGACAGAAAAAAACTGAGGTGTTAACAATAAACTATGACCCACCCTCTGCATTGACTACAGCTCAATCTCATTTTTTTCAAAATATCTTCATGATACGTCTTTATGAGATCTGTAACAAGAACAATTTGACTTGAAATCTCTCTCTCGTGATATGGGAAAGGGATGTTCTTTGCACTTGTTTCACAGTCTTAAAAAGTTAAAAAAAAAATATTGCAAGCTGATAGTGTTGTTCAGTTTTAAATATTTAGTGTTGACCTCAATTTTTGGTTTCCCTTGCAGAAAGATAGTATGAAACAATAAATCAAACTATAAAGAGCATATATTGTTTTCATTTAATTTCCTTTAATACTTCAAGTGAAATTTAGCAGAAAATAATTTCAAAGTTTGATTTATTGGTGTTTAGTTAAACAGTAACTCCTGAAGTAGAGGAGCATGACACTATTAGAATGTATGCTCATTTTTGGAAGGCTGGGAGCGGCAATGCATTTAAAACCCAAATAAAAGTGACAGGGAATTATTTTCGCTTTCATTAAGCTTCAGTGTAGACTAAAACTATTATATAGAGACAAGCTTTTATATTACTAGAATATTGTCACTCAAAACAAATAATAAAACAGGACTATCAGAGATGTATAAAAGTAATCACACTATTTGTTACAGTCTGGCACTTCATTTCATAGGTACTTAATCAAACAAGCATTGTTAATACTGTCAGAATCAAAATACGTAAATGTAGGAAATTCTTATTAAAAAGGAAACCAATCACTTGTGATGACAAAAAAAGTCAGAAGTAACATATTAATTCCTTCTCTATAGATATCTAAAGTTATCTTTCTTTTTTTTTTGGTGCAGAACCTGTCCCAATGTCTAAAACACATTAAAACCAAAGAAATTTAATTTTGCCGTGAGACATCATCACCACATTATTCATAGATTCCTTTCAGGAGCTGTCAATCTTCCTTCACACTAAAGTTTCTTATATGGCACTGTACCGCTTTGCATTTATGTAATTCTAGCACAATGTGCCTGCTTTTGGTTCAGTCTTGCCCAGCACTGCAGTATATGCCAGCAATGTTAACTAAAGTAGTGATAATTATGATGAAAAGAATATGATACCTTACAGTATATCTGCCATTAAAAACACTTCACATGTACTTTGTCTACCCTTTTATTTGTTCATATATTTTAAGGGGCTTTTTTCTAGAATTGTTTAAACAAAAACACGGGACGGGGGGAGGGAAAACGGAAAAGGCAAAAGGGAAAAGGGAAAAGGAAGAGGAAAAGGGAAAAGGAAGAGGTAAAGGGAAAAGGAAGAGGCAAAGGGAAGAGGCAAAGGGAAGAGTGAAAGGGACAGAAAGGAAGGAAGGAAAGAGAGAAAGAAAGAAGAAACCTTGCTGATGAGTATACAAATAAATAATAATCTTAAAAAAATTAGAATTTAGCTTTAATATTGCAAAGTTTCCGGACTCTATGAAGAATTTATGAGACAGCAGAAGGTATAGTGAAGAATGCAGTAGAAGTAACTACTCAGTTCATTCTAGTAGCATGGAATACTTGCTATATGTCATCATGTGGAAAATCTAATCTTGGAAGGCACATTAACCTCTTCCTACTAGAACTTCTAGAAACACGTATCATAAATCAACAACAGGATGATTAATTGCTTTAGTCTTAAAAGTACAAGAGGATGGCAGGAAAGCTTAGGCTTGCGAGCCCAAAAGGATAATGGAAAGCAACACATTAGAGTTGAAATGGCTGGGACTGATCAACCCAATTAAAAAAAAAAAGTATACGTGTTTATAAAAAACAAATGCCATATTACTAGCCATTCTGATATGAAATAATGCAACTTTAACTCACTTGAATTCAGTTATTTACTTAAAGTTTTGACACTTGTAACTTTCTTTCAATGTGATGTTATTTTCAACCAGTACCTTATGTTTTATGAGCCAGGTGTTAGCAATCAGTCACTCATCACAACAGTCATAGAAAAAATAAAAGAAAATTAACAGCAGCAATTGAAACAAAGGCAAAATCATTATATTAGCAGCAATCAGGCGACATCTTTCTACAGTTTGCATAACCAAAAGCAGATGTATACTTCACATAGGCAATTAAAACAGATTTTAAATGTTTCAAAGTCTCACAGTTATGTCAGAGGTACAGGTAATATTCATAATATGTGAATGAGAAGAGATATATATTGCTTGTCATTGAAAGAATGGTAGCAGAGGAAGGGCAAACAGATGATCAGTAACAAACATAGAATCACAGAATAACTCACATTGGAAAAGACCTTTAAGGTAACTGAGTCCAACTGTAAACATCACACTGCAAGTTCCACCACTAAACCATGTCTCTAAGCACAACGTCTACACGTCTTTTAAATACCTCCATGGACCATGACTCAGCCACTTCCCTGGGCAGAATGTTCCAGTGCTTGATAACCCTTTAATTGAAGAAATTTGTTCCTAATATCTAATCTAAACCTCCCCTGGAGCAACTTCAGGCCAGTTCCTCTTGTCCTATCACTTTTTACTTGGGAGAAGAGATCATGACCCACCTCGTTACGACCTTTCAGGTAGTTGTATAGAGTGATAAGGTCTCCTCTGACCCTCCTTTCCTCCAAACTCAACAACCCCAGTTCCCTCAGATGTTCTTCATAAGACTTGTGCTCTAGACCCTTCACCAGCTTCATTGCTTTTCTTTGGAAATGCTCCAGCGCCTCAATGTCTTTGTTATAGTGAAGGGCCCAAAACTGAACACAATACTGTGTGGCCTCACCAATGCCAAATACAGAGAGACAATCCCTTCTCTCGTCCAGTTGGCCACACTGTTTCTGATATAAGCCAGGATGCTGTTGGCCTTCTTGGCCATCTGGGCACACTGCTGGCTCATACTCAGCTGGCTGTCAATCAACACCAACATAAAAGTATTGAGAATATAAAGTGCAGTGCTGTCAGACACTTCATGTCAGACTGACTGCAGTGATGCTACTCACCGTGGAATGTACAGAGTGGTATCATATAGCAGTCTATTTTAGGAAGTATTAGAAATGTAAAAAAATTACTTGAAATAACACAAAATTAACAAAGTGACCCAGTAAGATTCTGAACNCCTACTCACCGTGGAATGTACAGAGTGGTATCATATAGCCGTCTATTTTAGGAAGTATTAGAAATGTAAAAAAATTACTCGAAATAACACAAAATTAACAAAGTGACCCAGTAAGATTCTGAACTGCTTGATGCACTTTGCAGCGAATTTATAAAATACAGTCATCTAGAAATCTGTATTTCTCCTAAGCGTGAGAAAACAGAAGACATTAGTATTGAATTTGATAGCATAATTAGAAAGTGTAGTAAGAATCCTTATAATTTTTTAGTATAAACATTAAAATTAACACTATTGAGTATGATCCAGTGTTGGTGAAAATATGTGAATACATAGCTATTTCGCTACTGGGAAACATTATAAAGAAGAATATACCTGTATCGTACATTTTATGGAACATTTTGTTGTACATAAGTGCTAAATAAGAAGCTTCACACTCTACAAACAACAGGGGTGAATAGTAATATTCACAGGTCACAGTCCTTTTTTCTCTCATGATGGTTTAGTTAGGAGTTATTGTTTTCATTCTTTATAAAGGCATTGTAAAAGCAAACCAAGGAAAATGACAGGCGAAAAAGATCCATACTTTTTTTCTTTTGTGGCTTTCTACTTGTTGCTCATGAAACAATTTCTTCTAGTCTCGTTACAGTCTTAATCAGTTCTCTTGTAACTTCTCACCTACTACTTCTGTATGTTATTCGCACTTTTTACTTATGCCTTATTGATCTAGAAAGTATGCTAAGCACTTATGTAGGCTTCTCAAATGAATAAAATCATACTACTTTAAAAACACTGTGAAACAAGAGAATCAGTTCTTTTGACACGTACTTAATGTTTTTAGCCCTTTTGCAAGCAAATAAACTAATAAGATTTCTTAGTAAATCAACGTGTCAGTCAAATCAATGCATAGCTGATTTTATGTGAGTGGAGTGTTCAGATTAAAAAGTAGAATGCTTATAAACTGGGAAAAGGCAGAATTGAGACAAGCTATGTAGTCAAATTTTATCAGAGTAGCACACTTTTTCTTAACCCATCCTGTTGAAATACTATTCTGGAAGCATAATTACTTTCATATTTTGAGGTCAGTGAGCTTTTGCAGGGAATTCAGGAGATTTTCTAGGCCCTACCACTATAGTGCAGAGCAACTTCAGGAAAATCATATTTCAGTTTCTTTATCTGCAAGGTGGACAAGTGCTAGGTCAACCTCCATTGTAAACTGTTATGTGACTTGGTGCTGAAAGAATTATTAAAGGCATGCAGCAATTGGACAGCTATGCCTGAGTAAACAGCTAATAACTTTTACAATACAACAATCAATTAACCAAAAAAATAGAAAAAAAACCCATAAATCATCGTTCAAAATGAAAGAAATTGCTAACTTGCACATTGTAAATTTGATACTAGTGTCTTCTGTTTTCTCATGCTTAGAAAAAATAGATGACTATATTTTATACAATGTATTATGCAAGACTGTATTGCTCTATTTTATTAGACCACAGTTGGGAACTTTGAATTAATGATCTAACTATTTTTTTATTTCATGATCTAAACAAATATTTTGTTATCTTTCTACAAAGGGTGGAGAAAGACTGTATGGACACAGGCATCTCCTGTTGTGTAAGGAATATTATGAACATCTCCTTCATTATTGATAAGTACTCCTACCTGTCTTTGTCATCTGCAGGGGATCCAGTATTTTAGAGTAACATTTTGCTGCTTCTTTTCTAATGAACTTTTCATACAACTTTCATCATATAGTACATCACAGTTGGAACATGAAGATTGGGACAAATTAAAAGAAAATTCTGGATTTGCAACTTTGAAACAGAAACTTTTTTATACAGACCTACAATTTTCATTTTTTCCTGTGTAAGATTTTGCAACCATGTAGATGAAGCTAACCACATATGTTAAAGTTCTGATTTAACTTTTTAAATTTGTCTTTGCACAATTGATTTGCTTTCTGTGGTTATCAGGGATTAATATGTTCTTTTTTCAGATTAGAAGGGAAATTATTTTACTAAACTGACTTGGCTTCGTTGCTTGGATTTCAAGTTGTTGATGGTGTCCTGAGATTTAGCAGAGTGCTTCATTTCCAATAAATGTCATAATCATTATAGTTGCTTTTCATAGCTTTGATTGGAAATGCAATTAGGTTTATTTCCCCAAACTCATTGTCTTCTTTGTTTTATTTTGTTTGTTCTTGATATTTGCTTTCATTACTGAGTGTGTGTTCATTTAAAACAGATGTGAGCCACCGCAGAATAATATATTGCAACTTCATAGTCATTTTACTGCTTATTTCCATATTTTAATTGTAATACATAGTTGCTCATTTGTATATTGCTATACCAGTGAGAACACTGAGATTTTTAATAACATGTAAAATATTTATTGAACTAATACAATCTAAGCCTCTATTAAATGTGATGATGACAGTTTTACAAGATTAGAAAAACTGAACAAAATCACATCATTAGAATCATAATTTTAGATAGAGATTCATGATAACTGAACATGCCCTAAATCATACATGTCTATGGTTGGTTGTACCTCAAAAGGATGCATCAGTATATTATGTTCTGGCTGTAATTTAAAGAAATGCCTCAATAAATATTATCTTGGCAGAATTTGAAGAAAACTGTTCCAGAAACTCTTTCTCTACATGCACACATACCCAATCCATTTTAAAATGAATCATTTACTTTCTTTGACTGTTATATGTATGTGCATATTTTATATATATATATAAAAACACACTTAGGTAGGTAGAAAAATACAAACCACTTAAATAGTTAATTGTTAACAAATTCTTCACCCATAGAATCTGACTTATTGATTGTATCAATATCAGAGGTTTGGCATTAACATGTTGAAATTTGTACTGAAACAAATGTATTAAAGTCTACAATTTGTGAGGCAATGTAGAAAAATAAATATGCAAAAATTACCAAGACTGATAACATATTTGATAACAAAAAGAAAAAAATTAACATGTGCAAAGCCATTTAAAAATTAGCATGCAGCCATTACTTTAATAGACAGACTTTACAGTGTTCAGAGGAAAATTAAGGAAAATTATTATCAGAACTAGAATTCAAAATAAAATTGCATTTAAGAAGGTAAATTGTTTGTATAACTAGATAAATAGAATAGTATATTTAGCAGCAGCAGTAAAAACCATACTTGTTCTCTCTCTCTGGAATTTTATTCCATACACAAAATATCTTAATTAACTGGAGACTCCATTTTTCTACAGAACGGAGACTGGAAGCGATGGTCTTCTATGCCTTGTTATAAATTGACTTTGCATATCTAAAATCCTACAGTCAGTCTGAAAATTAAAACTTACATATAAATTTTCATTTAATTTTGAAATTATTAGGTACTCTGATTTAATGGTATATCTCATTTTTGTTAACTCTGTGTCTTCATTTTCTTATTCTACCTTGCAAAGTTCAGGAGAGTCTTCTATCATGGACTGCTGTCAGGATGTCTCAATTTTTTCACAAATTGCTTGCCACAGGCATGCTGTGTTAGCCCATGCTTTATTTAAATCATGAATTACATTTGATTTTTTTATAATAGAGAAGGGTAAATTGCTGTTTATTAGTATCTCTTGACATTTCCAGTCTATTTCCTGGTTATCCCTACAAAACCTTCCCATATCATCCATTTTGAATCTGGTGTCTTAGAAATATATCTGTATTTTCCCCTGAGATTGCATAAAATTTAAATGTTTAAGCATCATGTTTCCTCATACCTTTTCCCAGTGCTATTGACATAATATTTCTCTATCTGATTACAAAAAGAAACTGGAGATAATGTTTTGAAACCGGAGGTAATATTTTATCTCATTTATGTTTTCAGAGCTCATGCAGTTTATTCATGTATACAGCAGAAAAAGTAACAAACACTGTATGGAATAATATTTCCAAAATAATTATTTCACTGTGACAATAAATAGAATATGCTTTTTTGTTTGTTTTTTTAATGTATATTGTTTGAAATGGAAAAACACTGTGTTAGTAAAACTTCCTAATATATGGTTCTGAATTCTAAGTAGCATTTTTATTTTTTAAAATGTATGACTGAACAAGTTTTTCTTAAGTACTCTATGCTAGAAGACAAGCAAACAAATTTTGCTTCTGAGATTTTGACTTTTAATCAAAGTACTACAAGATATGGTTGACCTGTAATAATAGCCCAAAAAGATAAAACTTAAGGCAAGAATTTTTTTCATTTGCTTGGAATCAATAGTACCCTATTTATGAGACTGTAATCACTATAAGTGTAATGAATGAAAGCGGAACAAGATTAATGTCTATGAAATTTTGCCAAATTGTTCTGGAAGAATAGATGCATAGACAGGCAAACAATAAATAAGTAAAAGTATGAAGATTTTTAAAAAGTGTTATGTCTGAAAATTTCTAGAATTTCTAATTATCTTTCTCTAAGTGAGACCTTTGATGTTCTCTTCTTCAGTCACTTTTGGTTTTGTCTCAACCTGTTTCTACTCTGGTCCTAAGTGGTCCAAATTGCACCCACCACAGTGCAATGCTTGTAATGGAATTTATCCTGGGTAAAGATAGAGCTTGCATGCTGTATTTAGGGGCAATATAAGCAAGACCTCCAGGCTATCAGGTCCACTATATTCAGACACTTCCAGAGCATCATTCATGTTGTTCTATGAGATACGTTTAATACAGACATTTTGAAGCTCCCCCTGATGAGGTCTGTATCTCTTCATTAATTATGACTCTGATTAGATATTGAACTAGTAAGGGCCAAATTTAGATAGAATTAATTTCATGCTCCTCACAACCTGCTTTTATATACTGATCAATGAGAAAGCTAATTAAAAATTTAGAAGGTGTAGAGAGAAGCTCTGAGGATACAGAAGCAGCATGACAGGGTAATTCGAATTTGGAAACTTGGGGAGTAAAATTATTAAGGCAAATGGGAAACAGGAGTGTTGTATACAACTAAGTAACCTGAAACACTTTCACATTGAGACTCAAGGTTAGTAAAAAAAAAAAATTACCTTAATCTCTCCTCATTTTTCATTTATAAAATGGGGATAATAATATATCTCTATTCACGTAACAGTTTTGAAAATAAGTTGTGAAGCATATGCATACTGCCACAGTAACACTACAGGTACAAGCAGAAGAAACTTCCACTTCTGGAACAGGGTGTGAATAATGTGCAGTACATAAAGCATGAATTCACAAAAAGCTTTAACAAGAGATTATTTGATCAAATAACTAAATTCAACATCACGATATCTGTGTCAAGAACACAGAGACATGAGATTTCCACAGAGCATTTGATTTCTACCATTCTTAACTCAAGTACTTGACCTTGCAACTTGTATGAAATTTAAACAAATATATTCTGTGTGAATGTGAATGGTAGTTCACTCATGGTTGTATCTCTCCTTTATTTATTTCTATTTCATGACCCAAAATTGAATTTAATACTCTTCTTTCAAAGTACATTTTTCTCAGAACTTCGGGACTTTCCTGAAATTGTGCTGAAGCTCTGTCAGGAAAAACAGTATAAACTACAATGGTCCCACACCAAAGAACAACTGAAGTAGCTGAGTTCTAAGAAGCAGATTTGTCTGTACAGTTAGTTATCAGCATGAGGAGAGACATTTCATTTCTTGCACTCCGTAGGGGTGGTAAGTAATAAAATGGGGAAAAAAAAATCCATTAAAAGATAACAATTAGTGGCACATACCAAGAAGAATACCGGTAGTATAAAGTGGATTTGGGTAATATAATCCAAATTAAGAAAGTTATCTTGAAAATGTCCTCTAAATATTGAACAACTCCATACAGATTTAAAAAAAAAAATAAAAATCACCCAATCAACAGCAACAAAGAAATTTTGAATGTTCTGAGAGACACAATATCTTCACCTGTTCTACATATGCTACATCCAATTTTCCAGATTCTGTCATGTAAAAGGTACTAAACAGTGAGATATAAAGTAATGCTTGATATTATTTTTTGTTGTGATAAGTGAGGTTTAAGATAATAGCATAAGACTGAAAGCTTTGCCATTCCATGGACCTTGCGAAAAGAGAGTGATAATGAAATACAGTATGAAATCTGATGAAAGGCCTAAACCAAGGTTTCAAGAACTGGTACTGGTTTTGACTCCATAAAAAGATCTACTGTGATCTTAGACTGAAGAAGCAGCTTTGCAGAGGCCTGGTTTTGTTTTGCATTTGGGACTGCTCTTTTGATTGTCTGAATGGCTTGTGAACCATGTGGGACGCTCTGAGAATGAAGCTGTTGGATGCAGGAATACAAAATAGTAACCACCTTAGGCTGTATTCCTAAATCCTTTGGGGTTGGAACTGCAACTTGTAATTATCTTATTTTTCTCACAGTATGTGGTGCAACAGTTGATTATTTTTTTTCTTTTATTTTTCTGCAATCTGAAATAGGGCCACTCCATAAATTTAGGCCCATAGTGGAAAAGCACATACAAAAACTACCAGGAATTGAAACCCAGTATTATTTAGGCCATACACAGGAATCATTTGGGTAAATTTTCTGCATATATTCTTTCATGCGTGTGTGTATATAGAATAGAATCACTCTCAAGTTGGAAGGGACCCATAAGGATAACTGAGTCCAGCTCCCTGCCCTTCACAAGACTACCTAAAACTAAGCCATATGACTATTAGCGTTGTCCACATACTCCTTGAACTCTGACACGATCGGTAGCATGACCACTTCCCTGGGGAGCCTGTTCCAGTGAGCAACCACCCTCTCAGTGAAAAACCTTTTC
>RSEF01000002.1:99875193-99891321 GCA_003993805.1 Himantopus leucocephalus
AAAAAAAAAAAAAAAAAACCACCAAAAAAACCAAAACAAAAAAACTAAAACAAGAGGGGAGGAAGATGAGGAGGCGCCGCCGGTAGCCCCGAGCCCGCTCTGAGGAGACGCGGGCGTTCCCCTCGCCCCCACCTCTCCCCTCGCACCCAGCAACGCGTTGTGCGTACACAGCCGCCCCGCCACCGGCACCGGCACCAAACTCCTCACGGAGAGGCAAGCAGCGGTGCTCCGTGGCCGCTAAAGCCGCCTCGACCGCTCCTCCAGAGACTTTCCCAGTAAGCGAACACCCTCCCCCAGACCCCTTCCGGGGGCCGCGCAGGCGCAGCCCGCCCCCGTGCGCAGGTGAGGGAGCCGAGTCCGCATGCGCGCCGGCCAAGGGCGGGGGAGCGCGAGGTGGCGGCGGGGAGGGGGGGGGCAGGCTTAGTTCTGCGCCTGCGCGCCGGCCTGGGGCGCCGCGGCGGGCGCTCGGCGCGTGCGCACTGGCGGCCTGTCAGTCCCTTCCCGAGGGGCGGGCGGCAGCCGGTAAGTGGCGGCTGAGGCTCCGGCTCCGGCTGTGGCTCTGGCTCTTTCTGCCCCCGCCGCTGGCCTTCTGCTAGCGCTCCCCGGCCGGTGAGCGCCGCCCTGCCGGCTCCTGCCGGGCTAGCGCTGTTGGTAGCGACTCGAGGTCTGGCACAAGGGGGAAGCGGAGGGGGGCTGGGCCAGGCCGGGCCGGCCCGATCCGGGGATCCCCTCGGGATGGTGGGGCCGAAGCGGGTACTGAGGGATCCTCCGGCGCGGCCGCCGTCCGCGGGGCCCTGCCGGGCCTGAAGGAGCTCGGTGTGGTGGGGCTGCAAGCCTCGCCGGCGTGCCCGGCGGCAAGTCTCCGGCCTTTGCCCGGCAGGGACGGGCACCTGCGTCAATGCGAGTAATTCCAGCTGAGGCAGCTCCGTCGGGGAGCGCGGCCGGGAGGAGCCGGGCTGCCGTGGGGGGAGCTGGAGCTGCCAGCCGGGGGCTACCGCAGCTTCCGCCGGGCTTTGCTGTGAGGGATTGTGCCCCGCACCCGGGTGTCGCTGAGCACCGTTAGCCCAGAACCGCGTTTCTGGAGCGGGCAGGGGCCGTTCCCACCGAGGGCCGCGGTGTGGGCCGCCCTCTGTGAGCCTGTCCTTCCCGCTGGCTCCCTTCTCGGCTCCCAGCCGGTGCTTGAGTCCGGAGGAGGAGGAGGAGGGTGTGCTTGCAGCTGAAGTCTTTCCAAGACTGCTCTGGACTTCTTTTGTTCGCATCTTCCAGTGCATAGCTGTGAAGATGTTTGTGGTTTTGGCTAACAGGTTCTTTGTAAAGTTGGCATGGCTTCTTAAAGTTTGCACTTCGTTTTGAATGGTTAGTAGTTGTGCAACATCATCTCTACCTGAGCAAGTTAGTATGTAATCGGTTAGGAGATTACAGGATACTGACTGTAAACTTTGTTCATGTGCCTGGGTAGTAGCTGTGTGAGTTAAAGCTATCCTAACTGTGTTGAATGTATCCAGAGTTGTTAATAAAGGCTGTAATTAACCATAAAGCTGTCTACTGCAGATACCATTTCTGTAATAAACTAATATTTAAAAATAACTTTTAATTGTAGATACAGTCTTGATAACTTGGAAATGGATTGAGCTAAACAAAAACAGTGTATTCATTCAAAAGTGTGAGTGGTAGGAATAGGTTCTGCACCTTGAGATGTATCATAGGAAATCAAACCTCATTTGAAGTAAACAGGCCATTAGTAGAGAAGTGATGGGTATGGTTGCAAAGCTGAGGAGGTAAAGTAGGCCATGAGTTTACACTGTAGAAGTAACTCTGGAATAAGTGCATACTTACGCATGCAACTTTAGAAGATACTAGAGATACGGATCCTGAGGTAAAAGATGAAGGAACTTGAGATATAGACTTATGGTCTTACAGAGTAGCTCTTAGGCAACCCTTGCCTGGAATCTTTTTTAATGCTGTTAAGTTCTAAAATGACTAATTCCGATAATGCTGTACTAGGTCTGGCTCGGGTGGAGTTAACTTCCGTCATAGCAGCCGGTATGGTGCTGTGTTTTGGATTTGTGGCTAAAACAGTGTTGATAACACACCAGTGTTGTGGCTATTGCTGAAGGGTGCTTGCACAGCATGAAGGCTTTCTCTTTTTCCTACTCAGTCCTCTACTCCCTTTGAGTTAGTTGGGGGTGGGCAAGAGATTGGAAGGGAACACAGCCAGCACAGCTGGCCTAAACTAGCCAAAGGGATATTCCCTACCATATAATGTCATGCTCAGCAATAAAAAAAAAATAGGATAGAGGAAGAAGAAAGCAGGGGAGGTGGCTTCCAGGGTGACCATTATTTGGAGACTGGCTGGGGCACTGGTTGGCCTATGGTGGGTGGTGAGCAATTTCCTTTGCTTCACCTGGTTTTTTTTTGGTTTGTTTGATTTGGTTCAGGCATGTTTGTTTGTTTCCTCTTTCCTTTACCTATTAACTGCCTTTATTTTGACCCATGAGTTTTCTAGCTTTTGCTCTTCCACTTCTGTGCATCTGGTGCAGCTCTTCATCAGATCAGTAATTATTCTGTTGAGATTAAGGGATGCTTTGAAAGCAATACTTTCAGGGAATAATACGAATATGACAGACTATAATCTGTAGTCATGGCGGCAGAACCTAAAATGTTCTATTTGATTCCAAGAGTGAAGATGTAAACTGTTCCTTTCCATTTGGAAGGAATGAGGAATTCCAGGTGTGTTCCTTGGAGTTCTATGGACATCATGTTTTTGTGTCTTTGTTGCCTGGGATCTTCCCTGTCTTCTATTAGTAGCCAGTGAAGCTTGAGAGAACAGGTCTGGTTTGATGGCCAGCAAATTTTACCTTTTCTGCACTTTTAAATCTAATACTAGTTTGCATGCGTGTCTCAACTTCACTAGAAATTCCACTGGAGACTTAAGTGAAATACTTGATTAATATTTCCCTGCAGGCCTGCATTTCTGAAGGACTGATGCTGTGGGAAGAACTGAAAACAAAGAGTAGGCAATAAATAAAAAATAAAAAATCATCCATCAGAAGTGTAAATGGAAGTGTTTTATAGCTAAGTCTCTGGATTTGGAGCTTCCACAGCTATGTTCTTGACACTTTTGGTACCAAATTTCAGGTATTACAGGGGCACTATGGTTCTCTCAGCTTCACCAGATTCTAGTTCAGGAAGAGTTAGGATTTTTGCTTGGACTTACCACAAAATTTCCTTATAGTTATCTCATTCCTCTTTTAATAGACTACCCTACTTTAGCGTAAGATAGGATCTTTTTTTTTTTTTTTAAATTAAGATCTGCTGTTCTTTTTTTTGTTGTTCTCTTTTTTTTTGATATAAACTTACAGAGAGCAAGGTAAATGAAAAAATAGTAACCAGAGAACATTTCAGGTAAACTAATGAAACAGAGGTAAGTGACTTCAAATGTGATTCTTTTAGAATTCCCATTCCTACTGTTTGTAATGCTTTCTAGCGATGCTTCTGTCAAGTTGCGGTTTTTATTGCCAAAGTTAGTTCTCAAATTGTTAACTTTGAAATGACAAATAGCCATCAACTGAAAATATATTTTCTAAAAATGTCGTATTTCTTTTCAGTACTGTTAAATTATGAAGGCATTTTGAAGTCCTAATCAACAATGGAGGAAACAGATAGGGAAGCAGTTGCAACAGCTGTTCAGAGAGTAGCAGGAATGCTTCAGCGTCCTGATCAGCTGGATAAAGTGGAACAGTACCGCAGGAGGGAAGCTCGTAAGAAGGCTTCAGTAGAAGCTCGGCTCAAGGTACGAAGTTTGATAAACCTGAGTGTCCACGGTACAACATGAATGTACTTCCTATTTTTTTCCTTCTGTTTTTCTCTTCTACATTTTTACTCAGATAGTTTTAAACCACGGACTTTAGTTTTTGCTCTGTGTCTAAACCAGAAAATTTTCATCCTAAAGTAACACAAACTAATGCTGTATATCTTACTGAATTTTTATTCAAGTGTTTCAAGTGTTTTTAGGTCCTGTAATTTCTACAGTTTATCTATGGACAGCTACCCTTGTGCTGTGTAGCCTGTCCGCCAACAAACACATGTCTTAATGATTGAATACTGGACTTCTAACACAAAACTGATGCTTGCATTTGAAAAAGATCAGTCAGTTTAGTCTCTGACTTTTATATGCGTTTATGGAAGGTAGCTAAAATCTATCACATTCCTGTCTCTTGTGAAAGTGTACCTCGTGATTTTCCCCCTTCTTCACATGTGTACATCTGAGTGCATGCATGCACATACACACACAGACTTAGCCTGAAATATGAGTAAGGCCATCCTGTGTTTAGTGTCTGTATGTTACCAAGTTCTGTGTTCATCTGTTCTGTTCATCCTACAACTATTTGACGGCTCCTTCTTTCATAGAATCATAGAATCGTTATGGCTGGAAAAGACCTTTAAGGTCATCAAGTCCAACCGTTATCTAACTCTACCAGGCCCACTTGTAAACCATGTCCCTGAGCACCATATCTACATGGCTTTTAAATACCTCGAAGGATGGCAATTCAACCACTTCCCTGGGCTGCCTGTTCCAGTCTTTGATAACCCTTTCAGTATAGAAGTTTTTCCTAATGTCTAACCTAAACCTCCCCTGGTGCAACTTGACGCCATTTCCTCTTGTCCTATCAGTTGTAACTTGTGAGAAGAGACCAACGCCCACCTCTCTACAACCTCCTTTCAGGTAGTTGTAGAGAGTGATAAGGTCTCCCGTCAGCCTCTTTTCCTTCAGACTAAACAACCCCAAGTCCTTCAGCCATTCCTCATAAGACTTACTCTCACGACCCTTCACCAGCTTTGTTGCCCTTTTCTAGACCCTCTCCAGCACCTCAAAGTCATTCTTATACTGCGGCACCCAAAATTGAACACAGTACTCAATGTGTGTCCTCACCAGTGCCAAGTACAGGGGGACAATCACTTCTCTAGTCCTGCTGCCTACACTATTCCTGATGCAGGCCAGGATGCTGTTGGCCTTCTTGGCCACCTGGGCACACTGCTGGCTCGTGTTCAGCCAGCTGTCAATCAACACCTCCAGGTCCTTTTCTGCCAGGCAGCTTTCCAGCCACTCTTCCCCAAGTCTGTAGCGTTGCATGGGGCTGTTGTGGCCCAAGTGCAGGACTCGGCACTTGGCCTTGTTGAAGCTCATACTACTGGCCTCAACCCATCAATCCAGCCTATCCAGGTCCCTCTGAAGAGCCCTCCTACCCTCCCAGGGATCCATACTCCCAGCTAACTTGGTGTTATCTGCAAACTTACTGAGGGTGTTCTCAGTCTCCTCGTCAGGAGTGGCCCCAGCACTGAGCCCTGTGGAACACCACTTGTGACTGGCTGCCAACTGGATTTAACTCCATTCCCTATGTCGGAGTCTGCATGAAGTAGAAAAGAGCCTGTCGTCTTTCACAGTGAAAACATTTGTTAGCAAATTACACATTAATTTCCGTCTGTAGCATAGAAACAAAAATTTTCCTGATGACTTGGACTGAGTTTTTCAGATTTAAGGCAGGAAGCATATAGTGGAGTCCAGTAGTAATGCATCAACTATTTAGTTGTTGTGATCTGTTTATAATATATGAGCACAGTCTTTTGCCTACTGACTGCTTCTGTAGACAGTAATGACTAAACATAACTTTGTAAGTTTTATAAATGCCTAAATCCCCTATAGCTAGGAAGTTTCCTTGTCATTTTCCTTAAGTTGCCTGAACTTCAGTCATCTATAGATGGTCATAAATACCTGTTCCAAAAAGAAGTACAATGCCCCTTAATCTGTTCGGGATGTATTTCTGAAACAGGTGATGGTTAGTGATGCAGTGCATAGCAAAGCAGTTTTTCCCATAAGAATTACTATAATGGATAGGAGCACAGAGAGGATGTAAGAAATACTCTTGCTCTCTGTTCAAATTGTGTATATGTGTGGTGTGGAAGATGGAGAGACAGGGTCATCAGGACCGTCAGCTGGAGGAGTTGCTGACTTTTGAGGTTGGATCACTGTTGAAAAACTTCAGCTATGTGAATGAACACATGGTAAATCTTTTAGTGTGAACATGTTGGTGCTTCTTTCTGACTGGATATGCTTTCATCTTTGTCATCATTTTCTTCAGATGAATCAGGTTAATAAAGGGTGAAGAGTGGAAAACCAGGGTAATAGTTGTTTGTCACTTACAGGGATGAAGCAGCAGAGATCTGGAATGGTGTTCTGCCCAAAAAACCCAGCATCTCCTCCGCTTGGTTATCCTACTCCTCTCTCTACATCCTATCCCAAATATTTAGTTATGTCAATTTCTTACACCCTTCTCTGGGAAGAAATTTCCTGCATGTTATAAATGCTTACAGGAAAAACTGCTTTGAAATATGTCAAACTCTCCTGCTTTGTGTGCGAGACTGATGGCGGTTAGTGAAGCAGTATTTATAAGGATTGGTAGCAGAACTCTGAAACGATGGGTGGATAAGCACCACCTAGCACTAGAGGCTGGTACTTCTGGGCTCTGCAGTCCAAAATGTAGCCGAAGAGCTGCTTGAACTCTGTTCCAGAGCCTGGAAAGTTATGAGCATTGACATCCATCTTTGTGCACTTATTCAGTCAATGAGAGAACTTAGATTTTGGTTTTCTTTCACCCTGAAGAAATACTGTGTATATATCCTAGGAGAGTTCCTAGGTCATGGCTTTTCCTGAGTATAAACACGCTTGAGTCCTCCACCTTTTTATTCTTAGCTGTGCAATCATGAATTTGAGCCATAGGGCTCTAGGGACACCAGGCAGCTGGGATCCTGGTTCCATGGCTTAATGTTGAGTGCTTTCTCTTGAAAAGAGATAGAAATGAAGGTTTGAGCCCTTGCCTCGCATGGCTTGGATTTGTTTTCATTTTTTTTAATACAGTGATGGTCAGTCCAATCTAAGATGAATATGCATTCTAGGAAGCAAAGTCAGCAATGCTAGGACATGCTTCGCTCCCCACCCCCTCCCATGGTCCCAGCTGACTATTAGAAGACAAACAAGCTTCAGAAGATTGTGTTTCAGTATCGTGTAGAACTTCAGTATCCTAATTACCTCAGTTCCTGT
The DNA here is from genome assembly GCA_003993805.1 of Himantopus leucocephalus. Lineage (NCBI taxonomy): Eukaryota > Metazoa > Chordata > Aves > Charadriiformes > Recurvirostridae > Himantopus > Himantopus leucocephalus. The sequence continues at coordinate 99,882,293 of RSEF01000002.1, forward strand.
AGGGGAAAAATATGTTAGTGCAGCAGTTCTGTAGATAAGTACTGTATAAAAATGCCTTACCATTGCTTAATTGTACTAAGTCTGACAGGAAAATACATTTTTATCAATAAAATCAGCATGTCGTAATTTGAAAGTACATAAATAGTGGTAGTTTAAGAATCACTGCATTTTTCTGGGACTTTCCCAGTACATTTAAAACACAATAAATGTTGTTCATAGTTAGCAGGATTTCCTCTTTGGCTTCTAGTATCAGACAGAAAGTTCCATGACTGCCCAAGCTTTTTGGCTTTAAAAGTATGGCAAAAAATGTGTTTTGAGCTTAGCAAAAATGTGTTTTGAGCTTAGCAAAACTGTTAGTGCCTCATTTCTTTACTGGTTACTTCAAGTGCTTGAGATATGCAACTGAGGTTTCACTGATGTCTGGCCTTTGGCTTTTCTTTTGAAAGTCTGTTATTTCCAGTTTCATTTTTCACTCACCTGATTTAGTCCTAGTCAGATTTCTTTAAAAATACATACATAAAAAAATTCTGTGGATGTGATCTCATTTCTTTCACTCAGATATGCACTATAATGCATGTTCTATAAGGTGTCTGGACTGTCAAATGATATTCAGGACTAATAGCCTATTTGAAGAGTCATTATTTCACACGTCAACTGTGACAAGAGATATCTATATCGATAGCCTCTCTTTATGCCATAATAGTCTAGATTGTTTGTCTGGTTGTTGACGTTTCAGAGTGTCAAAATTTTATTCAGTTTGGGTTTTTGTTGTTTTTTGTTTTGACTGGATTCCTTTTGATTATTTTGGCTTTCTGGCACCACAGGCCAGAGGGTGTTTTGTTTTTTAGAACACTTCAGAATCTTTTATTTATTTATTTTTAGAATGTTTTCTGTTGCCAGTCAAAACTTGTAATTGCTTTAGTAAAATACTTTGTGAATCTGTACATACCAAGCATTCTGTTGAAACATCTGAATCAGTTTTCTTTTGTTATCTCCCTTTGAAATGAATTTATGAAGGAAACACAAAGAAATCTCATCCTGCCTTCCTGTGATCCTCATTTAGTATAGATTTATAAAGATGATGATCTATCTGCCTAAGCTCCTATGTTAGCTTTGTGGGTGAACCAGTTGTATCTAGTTTTAAAGCACCTAGATGCAACTTCAGAACTTAAAAAAAAAAAAAAAGAATGTGTGTGCACACACAGAGTAAGTTACTTGTTTTTGGTAAGCTGTAATAGTACCTTTTCAGGTTTTTTTTCCTCTGAAAAATGTTAGATACTGAAATGAAAATTAATTCTTGAGAGGTGTTGAAAATACATAATGATTGATACGAGTTCTTTCTTTGTCTTTTTGTTTGTGTTTAAGGCAGCGATCCAGTCGCAGTTAGATGGAGTACGAACAGGTTTAAGTCAACTGCACAATGCACTGAATGATGTAAAGGACATTCAGCAGTCTTTGATAGATGTCAATAAGGACTGGAGACAGAGCATCAACACCATAGAAAACCTCAAGGATGTTAAGGATGCTGTAGTGCAACATAGCCAACTGGCAGCTGCTGTAGAAAATCTCAAGAACATCTTTTCAGGTGATCTAACGTTCTTTATGTAATCTGTCACATACTGCAAGCACTTTAAAATGATACTAACAGCTGTAAGGTTATCAATTAATATTGAGAACTTTGAACTTCACTGGGAATGAAGAATTAAGGAAGAATCACCTATACATCACGTACACGGAAGTAGCTGGTAACCATTTAATATATATCAAGTCTAAATCGCGCTGTAAGAACTTCTAGTCTGGCCTATCTCATCATCAGACACAAGTCACAAAGAAGCTTCTTGCTAGCAATCAGTAGCAGGGATAACATCTTCAGTATAAAAGACTGAAATATGCAAGCGACATGTACAGAGAGAAGATTTAGAAAGATCTGGAATGTTGCCAGTGAGTTGAGCACCTATAGCAAGCCTGTTGGGTAAAAATAGTCCCCAATGATTTTAGGAAGCAAGAATTTTTGCAAACATAGGCAAAAGAGGAACCAGCAAGATCTCTAGTCAAAGATTCCCTGGCAGTCTTTCTCACATAACAGTTAGGAGCCTCAAGGATTTCCACTGACATTATAAGCATAGGTATAAACTACCTGAAGTTCAGTTTCAGCTGTACACAATCCTTGCTTCAGAATCAGGCAGCACAATCACAGAAGCCAACTCATGCATAAAGAAATTATACATGGGAGACACTTCTTCCTTGCATGACTGCATAACTACGAAGGTTTGCAAACTACAGTATTCATTATATCACAATAATATTAAAGAAAATGGGATTACCCCTGTCCTTTTATGCAGGCTTTTTGGTGTACATTCCATTCCATCTTGAATCGGAGTGAATTCCTTGCCAGGGCTTTTCTGCTTATAGGTAATTTTAAGAATTTTACCCCTATAATGGGTGCTAAACCTATCCTACTCCTTTGATTTCATTTAAATAGTCTTTTATCTCCCTTTCTTTCCTGATAGTAAGTCACAAAATGTAGCTATAAAGAAAAATTGTTTCCCAGTCATACCATGTTGATTTGTTTAATCTCTGTAAGAGCATCTAACTGCTACAGTACCAAAGTGGGATACGGTGTGCAACTTAGAGTGGTATTTCTATTTACATGCAATGTCTAGTAATAAAAAACAATGAACAACAAAATTCTGTATGTTCCAATGCTGAGTTATTTTGGGGATGTTATTTTCTTCTACACTGATGAATGCAATTGAGACAATAAGCCTTTTCTTTTCTGGCAATCTGAGAGGTTTTTAGTGTGACGCATCTCCCCCCAGGATTGTTGAACACTATAGTTGATGCTAACTTCATAGTGAGCAAAACAAATGTTTTATAAACCAAGGGATTTTCATCATATTTAATGGTGGTGTATAACTGTCTTTTCAAACCTTTTTTGGGGGTGCCAGTTTTGTCACTAGCTGCCTTGTTTGTAGTGACAGTTCTGCTGAGATTTTCAGTTCTTTCCCCCTCAGGATCCTAATTCTCTTCTATAGTATTCATCAAATACTGAAAAATAATACAGAAAATTCCTATCCTTCCTTTGTGCCTTACGCAGGCAAAAACCGTTCCTTCAGAAAGGAGGTAAAGTTCAGTATTTGTTGGGTATATGCAGCCTCAGGTTCAACAGGGTAAGTCACTTAGGCAAGTTACTAGCTTTCTTATACAAAAGGCTTTTACTGCAATTTGTTTCATGGTAGACTTTCATGGACCTTTTCTTTTTTTTAAGGGGGGAGCAAGGAAAAGAAAGGAAATTATGTTCTGTTGGCACTATATTCTTAGTTTCTTTAGCCACTGATCAAAATGGAGCATTATAGTTAATAAAAGTATGAAGATACATAGCATTTACCAGCAATTTTTAATACTTCAAAATAATTTCCTTTACGTTATTTCAAAATAATTACTACAGCTGTTCTCCAGCTTGTTTCCTAGTGCTTTTATTGTCTTGTATTTATTTTTTGTATTTTGCTTGTGTTGGTTTACATTTTTTTTTTCTTCCTTTTTGCTGTTGTTTCAGTTCCAGAGATAGTCAGGGAGACTCAAGATCTGATTGAACGAGGGGAACTTCTGCAAGCTCATCGAAAACTGATGGATTTAGAGTGTTCTCGTGATAACCTGATGTATGAGCAGTATCGCATGGACAGCAAAAACACACATGACATGAACCTCATCCATACATACTTTGGGGATATGCAGAAGCTTTCTGAGGAGTTGGCAAAGCAACTTTGGATGGTGGTTCAAAGATCCCTTGTTACAGTCCGTCGAGATCCAACCTTACTTGTTTCTGTTGTTAGGATAATTGAGAGGGAGGAGAAAATTGACAGGCGCATGTTAGACCGGAAAAAACAAACTGGTTTTATACCTCCTGGCAGACCAAAGAAGTGGAAAGAAAAAATGTTCAACATTTTAGAAAGAACTGTGAGCACACGAATTGAAGGCACTCAAGCAGATACTAGAGAATCTGACAAAATGTGGCTTGTGCGCCATCTAGAAATCATACGTAAATATGTCCTTGATGACCTGCTTGTGGCTAAAACCCTGCTGGATCAATGTTTTCCTCCACATTATGACATTTTCAACCGATTGCTAAACATGTACCATCAAGCTTTGTCCACCCGCATGCAGGAGCTAGCTGCAGAAGATCTGGAAGCAAATGAGATTGTTAGCCTTCTAACTTGGGTTTTAAATACGTACAAAAGGTAAGGTCACCTTGTCTTTTCTGTTAGCAATGGTTAAGAGTAAGCATGCAAAACATAGTTTATGTGCTAATATTTTTATGTCTATTAACATATAAGAAGATAAAAGAGGGATAACAGTAAAAAACTTGCTGGTTTGATATTTGTTATGCATTTTGCTTTCTGGCAATTGTTCCTTAAAACTTGTTTGCATTTTCTAATACGTGACTTTTGAGTTGCTTTGTAAGCTTTTTTAAGTTTTAATGCAGTTAGACCTGCTTGAAGCTAGAGTAACCTTGTATTTGTGTGCCAGTTTGTTGAAGTATTGGGAAGAGCAGAAGAAACCGAGACCTCATGTATGTGAAACAAAATGCTTGTTGTTGGCCACAGACCCAGAAGATTTGTATGGTTATTAACTTTCTATTGTTCTTTTTCACGGGGGTTGGGACTGTTTCAGTGTTGCTTCATTACTGTTAAATGGAAAGAATGTAGTAACTTCCCTCAGGTTTTCTCTCAGAACTCTGTGATGATTTGTTTACTTAGAAGAATTTCTGCTTACAGGTTGTCTCCTGTGATATTCTTTAAACTCTTTTCTTTTGAGTGGTGTGATTTGTTGGGATAACTTAAGCATTTTGTCTTTTTTTTTTTTTCATCATCCAGGATAGAAACAGCTCAAATGGCAACTGTTTAGTTTTTGCTGGCATGTAGTTACTAGGGCAACTGATTTGTTTGGGAAAAAGTAATGCTAGTCTCTCTGTAGCTCATGACTGTAATCCTGTTCTCAATAGCTGGCATTGACCCAGAGTCTGCACTGTGTACACTTTTGCCATCTTCAATTGTTCAGTCTCACTAATTCAACAAATTGGATGCTTCATACATTTAGAATATAATACCATAAAGCAAATAGGTAGGAAATGATACTGTTCTGTAGAATTGTTATAACCAGCTTTAAGATTCATTTCGTGTTTAGAACTCTGTGCTTTGCTCTACACTGCAAAGTTCTGCTTCTCTTGCCTGCAAGGAACGATCAGGAGCAACCACTAATGCATACTTACATACCTGTGCAGGGTATAAGATAGATGCAGCTACTAATAAGGGTGCAGCTACTGATCATATAAAGGAGTTGAGTTCATTGGCTTTTTCTTCTTTGTTAATAGAAGGCCAGAGGAATAACTCCACAATGAATGATAATCAGAAATATGTGAATCCCTCTACCTATAAGGGCGTGGCCTAGGTGGCCAGGTTCTTCACTTATGTCCTGGGGCTGATGTTCCAGTAGGACAATTCGTGGTCTTAAAATTGCCCTTCCCCCAGAAAGTAGAGCAGATTGCTATTGAGTTAGACAATTCAAAGCTAAAATCTCTCAATCCATGTACTGCGTCGTAGCAAGGGCAAAGGGAGGGAGGAAAGCCAGTGTTGCATTTATTTACAAGGCAAACAAATGAAAAAGGAATCATTCCTGCTAAAGCAAGTTATATGGCCTGTAGCACCTGATGGCAAAGTCTTTGAAAGGAAGCAAAACGGTGAGAGGAGCAGATACGGTACAAGATATCTGAAAACGCACTTCTCCCCTGCATATGCATGTAGCAAGTGTGATGGAAATTAGAGGAAGTATCTCAGGAAAAGTTGAAGGCTTTGAGTTTCTGTCTTCTTGAAAGAAAATTAAATAAAAAAAGCCTGAGAGTGCAGTGCAGTAATTGTATTCTTATAGATTATGATAAACTGTTATAAAGAGGATGATAATTAGCTGTTCTGTATGTTCGTAGTGGACAGTGGAAGAAGAAATCAGTTCATGCTTGTGCATGGGCAAGTAAAGTGCTCAAGCACGATACTTGCAGAGCTTACCACATCTCAGTTGCTGGACTTCTCTTACCAACGCAATAAACAACTCTCTATAGGGCCATGTTTATAGTAAACTGTGAAAGAGGATGACCTATATGACCTTATGACAACTGTGCTTCTGTGATGTTTCACCCTCTTTTCCCTATATGAAAAGTAGATTTTAAACTGCTGTTGCATTCCTTGTTCACTTTTATGGAACACTGTGTGGTGGAAGATAGTTTTTTCCTTTCTAATCTTTCTCCTTTTTTATTAAATTGAATATTAGAGGGAACATATAAATTTGTGTTTGCATATTACAGCTGCAATTCAAGACCAGCTGAGAAAATACTGACCAATTAAGAGAAGCATTGAGCATTTTTTCTGTGTAATGAATTGATAAGAAAGCCATGCGTAACTTCTGCTTACAATATTTGCAAGACAGGATTTTTAAAAGAAACGTGCTCTTTACCAGAGCATGTTTTGGAAGCTGTTTTTAGGGACTGTATTCAACTCATAACTGAGAAATAAAGTGATGCTCCGTGTGGAGTAATAGCCTTTAATATTTGAGTGGGATGCAGTTTTACTGTGGTAGATACATTTCTCTCTCATATTTAAGTCAATGAGAGCTTTGGAAACATACTGCTATGACTAAATCTGTACCAGGTTGGGATCAGGACCCTAATCTGAAAATATAAGTCTTGTAAGACCCTGATGCCCGTATTCATAACATCATTTTATCAGGTACTGATCAAGTGTTGATAAAACTGCTAAGAGTTCAACAATGTTGCTACAGGCAATGTCAACAATCTTCACTCTAAGGAACAGAAGGAAGGGTACTATATATCTAGCTGGATGCTGTTTCCGGATCGAGTACCTCTTTTTATGAGACAGAGCAGGATTGGTGGCAAGCCTGGCATAGGAGGCAGAATAGAAGCTTTCTAAAATGTTAGTTTCCAGATAATACAATTCTGATTGAAATTTCAACTTGATATAAACTTGCCATTGAAGGGAAATAACTCTTCCCTACAGTTAGAAGCCTGCTGACGCTTCTAAGAGGGTTGTCTGTAGCTTCCTTTCCCCCCGATGCTTTGGTTGCAGCAATCAGGAAAGAGAATTTGTATATAGGAAGAATTTTTGTCTTTGGGGCCTGGAGGTAGAAGCCTGTGGTCTTTGTTTTGGGGTCTCAGTTGATAAGCTTTGAGAAAGATTTAATGTAACTGTGGCCTTGTGAAGTAGGGATAATGATGGTATAATGAGGGTAGAAATATTTTCTAATATGGCACAGTGCCATAAAGAGCTTCTCACATTTCCCCTGAGTAAGCCTAGAGAAGGTCCTGCTATTACGTGTGTTCTTTATGTAAACAGCAACAGAATGGAATTCAGTTTTCTGAATAGCTTGAGCCACTTAAGATATCTTCAGCCTCTTTTCCTACAGGCTCAGGAAGACGCTACAAACTTAAAGTGCTCAGTTACAATAGCTTTTACGGTTTCAAATACGAGAATTTTGTTTTTTAAGTAGCTAGCCATAGTATTGTTTGGGGTTTTTTTAGTGCTTTGGGATTTTTTTTCCATGATCTGGAAGCACCACTGTGCTGTCTCACTGCATATACCCAGAGAACAACTTCAGCTTGCAGAAATACACAAACTAAACACTTGTTTAGGAATATTTTTTTTTTATAGAATTTATGGCTTCCTTCTGAAAAGCACACTAGAAATGGAATGTGAAATTATTTATGTTACTATGATTGAATATATTTCCATCAACTGTTAATAAAGCACTCTGAAGAGTGTGGTTTTGAGTTATTGATTTTTTGAGCATTAAATATTAAGAGTTCTTGCTATGTTGTGCTTTGGCACAGCTTTGGTTTTTTGTTTTAGTTACACAAGCAACTCATTATATAATCTTATAATATATAGATTCAAAATATCACTGTAAATAGTTAATTTTATATACTCCTGGCAAAATATTTTGAGGGTTGATCTAGTTTCTTTCTAATCCTATAAAAATCAAGGATTTTCCTTTGCAAGTAGTTACAGCTGATGGTGCAGTTATAATACAGTACTCATGAAGTGCACCTTTGATTTGGCCTACAAGATGCCTCCTCATCTTGTATTAGGTGTATTCTCTACCAATACAGAAAGCATTGGTAGATTTTCTTTTAATCTATTTTAGCTTTGATATGAATGTGATACAAGTAGCAAAACAGAAGCTCTTTTGAGAAACTCTGAGGAGTGTATTTTGTACTTTTCATTGCTCTTATGCATTCTGAATTTCAGAATGGGAAGGTTGTCTGTCATCACCTCTGAAATTTAAAGGACATATAAAAATGTCCCCTATTAAGACCCCAGAGGTTGAACCCGTTGGCTTTTATTCAGTCTTAAGCAAGCGCTAATTCTCGTACATAAAAGTAAGAAGCACATGGAAGGCTTGAATATTTAAAATGTCTGTAATTTTTTTTTTAATATATGCCGGGCTATAGCTTTTACAGTCCTGTTCTTTCTTTTATATAGTTTTATTTACTTTCCTTGTAAATGCATTTACTGTTGCTGTTACTATTAAAAACTTTTTGAAATGTATAGATATTGGAAAATTAACCCTTACTGTGGTCATACAAAAAAAAGCTCCATAGTTTTTAACTTTTTGTCTCATTTTTCTTTACTAATCTGCAACTTTTATTTTTTTTTTTAATTTTAAACTCAGTACAGAGATGATGGGAAATTCAGAACTGTCTCCTGAAGTGGATGTACACTCTCTGAATCCTCTTATTTCACAAAATGTGGTAGACCAGCTTCTCAGCAAGTATATGTCAACGCTTACTGTGAGTAATAATAATATAGAACCACCTTCAGATGAGTTTATAGCTGCATTAGTGCCTCAGTGCTGTTCCTCCATCAGAGGAAACTAATATGACAACTGTGAACTCAATATCACTACTTTTATAAATTTGCATATACCATCATAGAATGGTTTAGGTTGGAAGGGACCTTGAAGAT
>RSEF01000002.1:99891421-99915716 GCA_003993805.1 Himantopus leucocephalus
TCATGTTGAACTTCTCATCAATCAGCACCCCCAGGTCCTTCTTGGCAGGGCTGCTCTCAATTCTCTGCCGAGCCTGTATTTGTGCAGGTTTGTTTATAAATTTATAATCAAATGATTTTATAGAGGTAAATCATGACATTTCAAGGAATAATTATGCTTTACAGATGGCATTAATCATATTTTATTAGAGAGGACGGAATTTCAGTGTTAATATGTCTAAATTCATAGCGCTAGTATGTTAGGTATTACTATACTTACAAGCCACTGAATGCATCTTGGTCCCTATAGTAGCTACGTCAAAATTTGATACAGATGTGATCTTTTCAAGGTAATCAAGATGTTCATGTTTGCCAGTTTGATTCTTTTAACAGTCTTTTTCCTTTCATGCTTGTCAACTGCATGAGCATAATTCCCTCTTGTGGATGCTCTTTCATGTGCATCTTAAAGACACTACTTGGTTATTCTAAGAGTCACTGGAAATTGGTCAACTACATGGCAAAGGAATCAGTATGTGACTGTCAGGTTTTTAAATGTATTTTTCTTTAAACATCCACTGGTGATTGCTTCTGAGACTGGATATTGGGATAGTTGTAACTTTGGACTTGCTGTTCTTACATTTTTCAATTGAATCCCTACTCCTCCTAAGTTTAGGAGCTCTGCCAAGCAGAGGAGGGAAATTTTTTGCTTCTTTGAATGTGTCAGCTACTAAAATATGTCCAGCAACAGCAATTACGTGGACTCGATACTCATCACAATAATATGAACCAATCTTGTTATGTCTCAAGGAAGTTGCCAGTGGAAGCTCTGGTTCACATTGGCTTTACTAGGACTTTTATGCAAGTTTATTTTTCTGCACTTACCTTTAGGACAAAAAAAAAACATTGGTTTGTTTTCTCAAGCTACTTTGGGCTTGACTTAGGAAATGCCTTTGAATTTATTTTGTCCCCTCTTAATATGAAAAAATATACCTATATTGGTTTTTCAGAAATGTTTTTGCCCTGCTTACTGAAAAATATTATATACAGAACATTGTTGTTACTATATTCTATAAATAAAATAAAGCAAAACTGCTATTCTGTTAAACACAGAGCAATTATCTTCTGATGGTTTTGATTTTTGGCTGTGTCTTCTACTTAAGGCAGAAAATATTGAAACTGCCTGTTTGTTTCACAGGAGTCAAGATGATCTAATTTTCTACACATCCCCACTTATACTTTTTTTCTTTTGATATTGTGTTTAAAACTGCTTATAAACAAAATATAGCTAGTTCTGTTTGGGTAAATGAAAGTAAGTTCATAGTCACAATTAGGAAATAAATATTGATGTTTAAGTTGATTAGAAAATGTCTCATTTTCATGAGAAATAAAATGCTAATAGATTTTAACAGATTTCTAATAGATTTTTTTTTTCCAAGCACCTCAGCTGGAAAAAAGTTCTTGTAAATGATGATCTTAAGGTGAAAAATGCTGATGTCCCCTGGGCTGCTTGCTTAAACGATTAATTCTTCCTTGCAAATCATATCTCATCAGAGCAGTTCCATGCTTATGAGGAAAAAAGATACTACATTGTTTCATGTAATTGAAGATGGTACTACCTGTACTTAGCAGATACAGCATTTGACAGGACACACACTGTAGTCAAAAAGAGAAGAAGAAAGCTACAGGTCTGTGGTCAACAGCCTTTCTTGTGCAGGAGCTTTCAGTTTCTTCCTTTATCCTATCTGCTGATAGGGATTTTGACCGAAAGATACTGATTTAATACACGAAAAAAATGTAAACATTAAAAAAACTAATAAATATACCTATTTTAGACTTTTTTTTCCCTTTCTGTATATGCCTGCTGGTCACATTTAATTTTGCATGGTAGGGCACACCAATATACCTATTACGCTTTGGAAAGAAGTATGAACCTTTATATTACTAGGGGTTTTAGCTAAATGTGAACAAAGTAGAAAAGAGGCTGAAAACTTCAACCCTTTGAAAATATAGGGATAATTATTTTAGATAGACAAATCAACAAATCCAATTACATATTTAGCAAACATGCTGGTCTTTACTACCTACTCTTACAAATATGTCCATGGTATCTCTGTCATGCAGGTGATCAGAAAACTGACTTAATCTAGTTATAAAACCAGTTGTTCTTAATGTCTGTCTGCTGCAGAATGTGCTTGTTGGATGGGAGGACAGACGACTACTGTATCTCCGTCACTACTTTCTGCAGCACTTAAGTTCCAAGAAACAAAACTCATTTAATCTAATCCTGGGGTTTTGTCCCCAGGGGTAACGAGTATCAGTTTCCTAAAATGTAGGTAAAAGGAACTACAAGCAGATATGTGCTAGTTTTCCTACATCAAGTATTACCCTAATTTTTTTAGTTGTTGAAAAATTCAGTTTGCAGTCTAAAGCCTGAGGCCTAATACATGCTTCCAAAGTTAGTAAACATGTTGATTCTGACAAACTGACTTGCTCTTTGTGTTTGGAGCACTCCCCTTCCAAAATGTGCCTAAGCTTGATTCAAACTACATCACTAGTTTACCAATACTAACTTTTGTCTTTGTAAATGCAAATTTTAGTTTGTCTAAGCTATATATATACTGTAGGGATGACAGGAGTGGTTAACAATATCTGTTACTATGCCACTCTTCGTTATGGAAGTGACCACTATTCCAAATATTGTAGTGGAGATTTTTTGTTGTGTTAAATGAAAAAAAAAAATCATCTTTTCTTTTTCTGGGTTGCTTTATTTAATGTAGTCTAACATCATTGGCTGGCTACGAAAAGCACTGGAGACGGATAAAAAAGACTGGATAAAAGAAACTGAACCAGAAGCAGATCAAGATGGGTACTATCAGACTACACTCCCAGCTATTGTTTTTCAGGTATAAGAACTTGATTATTCTAGAAAATCTACAGAAGCAGTACATGAATTTGGGGGAATGGAGGGACTGGAGGGAGAAACCAAAGTGTTTGGAATGCCATTGTTTCTATCTCTATTGAAGTATAGTTTGTTGTTTTCCTGTAGAGTTGTTAGTTGGAGGGGTTGCTTCTTCTGAGGTTTTTATTTGACTTTTTCACTTTAACACTTAAAGACTTAGTTCTTTTTATGTGTAGATTAGAAATGTATTTTTCCCAGCTTATTGAGTTGATACTTGTATTTTGTTAACCACTTTTACTTAGGTCTGAATTAGAAATATTAAGGACTCTTTTGCTGAAGAAAGAATGCAACTGTTTTCAGTATCAGGAGAAAACTGCAGCATACATTAATGGTTGTCAATAATTTATTAATTACACTTATGAAAACAGTGATTTCCTTGGTTTAGCCAGCAGCAATTGTCTGGGCTTTTTTAATTAAAAAAAAAAAAAAAAAAAAAAAAAAAAAAAANTAGTGAGTCTCCAACAAGATAGGAGTTCTGTCTTTGATTTACCACTGATACGGGCCTCTCTTTATAACTAAACGATTTTTAACTTAGATGTTTGAGCAGAATCTTCAGGTGGCTGCTCAGATAAATGAAGATTTGAAAACAAAGGTACTCCTTCTATGTCTTCAACAAATGAATTCATTTCTAACAAGGTAACATAATTTTTAAAATATAAATGCTTTATCCTGCCTCAGCCTCTTTGTTCCTACAATTCCAATAACTTGGTTTTCTATGGATGTTTCATTATTGCTTTGTCTTTCTCCTATCACATCCATGCCAACCAGGCTTTTCTTCCCTTTCTGTTTCCTCCTTTCTTCCTCCCTTCCCCAGTTTCACCACAGAAGTTATGCTGTGCTGGTGAGTGGCACTTTCAGTTCCTCTCTGCAAATGACTAATTTTTTGGAGTTGGTTCCGCTTTCTTTTATTTCTCTTTCTCATAAGGAAGACAGAACACACTTCCTTGGCTGGGTTCTGCCCAGAACAGAGAGTCTAAACACATGAGCAACAAGTCCTTTATAAAATACTTCTGAATACCTGACAGGCCCTTATGGAGCATTTGGTCCTGCAGGTGTACTTAAGTTATTACAGATTTCTGTCTGTTTAATGCCATTCCTTGTATATGTTACAGGTACAAGGATGAAGCACAGTTGTATAAAGAAGAACATCTTAAAAATCGTCAGTATCCTCAATGCTATGTTCAATACATGATTGCAGTCATCAACAACTGTCAAACCTTTAAGTAAGTCTGCATGTTCTTGCAGTATTGTGAGTAAAAATAAGTATTGATATTTCATTTATAATACTACATGTTCCCAGGACCTTCTCTTATTTTGTATACAAAGAGTTTCCGTTAAGATAGTTTAGCTGACTAAACAACACCACCAGGTTTAAATATATTACTGTTTTAAGAGACAGATATTGTGATTGCTCTTGCCTTGGCAAGCCAAGCCATTGCCCCTCACTGGTTAAAATCCACTTGTTATTCCAAGAATTTCATTGCCAAAGAAAAATTTATCTTCAACTTTCAGAATTTGAAAAAGTCATTGCAGTTAGTTTGTCTGGGGCCTGCCGTGTTCTCTTACATTTGATCTCTCACAGTTCACCTTCAAGCAGTGTGATCAAGGTGAACTCAACTGGAGAAAAGTAAAGGTAGAGCTTGCTCTGTTACAAATATCAAAATCAGGAGAAAGAAATCCTCATTGCTTATGTTTCAGCGTTCAGCAATCCAACCCCATGTTTGTCTATATCTGCTGCCATTCTCAAGTCTACAAATCAGCAGTGGTTTACCAACATACGAGTAGTCTAGGTTGATCACCCTAAAAATCAGGGTAAAGTAAGGCTTCCAAAGCAAGCAGCAGGCATTATTTCCCCTTGCAAAAATAAGGACTGTCTAGTATATCTCTTTCTGTGTATGCACTCTGAAAATTTAGTAGCAATGCAGTTGTGCATCAGTGCATGATGAAAAGCGTTGTTATTTGTCACAGAGAATCTATAATCAGTCTGAAAAGAAAATACTTGAAAACTGAAATGGAAGATACGTTGTCAAGCAGTCATGCAAGCATGGATGCAACTTTAGACATCATTGCCAAAGAAGGATGCTCTAGCCTGCTAGATGAAGTCTTCATGGATTTAGAGGTTAGAACTTTTTTCCCTCAAAAAAACACAAGTATTATTTTATAAGGAAAAATAAGTCAGGAATGAAGTAGTTATGAAGCCTTTTGATTGCTAAACGTATTTTATAGGTGGTGTGCTGACAAAATGCCAGTAAACGTCAGTATTGTTCTTCACTGGTGTAGTTTGCATGTAGGAGACCAAAAGGTTGCTTAACTATATTTCACAGGATGACTTCAGGCAGGTCCTTTATATATAGTCAATATCTTCTAGCAGATTGTACTTAGCCTTACATAGTTGAGTGTTAAGAATTATTTGGGAAACTACTGCTGATATTAAGTTATGATCTTTGTACAGGTGCAGTACACCTATAATTAAGATAGTTAATTGACTCTAAAGGTGGGCCCTTTCTGACTGATAAATTTCCGTGTTTAAGAATTCTAGCTTCTTGTATAGAGTCCCTCAGGGAAAAAAAATAATTCTTTTTATTACTAAAAAGAAATCGGGAGTATGGGGAGGGAGGCAGGGAAATTAGAGGAATGGTGGGGGTGAAGAAAGATGCTCTGGGACTTATTAGAGTTGTAATAATATTTTGAACTAATGTAAACACCTTGAATTACTCACATTAAGAAAGACATGGGAACAGTGTTTAAAATAAGCTTGGAGCTTTTAAGCAAAACCTTTATTTCTCAGGAACTATGCTCACTGATTATGAGAAGACACTCCATCTACTCTAATGACCATTCTTTGAAATTCATTAACCTCAAACTTCATGTCACTATTATCATTTATAAAATATCGTGCTCTAATATGTAAAGAATTCTTCCTCTGGGGAGAACAAAGCAAGATGGGTGTGTAGATGTAGAGAACACTGGAATTATGTATTGTGGAGTAGTAAAACATACAGGCCACCAAATTTGGTATAGGCAGAGGAAGTTTGTGGGGCCATCAAAGAGGAACAACTGAGTAGCCAGTAGCAGTTCAAGAAATCAAGCATGAAGTTACATTATCACAAGTTTAAAAGTGCCTCATATTTAAAATTGGAATCGTCAGCTCTTACACCTATTTTGTCCTTGGACCTTAATTTTTTTATTTAGCGTAGACATTTAAATAGAGCACATTATAAAGAATTTTAGGGAATTCATATGAAACAAATGCTCAGGTTAGTGCAGTTGGTTTACATACACACCCAGTGTGTATATCAGGGTAGCACTGTGTGGCAACTGTCATTCTGACAACTGATCACGTCATTTTCCTACACTAACTGCTTATTCCTTTTGAAGGAATGTAGTTTAGAAATGTATGACACTTAAAATTGTCTCCTGTTTTTTTGTAACTGCAGTGATGTGATGAAAGTGTCAAAATTTGTTCTGATCAAATGTTTGTTACCTTCTCAGCCACATCTCAATGAGCTGATGACAAAGAAGTGGTTGATGGGGTCTAATGCAGTGGGGACTATCTGTGTCACTGTAGAGGATTATTTCAATGACTTTGCAAAAATAAAAAAGCCTTATAAAAAGGTAGGTGCAAAATGTTTTATGGTACTGTGCTAATGTACTCTGAATATCACGTTGGTTTGCAATTTCTGAACACTGAATGGAATTCAGAATTGGAATACAGAAATTGGAATTGATTCATCACTAGAAATGAAAAAATGTTCATTATCACATTGCAAAAGTCCCAATCTAATATTTCTCTCTCATCTTTTTTGTTCACAGCCATATAATATTGTCAAAGACAGATCTGAGTTGCAGGATTTAATCCAGAAAAAGTATTGGCATGTTACTAGGTTGTGTTCTTACCAGCTTGTACTTTTCTGTCGCTCCGCAGAAGCCTGTAGTCAGATAAAATTAGCTTGTCTGAAACTAATTTTGCTAGTTTGGCCTGTAATTACTTTTTTTATAAATGCACATTCTGTAATTCCTAGTTTTAATGTGTACAATGAGGTGTAGTTAAATTGGTGCCATAAGGTTTAAGAAATGCATAACTCATGTTTAAAGTGCAGTTACAACAGCATAATGTGCTACGTTAGGTCATCTTTTTTTTTCTCTTGTGGTCTGTCAAAGATCTCGATTTCTCAATTATCCTTTAATCTTTAGTATTATTGTACTTGTTTTTATCCTTCATTGAATTAAAGTCAATTTTATGTAATTAAGATACCATGTCTTAAATGATTCCCTAAGAAGAATTTCCCTAAGAAATATTTGAAGCTAGCAAGATCAGGATTTAGGTGAGGTCTTTGAACAAATCCTTACAAAGTAGAAGTGCTTAAAAGACAGTTGCAAAATCATACACTTACTCGTTCTTACCTTAACTCTTAAAGAAGCAGATGGGACTGCTCAAAGTTCCTTTGACCTCTTAACCTTCAATATTTGCAGATCCTAGAGGCCTTATTATGTAAGTGAATAATATGCATTTTCAGTCGAGAAAAAGTACGCAAAAGAAGTTAGCTCAGTCCCAGAATTAGTCTATATCCATGGAACAGCTTTCTTTTCCAGATTTGGTTTGTTGCTGTGAGATAATAGTGCTCAGCATGAGTTTCTTTAAGTGTTAATACCAATCTCTGCAATCCCATGTGTTTCATCACGTAGTGTTTATTGCCACCTTATGGGGAAGAAGATGACAAACACATTTTTTTGGCATTCATCGTACCTGCTATTCCACTGTCTCCCAGCACAAAAAAAATCTCCCACACAAGACACCGTATGTTCTAGCACTGGATGGGACACGCTTTTCTTTCCCTGGTTTGGGGTGGGCTTTTTTTTTTTTCTGGTTTTGAAATATTCTTGGTTAACACTGTTTTGAAAATCCAGTTTTTAAAAGCCACACGAACAGAGCACCTGCAAAAAGACTATAGCCCAATGGGAAGGACACTGTTCTGGAGCAGGGAGGATCTGGATCTTACAGTCATTCTGCTTTGCTGTTTTCCTTGTGTGTAAAGTGAATGCCCTGTCGTCACAGTGTTGGCTCTTCTTGAATGTTCTTTTTCTCAGTTGTAGTTGAGCTGTTCTTCTTCGCTTACTTTTCAGTGGGATGGGGCATACGTGTCAGTCTCAGTTTATTCCGTGCCGTTAATTTTCCTCTGTGTAATTAGCATCAATTCCACCAATGCAAGAGAAGCCATCCCTAAACAACCAGTAAACTGCTGCTTCTACACAGTCTTAAGAGCAGGACTTTCTGTTCCTGGTTGAGGGCTGTGAATTCCAATACTTTGCAATCTGCTTTTTTCTCTCTTTTTTCTTTTTATTTCTCTCTTTCCCGAAACCTTTCTCCAAAATTTTGACAAAAGAACATGTTGATTGAAACTAAAGCTTGATATATGCTAATAAAATATGATAAAAAGTTTGTGACTACCTGTTAAGCAGGCTTCTTAATCGTAAGTAACTTTGCCACCATGCTTAGGGGAAAAAAAAAAAACCAAACACCTGAGGACTTGTGGAATTTAAGGACTCTCCTTACATCTGAGTTGAAAAAACACGTAAAGATTTCAGGTTTTTGTTTGGTTCTTTATTTCCAAACTTCAGCATTACTCTTGCATCAATACTAGATGCTTCACTTAGTCACCAGTAGGTATTTCCTATAAAAAGACAAGTGCAGAACAGCAAAGCAGTCAAGGAAAATCTGCTGGCTCTCCAGGCTTCTTACCAGACTTCACACAGCGCACAGATAATGTAGGCAAGATCTGCAATGCTTTATGCAATGTACTGGAGTTCTGCAGCAGAAACCTCTGTGATGGCTGGTCATTCCTTGACCAGATATAAAAAGCAACACTGCAAGGCCAAGCACAGGTCTGTTCTAAAGATCATCCAAATTATTTCATGGGTTTTTTTCTATCTTTGGTACTTCTCAAAAATAATTCAGATGTGTCATTAGAGAAATCTTGGTTTTGTTGTGTCTCTTTCTTGTAACTGGCACATACTTTTCATTAGGGAAGGACAGGTTTTCATTTCTTTTAGCATTCTGAAAATCTAAAGCTACTCAAAATGTGTAGCATTAGCAAAAACTGTGTAGTGATGATTAAGTGCAAATATGCATTTCAAAGCCTAATAACTGTTCAAAGACTAAAAATACGTTTCCAGGTATTGCTGGCATAATCCACCACCTTTTTCTTTTCTTTCAGACAATGACTGTTGAGGCTCATCGGAGGGTGGTTGTGGAATACATCAGAGCAATCATGTTAAAACGTATATCCTTCAAGAATGCAGAAGAGAGAAAAGAGGGTGCAGAAAGAATGATCAAAGAAGCAGAACAGTTCAGATTTCTATTCAAGAAGCTTGCGGCTGTAAGTATTGCTTTGGGTAATGCTGTTAACCTGGTGATTTGGAGTAAACCACACATGTTTACTGCTTAGGGAAAATGGCCAGAGTTAGAGCTCCATGTCTCCAACATGCTGGGTGACTTGTGAATGGCAAGGATGCCAGCTGAGGGCACAGACTGGGCCTGCTGCTAAAGTTCCTGAGCACCAGTTTTTACTGCATTGTGTTTATACAGCTGTCTACAGATGAATATTTGAATGCCCTCACAAAGATAGGTACCCTGAATTTGTAGTAGTAAGTGAAAGAAAAAAACAGTTGTTTAAAAAAAAAAAAAAATAATAATAATTGGGCTTTGCTTTTCCTGGCAGGAAGAAAGGGTGATACTGCATCAAACAGGTACAGTTACTTATCACCTAAGTAGCATGCGGTGTATTCGTTTAGAATTGAGAAGACAAGTATGTTGACTCCATTTAAAGTGCAGTAGAAATAGAAAAGACGGGCCAAAAAAAGGTATTTGAGAAACAACAAACAAGATAGGCCTAAAACAAATACTTAAATCTTTTTTTAACTGCATAAAGAGCAGGAATCTGCCAGAAACCTCCAAGGGCCAACAGATGACAAAATGCAAAACGAATGCAGGGAAAGATAAAACCTGAAAAACTGGGGAGGGTGGGGAAGGGGTGGTGTTCATCTCTGCTTTCTGTGGAAGATTCTGGGGCAACTGCTGCATAGGAGTCCTTTGTTATGTGGGATTCTGTGTAAGATCTGTTTCAGATTAAGGCATTGATAGAAGATGTTATGGAATAAATGAAAGGAACAGGACCAGATGACCTGGAATGAAGAGCACTAAAATAGTCCAGAGATTAAATAGACATTACAGTTCAGTGGATCAGTTGTTGAAAGCTGCCTTGGTGGCCAGATGGCTAGAAGGAAGCTAACGCAGGGGCAGTTTTTAAGTAATGTTTCAGAAGAGATCTGGCTTTCATGTCAGTTATTCCTGATGTTTATGCTGGCAAATTAGCAAAAGTTAAAGACTAGAATATATCACCATGTAGAAAAATACAACATATTGTTCGTAAGATGTGACTTTCATCACTGGTATTCTGAGGGTAAGTCTCTGAATGAAGACTAGGGAAAGAGGGAAGAGGCCTATCGTGACAATTCACAAATACTTTGGTTTTTTTAATGTTTGAAAATTCAGCTGTTTAGGGAATTCAGCAGCATTGTTGGACAAAATACTAACTAAAGGATTGTTTTTAAGTCTTGGGAGGGATTACTTTTGTTTTGAGGATTTTTTTTTTTTAACTTTTCATCTTGCAGGGCTCTGGAGAGGACACTGAAGGACTCTGTGACATCATTGAAGCCATTGCAGAGGTTATCAAGCTAACTGATCCTTCACTGCTCTATCTGGAAGTTTCAACTTTAGTCAGCAAATACCCAGATATCAGGTAATCCTCTCTGCCCTCACAGTTAATATAGATAGATAACATCATGGTTTCTTGGTAGTCTTGGGCAAATTTTAAAACAATGTGTAAATGTGTTCGTATTTTTCATAGTTTAGAATGTAGTAATTTTCTTATGAAAAATAATGGTAATATAAAATGTATGTGAGCTGGACTGCAAGGTACATGTTATTCAGTACTCAGTGGTACAGCAAAGCAATAATGAAAATACTTCCATTCTGTGTTCTTGGAGGATAAAATATGTTTTTGAGTCCCAAGAGCGGCCAAAATACGTTTTATATTGAGCTGGGAAAGCCAGTTCTGAGTGACTAGAGATCTGATTAAGAATTAAATTCACTGAGTGAAACTATGTGGTATTTCTGACAAAATCTTACTTGTGCAACATTTCCTACTGATGCCAGTTTTACCATTTTCCTTTGGCAGGGATGACCATATTGCAGCTTTGCTGACAGTGAGAGGCGATGCCAGCAGAGATATGAAGCAGACTATCATTGAGACTTTGGATCAAGGTCCAAGCCAGCCAAATCCAAACTATGTGCCAATTTTTAAAGAAATTACAGTTCCTACTCTAACTGTGCCAAAACTTCTTAAGTAACTGTCAACTCTGTGTTTGTGTGTCAGTACTGGTCCTGGATCAACAGGTGTGAAATACTTGAGGGCAAATTTGGCAATGCTGTTTTGAGTAAAGTTCAATATATACTGATACCTGCTAGGCATGTTTCTTTCTAAAGACTTGGATGTGGGGAAAACGTAATCAGATTTCTGAAAGAAGATGGACGTAAAGGTCATGTTTGAAGAATGAAGCTTCTAATGGCCAGGGGGCTTTTTACAGATCCATTTGTTGCAGCTATTTTTGCTGTCAGCAAATACATTTTTCTTGTGGCATATGTTTGCACGGTGCACTGCAGTGCCGTATAAAGATATTTATACCAAAACCAACAGAGCTGTATTAATGCTGGATATACTAACATACATCGCTTACAATACCTAAGCAGACTCCTTTAGAACTGTCTTTATATGGCACTGCATTGAGCATATATTAACATCCTCAATCCACTTTCACATTATACTTTGTGTATGTACTTACTTTGGTGTAAAATAGTTTATTGCAGAAAACTTAATTATGAAATCAGTTTCCTGACTAAGGGACTGAATGCAATTGCTACCGTGCAATTTGATTATAGGGTGAATAAAGACATGAGGTACAATTTTTTTTTATTGATTTACTAAAAATAGCACATAAAGCACCACCAGTTCAATAAAATGTTAAACCATTGCTACCTTCAGCTATGTATTCTTTGCATCCTTATAGATTTATGGGAGATTTAAATCTTTTTATTTGTTGGTTTGGTTTGAAGTGTGAATAAACTCCGGATTTAATAGTTTTCTGGAAATATGAGACACTGGTTTTTATTTCCATAGTATCTTCAGATCAATGCTTAAAGCTAATTTTCAGTATTATCTGTTCTAATTATAAAATATTACTAGAAAATTGTGAATTTAAAATTATGTGATGAAGGACACAATGAAGGCATTTTCTGTCACTACTGGAACAGAGTTGTCAGAGACAAGTACAAGGAAGACACAAGCCTACTTTGTTCTACTTAACATTCTGGAGTTTGTATATGTAACTTGTTTGGCCTGTGAACACCCAGATCTTGTGCCATTTGACCCCTCTCACTGACTCCTCTTTACCCCAAAGAGATACATGCAAAGTTGGCAGTTTGGACAAACAGTAAAACAAAGGTTGTGGCTTTTTTCATTGGCAGGTGGAGCGTGTCCCAAAGGATGAGGATGGTTCAGTAAAGCACAGAGTTGTACCTGAGGAGTTTTAGCGAGGTCTGGAGGCACTCCAGGTCCCGTGGGATCTTACATTGTTCCTAGAAATTGCAGACAGGGGGTGGGGAATTCAGCTGGGTTTTTCTGGAGGGTTATGTTCAGTGCTCAGTTGAGAATTACTGAGATGATACTGACTAATTTGGCTTGTACTTCCAATTTCAATGCTGTAGTTTCTGGGCTGAAATTCTTGTCCTGTGCGCTTTTGATCTTCAGTTCATTGGCCTTTGTTTCTCCCTGTACCCCCTTCTTCATGACAAACCACCTCCCCTGAGTGGGGACCCCCGAGCTCTCCCCCTGCGGAACGGTCGCAGGGACGGCTCCTGCCCTTGCAGAAACCCTCGCGGTGGATGAGCGAGGCCCTGTGCGGAGGGACCGCCGCCAACCTGCCAGCGCCGACCCCCGTGCCCTGCCCGAGCCGCGGGGCAGCGGCCGCAGCGCGCTCTCCGCCCGCCCGCTACCTCAGCCGCTGCCCCCTCCTCCCTCAGGCGGCCCGAGGAGCTGCCGGTGCCGAAGCCCGCAGAACTCCCTTGGGGAGCGCCTTGGAGACTCGGTGCCAGCGGGGATAACCACCCGCCGCGCTTGCCACCGCGGGGGGAGAGACTCGGCCCGCCCCGCCTGGCCCTCACCGGGCCCGGCACAGCCCCGCAGCCGTCGCCGCGGCAACGGGCGGGCGGCGCAGCGGCTCCTCCCGGGATTCCCCGGGGCGGGGCCCCTGCGCCTGCCCCGGCTCATCGACGTCACCGCCCGCGCTGCGTCAGGTGCCCCGTGCCGGAAGCGCGGGGAGGAAGGCTGGAGCTGCCCGGCGGCTCGGCGGCGGGGCTATGGCGGCGGGGTACCAGTACAGGCCTAACGGCGGCGGCGGCGCCGCGCTGCCCGACCCCTCCTTCCTGTGGAACGTCTTCCAGAGGTGAGGCCGCCGCGCCCCCCGGAGTCCTGGCGGGGCGACCGGCGTCGCGTGCCGCCCTAACGGCTAACGGCCGCGGGGAGGGGGCTTAGGGGAGGGGGGGGGGCTCCCCCCACTGCAGCTGCTGGGCCGCGGCACCGGGCCTGGCCCGCCGCGCTGAGGCGGCCGCTGCCGCCGCCCTCGGTCGTTGCCGGCCCCTTCTGGGCGGGCCGGGCCCTCCCGGGGCTGGCGTTGCCTGAGGGGGCACTGCCGGGGAGCGGGCCTTGGGAGGTGCCCGGAAACGGCCAGCTGCTGCGGGGAGCCTGTCACCGGCCCTGGGCATCCAACGCAGGACTTGGCTGCCTTGGGGCCTTGCAGGGCGGGTAAACATCGCGGTTATATCCCTCTGGGAGGAATCCGAGGGAGAGCTTTAAGAAAGGCTCGGGGAGGAATAAGCATGGCTGTGTTTTAGAGCAAGGGAAGGGGGTTAATGGAAGCGAGAAGGTAACCTTGAAAACGCTGAACTCATTTTTGACCTGAGAATCCAGAAGGGGTTGTAGAGTCTGGAGGGTCAGTGTAGCAGTGCAGGAAGGCTTGTAAAAAGGAATCTGATAAATGCTTAATGGAAAACTTATAAACTAACAACAGATACTCTCTTGGATACATCGGGAGCAGGAACCTGCAAGGGAATTAGCAGGCCCGTGTTAAAAAACATGCTGTTGAGACCATAGTAGTAAAGAAGCTGAAGGAGTTCTTCACATTTGTGTCATGTCGAGGAAGCTGGGGGGGTTCCTGTGTTCAGTCCATTTTTATGTGTGATGCATCAGAGGATCTAACTTGACTCAAGTGATAGCAAGAAGAGATTAAGGAGTAGACGAAGAGTAGTAAGTTGCTAAAACTGGCTAGTATTTACTGAGTGACTCAGGAATGCGGCAGCTTACCTACCCAGCCTTCTGCAAAACCACTTCATCAGAGAACTTGGAGGAGTCATGCATGATGCTGTTTCTTTTTTAAAGGGTCCAGAAAGAAACAGATCAACAGTCTGACTTCTGCACCAGGCAAACCAGTAGAAACCATTTTAAATAATGTAGCTAGTCAGGAGAGTTGCATGGCTTTTGTTGAAAGTATTCCTTTCTGGCAAACTACTATCTAAGTCTTGGAGTACATTGGATAAGGTTTGGGTATGGATATGGCTAGGACTGGTGCCATTGATATACGAATCTGTATAGTTTCCAGAGAGGCTCTCAACATACAGAAGTGTCAAAGGCCTTTGAAGAAATCCAGTAGACATAAAATGAAAGGAAAGGTCCTTTGGTGGATAAACAACTGACTAAAAAGAAGTGTGTCTGGTCATCTGCCAGACCGCCAGATGCAGCTGTTCTGAGATCTTTATGTTCAGGAACAACTGCAGGAAAAGAAGGTGAATGATCAGATGAAGTTTGTTGATTCCTGCAGTAAGTCAGGCCTATGAAGACTTGAAGGAGCACCTCAGGAGTCCTGAATGACTGGGTCATATCACCCTGTCATGGCCAGATCGTGATCACTGCATGATGGCCAGATGAAATCCAGAGTAGATACCTGATGTCCACGAGGAAGACCCACTTTAACTTTGCATCATTTTGTATATAAAATGAATATGCTCTAAGCTGACTGATGGGGCTCAGGAGCAAGATACATCCATCATAATACATTTTTATGAAAATATTGGCTTAGCATCTAGTAACAGCTCATAAAAGGTAAAAAACATTCAGAATACCTAGAAAAGAAATAGATAATAAAAAAGGGAGTATCTTTTTGTTACTATAATCTGTGCAACTTATGCTTGCAATTTGAATGTTGTATGCAGAATCTAGTAGAATGAACTGAAAGAGTTCCAAAAAAGACAACAAGGACTAAAGGAAGAAAACCCCAGCCTCTACAGAGGGATCAACTAAGCGGGACTCTGCTTTGGAATGGTAGTGACTGAGGGGAAATAAAAACTGTCACTGTCAAGAGGAAGGCCCCACTACCTTTGTATATCCTTCTAAAGAAGGCACAATTCTGCTTTGTTTGGACAGAAATTGCTTAGTTTATTAATTTTGTGATAGAACTGTATTCTCTAAGACAGTAGACTGTGAAGGCTCAATGGAAGCTGGCATCTGCTTCTGCTTTTTCACTTTTTTAACCCCCTTTGAAAAGGGGTCAAGGCCCTGCATTCGATTCTTGCTATACTGGCACTGTTTATATTAGTGGCTTTCTCTCCATTGCCAACATCTCACTGAGAGGTACTGGGTGCCAAACTTGGGGCTCCAATTTGGGAGCCAAACAGCCTACTACAGTGACATTAGGCATTTTGTGGATTTAACCAGCATGGTGTGCTCTGCAGTTCTTTTAAAAATAAATAAATACATAAAAATACTTTTTTGTGTGGATTATGCCCAGACTTTTTACTGCCAGTGTGTGTTTGTGTGTGTCTCTTCACTCATAAGTAAGTCTTCTCTTTGTAGCTTTTAATCATATTCCAGAATGTCTCATCAGTCTGCATGAAGTGTTTAATTTGCAGAAATTGTGAATGGTTTACCAAGTAAAATGCAATTAGTGACTTTTCAGGAAAAGGTTAATCTTATCTGGTGAACAAGAACCAGAACGTTGAAGTCTTCTGTAAGTGGAACCTGTTAATTTCAGCCATTTAAAGCTTTTTTTTTTTTTCCCCCAGGGTTGATAAAGATAGGAGTGGAATAATATCTGATAATGAACTTCAGCAGGCATTATCCAATGGTAAGTCTGTAAATGAGCAGTGAGGTAGTTCATTGTAAACTTAATGTTAAATTTCATGTGAGACTGGTTACTTGATGCCATAATTCTCGGGGAGGGGGTGGAAGGGAGAATGTTTCAACTACTGGTTAATACTATTTAATATACAGCAAAAGGCTGAAGGGAATGAAAAACTGGACAATCCTCCCGATTTTTTTTATTTTATTATTTTTTGCTGAGCCCATTGTTCCTGGGTTTTTTTGAATTTCAAGGGAAGTTTTCTGGGTTTGGTGCAAGTTAGTAATAATGCATTATAAACTTGAGTACCTATTGTAAAAATTACTGGTTTGTATTCTGGGGAATGAAGGTGTGCACATCCCTTTATTTTTTCCAGTTCTGCTCCCTAGAAAAAAAGAAAGGTGATTTATATATTCCTCTCTCATCACTACTGAACCGTTGTTTTTTAACCAGGATCAGTGTATAACCTGGACAAAGATCAGATGTTTACAACCAGACTTTTTACTGCACATAAAATCTTTTCATACAGTATGGTGCAGGAATTGAAAATGGTAATTTTTAATTTTTTTTTTCCCAAATGAGGCATGTTTGGTTTTTTTTTTCCCTAACAAAGTAGAAAGATGCACTCTAGATCTAGTATTAAAACTTTCTAGTAGTCTTGTCAGTTCTCTGTCATAATGCTTAAAGAGTAACTAGGGTATGGTTAAATAACTCTTGGAAGCAAAATAAAAAATGAACAATTTTTCCAGTAGTCTATTTTTACTTTCCTCTGGTGACTTAGGGTGGGTAGGGTTGTACTTTGTGGTTGGTTTTTTTTTCCACTTAGAAATCTGAAAAAGCGCATATTGAAACTGTTTGTGCACCTTTGAGTTCATATGAAGTTCCCCTTCTCCCAAGGTTTAATTCCTTCATCCTTCCTGTGCTTTGTGACTGAGAAGGGCTTAAACTGATGTTGTGAGCTGCAGTGCACGTGGACTGAAAGGCTCCTTTTTATCAGTAATCACCTGACTTGAAATAAATTTGGATGGCTCTATTTAGTAAAATTGTGGTGGTGTAACTAAACTGGACTTACTAGAATACTTGTTTAATAATATATCTGATAAATGAAAAGCAATATATTGTAGCTGCTGCACCTGATCTATAACTAAAATACTGTTTTGAGTAACAACTTCATCAAAACCTAAATTAAATTGATTAAGTCACTGTTTTCATTTAAGATTACAGTGCTGTTTGTAACAATGTGGGAACCTGGCTTTACCTGCTGTTTTAAACTTCATGTATTTTAAGTATCTTCTCATCTGATTGAATTTAAGGGTGATAGGTAGTGATGACTATCTGAACTCTTTTCTTTCCTTATTTACTGTGTAGATTAGCAGTTTCAGTGCTTTGCAGTTAATGAAGAATCCACACCAAGTGAATTCACTTTTAGACAAAATATTTACAGAAGTGTAAGCTTCCTTCATCTTGAGAGATTCTGGATCTTGTATGCCAAAGCCACTAACAATTCACTATATTCTTTTAAAAATATATCCTTTAGTGGATGGTTGTGTGTGGCTGTCCTTCAGTCTAACATGGGCTAAAAATAATGTTATGTGCTTATTTCTAAAACATTTTAAAAAGTCTGCGTAGTGCTCATTAAAATTTGAAGTTCAATGTGTTTTTGACATTCAGCTTTTCAACATGTCAAGTTTATGCAAATGACAGTATACTTACCTGGGATGGACTGATCATCACTTTGTCTGGTTGTTTGCACAATAAAACCCTATGCTTCCTTCTTGTTTTTTTCTGTGCTGTCATGTAAAGTTAATAGTAGTCAGGGAAGGAGGAGGGAACAGTCACTGTTTACTGAAACAGGCTGAAATCAGTACAGTTCTTCAGGACTGTAGTTGTTCAGATTTCACTCTATGGCATCTATGTGAGTCTCTTGAAAATTTCAACATGAAATAAGTTAACTTTCAAACTGTATTTTCACTTTTTCCTCTATTCTGTTCAGAGTTAAATGCTGACACCCTATTAATAATTCCATTATTTTTTATTTTTGTCAGGAGACATACAACTCTAAGGTACTGATGTTCTCTGTCTAAAATACTGCTTAAGCATTTTCAGAGCCATTTTTACTCTTCTCTTTCACTGCTTATGTTTCTCTGTATGCGCAAATGGCCGTATGGCCTGCCTACAGTATAGGGGGTTTTCCCCGTTGCTGCATCTGTAGCCTTACACGGATACAGTTTCCCAGCTATGGGAGAAATTCAGTGCTAGTATAAGCATTACTTACACCACTGCAGCTTGATCCAGCAAAGCAGCCGTGCCTCCACAATGCCTGCTTAATACCAGCGCAGCCTCTCTATTAGGTATTTGTGGTCAGCTAACTGCATCGTTGCAAATGCCTCCACAGTAGCCCTAGTCTTACTGGTTCCTTTGTGGCCCTTGCACTCAGCCACAGTTAATTTAATGTATGCTGCTTGGTCTTCCTGGTTCCATCACAGGCTCTAGAGAATTGGTGGTGAAATTCTAGATTAGGCGCAGTATTTCTTTTAATTGAAAGCTTAATGCTTCCTAGCACTCTGGAATGCTCCCAACCAAGTGAAAACTATTCCAAAGTGACTAGCCTCTAAATAGTCAGAGAACTACAAAGCTCCTCTTCAGATGATTACTTCTCAGGCCCTTTTAAGCAGCAACATTTCTTGGTCAGAAAATACTAATTTAAACTAACACTTCATCGATATAGCGGTAGTGGTGGGATTTATACTAAACTCTAAATTGCACTCTGTGGTTATGCCATGTTAGGAACCTTTTCTTTTCACTTGTCAGAAACTAAATGCCCCGGAGTAATCCACCTGTAAAATAGGAAATAAGCAGATGGGTTTTTACTGAGTAATAGATATTAGACCTTGTTTGAGTTGTAACTTCAAACTCCTCTGCTACCATCAGTAGAAAAAGTGGGACTTCAGTTTTGATCTTGCCTTTTATCCAATACCTCCTGACTACCTGGGATGAAAAAAATCTGTCTTAGTTCTTCCAATGTTTCAGGTTTTGGGTTGGGTTGGTTGTTTTTTTTGGTGCTGCCTGAAAAATGTTGGTTTCTGTGTAGAATCTGTAAAGCATTGGTCTGAAGTAACCTCTGAATGGTCAAGAACATATATACTTCAAAGCAGCCTTATTTTATAATGCTAGCTTTATGTCTTCTAGCTCTGAATTCACCGTTTAAGTTCTTCTTTGATTTTTTTGGTTGGTTTGTTGGTTGGTTGCATTTTTTTAATATGTTACTTAGTATTGAGGAACTAAGTAATTTTTTCTGTTTCAGGCACGTGGACTCCATTTAATCCAGCAACAGTCAGGTCAATTCTTGGTGAGTATGGTTGTGTGATGGGAAATTGTCAAGGTACCGTTTTGTGATCTGTTCAGACAATTGAGAATGCTATCAGTTGCTGCACTGTTCTAGAGAAATAAGTGTGTACAAATACTATAATACATATACAAAATGTATTTCTACTGTAATAATGAATGCCTGTTTAAAAGTCTTTTGAACTAATTTGGCTGTAGTGTTAACAAGCTGGTCTTTCATTGTTAGATGGTATGTTTCAACGTCTTTACTTTTTTTATTTTTTTTCTCTCCAGACAGCTCTGCAGTAGTAAGTTAAACTCAAATATTTTCCCTTTCAAATAATACAGGACTGCCCTTTGTGTGCACACACATACACTTGTCGAAGTAGCCTGAGAAATTGTTACTGTACAACTGAATAGACAGCAAATGTCATTTATGCGTGGGGGAAATTGTCAGCTTAAATATTCTAAAAAGATATTATATAGCTTGTCTTCGTAACTAGTTTTTCCTGTCTTATGTTTTAATCCTCTGTTCTGCTCCAAAAAGACCAAACAGAGGCTTTTCAATATTTGAATTCTTCAGTGTCCTAAAATGATTTCTGGTAATGTAGATGATGACGGCAGTAGAACAGGAGAAAAAGTAAAGCACAAAAAATCTTTTCTATCATACGGTTCATAAATCCAAGGACTATTTTTTTTGCGTTGTTTTTGATAAGTATTCAGCAGCAGTCTGAGTTCTGTCGCTGTGCGACATGCTTTTTGTATGAAGATGACAGTATCAGTAAGTCAAATGCAGCTGAATATCCCAGCACTTTTGGCAGTCAACAGACTTAGACTTTTTCATGTATCCTTAGAAAAGAACAACCCCCCAGCCCTGGCTCTTTTTATCACTGGATGATCAATCAAGCCCTAAATATTTTCAAACTGGAAATGAAAACCCAGGAAAAATAAACATTCTGTGATTCATTCTGGTCCTCTTTTATCTTGCTTTATCTTTTCCTCCTTCAGTGGATGACTACTTGCTTTTTTTGGCAGAACTTTCCAAAATACCACTAGTATTTTAGCAATTTCTTTTCTGTCTTCAGCACCTTCCACAAAGCGCTCTTGCTGCCTTCTTGAAATACTATTTGATCTTTCTGAAGAGTAGTATGATTAAGCTTTTATATGTCTCTTATTTTTGGTTTCAGGCATGTTTGACAGAGAAAACAAAGGTGGTGTGAACTTCAATGAATTCACGGGAGTCTGGAAGTACATCTCAGACTGGCAGAATGTCTTTCGAACGTATGACAGAGACAATTCTGGAATGATTGACAAAAATGAACTAAAGCAAGCACTAACAGGTTTTGGTAATTCATTTGTAATTACAGTTTTTATGACTGGGTTATGTCATCAGATGAGCGTATTGTTAGGGCTGTACTGCTCTGACAAATGTGACTAAAAATAAGGCAGGTGAAATGCAGTTTTCCTGTGAGGTATAAGGTACCTTTTAAAGATGTCCATGCCACAGGCACTTTTCTTTAAGCTATTTCCTTTACTGGAAAAAATGAAAACATTCCATACATGTACTGGCACATCCAGTTTCAGTCTCCTCTGTTAGCTGCTCTGAGAGCGTTACCAATACTTCAGTAAATGTCTAACTTAAAAGGTACTCGATACAGCGTTCTGGATTTTAAAATGAAGCCGGCTGTCTACGCTACGGTAGCATTCTGATGGCAAAAAAGCTTTCATTCAATTGACTTCACTTACAAAAACTTGAACTGCAGCCCTAAACCGTTCCTTCAACCAACTAGTCACTTTAATCAGTAATTATGTTTACTGTGACTCTGTCTATAATTACTATTAAGCATGGTTTTTATTGCATGCATTTTAAACACGGAGATATTTAGCAAAATAAAAAATCTGTCTCTTCTAACTCTTTATTGTTTTCTGGTTTTGTTATACATGCCTGCTGAACAGCCTAGTTCTTCTTATAGAAAGACTGCGGTAATTGAAACCTTTTAAAGCATTTCTCTTTTTTCCAAGGTTACCGACTGTCTGATCAATTCTATGATATCCTTATTCGGAAATTTGACAGACAAGGAAGAGGACAAGTTGCTTTTGATGACTTTATTCAGTGCTGTGTTGTTTTACAGGTAAGGAAGGACATGTACTTTAATGTCAATTGTAAAAAAAAAAAAAACATCTTAAGCTTTCATGGTTCTCACTTTACTATAATAATGGATCTAGAACTTGCTTTTATTTATGATAAACCATTTGAATAAAGTGTATGAGAGGTGCTAGAAACATCTTCATTTATTGGTCTTCACTAGTTATTCCTTTGCATCACAAGTAAATTTGATACAAATGGGGGGGCAAAAGATGTAAAACAGTCTGTTTTAAAAGGAAAACACTTAACACTATTTCCATTAGTTTAATACACATGCTTCATCTGGATCTTGCGTGTGTTAAAACTGGAGCATGTCACGTCCTGTGGTGCCCATAATTCTTGTAATCTGAACTGTGAGGGTTTTGTCTATCTCTCTGTTTAAGGCTCAATCTAAAAGGAATATGACCTAGCAGCTGAAATTACGCAGTCTTTCGTCACTTTTGTTCCTGCAGGGGCAATGCTAGTAAGCCATTTCAAAAAAACCCTTTTGGTAACAGAAATGCACATCTGAATATGTATATATATATATATATAGAAGGAGAGCGAGCTGTAGTTTTACAGGTATATTCTTTTGTTTAGAGATCAGTCACTGGGTGATTCCTCACCTCACTGCTTAAGGTTTCTCAAAGTGTATCTGACTTCTCTGAAATGTATGCAAGACTTTGGGGAAAAGTTGGGAAACTGTAGCAGTGGACAAGCTGAGTGTTTAGTAGGATAGGAGAAAGGTTGCTCTTGTTACACAGGCCAGCATTGCAACAATATCTTAAGATGTCATCCGATACGCAACACAAGAGAAAGCAGTGCCCTGCAAAAGTAGTATGTCTGTTATTTGCATACAGGTGTTTTGTTCTTCTCCTTTTAGCTTTATGTCTGTAACCATAACTCTGCTGAAACATCAGTTGCCTTTATATTCATTTGTAATATAAGCCATTTATGCTTAGTTATAAACTTAAACTCTGGTAAAGGGGGCTTTGAAATGGAGCATCATTCAGCTGGTGTTAGTGAAACCATGCTGGTAGTTATTTTGGTCCGCTGTCCGTCCTGCCTGGCACCTCTGGGGTTATACAGAGACAACTCCGATACTAATGATACATAAAGCATTTTTGGCTAGAAGGTGAGAAATGGACAAGGTACTCACTGGATTCTGTCTCTACATGACTCCCAAATGTCTCATGGGAAGTGTACATTGTTTCCCCCCCACACTTTAAAGCCAGTCATAAAAAGCTGTCAGGTCTCTAAAGAGTGCCTGGATAGCCTTAGGTATTGTGGCATAAGGGGGTTTCGGAATCAGATCTGCTACACCGCTCAGGCATGAGGCATGGCAAAGAGCAACCTCTGTTTGCACGAGATTGTCAAGTGTCTATGGAGGGGATGAACAGAACATGTTCATAAAGCCATAGAAACCTAAGTGGGAAGGGGAATATGTGGCAGTCTGAACTGTCCTGATGTACAAAAGTGTATGTTTCTTTCCCCCTTTTCAGAGGCTGACTGATGTCTTCCGACGTTACGATACTGATCAAGATGGCTGGATTCAGGTGTCCTATGAGCAGTATCTTTCCATGGTCTTCAGCATTGTATGACGCTGATAACTAGGAATTGCACACTGGCATTACACAGACTGGAGCTGCCAAATCATCCTGTACTGAATAAGATTATTGATGTATTATAATGGATATAACTTCACATTCTTAAATTTTGTATGTTGGTCATCACCTTCAGAATCTGTACTTGAGTTGGTTTTTATTTTGTATGACTGTATGATATGACCATCTCTGCTTACTGTAGTACAGAAAGCACAGAATCTAGATTTAACTGGTGCAATGTCAAACTTAACCTTCTTCCACATATCCTGCATGGGGAAAAATAACTCTTTAGAAATGCCAAATTAAAATAATGCTTGTTAGTTTATAAGAGTTGAAAGTCAGAAGTTGCACAACATGTTTTGCATGTGCCTTACTTTTATAAGAATTTAATGTATTAATTTTTAATACAGAATTTAAAATTAAGTAAAAATATTAGATCCACTTTTACAGTCTACTTCACTTTTGTACAGCATTTTTAAGGGGGTGGTGGTTTTATTTCTGTATTCTAGTTTTCTATGGTTCAGGGGTCCCTCCCACTTAACAGCGATGGCTTTTTTCCCTTGCCTTCTCTTTATATTTTCTAGCTGCCTCCTTCTTCCAGGGTATCCTTGGGACATCTTCAAATAGAACTTCTTCACACCTATGTCCAATAACGCATCTTCCTCAATGAGTTCCCTACAAAAATAAACTACTCTGGATATATAGTTCCCTCTGCTCAGTGGGCTCATTTAACACCACAGTCTGCCTTTTTGTGCTGAAGCACCTCATTCAAAGTGGCCTTGAACTGACAATCAAACATCCTCAAAACCTCACCCTCCACCTCACCAGTTGCAGATGGAGAGGGACGCAGTGGAAAAACTGAACCAAAAAAAGTAATGACTGATTCCTGTCGCACACCATCTCCTGCAGTAACTTTGATGAAGCAACAAGAAGTTAACAAGTTTTCTTAGATTGCTCTAAGAAAATACTACACCAGCATTATCCAAAGCACTTAACAATACTCAAGCAGCACTATTAC
>RSEF01000002.1:99915816-100007875 GCA_003993805.1 Himantopus leucocephalus
ACGGGCAGCCAACAGCACATGAGCAACATCAGTGCTGCTAACGCTGCCCGTCAGGGTGGCTCCTCACCAAAGGGAAGAATGATCCACAGAAGAGGTAGAGCGCTCACATTTAATCCAGCAAGCTGTTCTGAGCTGACATTATGCTACGGCTGCACTAGCTTTTCCAAGGGCAGCATCCATTAAAATAGAACTTAGAAATTAACGTTGTGGTCAAATAAGTTTGATCAGTAATCAGAGGCTCCTTCACAATATTCATTGCATCATACTGGTGAAACTGCACGACCTATGACAATTATTTTACATACATACCAAGAACTCTAGAGCTTTCTGTTTCCGAACAGGATCATTCTGTGGGATTGTAGAATGGGGAAGAAAAATTGAAAGACTGAATACTACAGTATTTGTTGCATCATCTTGTACAAAATAAGACCTTTTAATCTTTTATCCAACAACAAAAGTCATCACAAAGATAGCAATTTTAGGTCACAGTCATAATCATATAACCTTAGGCCCCCGGGAACAATTAGGTAGCAGGTACTACAAATGCAGCTGCATTACTTCCAATACCAGGAAGAATCCATGTCATATCTAAGCTACATACCTATAAGAGTAATCTTTTCCAGGCTTTCCTCACTCAGGTCCAACCGCAAGTTTAAAAAAAGTTAAGTGCCCACCTGCATCTAGCATAGTACCTGAGGCCTAAAAGAGCAAGACATCACCACAAAATACATCAGATTACAAAATAATCTCTGCCACTAAGATAAAAATGAGGCCATTCTCAGTGTTTGTGCCCAGCACTATTCAGGGCAGATGGCAGAGAGAACATCTTGAGTTTCACCTTTGAGTTAGAAAAAGGACTGTAAATCTTTAGCTATACCTTAAGATTTAAACCAAACCTTAAGCATTGAATATGTCTGATCTGAAGAGGGGCAAAAGAGAGAAGTGGAGACTGCAGCACAGGTTGGGAGACCTGGCCCTGCAGACACTGGGTCTGAGATTCTCAGTGACTTTGATCAGAAATTATGAAAGCTAAGGTGGATGAGCATCCTGACGTGCAGTATTCATTTCACTTCTGCCGTGATGAACACAAAATTCTGGTCATTAGGTCAGTTAGTTTGCTTCTGGAATAGTATTAATAAAATGGCAAATGAAGCCAAATAAGAAAAGTTTTTCAGAAAAATGAAAAGCAAGCATAAGGAAACTGCTACAACATAAGACACTTGCAGAATTACTACCTCTACATACCTCGTGCTTATAATCATCTTCCCACCTTAAAAAGAAAAAAATAAAAATATTAAGATGCATTCTAAAGACTGCTAAGAAGTTAGGTTTACTCATAGTATCTAGAATCAAAGTATTTCAATTTCCAAATTTATACCACTTACCAATACAGGCCATCTTTTCGTATGGCATATTTACAATACTGTATTTCTTAAAGGTCCTTATTCTGAGTGACTCTCAAAGAGATCAGTAGTATTGATGAACTTCTTTACAGACCAGCTAAAGGAGATGACTAAAGTAATGGTGGGTTTTCCTCAGACAGAAAGGAACAATTTACACAAGAAGTAGTAGTACAGTGGATAGGTAATATAAAATATTTTCCCCATATGTGACAATGTTTATTACAGAAAAGATGATCTTTGTAATAAGTAAAGATATATCAAAAAAAAAAAATCTCTTTTCATTCCCCTGTGGGGCTTGTATTCTCACCTTGCTTTCTTCTTTGATGGGGCTAGAAAATTAAAAAGAATTATTAGCAACATCATAGGATTTCCAACGTATTATTACAATAGAAGCATAACACAAACAGAACAGTTACTGGCCCTAAAGTGGCTGCAGTTCTTTTAAAGGGCAGGATTCAGCAGCCTCAACCTAGGTACGTGTGGCCATTTTAGAAACCACCACGCATCCTTGATGAAAGGTCTGTGGGAGACTTGTGCCCTAGCAGCTTTGCAGGGTACCCTATAGCATCTATGTTCGGGCAGCTGAATCCCACACAAGAAGTCGGTATGGACTGAACTGAGGCGGGCATGCCACCTCTATGGAAAAAGTGGAAAGTGTTTTTGGATTTTTTTCTGTGAGCTCACCAGTGCACCTCAAAGTTGCACATATTCTACTGCAACTAGTCTCCAACAAGAAGGTATGGAGATTTGAATGTCTAATCATCTCTCTTACCAGTACAGTGTATGAGCATGTGGAAGGAAGGAAAACTCAGTAAACCAAGGTAGTCTGTTTAAGACAGTAGCTATGCTTCAGAGAATCAGCTAATGCATGGTACATAACTCATCACTTCTTATGTATTTATCAGCACCAGCTCCAGGATAAGCAACAGGACAAGCAATAATTCTCAGGACAAATGACAACTTTGCCCCTACAGTATGATGCTGAAAGACTCATGTTACTGATTTAACCACCTGATGTTGAACACATGCTGATGAGTTGCAACAAGAAGTTGAACTGTAGGTCCCCAAGTTTTCTGAATGTCAGGAGAGAAAAGGACTGCTACCATTTCACAGAATACATCCAATGCAGTCCAGTATGCTGCTAGCCTTCATTACATCAAGAGTGCATTGCTGATTCATGCTCATACTGTTGTATATCAAAACCTGCAGGTTCATAAGATTTGCGCCCTAGCCCAATAGTATCCAGTCTGTATCCAGCAGGGTGTTGCTCCATCCCAGGTGTAAGACTTCACATGTACCTTTGCTGAACTTCAGTAGGTTTCTGGTAGCCCATTTCACCAGCTTGTTGAGATCCCTCTGAATGGCAGTCTTGTTCTACGACATACCAGACATTCCCCCAGCTTGACATTATCTGCAAATTTGACAATGGTGTATTCTATCCCATTATCCAGGTCATGGATGACAATGTTAAGCAGTGCTGGCCCCAGGAGAAACTACTGAGGAATGCCACCACTAACTGACCAACACACTTAAAATCACTGACAACTACTCTTTGAGCCTAACAGTTCGGCCACCTTTTATCGACCCTGTAGACTTATCTCCTCAGTTTGGCTGGAAGTATAACATGGGAGACCATGTTGAAAGCTTTGCTAAAGTTAAAACGACATTTATCCTTCTTCCTCTGTCCACTGAGCCAGCCCATGTCACTGCAAACACAATCAGGCTGGTCAAACCCAGTTTGTCCTTGGTAAATCTACATTGGCTGTTCCTAGTCACCTTCTTGACCTTCACACACCAGTAAATGATGTCCATGAGGACTTGCCCCATAATTTTTTATAAGGTCTGGGACAGCCTGCAGCCATGTTTTACTTCTGAAGATAAGCACATTTGGTTTTTACCAGTTCCCCAAGGAACTCCTCTAATCACCACGACCCTTCAAAGACGTTAGTGAGCAGACAGCTCCCTCACCACCAGAAGCATCCTTTTTTGTCCTATGGCCTTGTACACGCTCAATTTGCTCTTCCCTAAACCGATCCTTCTCTACAATGTGTAATGCCATTCTCCCCTAAGCTTTACAACTATGCACAAAGATCTGAGAGCAGACCTTCTCAGTAAAGACCAATACAAAGAAAGTTACAAATATCTCAGCCTCTTCCATATCCTTCATCACCAGCCTACTTGCTCAGCAGTGGGACCACATCTTTTGCTGTTATCATACCAGTAGAAGCCTTCCTGTTGCCCTTCATATTCCTTTCACATCCAGGCAAGCTTTGCCTTCTTAATTTTACCAGAAATACATCTGCAATTCTTATACATTTCTTCTTGGCAGCCTGCCTCCTTTTAGAATTTAAGATCAGCTAGAAGTTCCCTGTTCAAACACACTAGCCACCTGCTATGCCTGCCCATATTCGTGGACAGCAGAATGGATCATTTCTCTTCTTTGAGGAGGTTCTCCCAAAAGACTGATTAGCTCTTTTGGGCTTCTCTTCCTTTCAAAGCAGCCTCTCAAGGGATCCTGACTACAACTTTTCTGAAGAAGCTGAAGTCTGTTCTCTTGAAGCCCAAGGTCATTAGTCTGATATATAACTTCCTCATTCCCCAAAGGGTTTTAACCTGCATCTCATGATCACTTCAACTAAGGCTGCCATTGACCATCACATTCCTGACTCTTCTTCTCTTCAAAACACTTCCCCTTGTTGACTCATCCAGCACTTGCATGAAAAACTGGCCTCAACTCACTTTTGGATTGTTTTCAACTTGCCATGCAGCTCTTCCAGCAAAAGTCAGTCTCCCCAAGAAAACTGGGACCTGCAGTTGGGAGATTTCTTCCCATTATGTAAAGACAGCCTTGCTACAGACTGCCTGTTTGTGAGGGGCAGACAACTACCATGATATTGTTCTTGGTGGCCTTCCCCCTAGTCCTGACCTATAAGATCTCAACAACCACCAGTCGTGGCTCTATATAGAAAAGGTTCATCCCGCACAACTTCTACTGTCATCTTCTATGCTGTCTTTCATAAGGAGCCCATATCCATCCATTACAGCTCTCCAGTCATACAAGCTATTGCATTACATCTCTGCAATTCTGATGACGTCACAGCTCTGTGACCACACAGTAACTTCCAGTTCCACCATCTAGTCCCACCTCCCACTTGAAGCAAGACTACTGCCAACAGAAGATTCTAGTTTTGTATAGCCAGGTCTTGAAAACCTCCAAGGATAAAGGGTTCACTACCTAGGGTTCACTACCTACGGATAACCTGTTCCAGCACTGTACTACGCTCTAGGAAAGAGGTTTTTCCTGAATTCAGCCCCTCAAGCTGCCATCTGAGGCTGCCATCTCATTACATTGCTTGCAATTGCCAATAACTTTGGCTTTGTCATCTTTGTAGCCGTCTACAGATGCTTGAAGGGCAGTTACAAGATCACCCCTTACCCTCCTCTTTCCCGTTCTAAACAAGCCCAGCTCCCTTGAACCCTCATACTAGGTACATGCTCTTGACCCCTGAGAATCTTCATAATCCTCTGCTGGAACCTCTCCAATTTATCCATCTTCCCTTTGAACTAGAAGGAACAAAACTAGACACAGCATTGCAAATTTGGTCTTACCAGCACCAAATAGCAGGGGATAAGACTGTTCTTCAATCTGCTGCTTGTGCTCCTCCTGAAGTATCACAATATGAGACTTGCCTTATGTGAAATGAGAACATTCTCTTGGCTCATATTCAGCTTGGCATCCACCATAACCATTGAGTCCTTTTTAGCAAGACTGATCAGTCTGTCACTTCCCATCCTGTACTGACGCATGGACTTATCACTTCCCCACTGAAGATACAGACAAGCTTCTCCAGGTATCTGCTATAACTTCAAAGAAGCAATAATTCAATCTGAAAAGCCTGGTCCAAAATAGCAAAGTAAATCTCTGGACTTATTTCCAGTTTGCTGCTGTACTTTGTAGCAGCATTAAGCATAGTCTTTAGAAAGGAAAAAAAAATGGTGCAGGCAGATTTCAGAGACTAAATTAGAGCAGAGCTTCCTATGTTATACTACCACACTGTGCTTATACACAGTGTCATAAGGCCTTCAAGACCAACTCCCTACTTTGAGTACCTGGTTTTAGGAATTACCTTAATAAGATAGTATTTTTAATCTGAAGCCCAAGACGAAATACAGATAATCTCTCTTCCTTAGAGAATAAAGAAATACCATAGTTTTTGCTTTAAGAAAAGCAACAAATCAATCACTTCAGGGCCTCTCATACATACATATATATGGGTATAAAAGAATACATAATCTTATCTTAGTTTTGCATATGATGTCTGCAGCAGCCATGGGTGTTAATGTCCATTTTGCCACTAGCACATGCCACCAAATGGCCTTTCTTAATTATATCCTCAAACTCAACTCTTGCTGCCAGAAGGGAGCTTTGAAGCTGGAAGTTATTCTCTGCCAGTAAGATCTAGTCTAAAGACACACAGCTGCTAAGCCAGTAAGCATGATTTTATTCTAAATCATTGCAGTATTTCTGTTTTGGAATTCAGTTGATATTGCCCTTACCACCTAACCAGAGCAAACCTTAATACTGAATGACACAACACTTTTGCAGCTAACTTCACTCTTTTCCATCCTCCAGTTCTTCATATTCTGTAGGACAGGGTGGGATCACTCTTTTTGATGTTCTAGTTTGAGAACCTGATGTTCTGAGCATGTGTTCAGGTTCTACAGAAGTCAGTAAGCGTTGATGTCAGTTTACGCTGGACGGAGAATTACTGAGCTAGAGTACTGGGTCATGTTCCCTCTTCTTCACAAGAGAGACAAACAGCTCAAAAAGAGTTTCTGACACCTTGTTTTGCAGACCAGCATTAAAAGGTACAATCCACAGAAGCCATCAATGATCAATCCGAAAAAAAGCACTGCTGTGGTAGGCACCTACAGCAGGACTCACAATGACAAACTGTTGATCTGTGCAACCTTCACCCATTTCAGTCAAACCTACCTTCTGATACCTAACTGATACTAGTACTGGGGTCGAAAGGTAGCAAGTAGATATTTCTTCAGGCTGGCATCATTAAGCATTAACAGCACATCTACAGTAACAAAGGGCATAACTCAAACATACTGTAAGAGGGAAGATGCTGGTTTTGTTTGAGGGTTTGGTTTCCATTGTTTGTTCCAATGGACTTGCCAAAGAACTGTAACTTCCACTTTTACCAGTGATTCAGCATGTATGCCTTTCGAAGACTGAAATGAGGTGGAGAAGGCTTTATCAGCTTATTCAGACAAATTCATCAAATACCAGTTTTTCATACTTTTTCACTTTCCTTGATTAGCAAATTACTGTAGTTATCTTAAATACCTCCAGAACCAAGCAGTTAAAAAATGTCTAAGAAACACTGCAAGTCTGGCAATTCCCTTCTTCCCTCATTTCAAATTCACAAAAACTGGAAAATCTCTGAAAATATTTTGTGCTATTACAAGTTGGAAGTTTTAAATCAGTCAAACCCTTTGAGTTCAACTACTAGTTCAAATTAGTCAAGTATCAATTACGTAAAATCTATTTTATTCAAGTAATTAATAGACTTACGTGAGGTACTTGGTCTTACGTAACCTTCAATCTAGAAATAGAAATAGTTTCATATTAGATTTTCTGATTAAAATTTCGTAACAACAGTCTCTACTGCAACTCCCTTTAGAAACAGAACAAATACTTTTATTTATCCCAGCATAGTGTAGCCCATAATCTTATAGGTATATAATCTTGTAAATGTTAATGAAATTTGAAAGAAAATTTGTTTACATTGGAGAAAATCTAAATTGCAAAAATTAAAATTACTGAAGTAAAGCAATAAAATTTCTGAACCCTGAAGGCAGACAGCACCTTTTCTATCTAAAAACCTAACTTCTTAAAAATAAACAACTTTGGTTTTTCAGAGAAATTGCAAGAATACTGTTCTTAGCCCTAGAATTTTTAGGGCAACTTTAAGTTAAGTCTTAGTTCAATTTAATACTGCAATTCCTAGAAACACACAGAAATTTAACAAGCTTTGTCAGCAGTACTTTTAAAATTTACTAGGTCAAACATAAATGCACTGATAAAAGACGCATTACTGGATACTTTATTTCCAATTACCTTATACATTTTTAAACCTTCAGTCTTCTCTAGCTCTCCTGCTATCCGTCTGAGAAATGAGACTTTGCATTCTTTTACATCTGTTGTCTTTCTCTTCATTTTATCTGGAAATTCTTTAGACTGTTGACAAAAATGGCTTGAAATGGTCAGGATCAAAATTCATCACAATATTAAAAAATTGGCACATTTCAGCTTTTGGGCAAGCTGCAGAAAGACTGGTAAATTGAACTTTATGAGCTAATTTTTCCTCTGTAACACAACTAATTAAATTTTAATGTTAAAGTTGTTTAAGTATTCTGCAAAACAAAAAACGGATAATATGCAAAGCTTGCTACCAAAAGGTAACATGCTCTGAGCCTGATCCTGGAGGCAGTCAAAACACTTAGGAAGAGACTTTGAGCAGATACAGACACACACATCTCTGGATCGCACTTCCTCAACAACTCACAGCTTCATAGATATTCATGTTGATCTGACCCATGAAGAGTCAAGCATACAAATATTAGTGATTTATCATCGGGGGTTTTAACTTCAAACTTGATGTAAGCATTTACAGAAAAAAAAATAAAAGGGGAGTATCACATAGAATTTGTGATCAAAATGCAACAAATTACTCACAATGTATGCTCTTCTGTGCTTATATCCACTAAGATGTTCTATCATAGGTGCCATCTCTGTATTAAACCCACAGAGCTTGCACTCATAATGCGGCTCTTTTCTTCCTTCAAATCTGATTTCAACCACATGTTCTAAACCTGTAAAAGCAAGAGTTACAAATATCTGTATTTTAGTATAGACTACTATAAACAAATGTATTCTCTTCAGTGTTGTTCATTAAAAGCCAAAATTAATAAAGAAAAGTATTCCATTTTCAGAACTTCAACATTTCTTCAGGATCACAAGGATCAGACTTATTACCCGCGTCCATTAAATTTATCTCTTTACAATGCTTTATTCTGAAAGGAAAAACACTGTCTATGGCAGATTTGCAAGCCCACCAAACCAAAACATTTCATGATATTTTTAATAAACTAAGAAAGAGCCTTCCATTGAATACAGTCATGTAAGAGGATTCATGGAGAAGTGCATACAAAAAAGAGAATGAGAATAGAAAATGCCTTGCAAATGTCTGTATTAAAAAAACGCATTTAAACTACTTAGACAAACATAACTTGGACAGTGTCAGAGTAGCACACAGCACCTGTAGAAAAGACAATAATTACTTCACAAAATGAAGTCCTTCATAATCTAAAAATCTTCCATAAACTTTTAAGAATTACAGGAATGAAAGTGGGATTTTTCTTCATTTTTCCTAGAAATGACTGAAATGAATGCCTTAGAAGTATTCCTCTAAGTCTG
The DNA here is from genome assembly GCA_003993805.1 of Himantopus leucocephalus. Lineage (NCBI taxonomy): Eukaryota > Metazoa > Chordata > Aves > Charadriiformes > Recurvirostridae > Himantopus > Himantopus leucocephalus. The sequence continues at coordinate 99,924,709 of RSEF01000002.1, forward strand.
AGGCTTATACCTAGCATGAAAAGTTTTACTCTGAACAGCTTAAACGCAACAACTTTATAAGCAGCTTAGAACAAATAGGAAAAACCTGCAGCTGTTCCTTGTTATCATAAATTCCAATACTGTATATCTGTGATGGGTTGACCCCAGCCAGCAGCCAAGCACCACACAGCTGCTTGCTCACTCACATACACAACCCTCAGCAGGACTGGGAGAAAACAGGACGAGCAAAACTGAGAAAACTCATGGGTTCAGACAAAGCCGGTTTAATAGGTGAAGGAAAGAGAGGAAAGAAAAAAAAAAAACCCCTGAGAAAACCAGTCACCCACTTCACCCCAAGCAGACCAATACTCAAGACAGTCTCTCAACAGCCACCTTGGAAGCTAAACCCCACCACTCCCCACCACCACCACCCCCCTTTTCTTCCTCCCTTTCCTTCCTTTACCTCAATTGTGATTGCTGAGCATGACATTACGTGGTACAGAATATCCTTTTGGCCAGTTTGGGTCAACCGTCCTGGCTGTGTCCCCTCCCAGTCACCCACACTCCCGCCAGCCTACTCAAGGGATGAGGGGTGGGGACCCAAAGTGGAAAAAAAGAAACTCTTGAGCCTGTGCACTGCTCAGCAACTGCCAAAACACTGGTGTATTATCAACACTGTTTTAGTCACAAATCCAAAACATACTGGCTGCTATGAAGAAATTCAACTCCATCTCAGACCCACTATGATGTTATACTGCTAAATCTTAACTTTGAAAATAAACTATTACCAAATGAACAGAGTATACAAGAAAGTAACACTTTGTGATTCACCTTTTTCTATTAAAAATGCTTATAATAATAAATTGCTATGCTTTTTAATATTAATATTGTATGTAGAGTAAGAGCAAGAGAATTCACTAAACAGAGAAACTCTCTGCTAATACCAGGAAATTTGCTACTTAGGTCTTCATCAGGGAACATATTTTCTCAGCCACAAGCACATACTAGGAACACTAAGGCCACTGACAAGCAGCATTGTTTATCCTCTCCTAAGGGTTGCCTAATCTAGCAATTACAAAGAAAGAAGACCTTAAAATTAATCTCATTACTTTCACTATTCCCAAAGGCAGTGAAGGAAAATATCTCACTAGACAGAGATTTCTGTATATCCCACCAAATGGAAAACCACAAAGAACCACCAGGTGACAAGTCACCAGTGTCATTAAGTTGGAGGCCAGTAGCTAGTGGTGTACCCCAAGGGTCAATATTTGGTCTAGTCCTGTTTAACATCTTCATTAATGATCTGGATGATAGGGCAGAGCATACCCCTCTGCAAGTTTGCTAATGACACAAAACTGGGAGGGATAGCCAGAGGGTTGTGCTGCCATCCACAGGGACCTTGGTGGGCTGGAGGGTTGGGCTGACAGGAACTTCATGCAGTTCGGCAAGGGTAAGTGCAAAGTCCTGCACCTGGGGAGGGACAAGCCCAGGTACCAGTGCATGCTGGGGTCTGACCAGCTGGAAAGCAAGTTGGCAGAAAAGGAACTGGGCAGACACCAAGTTGAAGATGAGCCAGCAACTGGCCCTTGTGGCCAAGAAGGCTAATGGTACCCTGGGCTGCACAAGGACAAGTGCTGCCAGCAGGCTCTCCACCCTCTCCACTTAGCACCAGTACGGCCACACCTGGAGTGCTGCGTCCAGTTCTGGGCTTCCCAGTACAAAAGACATGGACATACAAAGGGCCATGAAGATGATGAAGGCACTAGAGCATCTCTCCTATGAGGAAAGGTTGAGAGAGCTGGGACTATTTAGCCTGGAGAAGAGAAGGCTCAGACAGGATCTCTTCAGCATGTGTAAATACCTGAAGGGAGGGTGCAAAGAAGATGGAGCCAGGGTTCTTTCAGTGGGCCCAGTGATGGGACAAGAGACAACGGGCACAAACTGAAACACAGGAGATGATGTATAAACATCAGAAAACACCTTTGACTGTGAGGGTGACTGAACGCTGGCACAGGTTTCCCTGAGAGGTCGTGCAGTGTTCCACCTTGGAGATATTAAAAAGCCATCTGGATATGGTCCTGGGCAACCTGCTCTGGGTCACCCTGCTTGAGCAGGGTGTTAAGAGTAGATGATCTCCAGAGGTCCCTTCCAAACTCAACCATCCTGTGATCTGTGAAAAGCTGCTTTACTGAGATGGCTCATTCAAGAATGAGTTGTCTAACAATTAAGGTGTATAAAAGAGGTGGCCTTTATTGTACTCAGTGTAATAACCTAAACTTTAAAAGGTGTAAGAGATAAGATATATCCCATAAACTATTCAATGCATTTACAGAAAATGGAACTATCTAAAATTCCACCTTTTATTTCAAAACAAAAGCCATTTGCTTACAAATTCAAAGACATACCATTTAGAAAACAAAAAACATACCAACTAGAGGTTCTTCTCTTTTGGGATCATTCATAAAATCCTTCAGACAGCTTATGCCCTTTGTGAGCCCTCTTTTCACTAAAGTAAAAAATACAACACATAAAGAGATATTCCACGTTAGACAGTTTGCACATAATTTCTATGATCTTAAAGGAACTTCTAATGGAGACGGGGGGGGGGAGGGGCAAAATTAATTTTCACTGTAAAAAGTGTAAGGAAAATGGGTAAGATCTCAGTCACTCACAAAAAGATTCCAACACTGTTTTCTCTTCAAGAAGAGAACCAAATAATTAAACTAGACCTTCTAACACAATCCAGTTTACTGAGGAAAGATACTGAGTTCACATTCATAGCATGCCTCAGACCATGTCAGTTCTCACAAAAAAAATTGGAAAAAATGAAAAAAAAAAAAAAAAAAAAAGGGGAAAAAGGGGGGAAAAAGGGGAGGAGGGGGAAGGGAAAGGAAGGGGGGGAGGAAAAGGAAAAAAAAAAGAAAAAAGGGGGGGGGGGGATAAGAAAACCCAAGCCAATCTCCTTCTCCTAAAACCCTAATACTCATATAGCATACTGAGACTGCTTCTTTGGAGACTGAAGTTCAAGAATCATATTGCCTTAAGTCTATATAATATACAGACATATATATATATAGACTTAATATATATAATATATAATAAAGTCTATATAGTAAAGAACACATAAACTTTATTAATATAGCAAATGCCTCTTGTACCCTGGTCAACTTGGAGCACCAGGAGAGTTCAGCTAAATGTATCTGCAAAATAATCTGAAAGAGGAAGACAGTGTATTCAAGTAGTGGCTACTATCAAAGAGTATGCTGAAGTGTTAAAATACATGGTTTCAATCTGAGAAAAAAATGTGCAGAAATAGAGCTTATCTTCCTAATTACATACAGTTGTAATTTAATTGACTGATGAATTTCATGAGTCATAAACACCAATAGTTTCTTCAAATTGGAACAAACAAGAAGAAATACCACAAGCACTGAATAGTATGTTACTGTATTCTTTCCCCTTAGGATGCCAGATTATGGTTTAAAAAACAAACAAAACTTCTGAAGAACTGGGAATTCCGTGACTGTTCTTAAATATTCCTTCCATTAGGAATATGCTTGTGCTGCCATCAAGCCAAACTCCGAGGCTGCACACACACACACACAAAAAAAAAAATCACAAAATTCCTCCATTAATTTGTACAGAAAACCTCTTATAATTTAACTGTGGTAGAAAATAGCTGATGGGACACCTCCTGCCATGGGAAAAGCATGGCCCATTTCCATCAAAACTTCACAGTCTTATTAAAATCATTCTCTGTGTTTTTGTCTGAGCTCACATGCAGCAGCAGTAGCGTAGCATGACAGAGGTGACATGTAACAAATTGGTGCCATGTAACAAGTCTCCATAGACAGATTTTTACCAACACTTAAACGTATTATGCAGTTCTCATGCATTAGTGTGTCTGTGCAGTAGCTCTCAGCACATGCTGGCTGTTCCGATGCTGACAGCGTGTGGTCTTTTGGGCCTAATATGGAAAGATCCACACAGAAAAAAGTTACAGGTCTCTACAAGGCGATGACCATTTTCTTCTCACTTCCTAACTACTAAATAGTCTTGTCTTAGTACCATCTTGATAATAAACAACCCATACTGTTCTTGGTTTATAAGCTTTTGTTTCATCAAACTTTCGGTGTATAGTATGTGTACACACACTGCAAAATTTTCTGTTGAAAGTTTCACCAGCTAAAAAAACATCAGCTAGATTCATTGATATCAGATAATCAGGAAACTCGAAACTATAATGTCTCGAGTTTGAAAAGTCTTTGTATGAAAATACTCATAACTTCATATTCTCCTAACATCTTTTCTTACATAAATTAACCAGTGCACAAAAGAAAAGCAATGGCTTGGTAATTTGCACTGCTTCTTCCTAAACCATAATCAATGACCTGCTTTGGTCATCATGAAAACAAAAACACTGATTTCAAAGTTGCACCCGAAAAGGACATTAGCTTATTTATACTCAGCTACCTGGTCTCTGTGTTTCATACTTCATCGGAGTTCGGACTGCAGCTGGAGGACCTAGGATAATAGTTTGACAGTCAAACTACTACTTCTCACTAGCTTTTATTAAGTACCCAGCAGATCACCGAAACAAGTTAGAGAACTGAACAGTTATCTTCATTTTACAGTTTAATATAGGCTCAGTAATAACAGTATTTCACCTTGGTACACTTTCCTTTTGTAACTTTACTGCTCTAATAAGAAAAAGTCTTCATTTCCACTCCCCTTCCCCACCAATGCAATATACCAAACACATGAATGTCATAGAAGTACAGAGTATTCAATTTTTATTTGATTTTTAAGAGCTTTTTATACTGCCTAGTTATTTTAATTATTTTAGCTATTCGGTATTGTGCATGACAGTTGATCTGTGTTACAGGTACCTGACAGAAAACATATAGAGCCTAAACACAGTCCTAGAGACAATTCATAAAGTCATTAAACTGCACCTTCTTTTACATAGGGTTCTGTATATATTCTTAACCACTCAGAGCTTCAGAGTGAATTTTTAGACATGCTTTTATAATGGTACTTCCACTCCCCTCCCTTAGAACTCCTTTCCCTTACTCCCCTCTTCCCTCAAATCCATAGACACAGACACACGAGTGCACTTTAATAATGTTCTCAACATTTTGTTAGTTGAAGCATCCAAGATTAAAACAAGATAACACACCAGTACTCATTTATTGGAAAAAGTGAAAGTTTAAATGATTTATTTGTCCATGTAATTCCTATTTTTGATGTGGTTTTCCATAGTCATGGTAAATACAACATGTTGTATACATCAATGGTTTTCTCCTCTTTCTGCAGAAGATAAGCAGTTAGGAGATACATAACAAAGCTGTAAATCAAATCAAAGTTGTAAACATTTTGCAAACAACTCTGCAATATTAACATAAAGGAAGGGTATGAGAAAGCGTATCTCTCAATTTCTTATTATAAGTTATCCATCTTTTCCAGTAAAAAGCTTCAAAGTCTCTGGTAGCATGAACAAAAGATGACCTCCAGATACTCCGCAAGTACACTTTTGACACTGTGAAATAAGATTTTTAGTGCTTTATTTTCTGTTTCCTTCTAGGAACAAATTGGATTTGCAGAGAATTGCACCAGAAGCAGTTCAGTTCACAGTGCAGTCTACCTTAACGTGGCTGAGGTTTACAAATATGTTTAAAAAAAATGTTAAAAAACATTCAAAATCAAGTTGTAGCTACTACTATCACCAAAGATAGCAGTTTGGGGTTTTGAGATTTTTTTTTTTCCTTAAAAAAATAAACAAGAAAGGAGGCATTTAGCAAATGTTATCATCACTGCCTGCAAAAGTTTAACAAAGCAATTATGACCTTGAGGACAGTCTCCCATTCAGCAACAGCAGGTTTTCAGGCTAACATTTAATTAACATTTACTAGCCACATGGCTTTGTAATGCTGTTAATAATGTAAGTTTCATTTCTTTAGCATCTCAAAACCAAAACAAAAAAGTATTTTCCCTTAAAGCATATCATACTGATATGCTGGAAGAAAAAAAACAAAAACAAAAACAAAAGCCAGGGCTGAAAATCAGCTGGACTGACAGGCTCAAAGGACAATGATGAACAGCCCAGCCCCTTGGCGTTCAGTAAACAGTAGAGTGCCCCAAAGATTGATTCCAGGGCACACAACAGTTAACATCATCATCAATAACCTGGTTGAGGATGCACAGAACACGCTCAGCAAATTCACAGACAATAGTAATATAGGGGATACAACTGATGTCATAGCTTCAATTGAGCATTGGAATTCCTTGGGAACATTAAGGATTAAAGAAACCTTAAGAAACATAGTAAGTAGTGTAAAGTTCTGCAGCTGAAATACACAAGTACAGGCTGAGATCTGGCTGACTGAGCAGCTGCACTGTCCAAAAAACCCTCAGAGTTATGATGAATGCTAAGCTAAATATTGCCAAAAGCACATCTCCCACAAACTAGGCAAATGCCATACTGAGATACTGGCACAGGCAGCATACTTCAGAATATCTTATCCTCCATTATTTAGGACTTGTGAGGCTGTCTAGTTCCATCCTTCTCCAGGTCAAGTGGGATGTGGAGAAACCAGAGAGGGTCCAGTGGAAGGGCTACCAAGACAAACAACCCAACTTATGAGAACAGGTTTGGGAGCTGGACTTGTTTAGTCTGGTAAAGTAGAGGCTAAGATGAGATCTAATAGCACAGATAGCTGAACAGCAGCTACACACCCTTTAGGGATGTGACAACAGCACAAGTAGCAGCCAGAAATAGTTGCTTAGGAGGCACAGATTAGATGTTAGGATAAAATTCTTCTTTAAGACAGAGGTGCAACTATGCACTGATTAAACACAGATCGCAGACCCTCTGCCCTTGAAGATACTCAAAGCTTCAGTAAGCAAGTGATGATCCAGCACTGGCAGTAATCCTGCTTCAATCAGGAAGTTCAGATATCACCTTATCAGTCTCAAGAAATCCCTTCAACTAAAGATTTTATTTAGGAAGGAGGATTTTCCAAATACTAGTTATCTATATGAACAAAAAAAATCCCTTTCCTTTCAATATTCAATGACAGGCTCCTGAACACGTTCCTTTATTCTCCACTTTTTACATTAATACATGTATTTGTAATGGACACACATTCCTAATGCCTGACAGAAATAAAACAGCTATGTTTCAAAACTTAAGGACAATTTCAGACCTTGTCAAATCAGTTACTCAGTGGCAACAAAGAGGTACTGGACTCAGCATTGCAAATTCACTTCTGAACACAACAAGTGAAGTACACAAAGACTCTATATTCCTTCGTATGGGGGAACTCCACAGAAGAGGTGTTAAGTGAGTTGGAGTAGTGTTCAATCTTCATATTTCTATTATGATTTCTGAAACGTGTTCTCTTCTAGTCTGTAACTCAGAAAAGAACTTCCAGGTTTCCTTTCTTTAAAAACGTAGCAGTAGTTTTACACCCCAAAATCTTATGCATACTAGTCAATGCTTGACAGGCCCTGAGCATCGAGGAACATGTTAAAATAAGTAAATTTATCTTATATCATAAAGCTGAAACGCTGATCAAGATACCTATAAGGTTGTCATTGGTGAACCCAAGGCACAATACATGACATTTGTGCTTTCACTGGAGGAAGAACCTGTAGTCAGTACTGTTAAATAAATGCAGCTTATCTTCAGATCTGATTCCTTCCATTGACTCCACGCTTTACAGAATGACCATAACGAAGCTTTCTTTACTTACGGTGCTGACTATACACAGAGTGCTAAATCCAGCAACTAAACACCTACAACATCTCATTACACTTTTCTATACTTTTCATTTGTATTGTTGTAAGAGAAGTACTACAAGCTAACTCTGCATCTTGCTGTATTACAAGAAAAATTCCACAGGCTGTGCAAAAAAAAAAAAATCCATTAATCCACTCTGTGCCAAATTAATTTCACCAATAAAGCTAGGCAGCCCACAAATGGCTTGAATAGGGCTCATGCTCTACACTATGCCTTCTACCTGAGCTGCCTCGTTTTAATAGTAAACCACTGCATTTTGCTATTGCCCAGGGAACGTTTGCTCAACATGTATATTGGCATTGCCCCCATCATTTAATGCCTCCTGCTCAAAGCAAAAAGTTTTCCAAACTTCTGTCTGCTTTGGCCAAAAGGTCCCAGGAAAGAGAGCAATGGTCAGCCTCCTCCTCTCCTTATCCCTGAACATGAATGTGCAACTGCCTCAACTAAATCTGAAAAAAGTCTTCCATCTGTCCAATTATATCACTGTATAAAGAAATCACATAACTGAAATTTATATATTTAACTGAGGTTTGATTTAACTCTCCGAGTAAAGTCCTAGAACTTCAGCACTTCTCTTCCCACATCTTCTGTTAAGCTGCTCTCCTCTGAACTGCTGGAGAACAGGCAAAAAACCACCCCAGATATGCAATTCTGTCATTACCACAAAAATAACTTGTTGATAGTTTTGCCATATGGAAACTTTTATGGCATCCAGATGTCTTTCTTACAGAAAGTGGTACTGCTCCAAACACAATCATCTGGAAAGAGATGCATTTCCTGACTTAACCGATTTCAAAGCCAACAAGATTGTACAGTTAAACAGTCAGGTTACTCACGCTCATCACTTCTGGATTATGAACAGTTACTTTTGATGAGTTCAGAAAGGATACTGTACATGGCATGTCCCATTTGAAAACACTCAGAAACCAAATCATTTGTCTTTTTAAATTTTCGTTTACAAATGATAGCAGCATTAGTGGTGTTCTCCCTACTGGCAAAGGAACTTTGTTTTAATTCTGAGCAAGGAAGAAATAGCAGATGTTGGTGTAAAACATTTTAAATATGTCAAACCTCATCCTCTGAAGTACCTGTTCTTCTTTAGACAGTGAACATTTCAGATACTAGTCAGGTTTTGTCCCAAGTGATTTCCAAGATAATTCACCCTTCACTTTGACAACATCCATATATTTTTGTTCCTCGCTCTTTGAACTCCAGCTCTGTGACCACGCTGCCACATTTCACTCTCACTGGAGTATCTGATAACACGAACATTAGAACAAGATTGCAGATCCAGCAGCAATAACAGGAACACCTCATTAATTTATAACCTGAAATAATACTAGACTCATAATTTACACAGTGCACCTAATTTAAGAATATACAGACTTTCCATGCTCATTCACAAGACTTCACTACTTCACTCCACAAAGGCAGTATAATTTTTGTTCATACTTACTATATATGTCTGCAAACTGTAGAAAAAAATTATCAACTATTTAAAATGAAAAAACAAAGGCCAAACAAATTCAGAATTTATTCTTGTAGCTCAGTGATGGAGTACAACGAATTTCCCAAATCTGCTGGTTCTTGAGGGAGAATTATTTCTCTAGTTGGTAATATGTCCATGAGACAGTTTCGAGAAGTTCTACATATATATTGAATACATAATTCTGCATTGCAGTCCCCAAAAATGAAACTTGAATTGCCATCTTTGAAAAGTTACTCAGGCAGAAAGCTTTTCTACCTGTAAAAAAAAAAAAAAAAAAAAAAANAAAAAAAAAAAAAGAACACCACACAAATAAACCATAAACTTCATAAGGCCAAATTTCAGTCTCTTTTGGACAAATAAACCCTAATAGTGGCTTGCAAATTGGCCTCCCACATCTGCATCTTCAAGTGAAGCAGAAATCAATATGGATAAAGTAGAATAAAGGAGGTATTAATCATACCAATAATCATTTCATATTAGAATTAAAAGAGGTGGGTTGCTTCAAAATGATTACTGAGGCACAGAACTTTCTGGATTAAAGCACATCTTCTAGTGCTTCTGACATGTGGTGGTACCTTGTAATGTTGAGACTCCTCCAGAAGTTGGTAAACAAGTGAGCTCTAAAGTTTCATGTCTAGATTCTTCACTTCAATAATCAGATATTTTAACTTATCTCTTCTCATTCTGTAAGATACATCACAGTTTAAAGATTCTAACCTATAACTTTTCCAGAGATGTGGTGCTTACAACAAGCATATGACTTAACCTGAATTCTCCATGGAATGCTGAGTTTGTAGTATATTAAGCAGTACTATTTTCCAAAGTCTTTGCAACAGGCTCCTGTATTCCACCACTCTTCTTACAGTCTTGCTGCCACACTTTCTGTCCTCTTATTCAAGTTTCGCCTTCTGTCCCATGTATCTATTACATTACTCCTTCAAACCAAGATTTTATGGTCTTGAAGCAAGAACCTCTTTGGTTACTGAGTATTAATGACAGTTTCTGACAAGAAATACAAATAACTCTCCAGAAATTATCTTCCACTAAAAACACTAACCCAAACAAATCTCTTGTTGTTGCTGAAGTATAAATACAATTTTGGACTGCTCAAATACATACGATCTTGAGGAGACCTATAGGTTTTCAGAACTTTTGCAGAAATTCTGTTATGGAGTTTCATTACCAGTATTTCCAAAAAGAGAAGATCTACACACAGTACTCATGTCTGCTGAGGCAAAATGTCTCAGAATTGTTCACACACTTGAATGATGTGTCTTGTACTGATATTCTCTTGTCAACACCAAACCACAAGAGCAGCTAATGAAGCCCAGCCTCTTAGAAAACGAACTCTGACCAGTGCTTTTCTAAGTCTTTCTCTTGTGGTGATTCTTCACAGTCCAGTAAGCGGTGAGCTCAGCCTGTAGCACTTCCCTCAGCAGAGGGCTGACACCATCGCTCTTCTCTGTGCAGATGTGTATTTTCAGGAACCCTTGATCAACTTGGTTCAAAAAGGCCAAGAGGTTCAAAAGATACTGGGGAACAGACGACAAAGCCAGAATATAAGCCTTGTTTCTTAGAAGAACAGGCTAAGAAGATAAGCCTTTCACTTCTACTTTATTTCTTGTGATGACTAACTGTATAACCATTTTGGTTTTGCATCTTCTCACTGGTTTATATCCGTATTCCCATATCTGACAATGTTCTCCACTTTTTGTACTTTAAAAATCTTGTACGTCATCATCAGTGCCTTTACAACAAGATTTCCATTTCCACTGTGAGCTAGTTATATCCCACATTTTCAACCTTTCACCACAACTCTTATTTTCATTGACATAAGACAGTCTGGATTCACGTTCTCAGTTTCTGGGGGAAAAGATACCCCAACAACTGACTTCACCTTGAATGGGTCTTTACTACTCCAAGTTCACAACAATAAAGAGAGGCAGAACATTCCCGTGATGCAGCCAGGCAACTCCAGCACTGTTAGAGCTGCATCTGCAACAGTGCTGTGTTAGCCTGCTGATTTAGCTTCTTAGCATACTGCCTGAAGCTTAGCAGTGAGCGCATAAAGCTGACAGGCAAGTGGGAGACAGTTTAGCCTGGGAAGGCAAGAAACTAAAATACTGACTATCCATCCCTCTACTAGATAGATATACAAATATTTAGACCTGGAAAGACATAATTAAGGTTTCACACTCTAAAATACTTCTTTGCTCAGCAGTTCACCAGATAAAAATCTCAGAAGAATGTTCAGCGTACAAAGAGAAACACAGTTATAGACACATAAAACTGGCAAATGCAAATACCTGAACTACTAGAAAAGCAACGAACATTAAAATCCCCAAGCAATATCTACTGTAAGAGGCTGGAAAGAAAAAAGTGTTATACTTACAATAGACAGTCTTGGGTCTCAGGGCTTTCTCTTTCTTTAATTATGACGATGCAAATCATCCCAAAATAAAATAAGAAAAAGAAATTAATGTGCTGCACCATTTGAAGGAAAAACCCTGTACTTCCTGAGAAGTCTTTGCAGAATTACATTACAGACCAAAGTTTCCATTATGAAATGGGAAAAATTAGAGCCTTTATGATTTTCTGCAAAAGCTGGAAGTACTGACAAAAGTGTACTTACAGTTAATACAAGGTTAATATCAAGAAAGCCCTGTTATTAATGAAGTTTTAAGAGATGATTACAGCTTGAAACAAAACATCTCAAGGATGTCAGACAAAACCTTGAGTTCTGCATGATTACAGCTCCCAAGTTTTCAAGAACTGTAGTTCCAACAAAAGAGAAGAAAAAGAAAACTCGCCCCCAAAGGAAAAACAAACTAACAAAAAGCAGCTCTTCCCCATTTTCAGTGGAAAGTTCATTCATATCATAAAGAACAGGAAAAGTGGCTTTCATCAGCTGAATCCAGAACAGATTGCTTTTTGGCAGAATCTAAGGAAAAGAGGAACTTAAATTCTTGTTTCAGAACATGGCTAAAACAATCCTGACTCATTTTGAGAACTCTTTGGCAAATAAACACAAACTTGCCATTAACAAGAACGAAAAAATAAGTGTGATCATTCTACCAGTAAGGCAGCTGTCTGCCCAGAGCAGTTCATGAAGTTGACTGCTATCTTTTCAGTATTTGGTGACGTGGAAGAGATGCTGCACGTTGATGTGACAATTCAGTAAGCAGCAAGACTGACACAATAGTTAATTTTTAAGAAGCCAAATAGCTGTTCTTTCATGGCTGCTATAAAAAAGGAAGTTACCTAAGTCCCAGTATCACCACAGATAGTGGGTGGTGGTGTACGAGCTCAGCAGGAATTTATAAGCTCAGAATACAGACACAGTGTCCCTTGTAGTTATGCTGCTGCAAGTGTTTTCATTACTTGTCACTCTGTGGAGTTTTGCAACAAACAGCTGCTAATACCTAATTTTTCAGACAAGTGAAGAAAACGCTAGCAACTGTGAGCTGCTGCTGAGAGAGAACTTCCTGACCATTTTAAGACAATCAACTTTGACTTTGATTGCACTTGGATTGCTTTTGTTAATATTAGACATGGAGTTCCACAACTGAAGCTAATGGGTCCATTTTACTCGCACCCCTTCTTGAGTTTTCTTGGAAAAAAAAAAAAAAGGCAAGAAGCATAACACCCAAAACTACATCAGGAATGAAAATTCTCACATATTAGGTAAGAAACTTACTCTCCGTCCTGGGTCAAGTGTTGCAAGCAAGCTGCAACAGCTGTTTTTCAGCTAAGACTATGAAAAGTTAGGGTAACTTTTAACAAAGTGTCTAACTTTGAGAAGCCAAAACTCAAAAACTGCAGGGTTTTAGGGTTCAAACCTCCCACACAGACTGTAATCTGTAAGAGCTACTGCATAAATTAGTTTTCCACACAATTAAAGTTCACAGGTTATCTAAAAAAAGTTTCACATGCATAGTTAGGTATTATGTTAACATAATTTAGTTGTTCCTAAATATATACACTCTTGAAATCATATCAGCTAGACATTAGCAGCCCATATACAGAAATTTTATTTTAATTCTTCAGGCTCATACTAAGCAAATCAAGTTTTTTCTTTTCCCACAAAAGAAAAGCTCTACAGTTTAAGCCTCTTTGGATCATGAAGATAAGCTGCAGAACATAACAGCATAATTTTTGAGAACAAACAAAAACAAGACAACCGCAAGGCAAGTTTCCTGTAACTGAAACCTAGCTATGTTAACAGTCCAAGTATCAACACAAAAATGTCGAATTAAAATGCTTTTCCAGCATGGCTGATTCTAATGCCATACAAATGGACAGAAAAGTTGCCTGTACATCAGGTATTTTCAACCACAGGTTCTGATGCATGGCAAACAGGGGCAAGAGGTATAGCAGAAATGAGAACACTGAAATGCTGAAGACAAAAACTAACAACTCTCTTCAGAGATCTGAACGTTCCTTGTTTCTAATGAGGTTGCAGGGTCCTGAACGCAGATTCTTCTCCTTTTGGAATTCGATTGGTGTTTCTACCCTATCTATCCCCAGATATGAAGGGAGGGCAAGGAACCTTGATTCCTTGATAGAATCAGAACAATCTTCATCTGTGTTCCAAATACAGTTCACAGAAGAGGCAACACTCTTCTGTTGGTGTCATACCTGCACAGGGCTGTTTAAAACACACGGAAAAGAGATGTTCCACTCTAGGATTTCCTCTCTAGCAAACTGAGCAATAAAGCTAACGCGTATTTGCAAAGCCAGAGTAAAATATATCACATACCACCATATTCTGGGTGTATGCACAGCAGGTATATTTTATCTGGGGACTGCTCCCTCAAAAGGCCTAGCTTTTTACTCAGCTGTCAAAAAAAAACCCACAAACCAAAACCAAACCCACCTTTCATGCAGTATATCCCCCATTGCTCTTGTAGGCTCAGTTCAATGAAAAGCATTAATGAACTTACATAAACGTTGTTTTCTAACCATCTTACCATAATGGTTAAAAGTAACATTCAATTGTTTTTCCAAGTACATAATGCAAGCCAATTCCAATTTCCAAAGAGCTAAGATCTCCATGCACACCTATGAATGCTATTTAGTCTAAGTCATTTTCCACACCCCCCCATCAACACCTAAACACCTATTCAGCAACAAAACCTTCCAGTATGCAAAAGGTCATAAGGCACTTCTGAACATTAAGCACAGAACATTAAGCGTAGAAATACACAAATAAAAAAAAGAACAAAAACCNACTCCATGCACATCTATGAATGCTATTTAGTCTAAGTCATTTTCCACGCCCCCCCAGCAACACCTAAACACCTATTCAGCAACAAAACCTGCCAGTATGCAAAAGGTCATAAGGCACTTCTGAACATTAAGCACAGAACATTAAGCGTAGAAATACACAAATAAAAAAAAGAACAAAAACCACAAAAAAAACCAACTCAGGACTCACTTTCTTGTAAGAACATAGACTAAGCTTAATGCACCAAATTATTAGCCTCCAACACAAAGGAATTCCACAAGGCTTTAGGTATAGGCTTATTCTCTTTTAGTTTGGCAAGTGTATTACTCTGGGTAAGAATAAACCTTCTGTCCAACTAATAACAAATCTGGGTAGTCTGCCTAAGCTGACATGAAGAGACTGCTATTATTTACATTTTCCCCTCTGTCAGCAAATCATTTAGGCACTGTCAGTTCAAACACCCGGGCTGACAGTCAACACAAAAACACACTAAAAATCTCTGATTCATCAAAAGCAATATTCCTTGAGTCTGAGAAAGTAGCACATACAAATTANGAATTAGATTTCCTCAAAGAAAAATATATCTTAATTCTTTGGTTATACATAGGTCACTAAAAAAAAAACCACAACTTCCTAGTTTTACAGAAATGATGCATTTGATACACTTTACCCAAGATACATGTTTGATGTTTGGAAAGTGGCCTCTTTCTGAACAACAGTATAAGAATGCATAATTTATTTTGAGTCAATGGTACTGACATACAGTCGAGCAAACCAATCAACATATAAAGATGAAACAAAGGCATGCTGAAGTAACCTAGATAAGTATCTTGTGTACCTATCCAAAACCAGAATAATCTAACCACCCAGGTGACCAAAAAAAAAAAAGAGATACAATAACCATGTACACAAAGGCAACTGAAGTATTCCTTCAAATCTGTCAGATAGTCAAGCTTTACTACTACAGCTACTCAAAATAATGCATTTTACTGTGAATAGCTATAGGAAATACAGGCCAGTGAAATGAGAATCATTTCACACATGTAGCAAATGTTTATTCCTGTTTCTTAGAATTTGACAAGTGACTGTCTGACAAAGGATCATCTCTTGTGTTTCTGAAACTTCCTCTGGTGGAGGACAAGCACCTTTACCAAAGACATTTTAAAAACAAATGGGTAGTTGTAAGAAAAAAGTCATCTGACTAAAGTTGTAAGAAATAGCTGGTGGATTGGCTAGTGTTGTGATTTAGGCAAAGAGCTACCGTCTTCTCTTCATTTTGTTGCATTGTCAGGACATCCTTTGGTATTATTTTGAACAGGAACTCCTCTGCTAAGGAACAAACTACGCTATACACCATCAACACCTAGCCTGCATCAAAAAGGAACATAAGCTCAGGACTTTTATGGTTACTTCATACTTGACGATACAAAAACTTCTTGAGATAACTCAATGAACTCTGATCTTCTTCTGTCAAAACATACAATAGATTTCATAATTTAGACTGAGGAATTAGAGGTAATTGAAAACAATGATGACGTGATCTTGGACAGTTATTCCTACAGAAACGCAGTCACGTGACTTAACAGGACTCCACACACCAGCACTAACATTTAACAAGCACCCAGTTTTCAACCTGCCTGATTCTTGTTCGCTATCAGTTTGCAGTCCTTCATTACCTCAATAACGTTGGACACATGTAGCCTAGCATATGCTAATTTCCAAGAGTGAAACAGAAGGAAAACTACACACAGGTTTTCTAAGAAAACAATCACTAGTTTTTCTACTTTAAAAGGGACAAACAGCAGTAATCAGATTGCTATGAAGGTTAGCTAGGAAATAAAAAGAAACAACCACAAAACCAGAAGAACTTGCATCAGCAAGAACATCTGGCAGGACGTGAAAAATACAATAATACTGTACACTTCTACTGGATCAACAGGGAACAAGACTGAATCCTGGAGAAAAAAAAAGTGTTTGGAGAAAGTGGAGCAAATGACTCAAATAAGAGTAAATGCTATTAAAGTGATAAGCAAACTGGTAACAAATTGCTATTAATCTGACTTGAAAACCAAGAACTGGGGAGATGTCCCTCAACCAAAAGAAAAGGGGCACAAAAAAACTTGAAAAAGACAATATTGCAGTCAGTCTTAAGTGTTCCAGGAAAAATAATGTGTCATTAAGAAAACATTAGACGAGGCACTTCAGTGCCACAACAATACAAACAATTTGATGACAGCTATCATAAGTAACAGAGGAAAGTACAGACAACTGAGTATGTCTCAACTTTATAGAGAATGTGGAATTTTAAAGAAAAGATAATCACCAGCCAACCAACAGATAAAAGTTTAGTCAAACAACATTTATAAAAGCCTCATCTCTAAATACGTCCTCATAGAACATTGTCTAATAATTCAAGCACAAAACAAGCCAAGGCGGTGAACCAGGAAGCTGCTATTGAGATGCTTCAAACAAACAAAACCATATGAGTTGGCAGGTAAGCCTATGTAA
The DNA here is from genome assembly GCA_003993805.1 of Himantopus leucocephalus. Taxonomy (NCBI): domain Eukaryota; kingdom Metazoa; phylum Chordata; class Aves; order Charadriiformes; family Recurvirostridae; genus Himantopus; species Himantopus leucocephalus. The sequence goes on from RSEF01000002.1 coordinate 99,941,713, forward strand.
ATCCTGCAGGAAATCTGAATTGATGTTACTATCAAAGTAACAGGAAAGCTAGTTTTATTTAAAGTACAGGTGAGTTGTGTAGACTTCTAAAACAGAACAAGTACTTTTACCAACTGTATCCAAACCAGAAGTTTGCATTCTTTCACCATATGTAACTTCCATGTAATTCAAATGTTAATTTCACAATTAACACACATTTACCTTTAGGTACCGTTGATGTTTCAAGTACATTTGTACTCTGTACAAAACAGAGTTGTGAGATTCCCACCTCATCTTTTTATTGGGATTTTCCAAGCAAATTACTCTTACAGATGAATAAGTTAGATAAGCACTCGACGTCACGTGAAATCAACTACTGATTTTTACAAGAATCCCAGATTTATGATTAAATTTGCATACACTTAATATGGAAAAAAGTTACCTTTCTGTGTTTTGCACCACGATAGTGTGACTGAAGACTTATAGAACTCATACACGGAACTTTACAGACCTAAAAAGATAAATTGAAAGCACATCTTCAGTTATGCCATGGATATTCTGCAGTTGGAGAGTTACAAGAACTGGAAATACAACCACTTCCACATAATTCTCATAATTACAGCATAATTTTCAGGGTCTTCTTTGGCTTGAACAGTACAATTTCCATGACATTAAGGAGAGCCACATACCCCTAAAGTGACCAGAAACACTGTGCAAATCTGTTCAAATGATACTTAAATATGTCTTTAAATATACCAGGTGGTATGAATCTTTTAACAGCCTCCCCCTTCCTTCCTGCCAACACTTTCTGTATTCTTAAGTTTTCCAAACTTCTGTAGGCTGGAAAGCCAACAAAAAGGGATGATCATGGAGTGATTAAAAGGCACAGAGACAAAATTATGGCCTAGAATAACTAGAACTCCATTAACTGTTACATCAAAGGGATCAGAAAAACAATGAAGGAAGATGCCTGCATTTCATTAAGATCCACAGACACACATATACCATTAAAACAATTAGTGGAAGACAGTACAGATCTACAGTTATTTCTTACTATCTTTAGCTAAAAAAAGCAATGACTAATATATGCTAATAGTGTCTATTCTCTTGACATACTGCCCCAGAAGTTTAACATGCCAGAAAAAAAAAAATCACTGCTAGAACAATATATGATTGACAAATTAATATGTTCTGACACAAAGTTGTAGCCTTTACAGTCACTTATGAGAAATACTTAACGGAAATTTGAAAGACAACAATTAAGGACCGTTATACTGCACATGTGATTGCTCAAGAACAAGCCGAATTCACCAAATCCTAACACAAGTAGCTCTTCCAGAGACTGACCATGTTATTCTCCACACTAACAGGTTCTCTCATTTACAGGTTTGCCACACTACATCTAGGTTAGGTCTCCATTTCTAAGAGCACGCTCTTCAATACCTTAGGCCTGCATTTTAGCATATAGTCTGAAAAGCCATCAAGAAACGCACTCACTTCACAATAAAATATTTTTTTTTCAGATCCTGGTTTGCCATCTTCTGGCTTAACTTCTTCAGTCACAGTGCTCATCCTGCAAAACTGATTCACTGCACACAATGAAAAAAATGAAAAATAAAAAAATCCAACTCTTGTTTATACGGTGCTCTTCAGCAAACAATTGGGGGCGGGAGAGAAGCGTCAGTCGGATGAATTAAGTTGATCATTCTGTTTCACCGCATTTCTAGATGAAACCACATCTTTTATCACTAGCACACCTTTACAGCTTTAAGCCTTCCGGTAAAGGCACCCTCCCCGTTCGTCCTTCTGGAGAGGTTTCACAGAGAAGCCGCCCCCCGGGGAGCGCCGCTCTCCGGCCGCGCACACCCCCGCGGCTCCCGCCTCGCCCGCGAGCCGCTGGAAACACGGCGATACCTCAGCGCCGCTCTCACCCGCCGCCGCCCCCCGGCGCCTGCTTCAGCGAGGCGCCCAGGCCCGGGGCCACCCCCGCCGCCCTGCCGGCGCGGCCCCAGTCGGGCCGGTAACGACAGCAGAGAGCCGGCGCCCCCAACGGCATCCGGTACCTCCAGACGCCCCCCACCCCACAGCTCGTCACTTCCGCTGCTCCACAACGAGACCAGCGACCACCCCAACGCCACGCCCCCCCGAGAGGCAAGCAGCCAATAGACAAGAAGCTCCTCGCCTCAACCAATGGAGAGCCAGCGCCGCCTCGCTGAGCCCTCCCCTCCTTCCGGGGGCGACAGCCCCCCTCCTCCCCCTCCCCGGCTCCTTCGTGGCGACCCCTGGCGGGCCGGAGGAAGGCGGCGCGAGCCGAATAACGGAAAGTAACGGCCGCTTCCCCCCGGCCCGGGGCCCGCAGGCCGGCAGGGGCCGCAGGGTTTGCAACCTTCGGGCCTTAGAGGAAGGGTCAGGAAACACACTCGGCAGCGGTCTTAATTTAAATGCAAATATTTATTTTAAAATGTCTTAACTTTACGCTTCCCACTGGTAATAAATGTAAAATATAATTTAAGAAATACACTTGAAAGTTCCTTCTAAAAGCAGACAGAAAACAGTACAAAAAAAAAAAAAAAAANCCAAAAACAGAAAAGTGCACCGGTTTTAACAAAAATCCAAAATATCAAACCCACGTTTTACTGCCTGTTAATGAGCCCGCTAGTGATATATCTTGACGTCTATTATACTTGTGTACGAAGCAGCATAGTCGATACTGGTTAGGTTACGTGTTTGCCACAGGTACTTTCGCTAACTGGCTTGGCTTCTGCAGGAGTTGCTGGGTTGGCGTTCCCCCGGCCCTGAGGGCGGCCGCCCACCCGCTGGGGCTGGAGCCGTGCCCGCCGGCCGCCGGCCTGCCCACCTGCTCCCCAGCGCTCGAAGCCTGCTCGCACGCCTGCCCCGATCGCACCCCGAAATGCACGCGCGGTACATGCATACATCGGTACGTTTTCAAATAATGCTCGGGTGGTTTGCGGTGTTCTCTCCAGAGATGTGCCCTTTACTGTTCTGGGATCGTGCAATACCAGTTTGGGCAAAACTGGTGGCAGATCCCCGTGCAGCTGTTTTTTTCATCTTGTCCTCTGCTGTGTTTCCTTAGGAGGAGCAGGAATGGCACTTTTAGTACAGGATTATTAGCAGAGTTTGATGGCAAATTATACCCCTTTTTAAGACAAATGATATTATTTGTACTGGTATTTTTCACGGGAGTTTCTGTAACAGTCAGAGTCCTTTACGTGGAATCGCATTAAAATGCTTGATAATTCTTTCTGATTCTAATCTCAAAACCTAAAACGGACTAATTGAAAACACTGCACTGCATATGTTGTGTAATGCTTCCATACCCTTCTTTCAAAAAAAATGACAAATTAAAAGTGCAATTGCACAGTGAAAGAATAAACATGTAGAAAAAAATGAGAGAAGCAAAAAAGGAGAAAATGGTTTCCTCAATTTCTTTGAAAGAGAGACCAGGTCTAAATACAAAAGGGTTTGGCAGTATATATACTTACAGAACTAAACTGTTGGTGGTAGCTCAGAATTTCTTGGCAGTACAGCCTCCTGAAGAGAGCATGTTTCACCAGCAAAGTGACCTTTTTTCTGTTTTAGGAGTACAGCTGTAATTAGTGAGTACTGCTGTCTTATTAAGGAGGGCAGGGGGGAAATGGGGGATTGCACTTCTGCCTAACGCTGTTCTTTTGGCAAAACTTTTGACATATGCCTACAGTGGAAATAAAACTACAGATGCAGAAAACAGAAAAGGTGGAGGCCACAATGTACCATCCCATAAAATCAAAAAGGTAAAAAAGCTAGAGGAAGAAAAAGGAAAAGTTTTTTTGATGGATACAACTGCCTTTAAGGAAGAAAGTGTTCTTTGGTTTTGTTAAGAAGCTGTGTAGGGGGGGAAGGGGTGTGAGGAGGGACTCTTTCACAAGACGGAAGTTTATCAACCATGTGGAGGAAGAATCTTTTTGGCTATGATAACAGTAGAAAGAAAAACTGAATACTGTTACTGAGAACCGAGATAACTTCTCTTACCTCTTCTTACCTCACAGTTCAAATGAACAAAGGGAGGATATAAATGGTCCAAAAGTTAAAAAAAAAAAAAAAAAAAAAAAAAAAAAAANAGAGAGAGACCAAGGGGTGACCTAAGAAGAGGCAGAACAGTGGTGTAATTCCTATGACACCCTAGTGTGCAGAATGGGGAGTTCTAGACCAGAACTTCACCTGATTTAACATAGCTTTTTAATTAGTTAAATATANAGGGGATAAGGAAGGGAGAGACCAAGGGGTGACCTAAGAAGAGGCAGAACAGCAGTGTAATTCCTATGACACCCTCGTGTGCAAAATGGGGAGTTCTAGACCGGAACTTCACCTGATTTAACATAGCTTTTTAATTAGTTAAATATAGTTACTGAGACTAGCTAAGCAGCTGATGTTCTTTCCATTACCTTCTGCCACATATTTGTATTAATCATTGGAATACCATAATTCTACCAATACAGATGTGGAGCTGGAAGTTTTGGCTGTTGTACAGCTGTTCCTGGAGCCCTGTTGCGTCAAGGAAATCCCAGACAACTTCAGACTGCACATTTAGAGCACCAGCTGCACAACTGAGCTACGATGACCAGCAGCAAGAGAGTTGATGCAGACACTGAATTTGTCAGAGTTTCGAAGGCTAACCCCAGGAAAGGAACAGGAGCACTTCATGCTTCCTAGAATGATGATTTCAGTCTGATTGAGAAATACAACTTAGCATTGAATTACCTCAATCCTTGTTTTCAAGAAATTATTTTCAGCCTGAAAAGTTACAGATTCAGTTCTACAGAAAAAATAAGGACATGATTTCAGAGCACAGAGTTATTAGCAGGGGGTGGAGAATTAATGCTGTAGTCACAGAATATTTACACCTTGACAGCAATATATCAACCAAGGTGATCTTTTTTCTCCCCAAGATTTGTCTTAAAAATCTTTTTTTACTTTCCCTCCAAACCTCCACCCAAAGAAAGTCTTTGCTTAACCACAGGTATGTGCTCAAGATCTCCCTATGTTTTGTTTTTTTTTTTTAAAAAAAGTACTTTGTGGTTTTTAGTATATTTTTCAGCCTGTCACTGATGATTTTGTTCAGAAGCATTTCTGATAGCATGATAGGGAAATGTATTTATAATGGCAAGAACATATGCCATGTGTATTGAAACATGACAAAGATGTATTTGTCAGGATGGTAGTGTCTATGAACATAATCTACTGGCAGCCCTCTTGTATGAGTCTCCTTCAGCTAGGTGTGAACCTTGTGACTACAACCTGAGGTTGGCCATCTGCAGAATCTCTTTGCTCACTTCGTGTGTTACAGAAGTCTGCTTCAGTTGCGACACATGATTTCACATAGGACTTCACAAGATTTAAAAGAGAGGAAGAAACTCCAGGGAAAGAAACTCTTTTTTTTTAGTCAGACATTTTCTACAGTCTGGTTTAGGTTTAGGGTTTTTGTCTCAATATCATCGGAAAAGTCCCTTTTCAATGTTTATAGTAAGACAGTAGAGCGAGAAAGAGAGGAAGAGAGAAGAAAAAAGACAAGAAAAATAGAACAACAGCTCTATACCTTCATCATTCTGAGGTTGGGTTTTTTAGTTACATGACACTGATGAAAGAAAATGAGTACGTTAACTTTTTTCCCACTATCTAAGGCAATGTTTATTTTCCTAGGTAGGGGAAATGGTGTCTTTTAACTATTGCAATTAAAACATCAGACATATAAGACAAATTAATGGCTTTTCTGAAATAACTACAGTGGGTGAGACTGTCCTACTTAAATTCCAATATGGCTTCAATAGAGAGAGTTAAGAAAGGCTTCTAAGCAGTAGGAGCTGATCTTATCCCACAGAATATTCCTGTCCACAGGCTTGTTGCCTGCCGCTTAAGTATCTTGAACACTAGGAATTTCAGGAAGAATTGCACATGCCCTGTCAATCTCAATACGGTATCAAAGGATCAGCACCTAAAGTCTTACTGACCTAGATGATGCAAATAGGACAGATCTCCCTATGCCATCCAGAGGAGACTCAGTTCTAAGGATTTTAGGACTACATCACTGTCTTCTAACGAAGGGTGATTAAAACAGAGACGAACTGAAACCAGCTTACCCCTTGCACACTGCTTCCCTCACTTCAGATTTTCAAAACAAAGCTCTACTTTGGTATCCAAAGAATCTAAAGTGAATATAAATTATTGATAGTACTATCTACAATGGAGGACTGCCACTGGTGTAGCTGCATCCCAGCAAACCTTAGAAGCCACAGGAGAATTTTTGGTGTACAAGTTTACTCCTAGCTCAAATCAAGTTGGTTTTCAGTAAAAATAGTGGCTTACAATGGTGTACTTCAGTTGGACCAGCATTTGTACGGTGCTCAGCAGCTGTCCACTGATAGCTAAAATCAGGCCACATTCTCAGTAAAGACAAGACCCTAATCATCAGCTTTAGCATTGATAATAGTCTCTGCTGTCTGTGCACCAAGTAACACCTCAGAGGGACACACATTCTCAGAGCTTTTAGGCCTGCTCACCTTCCATACCAAAAAATACCATCCCCAAACACCAGAATTCATGAGGTCATTCTCAGCCTCTGGAGAGTTTATGGCTGAAGAAGTTTGAATGCTATCATCATTCAGGTGTTAGAGGCACGCACTGGAAAAAGAAAGGCATTCCTTTCAGCCAGAGCGCTCCGAGTTCATATCAGGCAAGTGTTTGATGAGGCATTTCTTCTACAAGAAGAATTTTGTTATTGTTACAATAAATGTATTGGGAGGCTCCTAAAACAGTCTTTAGGGCTGCACTTGAGGGATACAAATATCAGCTCACTAAGGATAAAAGCTAAACACCAGTGACTGAAAACATCTTAAACCCTGCTTCTCAGTGCTAGTTTTTAAAGTAATACCAAAGCAACAACAACCACTATGAAAATGTAATGATCTAAAACAACTGCTCTGTCTTACGTGCTATTTAGTGATCAGTGTTAGGGGATCATTAATGTCTGCATACAAAAAGGTTTTATAAGATTAAATCAGTGGCAATTTAACAGGCTACAATACAATGTCAGATTTCAGTCCAGACTCAATCCATGGCACATGTCGTGCTGAGAGATCAAAGGAATACATGTGCCTTAAAAGCAGATAGCAAGAGGTTCTTTTTTAGTGCTTCTTTCCGCTGTTCTTTCCAAATGGTGTGATATACCAAGTACATAGAAGGAATTGGTCTTTGTTTACTATCAACAGGGGTTAGCGATTGTCCAAAAAGAGGATAAGCTACTGATCTCTTTATAAGCACAATTCTTAGGAGATTACTGCATGTGTGTGGTAACTTAGACTAGAAAGAATTCCACTGATAGCACATTTTTTTATGTGAGACCTGGAATAACAACTTGGCCACAAATTAAGTGGGCCAAATTCAAATGTGATGCACAGGATAAGTGTGTTTTTCTTGGGTTCAGACTTTATGGAATGATAAGGAAGCAAACCTGACTGCATTTACACAGGGGGAGTCAGAAAGTGACATCTCACATGTTCATCCACCCTCCTAGAAGGCCATTACATTTCTTATATCAGGTTAGATTGTCTTACATGCAGAAGCTTCATCTACCTCTATAATATCAATTAAGATCTGTAAATTGTGGGTGGGCTTTGTTTGGAACATGAGAAAAATCATCCTAATTTAAATAAACCAGGATAGCCTTACAGTAGAGTTATGTCAACAAAATAGCCTTTATTCTGTAACAGAGAGATCTATAGAGAACTGCTGTTGTTAGTATAAGTTACTTGCGCACTGAAGAGAGAAATCTGGCTGGTGTAGTTCTACTGTAGTCACGCCAGGAAATATTTCTAAGCAGAGACAAGGCATTCAGTGGCACAGTCCTTTGCAGAGCTGCACCTGGTGTGACCACTTACATCCATGCAAAATGGCACCAGCATGTCCAGGTGAGGATAATAGTGTTTTACAGTCATGTTGCATCAATGTAAATGATGAGAGAAGGTGGAAGGTAGTGTGAAATGAGGCCTGGGTATTCTCATTCAAGAGGGGTGTGACAGTGAGTCCAAGCATGGAATTAAACGAACGGCTTTTCAGCAGTCCTGCTGGCGTGTCCTCCACTTGTCCCTAGCCACCTATTCCCACACTACCCTGTCTCCACACTAGCCCATTTCAGCCAGGCAACTGCACAAGGAGCTGGACTGGAGAATATTGTAGGGTTCATAGCACAATCCTACCAGTGGCTGTGCTGCCACAGCAGAGTGTTTGGCACCAGGATGTAAGCAGTCCCACTGCTACACGCCAAGCAATGGTCTGTGAGAGCTATTCTGAGAGAGTCTAAAAGGAACTGCTGCTCTTATTTTTGTAGGTAGTGAATCAACAAGGCAGACCTGTGTACGACCACTGATCTCTGACAGCCTCACTCTACATGAGTACCCAATTTGCTTAGCCAGAAGTATTTCTGTGACTGCGATTAAATCTAAGTGACATGAGCAGTGGTGTACCAGAGAGCAGTGTAAATATCACTATTACGGTCTGATCTCTGAAAGGGGTCTGATGTTGCATTGCATCCACTGGTAAGAGTATTAAGCCAAGGATATCAAGAGTGTCTCAAATAAGAGGCAGCACATAGCCAACAAGGAGCTGATTTACCTCAGACATAAAAAAAGAGATGTTCTCTTGGCTTGAGTATGCTTAGCTGGACTATGGCAGATTCAACTTGAGCTACAGTAAGACATTATTGCACTTCTTTGCTGCCCATTCTTGCCTTTCTGCTGGAAATACTGCCTTCTGCAGGACAGTCATCAAGAGAGACGTGTGTTACTTCAACCATTTCAGTGTAAAGTGCAGCATTTCACATCAAACCATTGTTCACGAACACTTACCTGACTTGCAGAGAATGTATATCTTTACATCTGCCAACTCCAACATACAGGCAGTAATTTCTACCAGAGAAGGCAGACAGTCTTGGAGAATAGCAGCCACCCAGGTGCAGATCCATTCCCCTACCTGGAAACTACATTTATCCCTCTTATTTGTAGCATTCGGGAGAAGTTTATGCCACTTTGTTGGCATGTAAAGCCATGCCCTTAGTGGCTAGTAGATATAGCAATGAAGACTTCATAATTATTTATAACATTTTGAAAAAGAAAACATTCATTATAGGGCTTCTTTCAGAAAGCACATAAACATCTAAGCTTTTTTTAAGTGATGTGTTTTTTATATAGGTGAAGTTGATATAAAGTTGAAATAGTGCAATTTTAAAACAAAAGTTAGTGCAGGAGTCAAACTACAACAACAACAAAAACCAAAACAGAAGTTGGGGGGTGTGGGCTGTGGAAATAGGTTACTGTCTGGGTTCAAAGGAAAGAGTATGAATCTGTTTTCAAAAGCACCAAAGTGCTTTTGAAAGGTACACATCCTCCAGTTAGCTCTCGGTGAGATTAAGCTTTTCTTTTGGGAATGAAACTAGGATGCTTTTGAAAATAACGTATCTAATCTTAGTGTGGGAGTTGGTTTTGATGTCAGGTGACAATGTCTAACGTGCTGCTAGCAGTCAAAGAAATACCATCAAATTAAAAAGTGCATTTACTTTGTTAATATTACAAGTAACAGCAAGGAAAATAATTGGAGAAATATTTTCTTCTCATGTACATTTAACAGCACTTTGTAACTCATTTATAGAAGTGGATAACATGTGCCATTGTTCAGTTTTTCAAACAGCAGCATGAAAGGCTGATGGCTTTAAAATGGAAAAATACGTGTACTAAAACATTAGTATTATTAAGAAAACTTGGGAAGAACTTCAGTTTGAAGTGAAATAATTTCTAATGCATTTTATGAAAGTAATTTGTTCTAATTAATGCTCTCCTTTTAAATTAAGAAGTTGTGTTGGAAAGCCCTTGCCTGTTGCTATTAATTTATGTTGAGATAAAGGAATAGCTGATGCTTCTTATTAGAGTAGCAAAAAAATGAAGATACAAAAACTCCTAAGGTGAACTGGCCACACTGAAGACCATAAACATTTTCTCTTTGAACAGAGGCATCACATCAGCTTGAGAAAAACAAACAGAACAAAGGCAGGAAACAGAAATAGCTAGATCTTGTTAATGAACTGTAGACAAAAGAGGAAAGATGATAAAGACAAATTAGCAGGTGTACCTGTGCAGTGAGTAATGATTATTTTTCTGTGCTTGAGGTTTTATCTTTCTTTCTTTCCAAAGATCACTAAGAGAAGGGCAGTGGGGGGGGGTGTGAAGGTGTGTGTATCTGTGTCTGGTTTTTCTCACACACAGATGCACACACACACACACTCAAAATCTTTCCATTGGCTTTTAATTTTAGTAACTCATTTAACCCAACTGGAAGAGAATCTACAACTTCTTACTTTTAACATTATAAATATTCCAAATGTTATAAAATCTATTGTAAAAATGTACATTCAGTGGTTTTATGAGGCACAGGACCTGCTAATGTATTTTCAGGGAAGCTCGCATGTACTCTGTTCTGTCCACTGCTGGACAATGGTGGAGAATCCAGGGGCTCACGCTTGATTGCTTGAACCAAGCAGGGATTTTTAAATTCACACGGCATTTTAAAAACCTCGTTACTCTGCTCTTTCTCCTCCCCTGGGCTGGGGCTGTAGAAATGGCCGTAGCACGCCATGTGCGGCAGGTCAGGCATGCTTTCCAAACACCCGGAGGAGTTCTGAGGGCAAAAAGGGGCCACCTCCTTGCTACGTGAACCCTTGCAAGATCTGTTCAGGTTTAGGTTGTTGGTATGATTCGCTACGATGCATTGCCAGTTATGCGGCGTGTAAAGGCAGTGCCTTGGCTTCTGACAAGGCGAGGCTGGCTCACAGAGGTCCGGTTCTGTTTTGAGGTGCACTCTATTGGGGTAGCTAAACACCTGCCTTCTCACGGAGCCATTCTCATCCAGCCAGGCTCGGTTTTGGGATGTCAAGTAGTTATCGGCAATGTTTTCGGAATCGGAATCGTATTCTGTTTTGACAGGCATCTCCAAGGGAAAGGCTGCGTCATAGACAGACTCTGAGGATATTAACGGTCTCTGCAGTTTCAGATGGTCCGTCGCATAGCTCTCCACACAACGCTGTTGTACACCCGAGTAAGACTGGCAGCTTTCTGCACTCCCCCAGTGGGAAGGGCAAGTTGATGCTAAATTTAAGAAACTTTGGTCTCTGTTGTAGAATGATCCAGCTCTCCTGTTTGAACATGTGTTCATTCGCTGGCTCATAGAACAAGAGCTTGAGTTTCTTAAAGTCCAGCTACTGTTTGTGGTACAGTTGTTTTGAACGCCTAAAACTGATGTGTTAGAACTGAGGGGTTCCTCTTGCATAAAACACTCACCATTTGTATGAGGCTCAAACTTCACTTTTACATTATCTTGTTCGTTTTTTACTGCTGTCCAGTTAAGATGCTTCCACTGGCCCAGAGTTTCAATGGCACTGTTATAGGAAAGTCCCTCCAGGTTTCCTTTCAAACTGGCAAAACCACTCGGTATCTTCAGTTGTTCATCTTCTTCCCTTTCAATAACAGTAGGAAAAAATAAATCAATCAGAGGTTTCTAAATGGATGTTTTCAGGGATACAAATGGAGTGGCTTGATATACAAGTGGTACTTTGTCCTTAACTTAATATGGGACTCTCACACTCTTGTCCATATAACATTTGCATTTGTTTGAGAGAAAAAAAGAGTGTGCATGCATCTGGGCATCGATGTGTGTGCCCAGCTACCTTTCTGTGGCGCTGTTTCATATAAATTCTGACATGCATTTACTCTTCCAATTCAGGCACACAGTTCACAAAGACCATAAATACTGTAGTACAATATGGTAATTACATTACACCTTTGTTCTTCCCTTAAAATATATCTAAATAATATTTGTGTGCAGAAAAATCTAGAGATGAAATGCAAAGAGTATCTTAAATGAAGTGTATTTTCCTAACAAGGAATTATTTGGTCACATAAGAACTTTCTGATCAAAGTGATTTGAGGGAGAACCACGGGGGTCTTATATTTTGAGAATGCAGATTTAGCTGTGGGGGAATAAAATGCCTGAATTACGTGTCCAGAATAGTCACAGACTTTCATATTGGGCGTAGGTTTGGTTTCCATGTCTAAATTAATTCATGTTGTCTTTCATTTTTTAAGATGGCCAGTGATTGCATTTTTCATGGCCTCCAGCTGAAGTATCAACATTAGTGAAGAGCTCCAGCAGAGGAAGTTGCCTGAGCATTTCCATGCCCCATGCAGCAGTTTTCAGAGCTTGGGGTCCAAATCTGCACGTTCAGGATTTGTCTGGAATTTACTGATGTGCTGATTCCCAACCAGGCAGGATCAGTGCTGTGAAACCACCTCCCTCCCTCTCCAAACAAGAAGTGGACGTCTCAGTAAGAAACTGAGCGTGAAAACCTGGAGAGCTAGTAAGGGGTTTAGAAGGCTTTTTCTTAGCTCGCTATTAAGAACTTTTTCCTTGGGTAGGGAATCAATGTGCAAGTATAGTATTTTCCAGTAGAGGGAGTCCATGTTGTTAAAAAGAGAGAATGTCCCACTGCAATAAATGTACACCAAGAAAGGAGAATATTTTCTCTTTTTTTTTTTTTTCCATGAGGTATTAAATATTTTCAGTCCTCTGCTAAATATTGTTATTGTTATTATGGATAGTCTTGAGATGCAAATGATATGATACAAGTTTGCTGCAGAACTAGCTTCTCAGGAAATGGTCGAATTGGGAAGCAATGGACTGAACAAAATACAATAGTCACGAAAGCTTTGACTCCCAAATGAAGAATTTTACAGTGAAATAGTATCTAGTGAAAATTCTCCAAAAGAATGTATGTTTCCAGGAAGACAGCATACCAAAAAAAAAACCAACCCAAACCCCCCCAAAAAAACCCCAAAGTAGTAGTAAGGATGAAGTCTATTGCAGACAGGACAGAACTGAGTATAATCTCCAAGGGCAACTCTTGTAACACTTCAGTCTGCAGAACTGTCAAGCAGAAAGAAAGGATTTTAACCACTCAGAGGGTAAAAATGTGACTAAATATACATCAAAGAGCATGCTTGATGACAGAAAAAACAATTTAGAAGTAGATTTGAATACAAGAAACCGCCCCTTTTAATCTGCGTCTTAGTAGAAGTTCAGTCCCTCACACAGCAAGATGATGTTTGTGCCTTCCCAGTAAAGGTGAAGAGTTCCACCACCCTCAGCTGGGACCTCCTCTGCTATTCATGTGGATCCTGGGAGATACACTGCCTGCAAGGGATATCTACTCTAGAAATTCAAAGACTTCATTTATTTCTTCCACCTGCAAGGCATTCTAAAGGAAAGAAACAGTGATAACAGCCACATTTTTTCCACCGGGCCAGATGGCCTTTGTGTACACCTCCTGGCCCCTGCTTATTCAGTCCACTCTCTTATCTCTTCTCTCAGACCAGCTTGAAGAGAGACCTCCAGGCCCACAGGAACTGGAACAGACAATCCCATGGGAGAAGGAAGAAAAACCTATTTGTGAGGAAAGGCTAAAATGCAGCAGAGAGGTCCTCTTTGAATGCAAATCTGTGAGATTAGCTTCCACTCCAAGGCTGAGCCCACAGCCAACTACATATATCTATCTACAAACATGCAATGCATATGAGGATCCCTGTTTAGATTATGTTGAACATCCACAACTAAAAACATGAGCTCAACTGTCATCCATAAAGAGAAAAAAAAAAGCTTAACAATCAAATGTTAAAAAATAGAAAAACCAGGACACTAAATCAGTGAAAAGTTTCAGCTGCAAAGTAAAACAAAACCCCAAAATATGTTTTTGTGCAAGAAAGTCAAAACATATTAATAATCAAGCACTTTGAAGTATTCTGTTTTAGTAGGTATGTACAGTCAACTTCAGAAGAAAAAAAGACTGAAGAAATAAATAGCGTTTAGGATTTTAACAGCAATTTCATATGATCCAAGACAAAAATGGATTTCCATTTTGTAAGTAAAATAAATCCTTCTCATTCAGCTCTTCTCTTAGGTCACTAGAGTCCTTTTAAAGATATTATACATAAAGAATACATTCACTTTTCTGAAATATAGATTTCTTTTAGTATTGGAAAATGTACTTACTTTAATGTTTGCTGTTGGGCAAGGACATATTCCGAGCAACCACTTCGATACAGAAGTTGAGTGTTAGCTTGAACCCAGACCCAGTGATCTTCATTTGTTTGTACTTTGACTAGAGAAATGCCATTTTCTCCATTATTCTTTGCTGTACAATTTGAAAGAAAATCTATTTTAATACAAGCAGTATTTAGTATTTTTTCTTACCTAAACTACAGGTGAATGTTCACAAGTTTGTTTGCTGCCCTGGAATCATCAGCATAGGAAAGTACAAGCTAAAATATGTCACAAAACTAGGCAAATTACATTTAAAAAATAAAATTTGAAAAGCTTAATGAGGCACTTAAATTGTAACCAAAGAGATTTCAGTATTATTAGTTCATTATAATTTTTCCCTCTCAGTAATAGCACTATACCAACAAGAAAATGTTCATAAAAAATGGAGCTATGACAGAGGAATGGTTTTAAACAAGTTAAAGGTTTCCAGCAGGTATGACATAAGGCTGAGTACAACTCTACTTGGGAAGAAGTTGCCCATCGGGGTAGACTCACCATCAAAATTTTACCCATTGTAAGTTCTGAAATACAGCACAGGTTCTCATAATATTGCCACAGCAAACACTGGAAAAGCATGAGTCAAAGCTGCAAGCAACTCATGAGTTTTAAAGACAATATATTCTAATTTTCCTGTTTTCTGATCTTTGGGAAAAGCTAGCATTTGTAAAATATTATCCAGTTTTCCTCAGAGAGGGATAGATATGGTCATTTATTATTAAGACTTTCACATAATCTTGTTAAATTCAGTGCTGCAATATTTAGGAAAGCTTACTTTGAGTATTCTTATTTACTATGATTGTTTATATATCTGTAAACTCAGCATGACCGTATTTGTGCCCCCTCCAAAATAGCAGACTAATTCAGTACTGTCTTTTGAGATGGGCAATTATTTTTTTTGCATTTTTTTACAGAAGTGGTTTTAGAGAGCAGAAAAAAAAGATCATTGAGACTAAAACCTGGAAAGCCTAACAGGAAAAAAGAAAAGACAAGATTCTTTCTCCATAAACTGTATATAATTCAGAAGTACTTAGCAGGCACACCTTTAATTTGGTTTTCAGCAATCTGTAACACATTAGTGAAAGCTGCACCTTCATGGTGACTGTTTCTTCCGTATAATTCTGCTGCTTCACACAGACCTGAATTACCTTTGGAACTGGAGCTGCAGAGGACAGAAAATGTGGAAAATTCCCTGTCAGTGAATGACAAGACAGTAAAATCACAAGCTCTGAAAGATGTGATCTTCAAGCTGTTGACCACTAGCAAAGAGTTATGGTTTAAATATATAGTAACGAACACTAAATAATGATCTATGTTTCCTGCATCATTAATTTGGTCAAACTAGTGTATGACTGGAATTCTGCATTCAATTAAGAGGAATATTTATGTTTAGGAATATTCTGCTCATGACTTACTATATCTGGAATAATAAGTTTCAGCCTGAATTGAGACAAACGCTGCATATATTCTGCTCTGCCTATTCAAGGTACATTCAAGGTGCGTGCATCACACTGACCAGCAATCCGGCAATGCACTTAAGAGTTAGCATGACTTCAGTCTGCAATAATCATCATATGATTTGAATTAATTTCTTTGAGTCTTTAGTTCAAAATGCATATTAGGAGGGCTTGGAAAGGGTGCAATGTCTGTAACGCTGCTTTACAAATTTTTTGCCTTTATTAAGACCGTCAGAAAAGAAACGACTACATAAATTTGCCCACCATACCTGGCCAGCACGCTTCAGGCCTGAACCAAAGGAAACACTGACGTTAAATGCCCACTTCATTCTTGTCAAATCCTTGGCCACTGTCCAGTCAGTTAGTAAAACTGAAGTAAAGCACCTCTTTTCTAGGAGCTGAATTCTGATCATCAATTCGTTTCACCTGGGCCACTACAAACTAGCAAGTGGAAATGACTTTCCAACTCTGTTCCAAAAGCCTGTATAGTCCGTTATATCAGCCTTCCAGTAACTTAATTCTTGTCAAAAGGATGTATGTGCTAGAACCACATTACACGTCTGGATAGTAAATCCACACATACACAAGCGTACCCTAATTAAAAGCCAAATTGTGATGCTGTCAGTCACACTAAAGAGCGTTTTGCTTCACACCAATGGACCTCATTGCTGTAAGGTTATATTTAAGCAAATAAGGCAAAACATAATCCTAGCCCCAAACATCAACTAAAATTCAATCATAGAAGAGTAACAAAAATAAGTGTTAGGAAGGAAACGAGTCTGAACACAATCTGTCCTGATCTTCTGTGATTGCTCCTGAGTGATCAGCCCCAGGCCATTTAGTGCAATTGTGGACTTTTGAATTCATAACCCTTCTATTGTAAGAAAAATACGTACACCAAATCCATCTCATTTGACCCTGTGTGAACAACCACACACACACACATTCAGCTTTCTAAAGTTTTCCTTTTCCTTTGTTTGCTACCAAAATGCCCACATCCAAATAATTGCATTACCAGAAGATACTGAAATTTGAAAACTCTCAGTAAAAATATTTTTTCTTTTCCACTTCTACAACTAGTAGAATGACTTATTGTCTTGGTAACTTCTGAAGGTTAGGAAGATAATCTAACTTTCCAGTTTTTATATAAAATTATATATAAGGTAATATAATACTTAATATGTCTTTATTACATAAAGTATATTATATTATATTATATTATATTATATTATATTATATTTATTATATTATATTATATCATACCATACCATACCATACCATACCATACCATACCATACCATACCATATCATTATCAAAATAAATTATTCACTTTTCTAAGAAAGAGTTTGAAAATGGAGAGTTATTTAGCCTAATCTGTGCATTTTACATGCTTAATAAACACAAAGCCCATAGTATACTTTATTAACTGCTAAAAGATTAATTTGAAAATACTTTGTATTCACTGCTGCTGCATCGTCAGTCTTGTGTTTTGCTTTCACAAGCAGGCTTTTCATCTTCATCTCCGTCATGGAAGGGAGCAGAAGTGGTACCACTATGCAGAATAAGGACAGCTGAGGTGGCAATACTGTTCCTGATGAGGACTTCTTCCTTTGTCCAAAAAGAAACTTTAGTTTGCCTTGGAACTGCATTGTCTGTTATGCAAAAAAAACAATAGAATTATCTTAAGCGTTTAGTGTATAAACATTAAAAATGCAAATACAACCTAGGATCAAGTTGTTTATCATCAAAACCAGTTTTGAAACAGGGAGAAAAAGTGGGAATTTCATTACGTTCATACAATTTAAACCATGCCATTTCAGAGGCATGGTGAGTGGAGGTACTATCAACAGTAAAATGAGACATTTGAGGCTGGTTTTTGTTGTTCTTCTCTCCTGTGTACTTAAAGCAGAAGTTCTGTGTTATGTTCTGTTTGCTGAGATGGGCAGCATATGGTGGTGCAAACAGCTATTTCCTCTATGCCTGACTCTGATGCTGGAACTATATTTTTCCATGCTCTGTTCTCTCTAGTGAGATGGTTCCTGAGTTTCTTTCCTCTTGCACTGCACTTTCTCTCGGAAGTATATGGACTGGCACAACCCAAGGGCTCTGCAAGCAGACGCCAAGGGAGAGGATATGCCCAAGATAGCCAGATACAAAGTACGTAGATTGGAAGGAACCATCCATCCCTGCCTCAAATCTCCATGTAATCAGAAGACAGAGATCGAGTTAATAGCAAGCTGCTGCCTCTGAGTGAAAAAATTACCTACCACAAGATGACCAGAGAAAAATCAGTCCATTTGAGTTGGGCATTTTCCAGAGCTACAAGATTAAAACAGGGATGCAGAAATGACTAACTGGTACAGCTGTTCAGACCCATGGTCTTCCAGCAAATGAGCATCTGAGACAGAAGTTGCATTTCCCTGTCTCGTGCTGATCCTCTCATTTTCTTTGCACGCGCCGTACTTTGTCATAAGAAGAAAGAGCATTGGTCTGTACCAAGCAAATGGGGAAGTGATTTCTAGAAACGAGCTGCTCCTAGTAAGGATATTTGAGGAGCGTGTGAGAGACTTTCTCATTCTGGTTTTTATTATTAAAGGACCCTTTACCAAAGGGGAAAATGGATCATTATTATTCCTGTTTCTTAAAGCAAATACTTTGTGCTTAAATGTTCGCCGTCAAAACTCAGGCTTGCCACCCTTGTGCTAGGCCCAGTACAAATCGAGGACAGATGTTGTCCAAAAGAGCTTAAAACGTAAAAGTTTATAGATTCTTTCAGTTTCAAATATTACAACCTTCTTTTCTCCCATCACTCATTATACATATTAATAAATGTCTTTAGGTATTCTTGTTAGTGCACAGCAAATGAAAAGTGTATCCTGTCCATGGCCCTCCACAATGTTTATGTTCAGTATTTATGTTGAAATATTTTTCATATGAAGTAATTAAAATCTAGTATGTCATGACTACAGTTCTCTAAGTGAAATTATACTTACAAGGAAGCCAGAAGTACTGTCCAACAAGCAGCGAACTCGACAGATGAAACAACGAGTTAAGAAGGAAGAATAATCTGTTGTAGTGCTGTCATTCTCTTGTGCTTTAAACAATTTACTGAGAATATATTCTTCTCCTAGGAACAACAGTGGAGGCAATATATATCAGATCACACAAAGAAAGAATGAAAATGTTCTGTAGCCAATTGAAGAAGCTGTTATGGAAATCACTAAAAATTACTTTATGAAAGGGCAAATATTAAATTGTATCATGTATAGGTACATCTGCACATGCTCTACCAAAAGAAAAGAAAAGCTCTACAATGGGATTCAGGTGTCTTTGTTCAGAAACTTTGACGTTTTTATTTCCTGAGTTTTGGTGATTTTTAATGATGCAAAGCAGGGTAACAGATGTTGCTGGGTTTGAGTTCAGAGATCACAGAAAATACAGTAGAAAAGGGAACAAAATAAGGAAAAATGCTAATGCAAGAAAAAAGCAAACAGATGAACAGTGGCTGATAAGCTAATGTTCAGCTGTTGCCTCCTTGATTTTTAATGAAGCATTTTCCAGTTTTGGACTACAAGTGCATAGCTTGTGAAATACTTATTTCCCAAAAGACACAAGTATTTGTGCAGAAGTATGAACTCAGGAACGCAAATTCTCCACTGTATATATTAGGACAAAAATTGCAAATGTTTGTAACTTCTAATAGTTTGAAATATTTATGCACATTGTTTTATTTTCTGCGTACTTCCTCCAAAATCTTGCAAAGTTCCTCAGATATCTCTAAGACTCTTGCAAAACACAGAAACTGCAAGAAATTCTACGAAAGTTTCGTGACTGTGTTCCTCAGGACTTCATAAAGGCTGCTGAAGGATTGCTTGCAATTTTCTCCCCACTATTCTGGAGACTCTGCTTCCTCAATTTCTTTCCTTAATTACTTCCTCACATTCTGGTGAAATGCATACATTTTGCTGCGATCAGTAATTCTTCATAAAGTTTACAATTTCAACCCCATTGTATTTTCTGTAGTCGTGATTTCAGCTTAACACTTTATGTAGGAGAAACATTAAGAACACACATTCACCGGCCATCCTAGGAAATACAGCCTCAGGAAAAAATGCATTGCTAAACCTACTTGTTCTTCTGAAAACCCTTATCTGCATAACTTTGCTTGGGAAAACACATGGGAAGAAGTGATGTGGCTGCTGTGGTACTGTACACAAATGTTTTGTGGGGTTTTTTTTTACGTTAATGAGAGAAATACTAATGTCCTGATCAGTATGAACAAAAGGTTGGTAGGATGAACAATGATGCTGTTCATTCTGCATAGATAAGAATATCTGTAGGTACATTAGTCACAGAAAAAAAAGGAAACATCAACTTTCTTACCTCAATATCACACACTACCTTACAAATGTCAAGGATGAGGAAGAAATATCATCTATGGGATGAAAACATTATAAATGGCCACTATGCAGCTTTCCAGTGAAGACTTGACATGGAACAGGCATGGGAGTAGGTGGAGTGCAATTCTAACTTTATACAGTGGTGCCTATGTTTCCAATCAACATGTACAATCCCACCTGTTTCTGTCTGTAGTTGCTGTCCAGACAACATCTGGGGAGGATTCATGGCCCAATGCAGTTGTCTACAGAAATCCTGGCGATCATCCACATGAATGTAATCATATATGTTCTGGTGCATTACATCAGTCTGAAACAATTACAACAAGAAATGTTTAATTTGTAAGTGTAGTGGGGCAGGCACTTATCTTTAGGATGATACTTTCTTTAAAATAATGACTGGTGTAAGATACCTTCAGAGCAAAGATTGATTGAGGAGAGTTATTTCAGAGGCCCCTGCTTTTCACATCTGCTTTTTGACTTCACATCCTAAGATGATTCTTTTTATTCTGAAGTCTTTTGTGCATATGCAAACATGAGTCATAGAAAAGTCCAACTGGCAGCTGGTGACTAGTGGCATCCCCCAGGGACTGATGCTGGGACTAACCATGTTTACTTTCTTGATTAGTGAATGGTGGAATAGAGTGCACTCTCAGCACATTTGCAGAGGGTACCAACTGGGGAGAGCAGGACAGCTACTCAGACCTTGACAGGCTGTAAAAATGGGCTGACAGGAACCTCAGGGAGTTCAAAAAAAGGCAAAGTTCTCTCTAACTTTGGGTATTCCAGGAAAGAAAGATATTAACATACTGAAATGAGCCCAGGAGAATGCTACCAAGACACTTAGGAGGGCTGGAGCACGTGACGTCAGGAGAGGAGAGAAGAACAGGGTTTGTTCAGCATTAAGATGAGAAAACTGCAGGAAGAACTTACTACTGTCTACATCAACCGAATGAGCAGGTGTAGAGAAGACAAAGCCCAACTCTTCTCAGAAGAACCAAGTAGGAGGACAAGAAGCAACAGACACAAGTTACAACAGGGGAAACTGGGACTTGATATAAGTGAAAAAAATTTACAGTCAGGGTGGTTAAACACTGGAACATGTCTTCCAGAGCAGTCATAGAAACTCAAAACTTGACTAGATGAGTACCAGATCAACCTGCTGTAGCTGGATCTGCTTTGAGCAGGATGTTGGACTAGATGACCTCCAGAGGTCCTTTCCAAGCACATGGTTCTGTTATTCTGTGACTGTACAATATATTTATTATACACAGGCAACCAGTCTAGAGTAGCAACATCTTATACTGAAATTGAAAGGAAACTTTTAGCTAAATCTTATTTTTACAATGGATCACGTTTCTGTTAACAAAAGCTTTACAAAAGGAACAATGTTACAAGGAATTCCTCTTCACCTATCAGATCACCAAAAAAAGGAAAGAAAATTAATCTGAACTGGCATACTAAAATAACTTAATTTCAGTAATAGTGTATGTCTAATCAGCAGTAGAATGACAAGGTAAAACATTTTAGAAAGCCAGTTAGCAGAAGTGACTACAAGAAAGTCATTACAATGACAGTGACTAAGTATTCTAAACGTTTGTTAATATATTTACCTGATGAAACCCTAGATAGTCCACAATCGTTGATGACGCATAAAATATCATTCCATCTGCACTCACCACCAACGCAAAACCATTCAGTGACTAAAGAAGGGAAAATAAAATAATTAAAAATATAATCAGAAAGTAAAGAGTAAAATGGGTATAAAATGTAATAATTTTAAGAATATTCTAGATATCAAAAAATCACTGCAAAAATTTGGACATCAAATTTTTGCAGAAAAGTCTTTTTTTCCTAGCAGGAAAAATGAATAACAATCTGGAACATGCTTTTTTCCTTTTTTAAAAAAGCTAGCATAGCTAATTACAGTGTAACTACCATACTACATTACTAGTTTGTTATCTACTTGAAATTTTATTTTGTCATTAATTCATATAATTAAAAGTTTAATAGCAAGTGTCAACTAGTTCTTTTTGCTTTTAAGTTAAAACATTGCATTCTATAATAATTGCTTTGAATTTATATGCATTGATACATATAGGTAATATAATAATCTCCAACAAGACAATTAAATATATGTACTGTTGTAGCTCTGACTTTAAAACTGGACGTGTATTTTAAAGTATGTCTATTTTCTTAAGCTTCTATAAAAATACATACATAGCATAATTGAATAAATGCAATGAATAGAAAAAGTAGGCAATAAATACTTCACTGGTATAGACCAATGTTTAGTCTAGAAAAAAGCTATATTAATCCTCATAGACTCAGTGATGCAAGGAAAGCAACCAGAGAAATCCAAAAATAAAAGTAAGGATTAAATGAAATACATGACGTAAACATTAAGATCCATCATGCTGCATGCAGACTGACTAATTTTGCCTCTCTTCCCTTGATAAAGATTCAGTAACGTATCTTCACTCCAGCGGGCTTGCATTCCAAGGTCGTTTAGATGATCCTTTCATGTGATGGTTTTGAGGTCTTTTGAGATTACAGTTCAAATAGCTGTTGATGAAGTACTGCTATAATATTATTATCCTTCCTTCACCTTTCTCTCAATTTACTGTTGTAGCGATGGGCCTATTAATCCTGAGTTAATCCTGAAGCACAATGAGGGCAGATTTTCAATTGCTCAGTAACCAGATACACTGACATATTTTTGTGAGCTTGGTTCTCTTTTCGGTTCCTAAATAAGGACCAGATTTCCAAGACTGCTCGAAGCCTGTTCCCACTGTGACAATGGTGGGCAGAATTTCAAGACTTCAGTGCACAATAGGCTGACCTCCTCAGAAGATGTGGCCCCAATCATAAATGTGGAGCACCTTTGGAAACGTGGCCCAGAGGGACCATACATAGCCAGGGGCTCTGCACCTCAACAAACCTGTGAAACGGTGACTGGAGAAATCTAGTGGAGAGA
Source organism: Himantopus leucocephalus (assembly GCA_003993805.1). Lineage (NCBI taxonomy): Eukaryota > Metazoa > Chordata > Aves > Charadriiformes > Recurvirostridae > Himantopus > Himantopus leucocephalus. Next base: position 99,964,714 of record RSEF01000002.1, read on the forward strand.
CTGCAATGGCTCACCTACGTTTGGAAGGAGCTGTAGCAGCAACTGATTCAATCAAGTCAATGCTAACCATGAGTCATCGCTAAGAATAGTCAAGGGCAAACTGTGTTCAGCTCCAGGTCGGCTCCATAGATACAGATCCTTTCCAGAACAAGCGTTATCTCTGCCTAGTTGGGTTTGTGTTGAACACTAGTTATCCCTGTCGACTCGTCAAACACAAGGTGTTGCTGGACTGGTGCTATTTTCTGCTCTAAATAATGCCCAAATTCGTCCCAGCAGCTCATCAACCAGAAGACGATGTGTCAAGATTTCTACATCTTCACATCTGTGCCTTTCACTGTGCTGAGAGAAGCCTCCATAGATGGTATCTGTCATATCTATTTCCAATGTCAAGTGGAGACACGAAAGCATTTTTGGCATCTTGTCTCTTTGGACTCATCTTTACAGCAATGAAACCATCAGAGATGTGATGTTAGGAATTTTAGTACATTTTGAACATCTGGCAGGCCTTTTAATTTGAACAGACTAAAAATTTCCACAAAGATAACCATAGGACATTTAAGGGAGCTCCTTCATGTGGATGTCTGTAGCTGTTACGGTGCACATTCCAAAAGACCTCCAGTCCTGCCAGTGCAGCCAGGGCAGGTAGAAATTAAGAACATCAAAGAAATGTTCTTAACCTATGCAAATTAATGCACCAAGCCCTATCTGGGAAGGCTTAGAAAATGACCACAAGATCTGAATATAATCAAAGAATCTCACATGGTGTCATGCTGAACATCCTTTAAATGTGCCTTCCGTTGTCCTGCAGGCAAGCTGGAGTTTTTCAGTCCCTGTAGGAAATAGATGGCAGAGCACCTGCCTTTGCCAAGAATTGTTTTTATGAATCAAGAAATAAATACTCCTATTCAAAAATGAATCTTCTTCATCCAGCATATGGATACATACTCTTTAGGCCCAGACACGTACCCTAAGAGATCAGTCTCTACCTTTAAGATGTAACACTTTCTCCCCCACAGTGGAAGGCAGGTAGCTTTTTCTTTATGCAAGTTTGTCTTTTACAAAGCCAGAGTTGGGCTGGACCATGTGCAGCAGTTTGTAAAAATGGGAAGGGAAAATGGGACCATGTGTATTTCTAAGGGTTCAGACCAGTGCCCTGGCAACTACATCTGTGAGGCTGGAGGAGGTATTAAGGAAGGGTAGGAGAGAGCAAGAAGAAAGAAGAAGAGGAGAAAAAGTTCAAGGAGCCATGTGTTAACGTTAAGCCCGAAATGGGTATGGGTTTGAGGGGAGTGTGTAAAAGAAGAGAATTACAAACCTCCCCCACTTTGTTTTTGTTTTGTTCTCAAAATGCTGATGCCCTTTTCTGAGTTAAGATCTCATAAGTAAGCATTGCCTGGTTTTCATGACCCCAAACACAGACATCAGATGCTCTGCCCTGCAGGCAGGGAAAGCAAAACCCACTTCGATGCAACAACAACTTTTATGGAGCCACATGAAGCTATTGAGGATTAACACAAATTCCAAGTGTCTAAACCTCATTTTAGCCAGGAAACCTGCTGCTTTGACCACATTAAGAAGAGATGAGCTGGACATGGAGTAGAACTTCATAGCCAGTGAGTCTTACTCATGACTGCAAATTTTTGTTTTCGCTATATTACCCTTAAGTGCAGTTCGGTGTGAAACCTGACATCTGTAGCACAGAGGACTCTGAATAGAGTCAGAGTTGGGCTGTGATTTATGCTTCTCTTACCTACTTACCACAGCTAGGAAAAGGAGCAGGGTGTTTGCTAGCACAGGTCCGGTACCCTAGATGAGGGTAGTAGTGAGTGCAAATTAGTAGGAAAAGACCTCTTCTGACCTCTCAGATACATCTCTCAGGTATCATATACAACTCCATACTCAAGCCCTTTACAATAACACTGCACAGAGATTTTTTTGGTATTCTGGCCAGAATCTTAGTGATTTGTTAGGCTGAATGGAAGACACAGACAACTTCAGTCCATGAGAACAAACAAAAACTATTCCCAGCTTTTTTGTTCTAAGTTACTGAGTCTCACAGTAAACAGGACAACAAAGTATATGGCTCCACTTATGATTTTAAAACATTTTCAGTTGCTGAAATAAAATTCTCAGCAATAGCTTTCTCTCGTTCCCAGTGAACAGGAGGCTGCACTGGTGTGCTGTGTCAGAACCACAGCGGCCATCTGCCTGGGTTATCGGTAACCTGGGGGGAGGAAAAGGGAAAGAGGGCACAGACCAGCCTCATACTCGTGCAGTTTGTGCTCCCTAATGTAGGCACATGTCTGCCCAAAACGCAGAAGACAGCACAGAGAAGTAAAGGCAGCTCTCCTCATTTCACTTTATTCTTTTCAGTAGAAATAATGGAAAGTCTAAAATAGGGCTCCTGGATTTAGAGGAGGAAATAACCCACCTCCACGGCTCAATGTTGATGTTATTTGCTTCATGTACAACTGGTGTGTTTTAATCAACAAGGTCCATTTGCATCCTATCACAATTTTTAGCAATTTGCATATACTTATACAAGCACCCAGGGACACAGTGACACATAGAAACACACACACACAGATATTAGCATGGACATTAAAACTTTTGCAACAAAAAACAACTAAGTTCAAATCTGCAAAAAATACATGGTTGTAAACTGCCATTTGGTCAACCATATGGATTCAATGACAGATGGAATTTCTAATCCAGGATAATAGCTGAAACATGTGAGACTGACTTAAGTATGTATTGTGAACATTTGTTTGTTTGTATTTGGCTTTTTGAAAACACTTACATGAGTTTTCTACATTGTACTTAAAAAATGAAATTGTGGGTTTTTTTCCCAAATGGAAAAAAAAAAAAAAAAAAAAAAAANGCTTGGCACCAGACAGGGGCCTGTGTTCTTTTGAAAAAACATGTACATCCAATTATGTACTCACGAAAAGCTGCACCTGCTACTGAAACAAAAAACAATTAATCTGTCAGTTCAAAGAAAGTACAACATTATTCTGGTGCCCGCAGTAGCTGTGAGATGAAAGTTATCAGTTCCTTCCATTAAAAAGTTTTTGAAACATTATTAGTCAAGAGGTTCTCTTTGGGAATGAAGGCAAATATTTTGAGGAAGATAGGACTTCCTTTGGCAAGAACCTTTATATATCCTGATATTTTTTTTCTGGTCCCACAGCAGAAAATCAGCCAGCAAATACTTCAAAGATATTTTGGTCAAGGTCATGGCATAGTAAAAATAAGGGGGGTGCGGGGGGAGAGAACAAGTTCCAAGCCACATTTCTCTTATTACTCTTCCTTGAAATAAAGGAAAATTCACTAGCATTAGGTCTCCAGAGACCATGTTACTATGGTTACTAAAGTACAACAGTCAAGGCCTGCAGCCATGCCTTGCTTTGAACAGATTTTCAAGTCACGCAACTTGGGTACTAAATTTCCAGGGTCAGTTGGCTCGCAGTTTATCTGGAACAGCTTCATTTAATAGTGGATCGCTGGGTTTTTGCATCCTATGTGGGATGGGGCCATTTTCTGGTGATCTAAATAAGTAGCTATTTAAAAACTCTGGAAATGATATACTCGTTCTTGTCTTATGCATATTAGGACGAATATGCAGACAGTTAATGTGTCTTCTGTCTTTAACTGTATTGTGAATCAGTATTTCTTTCCACTGGTGTTTTTAGGACTCATAATTGCCCTTCTCAAAAATCCCTCTGGAATCCCTGAGGTTCTCTTTGTAAACCGAAAAAAAAATGAAACCCTTACAGAACCCTGAAATAAAACCCTGCATAAAAGACTATTCAGAAATACCGTATCTGGTGACATCAGAATATGGCCTTTGCTCAACAAGTACAGTATCTCTTAGCCCTCCGGACTCTTATGTATTTCTCTGGTATCTACAAAGCAACTTCAAAAGGAATATTTCTGTGAGTAAGCACTATTTCGTGCAAAGTGGGAGTGGCAGAATTGGTTTTAGCATTCAGTTTTGATCAAAGGCTTGTGTGTACTGCTTAGTTTTCAGGCAAAAGAAACAAAACAGAAGATGAATTTCCATCATTTGAGCCAGGGGAGGAAGTAAATCCTACAGGCTGAAGCCTACAGCCATGGGTTTATATGGGCAGCCTTTCGGAGGGAAAGTGTTCGATCTAATTGATTTGCTTCGTAGCAGAAATATTTCTTTTCAAATACAAAGACATACATACATATGACCATTATGGCCCTTTCACTCTTCTTGTCTTCCCAGATAAAATTAAAGTTCACGTTTCTGCCTATCTCCTTGAGCCTGGATGTCACTTCAGGCTCCTTAAAGACAGCATGGAAATTCAGCGTCTAGTGCCGTGCCTCCCAGAGCAGGGCCCGGCAAAATTTTCAAAGATCATTCACGTTGCCAGAAGAATTTGAGCCCTGGCCCTCCCACATACTGTTGGAAAGAACAGCTGTGCCATGTGAAAGGCATGGATGATTATGAGCCATTCAGCTGGTGAAATTTCTCGTTATTACGTTTTTCAATATCCCATCACTTCCACCAAGGAATTAGGCCGACTTTGGAGATACTTGTTTATATATGTGTCTTCAGTCTAACAAGGGAGCGGGAGTGCTGTGGCTCGTCAAGAGGCAGCAGGCAAAACTGGCCTCCTGGAAGTCAGTTAGGAAAATGTAAGTCATTGAGCTCTGGTAATTGTGAGCTATAAACTTTCAAGAAAACATAGTAGTTCCCTGGAGGGTGAGATTGTAATGTATGCACACATGTAAACGCATTTTAAACCATGGTGATGTTGTTTTTTTATATGCTTGATATGTAACAAGTATTGGACACAACTAAGAACAGCTTTGCCTTTAAAGTTGTTTTGATTGCGTGATGCAAAATTGTAAATGTAGTTTTTCTTCCCTTGTACTTTCCTTCCAAGCTAAGCTTTTGTAACAAAGCTTGCTCAGTCTGTGTCAAATCCTTGGGGTGAGGCCTCTCTTCTTTACTATATGCATGAACTGCTGGCCTCTGATGAGCCCAGCCCCTCAAAACCAACTGCTCTGCCCAAGATGGTACTGAGAAAGAAGAGCTGAAGCATCATTTGACTTTGTATGTGCAGAAAGTTGATGTGGTGTGCTCTAGAAAGAGATATGTCCCAATTGAATCCCCTTGTTTTCACAAGTACTAAACACTGGAAATGAGAATAGAGACCGTGCTTCCAGAGCAGAGCAGTACTAACGACTGATAGCTTAAAGACAGGTTAGGCAAGGTTTTGTTGCTGCAAAAGTGAATTCACGGGTGACACCAAACACCTCAGTACAAATTTGTTATATGGCATGTTTGTTTAGAATCAATGATTAACGCCAACAATGCTTGCTATTGATGGCAATGTTTGGTGGATTTTTTCATGTCTGGTTGTAAAAAATCCATGATTCTTTTCTTTGCATTACCAATTAGGGTTTCACATGGGAAGCGAGTGTATGAATACTACCTGAGATTAATGGACTTCATACAAGTACGGGAGACTATTTATAGTAATCTAAAGAAGAATAATATTCAAATCACTGATTCTAAAATTGTCAGAATAAAGCAAATTTTATTTATTAATAGATGTATCATGATTACTGGATATGCTAGTGATTACTTGGATGAGTAATGTGTCATTTACCTTAGGAATTATCATGAAAGGATGCTAAAGTATGACATAATCTTGTGTATCTTTTCCTTTAGCCTCCTCATTAATCATGATGTTGAGTTTAAAATTGTGCTCTACCAGTAATGGAACCCCTCTTTCACAAATACTATGCCCTGGACTACACTTGGAAATAGAAACAATCTTTATATTGATTTATGCAGTTTCTCATTTCACTTCCTCAAAAGCAGATGTTGTATTCACAGATGGAAGCAAAGCTGGGGCAATATCGTATCTTCAGTGCAAGTTCAGCCCTTCATTCTTTCAGAGTTCTGCAGCTGCTCTGGGCTTTTCAGTCTCCTCTTCAACAATTTCAATATAGAAAATGCAAGCCTGATTAATTCCATTTGAGAAGACTCAAAATGAAGCATTAATTGCTCACTACTCTGCACTTGTAATAACAAATTTAGTTAGGTAGCCTTTGCAATAACAAATGTAGTAAGATTACCCATTATCTTCCACAGAAATAACTTACTGAAAAGAGTCTTGAGTAATATTTATCCAACATGTTGGACAATTAGACATATGTAAGTACCAAATGTCTGGAATTTTTTTTTTCGGTGTTATTTACATGTAAGTGCATCAAGTCCTGAAGAGAAGAAGCCGTCATAATATTCCATTCACAGCTGACTTTTATTTGTACTTGCAAACTGTTAAGAAGCGTGAATGGCAGACATCTCTTGCTGTAAAGAATCAAAACCTAAAAGGCACAATGTTGCAGCCTATATACTGTAAACAGAATGTGATGTCCTAATTTCAGAGCACTATTTTTCTGTGTATTTAGCACTATATATCACATTATCTAACACATAACTATTTCAGGGGGTGGGGAGAAAAGCAAAACAATCTGGTTTTCACATTCTGTTCAATAATGTATGCTAAACCAGCTTTTTTAAACACCATTTCAGGTCAGTGGAGTTTTTAGGGAGTGTGGCATTCCTGAATTTGACTCTGGGAACTGCCTTACCGTGCTAGTTATCATCTTATGCATTTTTTATATCCTGTAAGTGTCCTGTGTAAAAGACACTGCACTACACTGGCAGCAGGTGTGAATTCTGCCTTTAATGTGTTACGCTGACCCAAAGAGGCAAGCAACACCTTCTCTCTCATCTAGATATCAAGTGGATGACAGTGGATCATCTGGAAAGAGGTAAGGATGGAAGGTTAGAGTCAACTCCTCTAACCAGCAGCAACGACTGCAGATCTTAGGCTGAGTTATAGACTAAATGAACCCTTCCCCAAGGCCCTTCTGCAAGCCCCTGCTTTCATTTCAGCAGACGTTTGTTTCCTTAATGCTAAAAAAAGCCCCAGTCTCAGTTACTGGAGAATTCTGGGGGTATTGCAGTACTGGGAGGCGGTGGGGTGGTGTAAAAGACGTTGGGGAAAATGCCTGCTGCTGGCCACCATCAGCTTTTGCAGCTAGGAATTCCTGGAAGAACTGCAATTACAATGGGATACAAAAACTATCTCATTTTTCTTTTTTTTTTTTTGTTTCTACTCATAAAATGTCAGGCACAGTTAAAACCAGAATGATGGTGATTTCTCTTGAAGTTCTTGGAACAGGAACAGAAGTATTTGAAGGGTGCCTATCTGTCCTCCTGTCTCCAAATCAATACTATATCCCTGCTAATAGGAAACAGTACATTTAATGGTCAGCATCACGCTTTTCAATAGCAGTTTTCTTTTCAGTTCAAACCTGTCAAATAGCCTATTCAAGTTTTAGTAACTGAGGTAGGCAAAAAGTAAAATTGAAACGTACTCAATATTTCTCATAAAATATGGAAGTTTTTCTTTTGAAACCTTCATAAACATGAAACAAAATCACTGCAAATTTGCAAAAATTCTTAAGACAACGCACAATCTTGCCTGGACCTGCTTTCTTGCTTGTCACTTCACCTTACTGAGAAGATAGCAAGGCTGCAGCTCATTAGCTTTTCTGAGTTGAAAATGAGGAATATACTGGAAGCAAGTGTCAGCTGTAAATACAGATTAGGCTACTAATTTCTAATTTCACTTCAATGAGTTGAAGACCAGTTAAACAAGGTAAGATTGCAATTATCTATGACAACAGATGGGCATTATTTAAAGTGTATTTCTATTTCTTTTGGGTTTTTTTTTTTACAAAAAACTGACTTTGCCATCTTCAAAAACAGGACACTTCCTCAAAAGCAAATGCTCATGCAGAAACTTGTATGGAAGGAACAGTGTGTTATGATTGCCTTTTTTACTTGAATGCGAGAAGTCGAGTTCTAGTAGCAGACTAAATGCCGGTGCATCTATACGATGCAGTGCTCACATACAGATATTGAACCTATTGATTGGCGAGAACGGTTGCCAAGGGTTAGCTCTTAAGTCAGTGAGAGAAAAAAACCCTAACCGAGCTGAAACGGGAGAATATGTTTTGTTGGGGAGGAAGTCACGTGGCTGCTGGACCGTCTCCAGAGGCACCGAAATAGCCTGAGCAGAAACAGAGGAAGCGGCTGTGAAAAGTGAGCTCGGGTGGAGTTGGCTGTGATGAACAGTCTGGAGACAGCAACAGTGGCCTGAAATTCAGATCCACATCTTGTCTGTGCCAGACTGGCACAACTTATTGGTTCTTTACCTTAACGCTGTTGGTGGACAGCTTCTCCATTCACTGGTACGCCTAAAATTTCTCAGCGAGGCCTCCTCATATGACAGCAGGTTTGCCTCTGCCGTGACAAATGGAAGACAGCTTTTCTGATGCCAGCGCAAACCAGAGAGGATGCCAACTGTCCCTCCTCACTGCACACCTGCGCTGGCTGTGGCTCCCCCTTCTCTATCACATTAAACATAAGCTGCTTGTCCTGATTTTCCGAACTGCTCACAGCTTGCTCCCCCCTCAATTATAATCTGTCATTTCATGTTGGAGAAGCTGAGTACTAACTCCCATCCATCCAGCGTGTTACCCTCACGCCTATGCAAGGTTTGAAAACAAGCACTTAATGGTGTTTCCCATTTTGCTAAAAGGCTCCATACAAGGCAGGGGTACCTGATTTTTCTTCTTCAAATCCCTCCTTAAAACTCTTGCAAAACTCTTGCAAAAGTCCTGGCAATGGTCAAGCTGCTCACACACTATGAGCACTGGCAATTGTGGTTACCATTTTGCTCATTATTTCTGTGCGCTCTGTTGCCCATCAAAATGCATCTTTCATCGCTTGTCTTGTATTTAGGCTGCAATTCTGAAGGGAGAGAATCACATCTTTTTGTTTTGCTCGGCCCCTCTGTCAAGCTGGAGGGTGCCACCGCCTGTATTTCAGAAACTTCAGTGCTGTGGCAGCGTCATGATCATTACAGCCGCAACGGTAACACTAAGGACTGGAGGAGAGAGCAAATGGTGTTTAGAGGTCACAGGCTTTTCTGTCCAGATTTGTTTGAGAAGAAAAAAAAAAAAGAAGAAAGGAATAAGTGAGAACATTAGTTATTTGTTTAAAGGGCAACAGAAAGGATATTTTTTGCACAAAGTTGTGGCCATGCCAAATTTCAAGTCTGGATTTTAGAAATATGCCTATTTGCAAAGAAAAAAAAAAAAGGGACCAAGGCCTCTGAAATGTTCCTTTGTGTTTTGCCTGCGCCTGGCAAGGCAAAAGTGAATGTACACATGTGATAAAATGGCAAGTTACTCCTGACCCTATTTATGGCTCTTTTTTTTTTATGGCTAAATTCTCTGTAAGTCATCCCAAGTGACTAATGTCAGCTTAAATCATGTCGTCTGAATTACTGGGAGAAGGTTCATGTTTGAAAACAAAGGAAAGCAAAAGGGTTCTTTGGGTAACTTTTAAAAGTTGTATTAACTGGAAAAGAAAATGCACTGAGACTATGAGCTCTTCATGAGAACTTCCTATTTTGATGGCCCCATTTTAAACCAGTAGATTAAAAGGTAATGCATGGTATCAAAATCTAACAGGATTTACTTTAGAAGGACTGTGCTAAAAGAGTCAGCAGCATTGCTGAAAAGGAATTAAAGAACAGAATAAATCAGAAAGCCTCTCTCTCCACCAGCTTTTGATTTCTGAAATCCGTGCCTTGGTGATAGCCCTGTATAACAACACACTTTGTCTGACTCCCAATTTTCCTTTTCAAGTTTAAATTAAAAAATAACAGGAAGAGTAAAATCTCTTGCTCTCAGACTGAAATTCAAACTGGAGTACCTTTTTCAAGAGCACAGTTTTATCAAGTACTGATTACATAAATCAGTTTGGAAGGAGGAAGTGGAATTACACTAACAAGTTTAAAAAAATTACAGGAAACCAAGTGGGAAAAGGGTTTCCTATGTTATTTCCTTATGCAGAGTGAAGAACAGCATCAATAGGATGTTTTCTAATGTGTCATTTTCCAACTCCCTTGGAATGAAACTTGAGCTCTAGATCAAGCTGTTAGTAGAGGCCACCTGGAAACACCTTTCAGTGCCAAAATGTGCACATACACCTCTCTGTTCAAAGTAGCTCCCAGTAAGCTTATTATTTGCAGCCACTTTTAAGGTAATGACATAATGTTAAATAATATGCTTCAAGCTGGCATTGTATCAAATCTTGAATCCTTTACTTAAATAAAAGGTCTGACTTTCATTGTTTTTGATTAAGAAGACTTGGGCTCCGTTTGGTATTAAAGCTAATGAAAAAAAAGCCTCACTGACTTCAGTGAGAACTACCAAGCAAGAGCCAAATTTTTCTATTCACAATAGTGCCCAAATCCATTATATGGAATTAAGAAATAATATATAAAGGACTTTCCCGTGTGATAAAGTGCCTATACTTGACTAGCACTTTGCGCCAACAGTCAATTCCAAGCACAAATGCTGCTGGTTCAGTAGCTAGATACCTGAATTGCCTCACTTACAACATGTTACTTACAACTCAAATCAGCCAAATTCATCTGCTAAATGGTAGAACAAAAGTATGCCTACAAAACACAGAAGCTCAGTTTGAAAAATCCAACTTTACATGACTAAGTGGTTAATGTAACGAAGCTAAGATTACTGATACCAGGGGAGAATTATAAGGGCCTCACCACCAAAACTAGCTTTCACTGTCTTTCTCCACTTCTGAAGACAGACATGTTTTTGAAGAGGTAATTTCTTTTTCTTTTTAAATAAAAGACCATATGTCTGTGACTTTAAGATATTTTTTTAAGATGCCAGGCTTCTGACAGACTTTGTCTAAAAATTTAAATAAGGAAGTTGTAATTGTAGTACTGCTTAGGAAGGGTGGAGAAAGAGACCTTTGCCATAGATTAACATACAAAATGTCAATAATTTGCTTTTTCTGCCATTTGTGAAAAACTAAGAGGTCTGTCCTGTGTTTGGCTGGAAGAAACAAAGTCGCTTTCATAGGCACAAGGAGATTCCAAAGCATTCAGCAGCCTGCTGCTAAGCATCTACACTGAGTGCACGCGTCTCCTGCGCATCGTCTCCTGACATGCTAAAATGAATAAAGATTGGCGTAGTTACCACCAGATGCTCTGGAAGGGTGGGGTGGGCTGCAGAACCAGGGAGGTGCAGATGTTCCCACTGAAAGAGCAGGTGATTTCAGCATCTGAGCAATGTTGTGGACACTTTCATAAGGCAGCCTGTTATCACTCTGAACTACGTACAGAAAAATAGGCTATGGGTTCTTTCTCTTCAGCACGCAGATGTATTGAGCCTGCAGCCACCCTTCTGGGTTGTAATTCAAATTATGCCTGAAAGGCCCTTGCATTTCTTGCTCCCTTGCATGGGTTTTACAGTGAAAGAGCAACCAAATCCAATACCTTTTTGTTCAGCCATATGTCCTTATTTGTTTTTAGCAGGAAAAAGGTAACTCGGGCATGTATAGCTAACTATCTCTGCTCAGGAAGAATAAATGTACAGTGTCACTGAATAAGAAATACCAGGATGGTAAGATGACTGGCATCTTCAGTGCAGCCATAACGAAAAACATGAGACGAAATCACAGAAATGTGATTCTTGTGCCCTGAAGCCTTAAGAGCAGAGGACTCCTATGGAAATCTGTCTGTGAACTGGGCAAAAGTGTGGCTTGGAATATCCTGAAAACAACACGGACCCTCCCTGAAAGAGTGTGAGCTGCCGGTGAACACGGAAATGACAAAACAGGCCAGGTCTGGCCTTTATCAGTATTCATCAGTGAGATGGGGCATGACAGAAGCAGGCAGTCTTACTCCATTAGCATCTGTTTGAGAGCTGCCTGGTTCACCCAGATTTCATTTTAATTTTTGTGACATTTTGGATATAAAACAATATTTTCACACCTGAAAAGAATTATGTCCAGTACATCTGGAGACAGAGATACAATAAATCCTGTGCTGCAGCCTACAGCAGTGGAATAGAAAACCAACAGACAAAACAAAGAAGGAAGGAAGGAAAGACCATCAAGATATGTCCTTCAGCAGCAAAGGCTGAGACAGAAATTTGAACATCGGTGATTCTTCCATAACGAGGAGGACACAACTGCAGGAGCAACTGTGAGGTGGTACATGAAATCCAAGCGGCAATTTTAGCAGGGCACTGCTTAGTATATTGGTGATGATTATGCAAGAAGCAGTGTCAGTGATGATGATGGGCCCACTGCCTGACTGCATGTCATTGAGAAAACAAGTCCAGAGGGGGCCTCACTCATGACAACAGACATGTAATTCTTCAGAGAGCATAGAATAACACGTGGAAATTACAAATGCATTTGGGGTGAGAAATTACCTGCACAATAGTGTAGACTCTCAGTCTGGACTTGATGTCCTGGGGGCAAGGGTAGGAGGTGGCTAACAGCCATGAGATGATTATTGCAATCAAGGCTATTGCCTAGATACCCACCAGTGATTCATTCTTATTTTTCCAATTCACCATTTTATTGTGTTTCTCCACCCCATCACCCAATAAATTCTGTCTGGATTTATTGACTGCCAATACAATTTATTTTCCCACTTTTCTGGTTATGGGTTTGGCCCAGTGTTTCTTAAGTATTCAGTAACAGGCTTCAGAAACTGTACGTGGCCCTCTTCTGCCAGAAGGCATGTGGCACAAGGGTTGCAATACCACCTGTCTTGGAAAATATTTTGAAAGTACAAAGCTAAAAGTCATTACTGCAGTCAAACTGTTGGATTCTGAAGTCTCCAAGGAAAGCAAAGATTGCAAGACTAGGGTATACCGAAAAAGGCCATTAATAAAATTGGACTTTGGTTCTTAGAGCTTTGTCTATCTTCCCTCCAAAGGGAAACAGAAAGATGGCAAGAAAAGGCTCTCTTATCCAGAAGAAGTGATCTTAAAACTTAAAACACTGGAAGAAATTATTTATTTAGATACCTGCTGTGCTCCACTAAAAAGTCTTTGATAAACTGGTATCATTGTTTATTCTATTATTGCTGATGAAAGCTATTTGATTATAGCTGTAAAAAATCTCTATAAAATCTTAAATAAAAAACACATGTTGTGGCAGAGGCCTTTAGAAATAAAAAACATTTTAAACATACTTTGAAGACAGCCTAATTCCACTGTTTTCTTTTAAGCTGAAAGGGGAAGTGCTGCATTATTCCAAAACTGGAGAGTCACAGATATATTATTTACCAGTAATTAGAGTTCTTGTTATTCCACGTTTCTATCTGTACATAAAGCACAGTGATCATACCCGCTAAGGAAAAAAAAAAAAGCAATTATCCCTGGTTTTCCATTAACATTGCAGTCAGGGACAGCATTATTCACACATATTTTGGTGTTTCAGATTATTCTGGTTTGTATTATATAAAGCATCTAGGAGAGGTTGCACAGTGCAAGGTGGTGTCACAAGAAGGAAAGTGGCTTTTGACAGCTGAAAAATATCTTTTGAGAGCCAATAAAATGGCCAGATTCACAAGTCAATATACAAAGCAAGATTGTTTGCTTCTCCTTGGAAGGAATCACAAATGCGACTATTTAGTTAAAACCCCACAGTCCCTAATAACCAATACGGTGAATTTTTATGGTTGAACAACAAAAAACCCCCACTTTTCTTCACATGCTGTGGCCGTTGAATGAGCATCTGAGCCAAACTCAGTCCCCAGAAAACATTCCCAGCAAGGCCTAAGGAAAATTCACCCTCTTATTCTAGGTCAGACATGCCCATAAATGAAGCCTGGTGAATGCATTCGTATTAACACGCGCTTAATCATCTAGTTGATGATCCATATTAAGTATGATCCAGGATTCAAAAAAATCTCCCATATATTCAAAAGGAATGTGACTCCTATATACCTTGTAATAAGCAGATCATTAGCATATTCAGTAGTATTAGTCTTTCGTAACCTGCCTGAAATTACATATCAGTGTTCTCTCTGTGTGCTCGTAGCAGTCGGGCTACTGTTTGAAGATCCTTAACGATTACAACTTGTGAGTATGTAATATACACCCAACAAAACACAAACTAAAGATAGGAGAGCCTCATTAAGAATTAGATACTCATCATATTTATTATTTATTGTACACCCTGTATTCCCTATTCATTGAGAATGGCAATGATTGCAAATAATACGTGACAGCCAAACATCTCATTTTGGCACTAGTACTAACTAATCAGATGCCTCTGTGCAACTTGCTTTGAAATACGAAATAAAAATCTTCTAAAGCATGAAGAGGAAGGACAGCAGGGTGCCAGTTACGATATTGGATCCCATGATAAAATGTCTTTTTTCTTTATTAGTATACAGCATTTACTTGCTGGAGGCTACTATTTAATTTACATTTACATGTATCTCAGAGTGGTCATTAAAACATAATTTTTATCCCATGAATATTATCCTATCCAAAACAACTGTACATATGTACTCTTAATCACATAGGAATTTCCAAGGACCTCAGTGTATAAAAGGCATTATTACATCATGTGTTTGAAATGCAGATGTATCTGGGATGGACTGCTGTGCTCTAGCTGGTTCAGTAGTTCACAGCAGTATTAATTCTTCATCCAGATTAATGGATCTAATTCTCAGTAACAGTATGGCCCCTTTAGGCTGCTCTGCCAATATAAAGTCATCCCAAAATGGATAAAAATACATAGAAGGAATAACTTCTGCATACACGGCTTCCCTCAGAGCACCATAGTTGAGGGCATAGGACAAATTAAAATATCCCAGAATACTCTCAACTCAGATCAGAAACCAGGCAAGCTACTGTTGGCACCATCAAAATATGGGCCAAGTGAAATAAAGCTCTTCTATCACTCCAAGTGAAAAAGAACTGTGAACTGGCCCACTGGAGTTCACTGGTGATTTCGAGGACTTCAGGTGCAAGGTAGAATTGTCCAAACAGAGACTGAACGAGACTATCACAACTGCCAGTTTTGCTCTTGCAAGAACCTCTCACAAGTGTGACTGTTGAATGACTCATATCAAGACCGACCATTTGTTGAAAGTTGCCACAAAGCATTAACCCAAATATGTCATCAAACTGAATAAGTTAGAGCCAGAAAAGACAGCATTTTTTCACTCACTTCTAGTAGAAGTCCACCTTCTTGTACAGCGGTCTTGTTAGGTACATTGTCTTCTTTTATTGTTTGGCCAACTTGCTTCTTAAAGTGCTTTTCTTGAATGGCTGTTGGAAAGAGTTATTATCAATTTAGAAATCATAACAATCAGGGCCACTAAACTAAAATTCTTATTTAGGCATTTAACATGCATTGATTTAATTGGGAGTTACTGTCTTTGTGGTCTGGATCTCAGTTACTGACAACTTTCTTTTGCTGTGAGGGAGATGGATACATATTTGGCAGTCCAGATGTTTTTTATATGAAATATCTATCACATTTTTTATTGAACATATTTTTTCCATTAGTGTACTCTACATAAAGCAACAACGAAAACCCACAGGAAAGAAAGAAAAGAAAGTTAGCAAGTTGTTTTGTTTATAAAAATATGTATTATGACAATATAAAGAAATGCCTATACAGCTCAGAAGACAAGGGACTGAAATAAGTTTCTTATTTTCAGTGCTGACCTTCTTGGCATCAGATGATTTTCAGTCTCACTTTACGCTATTCAGTTCTATGAGTCTGAGCCTGACTGTAAGATTCAAGGGAATGTTCTTAAGCTGTTTCATTTTTAAACAGAGGTTTAAAGTTTGTTTTTAGGAGGTCATTTACTACATGAAATTCATGAAAATCTCTCACTGTAGATTGAAATTACTTATATTTTTCCGAATAATAATGAAAACCTTCATGGGAGTCAAAATTGGTGTGTGCTCTTCCAGCACATGGGTTATCATTGCTTGATCTGAAATATCTTTGAATACTCAGATTAAAGCCTTCATATTGATATATCCCTTAGAAAGATCCCTGTAACACAATCCCATTTCTGGGAATAATGAAAGAATTTCTGAGAAGGCTTACATCAGTTGACAAGCTGGGCTTCTGCATCATCTAGGGAGTATGACAGAAACCTGTCCTTATTATTTGGTCAGTAAAAATTAAGGAGTCAGCTTTACTCTTACTGCCTCATCCAGAGATGGGTCATACAAATATCCCAGTAACAGAGATCCAGTTTTCTGTTTGTTCTCCTTTCCACGGAGAGAATGAGAGAGGAGAGCATACCAGTGAGATTAGCTGGGACATTTGATACACATTGTCCCTTCCAGCTAAAGGAGAGCTGGAGCAGCCACCACCAGAGGTGGTTAATAATCCAAAAAAAGAAGGATTGAGACAGACAGGAATAGTTTATACCAAATCAGAGTAAGAAGAGGAGACAGCCAGCAAGCCTCTAATGTTCCTGAGCTTGTTGCTAAAAGTCACAAGAATGGGATTTAACTTTTTAGTAAGATACCAAATTAAGAAAACAATCTACATTTTTAAATGGCTTGAATAATATTTGTTGCAAATGACCAAGGATTTGATTGAAATGGAGTCACTTCCTTTCCAAAGGGCTGTGCAAGAGTCCCTTATCAATTTAATAGCCTAGTGAGGGACTGTTGCAAGATACATCAGTATTTTACAACAGATGATGGCAACGCAGAACCACACCGACTAAATATCCGTGATGTTTTTTAGCTTACATTGTAAATATTTGCCGCCAGGGATAATGTCGGTCATTACCCCAAAGCAATCATCTAAAATGTATAATTAGATGTAATAAAACCCTCCCCTGGGCATGGGAAAACACATCAGGAAAATCCCAAGCTGCCTAAAACAGATCCCTACTCGCATTTTCCAACATAAACAGTTTTGTGATTTCAGACTTGTAAGTGAGGCTACTATGAACAGGATACACAGATTCTTCAATCTGCATTTTCATTTTGTATACCTTTTGAACTAATTGGAAGAGCTTGCTTTCTCCCCCACCACCCCGACCAGCCAAGCCTTCTGCTATGCCTGCCCATAAGAACAGACACATGGACACTGCTGACAAAAATTTTCAAAGGCCCAGCCCCCATTCCAATGGCCTTTTCCAGAGTTTGCCCCCTCAGAAAAGATGGTTTTGTAATTATTGACACAGTGGTTTGCAGTCTTTGTGCAGGTTGAAGGACAGACAGGGAAGGGTAAGAGGAAACGAAGGTTTATTTTTTTGATGCGTTCTTTTGGCGTTGTGAAAGTTCCGCCAGTTCGAACTTCATCGTTAGTGGAAACTATTATTTTACCCGACTGAGCGGGCCAGAGCTCCCTGCCTGTTTGTTAGCCTTCAGGCTCACACAAACACAGCAGCAGAAGCACAAGAGATGTTTGTTCCGCAGCTCGTCTGGCTACTATAAATTCCATCTCCAAATGGAAAGTATTTTAATGTTATTTTGCCAACTAGAATTACCCGTATGTGAGGCCACACACATCCGTTTCATAACATACCCTACTCACTGGCCTGGACTGCAAGGAGTCCCACTGCACCACCAAAGACGAGTGACACGCTTTGCGCCGAGAAGCAAGAGCTCCTCAGAGACAGGGACATTTGTTCCTTGCACCTGAGGCAGCAGAGCCGCTGCTCACTGTTCACTCTTGTTCTGCCTCCCTGGAAATGCTCCATTAATCCACCCGGGGCTTGGCTGATACTGCAGGGATGGCTCAGAGGAGATATTGCTGCTGATGATAGCCTGTCACCTGGGGAAAGCAGGGCAAGACAGGCAGAAAACAACGCAGATCCCCAAAATGAATGAGGAAGAGGAAAATCAAGAGACGGCAGGGTGAGGAGGGAAACTTGCAAGGTGTTATCTGAGTAGGCAGAAAAATAGGGAAAAGAAAACAGAGCAGCCTAACGATACCCCTGTCACCACCAAGAATCAAGAGGGAGAACTGAAGGAAGGTAAGTGTTGGTTGTGACGGGTGGCTTGATAGCAAGGGCCTTGATGCCAAGAAAGCTGTGATCAAGCTTTGACATTGCATAAAATGTTGGCCCTCTGGAGCAAAGGTGAAGCTTACGATGATGAAAACAAATGAAAGATGGGAGAATGCCGGAGTACTGTCTCTACAAGGCAGGGAGGAGCAAACTGTGGAAAGATAAAAAACAACCAACAGCAAAGGATGACTCAGTGACCTAAGGGGAAAACTTCTGGCTGCTAGAGTTCCCATATATCAAGAATGGGGCAAGAAAAAAAATGGATATTGCAGGCAATCTGATGAATGCTGCTGGCTGTAAAAAAATGGAAAGTTTCAGCTTGATGGCGTCTTGGACTTCTTTCTATGGGAGAAGCAACTCTTTGGAGTAGATTGTCAGCAGTTCAGCGTAGAGCACTCACCTACCAGGTTCAAAACTGGCAAGCTGAAGAGAGGGGAAGCAGCAACAGCAGAGACCTTTTTCTGAGCACAACTTATCTAGCCTGCACTTCCAGAAAACAAAATAAAACAGAAGATGGAGCTGTTCTGCCAAAGAAGATGAATGAGCGTATTGATACCATAGAGTGATAAATACAAGATAGACAAGGGCTGACAGTTTTGCAAGGTCATGCGATCCAGTGAGCATGGTGCAATCCCAGGCAACTTTAGAAGCCCCCAAGTTTGGAAACACTGGGTCCTACAGAAGGACAACACTGTGGAAATGTACAGAGCAGCGGGGAGAAAGGGGCTAGTAGGAGGAAGAGGAGGGAGAAAAAATGAAGAAAAATGTCCAATGCGATTTCCTGAAGGAAAGGTCAAAAATCTGAGGACATTGTTCCATGTTCTGATCTGAAAGCGGTGAAAGGAGTGGAAACCAAAAAATAATGTAGAGTTGTAGAGCTGTATTGACAGCTAATTAATGCGGGGGAAAAAATTCCACAAAAGGGATGATACGTTGGGCTGAATGGAATGTGGGACTGTCTCAGACAGTGCTGCTGAGCCCCTCACAGCTGCACTGTCTCTCCCCAGAACACTAAAAAGCTGAGATCTCTTTTGAGCCTCCAGTTCTGATACAAGCAATGCTATCTGCATTTGCAAACCCCTTGGCTTGAAAATCAAATCTGGAATATTGTAAAGAAGAGAAAAGCTGCCTGACACTTTAAAGTCTATAGAAGCACCATGAAACCAGCCGTTCCCTTTTCCCCAGAAATAACAGAACATTTATTCATTGCAGAATAGTTCAGAGGGATGGAAATTTCAGGACTGTCATAAAACTGTACTTTTTAAATCCATGGGATTACATTCTCCAGAGTGTTTCTGTACCTCTTCCCTCAAAAGCACAACCTTCTTTCTTCAGAAAATAATTAGCAAAATTACCTGCCAAGCTAAGCTCTGTAACAAACTGATGCATGGTCAAACTGTACGTACCCCAGCCACCCCAGGGACCTGCCTGCGTCAGGCAACAGCACAGGCAAGAGATGAGCAGTGGAGGGATGCTGTTTCTTATCTGAGCACCTTGCCTGGGTTTATCTGAGGTGTAAGAAGGGGACAGTACTGTCTTTTTCAGACTCAGTATGATGCAGGCCTATCAGTTTCAAGCCCTTCTACGAGGAGTACCTGTGAGACCACTTCTCTCCAGTGATGCCCAGGGGATAAACTGTTTCTTAAAACGGGCAGATGAAAATACCCGAATCTTGCTTGCAGGTTCAGAGATGCTGCTTTTTGAATACAAGTCTCACTTTTGGTAACTGTTAGTTGAAAGGAAGTGAAAACAGGGTCTTTCTTCCTGGATCTTCTAGCTGCAGGAAGGATCAGCTATGCGTGTTACCCTGAATGCTAAGAAAACAAAACAAAACAACTAGGAAACACTCAGTATGAGCAATTCTGCTTAACAAACCTACAGCCGTGAACTGAAATGGTCTGTTTCCTCTTGCTGCTTTACAGAGAGCACTGAGTGACAATTAGGACAGGGCTCATTAGATGTACGCTGAAATTAAACAATATACAACATAAAGAACCGTTATTATACATTGCTGAAAGATATGAAAGGGATGTTTGCACTCTGAAATGCCACAACATACAGGTTGCACAAACACTTTGGGAAAGAAATCGGCACCAAAATGCACCCTCTGAATAAAAGATGCATGGTGCTCAGTCCTGTTGCAGAGGCTACCAGAACGCCAGATGAAATTATGCTAGCAATAATGCAAAGTTTTTCTTCCCAACTTAGCGGTTTTCTCAGTCTGCTTCTTCTTAAGAGATGCTTTGAAATCTGACTGCCCTTTGAAGTTTCTCGAGTACAGCATGACATTTATTTAAGGTACAACCCGCACTGTTTGCTTTCCAGATCCCGTCCCCTCTTTCTTTCAGAACCACTTCTCCCCTTTTCCCAGCGAGCCTCGTCCATTTTTCCAGGGCGCGCGCGTTAGAGGGGCATCAAAGAGATGCCACCGCCCGGCAGCCCTCCTCTCCCCGCCGCCCTCGCGTGGAGCTGGCGGGGGCCACCAAACCCCCTGGAGACCCCGGCCCGGAGGAGCCCCTTTTGAAGGGGAGGCGAGGGGGAGGAGAAGTCCCTGCTGCGGAGGAGGCAGACTGCTGACTAACCCCAGCCCCGCTGTCACGCAAGCCTCGCCGCCTGTCAATCTCCCGGCGGCTCTGACAGGGGCCTGGCGCCCGTTCAAACCCTTGCGTGCGAGCAGACGAGCCGCATTACCCTATGAAGTATTTCATAATAACAACAGCTGTTAAATATTGATGACTCCTGGCAAGCGCTGAATGCTTTTCGAGAAGGTTAAGCCTTCGTGTAATGGAACCTAATTCCTCATTATATACTGTATCAGATATCTGGAAGTCGCCTAAAAAAAGCAAAGGGGCTTAAAGGAAAGGATCAGAAAGTAACTCGCGTGCAGCAGGGAGAGGGGAGAAAACCCGCAGTGTGAGAGGTGAGGAGTGTTTCCCCAAAGTCAAATCCTTTTGCAAACGGTAAAAAATGCTGCCGGAGCAATTATCAAAACGATTGGTTTCGCTATATTCCACTGGACAACCGATTTTGTGTTTTCAGAAATTATTGCAGATGGGAGAGACTTTCTAAAACAGCGATCCGGCTGCCACTGCTGTCTGTGTGTCTAAGAGTACACATGGAAATTATTTCTACAGAAAAAAACAGAAAAGATGGAGAAAGCTCGCATTCCTATAGTTTTTCTACATCAGCCCTGAGAGATCTGGCTCATTAGAAAATTTATTGGTAATCGGACAAGATAATAAGGATGAGATCTCAGAGAGGGTTTCCAGCAGGCCAGAAAGGGAGAAGGGCGAGCCTCTTGCCTTGGGCAAGTCCTGATACGCTGTCCTCCCGTTCCCAGAACAAATCCCCCCTCTTCCTCACGCCGCCCTCTAAAATCCATCAGTCCTATCTTCTCCCTCTTGACCTAACAGTTGAGCAAGGTTGTGTCAGGAAGGGAATCAGTTCAGGGTAGGAGGTCATGATGGACAGACCGAGTCTTTGGGACAGAGCTGGTGCGACGCCAGGGCAGCCAGTACCGGGGAGTCCAGCAAAAAGGCAGCATCAGAGTCAGGGTGCGGGTGAAAGAGAAGAAGCACAAACTGAGGAGTTCTTGGGTTGGTGACAAAATCAGGGTATTTTTGTCTTGCCTGTGAGAAAGAGGCCTGTGTGCCTTTAGGGAATACAATTTAGATGAGGCAAGCTGAGAAGCTGAAAGCAATTACCTGCTCATGTTCAGTTGTGCTACGGTGCAAGGAGTTCTGCGAAGCTTTAGGAAAGAATCTTACCTGTGGGGAACCCAGGCCTGTTTACTGAGTCGGGACAAGGAATCATGGAAACTTAGGAAGCTACCCCACCCTGACCAAAAAAGAGATGACTTCAGCTAGTCAGGTTGCTCAGGGCTTTCGTTGAGTATTCCCAGTAATGCACATTTCACGCTCGCTCCAGGAAAACTTTCATTGTTTAATTACAAACAGGATTAATTGTATAAGGTAAGAGCTGCTTAGGGATTTAGGTGAGTGGGCCTTAGGATAAGTTCTGGATGGACACGTCCTGTTTCCACAATTCTTGGTCTCTAAAACGTGTAGAATAATGTAAGAAATACTGAGAATGGTTAAATGGCTGTCATGAAAAGTGCGTGTATATGGAGAATGTGTGAATTAAGTTGTTAGCTATTCTTACAAGGTTTTTGATGGTTTATTCTATCTGTATCTCACACAACTGGCTCACGAGAAACCACACTTGTATGTCATGGTTTTATGTAGCCTGGGACTGCAACATCTCCCTTATCCCATAAATTCTGAGGGATCACAGATCCAAAGAAAAGCTGTGCCTCGATGCAAAACTGAATTGTGTGCTAACTACGGAAGCAAGAGACTCAAAAGAACTTGTCTAGAAAGTACATTTCCTCTCTGCAGCTTACTGTTGCAACTTTGCTCTCTTCATATTACTCAGCAGATGATCTCCCCAACAGACAACCCCACATAGTGCATTGGCAAAGAAGGTATTTTAGAGATCTGTTTGCACCACTGTCAGTAAATATTTGAGTTATCAGCTGGTCTGGTAGACTATATTGGCTATAAGACTGCCAAAGACATACAGTCCTCCTAAATTATCCCAAGATAAAAAACTTATTCCAAGTAATTGTCTTCCATTTCATATTCATAATTCCATTTGGTTACCTACTACTTTAAATATGGTGATTTCATGATGGGATCCTATTGATTTATAGGTTCAGTCCTGGGGCCTTATTTTAATCCCTGTATTATTCCATTCTTAGTTTAAGCTGTAATACATTAGCTTGTCTGAGTGTGTATTTGCTTACACACCCTTTTGAATAAATACATAAAAGATAAATACAAACTGGTTATTCTGTCAAACTACAAGATGGATCGCAACCCTGAGTTACCGGCAACCTCAAGTAAGAAATCTGCAAACCACTTAGTCCACTTTCAAATCAATACCCACATCCCTCATAAAAATTAAGATGATTCCAACAAATTCCTTGCCCCTTAAGTCATGAGCTTGTAAATTACATGGCCATTAATCAGAATCAAGATCTACGGCATAAGGTTACTGTAGAAAAAAATAAATTTAAGAGAACTATTCTGTATTTAGAAAACTTGCTTAACATTGGTTAGTTCCAGAGTTAGGGACCTCAGAATGTACAATCAATGTAGCTTTATGTTTGTTTTACTCTAGTTTCCATTTTCCTCTGTACTATACTCTGAAACACTGCATGTTAAGCCAATGTAGAGAGATTCAGAGTTCACCGAACTAATCCACATTAGCCTTAAGTGTACTGAAGCGTGTTCTGACCTGCCACATCCTGATTGCTTGAGTGGGATCTCAGAAAATCCCACCAATAGTGATATACATACATATTCAGAGGAATAGCACATCAGAACACATTGATTCTAGGATCTACGGAGCAGACGGCCTATCAAAACTACTTGCAGAGTTTTCCAGTTCTTCCAAGTGTTCTTCATGATGGCTTGTTGGCTGAATAGCTGTTCATCTTTTCCCTTGTCCAGATATTTTAAAAAATCCATACAGGGAAAAATAGAATTTAGGTTCTCTCTGTCTTCTGAATTCCCAGCACTTTGTCCCTCTGTGGTCCAAGAACGTAATCCTCTTGTGATATAGATCATATTATTTCATTGTCCTGAGGCCATTTGATTCTCCCAATGAAAATAATGCAACAATGGACATTGGGGTCCACAGGAGAGGCAGCTGCCCTTTGAAGAGAGGCTGAAATGGCTGTGACTGTTTACTGAGGAGAGAAGGATGAGGGGAGATGTAACAGAGGTTTGCAAAATTGTAAAGGCAATGGATAAACTAAATGCAGAACTGCTTTTCACCGAGCCCTGCAATATGAGGACACTGAAGTGCTCAATGACACCAGTACAAGAATGCTTTAAAGCGGATAAAAGAAAGCAATTTTGGAGAATGAGAATACCAGACTAGATGGACCACTGGTGTGACACAGTAGTGTATTTCTTATGTTGTTATATTTTCACAGCAATGCCACGACCTTGTCCACGAAATTTGTTGCAGACAGAAAATAAACAACAGATGAACAAGAGCAGCATCTGTGACGCGAAACAAAGTATATCACAGAAGCGACAATAAGAAAAATCGGAACCTTATGAGAAAGCCTGTGTGTGCCTAAATTTAAGCATATGATGAAAGACCAGCTTGTGACTAATCATTGCATCCAAACAAACAAACAAAAAAAATCTTTGATTATAAACAGCCTATTGAAATAAATTTGAGTCTGAAATATTTTTCAGAAACATAAGTAATGAGACCAAAATCCATTTTTACTGAAAAGACAGCTAAGAGAAAAGCTATGTGTGTTGATAAGTAAGCAACTATAGTCTACTGGAATTTTCCCCACTTTAAAAAAGGAGACTTTAAGATTTGTATCTTACAGAAGAAATGCAATGAAGTCCTGATATCAGATTTATCTTGCGAATATCAGAACATGTTTAGTCTTCATTGGCTGCAGAAGATGTACACCATTTTACCCTCTTCAATTTAGATCTACAGTTTAGAAAATTTAGGAAATCAGTCCCTGAAGAATGAAATCAAATCAAAGACCAAGCGTGAAAATAAACACAACTAGGAAAGTGTACGAGAAAACATCTCTACCCCTTCCTGATTAGATCAACCTGACAATGACTGACTTACGTGTGATTTACATGATCTTTGCTTGCCTTTTTGGATTTGATAACCTCTTTTCCCAGCCTGTTTTTCAAATAGACTATCTCCTGAGCTTCCACTCCTCAATTTCTTCTGCTCCTATAACATTCTTGTCCCTTTACAATTTAATTTGCACCACTCCGCATGAAAAGGCACAGGCTAAATTCATACCTGCTAGCTCCAAGAGGGAATTTAAGTCAGTATCTCTTAGAAGAGCATTGAAAGAGCATGTGTCAGTAGGCCAGTATATCACCCAAGAGACTGTTTAAAAATAGCCAAAGCACACGATCTGGAGAGGATAAAGGAAACCTTTAAGATGAAATAAACATTGCATCTGAAATATTCACGCTGAGACCTTAGTGCACAGGATGTGCATATGTTACCCAGAAAACCAAATCTGGCTTCATCAGTTTCAGAGTTAGAAATATCGTAAGAGCAATTCCTTAATATCTGCTTTATATAGCAGCCATACTGTATCCGCTGTTAAAGGCAAAAACACAGCCACATTTGCTTTCCAGTGTACTTTAAACAAGCAAACACACTTGACGGGATAAATGCAAGAATCTCCACCTTTGAGTCAGATGGGTATC
The DNA here is from genome assembly GCA_003993805.1 of Himantopus leucocephalus. Classification (NCBI taxonomy): domain Eukaryota; kingdom Metazoa; phylum Chordata; class Aves; order Charadriiformes; family Recurvirostridae; genus Himantopus; species Himantopus leucocephalus. The sequence continues at coordinate 99,989,948 of RSEF01000002.1, forward strand.
ACAGCACACTGCTGCACAATCACCAATAAACACACACCCCCCACAGAACACGGCACTCTCTTTCTAAGGCAGAAGTGCTTTGCTTTGGTCTTTTCTGCTGTCTGGGGAGACTTCCATGATGAGATTGACTGTATGAAGAGCTGCCTTGAGAGGTTAAATGAACCTAACGAGCTGTGGGAAAAATATGCCTGAGAGGAGGTCCTTGAGCTTTGGCTTTTCTACTTCAGGAAGTTAAAGAACGTGCCGAAACAAGATACAGGCAAATGAAACATCAGGAACAGTATTTAAAAGTTTAAAAAAAAATCAGAATCAATTTTCAGGATAATTTTAAAACACTGAACTATATTCCAGACCTTTTTAGAATGCTGAAGAAAACCAGTAACATGAAAACCTTACCTAAAAGCTTAGAATGAAGTACAACAACAGAAGCCAACAAGAGAAGTCAAAAGTTGAACTACCAGAACCCTAAATTGATAAAGTTACTATCCCTAGATATGTTTAATGTGTTTTCACACACATTAATTTTTTAACGATGCATTTAAAGACTAGTCCTGAAAAGCTATCCAAACAGATGGACCGTACTCCCAACTGGAATCCCTTGTAAGTCAGAAGGCCTTCAGGGAAGACATTATGGTTTGTCCAAAAATAAATTGCTTTGCAGAACAGGAACCTTCTGCAGAATTAGAACATGCATGCACATGATGTGTTCAATTACTACAACAACCTTCATTTTTCACTTCCTCACAACCGTTTTGCTTTGCCTTTTTTCACAGCCAGGTTCCACACTCAGAAAAAGATCCCAAGCAGATCCTGAAGACCGTAAGCAGGCCAGTAGTGAGCTTCCACGTTCTCTCTCCCTTAGCACTAGAGAAATTGAATTTTTAAAAAATGCCACAGTCCCTAGGTCAATGACCAGAATTAGAACCTTCAGAATTTCTAAGCATAATGAAAAATGCTATCTTTAGAAAACGCAGGAAGGGCAATATTTGAAAGCCCTAAGAATGTAAATTGTGGCCTTGCTTTGATTTGCTTTTCAATTTTTAAAAACAGAAACTACTTAGATACAGTGATAAAATTAAAAGGCAGCTACACAGTTCTTATCAGACTTGTCCCATGTGAAGACAAGGAATGACCAAACAACGTTCTGTATTTCAGAAACAAACTTCTAGCTAATAAAATATAACCTTTTCTCCAGTTTCAACTCTTCTGCGTATGTGTCATTGACTTGAACAGGCAAGTCTGACTCCTGGGAAGGTGCCTGCTACCTTGACTCATAGCAAGCTACCAAAGAAATAAGGAGTATTCTGTATGGGATAAGGACAGGGAACTTGTCTCCCGCTCATGAAACGTACAGGATTGTAGCCTCAACTTTCAAGGTAATTAGAATTAATTGCAGCTTTCCCCAAGTGATCAGTACTAGGTGAGGAGTATGTACAAAGAGAATGATGGTAAATAAAATACTTCTTGTGCTTCTTATTCTGTGAAGGTCTTCAGGATGAAAACTGGTGATTTCTTACCTACTGACTGATCAGATCTGTTTTACACTCATTATGTGACATAAACATCGGTTTATATTGTTTTTTCATCAGTTATAATGTGATCTTCATTGGATATACTCTGCGACATGCTGCCAGAGTCAGTCCAATAACCACTGAAACAAAACTTATTAGCACTATGCTAAGGAAAATATGAATAGGTTTAAGGCAGAAAACAAGCATTGCAAATTACAAAAAGCAAAAGCAAAGATACTTTTGCACATACTCTTAAAAAATGTGCAAGTTACCTGGAGAAAATGTATATTCTCGACCCTACTTTGTTTTAAGCCGAGCATTTTTCAGAGGAATCTTTAAAGACTTAGTCTATGAATGCTGCATTCGAAAGAGGAACATTTTTTCTCCTGCCGGGGCAGATTTGCAGGGAGGAGGCTCATTTCTGCCTTGCTGGTCTGGCAGGCAGCAGAGCTCTATTCCTCTGATCAAGAGATCACTTTCATAACCACTTTTCTGAGGTCACAAATGAGTCTGCTGCAGTCACGCAACCCCTCGCCTACCAGAGCTTACTATAACAATACAGGTTCACGGAAACCGTTTAAAGAGGCAGCCCATCCTTTCGACCCACGCAGATACAAGGCACACGCATGTTAATGCACGGGCTTCCCCCAAACATGTCATGGGACTATTTTATTTTCAGTTGGAGCAGGGAAGAAGTGTATAACTTGGGAGTTTTATCTGAATGGAGTCGTGCTGCCTGAGTAGAATCAAATAAAAAGCTAAGATAAATAGCTCTACAATTCTTTTAAACTACACTGGCACCTTTTTCAAATATTTATGCAGCTCATTCCTTTTTATTATCTTAAAGGTCCACGTCTGCCAACCATGTGCTACTGTGAATTATGCTAATTAAGATATTTAAAAGCCATGGTAAACAGTCAAACAAACATTAGATTCAATAAACAACAGATAGGATTGCTCTGAATTAAACACTGCCCTGCTGCAGTGTTAGAAACACCAATAGTACATAAATGGTAGATCAGGAAATGCACGTACTATCAAAAATTTGTCCTGAAGAAATACTATGGAAATATGAGTAGTAGCTGGAGCTTGTTTCTAGGACAGAAAAGCCTGTTTTATATTTTAGTGTCCCACAAATGAGCCACATACTAATCTGTTGTATGGATGTGCCTTGTAGGTGGTGGTTGGAATGGCCTTTGGGTGATGGGGGGCAGGTGGGAATTTAAGGAAAAAAGTTAAAAATATTTTTCCTCTAATGATAAGTCAATTCTACCCAATGAAGCTGGGGTTTGGCCTATTTTCACAAGCAGTTAGCGCTAAGAAAGCAACCGTTGTTGTTCCATCATGAATTATTTGAACTAATTACCTGAAATAAAGTTTCCAAAAGCTGTTAAATTACTTTGGAGCCTACAGTTTAAAAAATTAAGTTGGATGTATTTCTCATTGACATTTTATGAGGATTAGTATACAGACACATTTCATTTAAAGGCAGAACAAACAGGCTTGCCCAAACCAGCTTTATAATCCAGCTTAAATAAGTAACAATAGCAATGAGGGCACAGCATTAAGCCTGTTGAGGACTCGCAGTGTGGGCCGAGATGACTCGTTTGCACACTGTCCCACAAGTTCATTGTTATTATTAGCCACGCTAGCCAGGTGAAAGCTTGTTCAGGTGTGCCCACCCAGGCTACAGATAGCTTCAGGGGCTCTGGAAATGCATTCACAGGCTGTGAAGTGCCCTTGGCTTCATCCAAAGGGATATTCAGGCTCGACCTTGATGTGTACCGTCACCCAGCTCAAGCTGTGGGAGATGTCAGCTTCCATCTGCACTGCAGTTTGCCATTTACACAAAAGATGACCTCCTGGTCTAGCTTTGATATGAAACTGATGACACCCCAAAATCAGCCTCGTCTCTGCTCCAAGTCTTGCCTACGTTTATGGAGAGGAATTAGGCTCGAAACTGGACAAGGGATTGTGAGGTTACTGCTGGTGGACCTTGCTGTCAGAGCCTGGTACACTTACATCATGGATGGAAAGTCAGGGCAGTGAGGCAGGTTCAACCTCACATGCCGGATATCATCAGTTTCTCAGCTTGGACAGAGCGCTGGTGGAGGTGATGAGACAGAGATGCTGATCTGTAAAGGGAGGGTGTTGACAGCCTCCAGAGTGACCTTGAGGGTAACGGGTAACAGTAGCAGTGCAGACAAGGCTGCAGGCATTTTTGAAGATAGGCCATAGTGTCAAAGACTTCTGAAAACTTCTGAAGATGTTGCCCTGAGTCTTATGTTACTGATTTGTGCCCATTCACTTATGCCTACAACAACTTCCCATGGAAATGAAAAAGATACAAGGCCAACTCCTGCTTAAACAAAAAGATGTGACTTTGTCCCTGTTTATGAACTTTGGCTAGACCACTAGAAGTTTATCTAAAGTGAAAGAGCATCAAATACTAATGCAAGTATTTAATTAACACGGCAATTTTTCCTTTCTAGTTATGGAAAGAGATACATGAGAATACTGTTGTGCTACTTTACCTTTACAAACAAATTATACTGTTCCTCTGGAGGCAGTTGGCGAAAAAATCATTGGTAACAGCAGGAATGAGTTTACATATGGATATTTCAGGGTAAACAGCTGCCTAGAATACTTGCTGCTCAGCTCTGTTCTGCACGGCAGTCTGGGCACAGAGCTGGTAACTAAAAAATCTTGCCTGACTGAGAGTCCTTTTTATATTCCTTATTATATGAAAATAAAATATTTGCAATCTTTTTTCAAGAATATGATCTCTTCTACTCAGAGACAGTGTGGTCAGTCGCTCCATTTTCTAAGGAGATGCAAGCAGGCATCTAATACATGTGCATAAGTGGCATTGGATCTGCAATTCTAGAGAAAGAATCAGTCAGTAATTTAGTATAGTGAAATCAGGATGAACAACGACCTCTGATATGCCAGTTTCCAAATAATTACTGCAAGCTTTCCTCATTCCCTCCACAGCTCTGAAAACTTGCACTTGACTGTCAAAGATCTGTACCCCACCTATATATATAAGAGAACATGCAGACAGTAATTCAGATTAGCTGCAAACCTGCCTTTACACTATTTTTTTAGTCTTTTTGTGAAGTTTATTTAATTTGAAGATTACCCAGACAAATGTAATCCAGCTTACTTACACTCCAACTCATAATCCAAAAATAAAACTATTTCAGATTAGTGTAATATAAATTGTGATTTAATAAATGAATTGACTTTAAATAGCTGCTAAGAGGTATTCTTTCATTAGAAATAAGTTTAAGTACTGTGAGAAATTACAGTGATTACAATCAAGCTTTAAGGATTCTTGAGTAACTCAGTTACAAAAATTATAGCGAGCATGCTCAAAAAAACCCCTTCTACTCTCACCCTCTTCCTGCTGCCCCAACATACTGTACATAGTTGATGTTCAGCTGCCTTTCTACCATGGCCCAGTGCTTTCCAGCCAGTTTTTGTCTGGAAGTGGAGGAAAAAATTGTTTTGTTGCTGCAAAATATAAATGAAGTTAGAGCTTGGCCAGGACTGCTGACGGATACCTGGCACTATCCAAGTAGAAGGCAGATTAAAGAGGACAGCAAATAGTGTGGCTGCAGAAATTAGTTTAAAGCAAGTTGTTGTGACCTAGCCTTCCGCACGTGGGGGTCCATACAACCTGTCCCAGCATGGCACAGCCTTTGCCTGATGTGCAGGATGAGAAAAGGAGCTAGAGGGCCTAAACGTAGCGCCCTGGCCGAGGCAACACAGCCGGGAGTTAATGGAGTCAAGGCAGGACGGGGCAGGCTGGGAATGGGGCAGCTGAAACATTCTTATGCCTGATGTATTTTCCACTGCCCAGATGTTCCCCAGTTGACACGAGCTGTGAGACACTGGATGCGCCAGTCCCGGAGGGTGTTCTGACCCCTGGGAAGCGCTAAAGAGGCCCAGGCTTGCCCGGCATCGAGGAGGCACAAAGGTATTTTGAAGCTCTGATCATCTCTTCTCCCACTCAGTCCCTGTGCCAAGTTCAGCTGTGGTGCGGGAACTCAGCTGTGGCGCAAGATTCGTTTTGTACATTAACCCGATGAGCTAAAATACCATCTGAGACCAACATGTAGTTAATTGCTGTGAGAACAAAACTTTGAATTTCCTGACCTATTCAAAGTTTGAATTTCCCATTAACTCCACACTCCCATACTAACAGATGGTATACAGGGTGTCGTTTCCAAACTCCCTGCATCGGAGTGCATGCAAAGAGAAAAAGATGAGCCGAATTACACACCCCTGGAAACCTGTTCTTTGTATGCAGAATGGTAAACTTCTAAATAAATCAATTAATGTGCCCAAGCACCACCACCCCCCTCCTTCCATGCAGATAACCCTGGCTGAAACTCTTACTCCAAAGCTGTCCCTGCCATGGGGAGCTGGAAAAGCACTGGTTAGCAGAGCTGACTCATCAGCTGACTAGCCCACAACATCAGCCACAAAGGACCAAGAATGCTGGTGGTGGCATGAAGCGTGTGGGTGGGAGCAAGGAATAAGCAATCATCTGGCAGCCTAATGCAGTAGGGAGGGTTGACAACAATTCATTATTTATTCCCCCCTCCCGCCCTAAGGCTTCATCCCTCCGCTGCAGTGATTCTCATCATCTTGACACTGTGGTAGGGCTCTGCGTAGGGGAGGGAATGAAAGGTACATCCCCTCCCTGTGGCCCATGCAATGAAAGCATCAGTGGGCTATCTGAGCTCACCACACCCAGACCACATAGGGCAAAAGGCCCTCATGGAGGAGAATGGAAAAGAGGTTTGCCCGGTCCTTCTTTCACCCAACAGGAGATGAGAACAATGTCTTACTAGGGTAAAAAAAAAAGAGCGCATCGCTTTCCCACCAAAGTCAGTCAGCGAGAAGAGATGGAGATCTAGTTCTGGAACGGCAGAGGGCATATGTAAGAAAAAGAGCTTGGGGATGAAGCAAGGAATACAGTGGAAAGAGAGAGTGTTGTAGCAAAGATGGGAAAAGGGGGAAAAAACCTATATGGAGATAACATGAAAATCTACAGATGAGGAATATGCAAAAAGGAAAAGCATTTAAAAAGAGGTGATGTGGGTTATCTCTAGAAAGACTGCTGGAGAAAAACAGGTGGAAAATATTTCTCAAAGAAAACAAATTAACAAACTACAGACACTGAAACAGGGAAGGAAAGTCTCCAAGGTAAAAAGGAAAAGCGCATTCAGGAAAAATAAAATTGGCAGATTTAATTAAAAGCTTGACATGAAAGTAGGCTGACAAAATCCCCCAAATTGTTCACATGTATCCCATTATCTCTGTGTAGATCTGAGTTCACTTTCCAGTATTCTTTCCCTCCAGCAGCCTGCTACCACTGCGAATCTGGCTGCAATATGGCTAGCTGGTGCCCAATTTACCTAGCACAAAACACTCTCCAGCCAAATTACTGGAGTGGTGAAGGTGTGACCTCACCCCTCCCAGGCTTCAACCTTTTCAATGGAATTTTTGCTTTGATTCCTAAAAATACATTTAACTTCAGGCAATGAAGTTTTCAAAACACTGGGCCAGCTTCCGAAGGCCTGACTTGTATTACTCCACTAATGCCAAAGTTAAGCGAAGCATAATAAGGAATTAAGGACTTGACCAGTTGTCTTTATGTTTCCCCACAACCAAACCTGTTGGTTTTGGAGAACAGGCTTTTTGCCTAGATTTTGCCTAGAGTAGGTCTTTCCTGGCAGATTGCCTCAGTGGGAAGGAGATTAGGTTTCCCACTGTCCTCTTCATCCTTGGAAAATTTCTGTTGCATTTCCCAGTCTCCACTTCAGGCATTTCAGGGCTTAAAAGTCTTCCCCAACATGTTTTTCGCATGTTGCTGTGCATATCATTTGGCAAGAGAACGATGAGCGAAAGAGAGTCACAACATTGTAGGTTGCCATTGCACCTTCTCTCTAGCCGGAGAAACCGTTCTACATTATTTCCAGAACTAAAACTAAGCTAGCTGAACATTATGTTCAAAGATTCAGAAGACGGAATATCTGCTGAAGCTAGAATAGCTAAAGTAGGCACGCTGACCTCTGACTGGAGATCGTGGCTTGAATAGATAAAGACAACAAAGAAACAAATAAAGAAACTCCTCTTTTCCAAATGATCTCTTCAAACTTAGTGCCCCTGCAGTGTTGTTGCAAGAGGCACGTCCTCTGTCCAGTAACTGACCTCTCCTCCCACCTCGTTCTGCCAGAGGTGATTATCTCAGTCACACTACTGATCTTAAAGACATTATCAATTACCACCATCATACTTACAAGGCGGAAGCAAACCTTCAAACTGACATTATCTCTGCTTTCTTAGCCATGTCAGCAGCAACAAATGTAGGGTGGATCACTGTCCCCAAATAATATGGCACTTACTACAAAATATCTCAAGTATTTCTAAAGCAGTTACTAGCATCAATAAGAATGAAGACTGAATATTGCAATGAGTAATACCTTCAAACACTCTGCCCTGTCACCAAGTATATATTTGGCTTACAAGAAAGAACTCTTTTCTTAAACAGGTATGTAGAGCTGTATTGCTAGAGTTTAATTATTATACAGTTCTGATGGTTCGGAAGTGTTGAAAACAATCAATTCCTGTTGAACACATAGGAGTTTGAGAGCACTCTGCACCTCGCATGACAGAGCCTTAAACAAGTGTTAAAGTAATTCCTGTAAGTTTAAACATCTCTAATTTACTCACACGCATATAACTTGTTTTGAGATGTACAGCCATTTTCTATATGTAGCGATGTAGATTAAGACACAAAAAAGTATGGAAAGAAGAAATGCAATTCCATTTTTCTCCGCTTACTGTCTTAGCCCTCATAATAACATATTGGAATATTTTCCACATAAATCCTTACATTCATCAGTTCAAGATGTATTATCTAGGTTAGATTCCTAGGTTAGACTCCTCTCAAGAAATGTTTTCATAAAGTCTTATTTATTGGTCCATTTTCCTGTATGAGGTTTACAGGGGTCATTTGATGGCACAATATCATTTTAATAAATTATTCGGGAAAAAATACAAAGTTTTTGTGACAAGTTTTCAGTGACACTGATATACAACGTAATATTAACACAGAGAAGATAGCATTTTCTGTACAGATGATGAAACACTCAGGAGAATATATAAGATTAATATAAGGTGACATATATGTTGTGCAACTGTACAATTAGTGAAGTGGTTATGAAATTGTTAATGGACTAGAAAAAGAAAACTTAAAATATGTTGGGTTTTAATTTTGATATGATCTTTGCTTGTTTTCAATCCTCTTCTCTCAACTTCTTTCAGCTGTTTCCAATACATAAGTAGCCAATTCATGTTGCAGGTTCAGAGGTGTATGGGAATAGTGGACACTGTATTTATTACAACAGAAAACTACAGGCAGAGATTTACTTCCTACATATACCTTCAACTTGATATATTCCATGCAGATATAAAAAGGGAATGCATTGAGGGGATTTCAATGGAATTTTAGGGACACAGTAAATCCATGTGATATGTGTTTGGCCAAGACTGTTATATAGCATCAAACTTTCACAAAAGAAATTATGAGCTTCTTTGAAGGAAGTTTTAAAGTATTAAACTTCTCTTAGTAAGCATTTAATTTACTTTACTGATATGCATTCTGTTTCCACTTCTACTCGTACAGATGTCAAGATTTTAGGAAATTTATCAATTATGTTATCTACATGATTGCACCAGAAATTATAATCAGATGAAAACTAGATTTATAAAGGGAAATCTGCTGTGCCTCATCTAAAAAAATTATTTAATTTCATGGTGGTGAATGTTCAGAGCACTAAAATGCTATATTAGATAGAGAAGAAAAGCATCTCTGTTAGTCAGTTGGGATTTTCTTTCCAATAACATAAAAAAGACACTAGACCAAATATAATTAAATGAAAACAAGTCCTTTATAGTAATCCATTGAGCCAAACCATGGGACTAATCATATAGCTTTGCAGAAACCAGTTCCCATCTCATGTTTTATGATTTTCAAGCATTTAAATAAGATCTACTCACAGCCTAGAAAGACAGATGTCTTGCATAGATTCAGCTGTATAAATCATGTGATGAATCATAAACTTTTGGGGTTGACTAAATCATCAATTTATTTATTTACCTTCATACTTTTATAAACCTCCCAGCCACCTGTAGCTCTGCTTATAACTAAGAAGATTTTTGTGCAGGAGGAATTGGTGGCTGACCTGGGAGTGATTTCAAGAAGGGCATTTCATCCATAAAGGGCAACATGAAGAAAATAAAAAATGACTGTAGAAGAAAGAGTCAAAGCTACGGGAAGAGGAGAGGGGACTGATAAGAATAAAGACTTGATAGGCAAGGATTATTACAATTACATGGCCTTTATGGGAAAAAGCTGCTCATAGAGATGTCCATAGAGGTGGCAGAGCACGTTGCTCATTCAGAGAAATGGGCAAGAAAGAGAAGTTACTAGCTATGATTTCTGGTGTTGTCAGGAAAGCCTGCAATAAGAGGTTACAAAAGGAGGAAGATACAAGATTTGGACAACAGTCTTTACATCATGTTCAGAAATGAAGTTATGGTCCAGAAATGGTGAAGGGGGACAAGTCCCCAGGCTATAGAGGCAAGACAGAGATAGAAGGCAGAGTGTGGCCTTGGACGATGCCGAGGGAGGTGCCTGATGCCCGGGGCTGGGGCTGTCCACAGTGCACCCCGGCTACCTTGCTCCTGGCTGCGGTAGTGGGACAGGCCCTGGTTGGGAGGCCCTGATGGACACCATGGGGAACCTCCATCCCTTAGGGAGCAGCCAGCCATTACAGCACCCTGACAGGTGCTTCTGACAGGGGATGCTGGAGCAGCAGTGATGTTGGCAACCAAACAGACAGGGGTTTAGGAGAAAAGAAAGGAAGCACCAATCTTTTCCACGGGCAGCATTCAGACAAAGATATGCCAAACTGTTTTGGAAATTACGTAACAAGAAAGACTGAAAGGCATGAACTGAAGAGACTTCAGTCTTCTTCAAGACTGTGAGGACTGGTCAGAATGTTGAAAATCAATTATGAGAGAAATCCTGAGAAATGGTGTCTGTGGGTCATCTGATAATGTCCTTCCTTCCATGTCAACACTGAACAAATGCCTCAGGCTGCTACTCAGACAAGATGCCACCAGTGAGTGCTGCATTACATAAAATATGGGCTTCCAGTAGTTGGCACACATTTTCTGGAGTAGTAACTAGGTTAAGCAAGGCTGCCTACCTGAATTCTGGTGAGGTGTTTTGTTTATTGCGAGCATTTAATTTATATTTCATTTGCTTGTTTTAAACTCATTTAAAATTCCAAGCACAGTATGAAAAAAACCCCACGTACCCCAAGTACATTCAAAAAAGTCAATAAAATGCTATCAGTAAACAAACTTTAAATTGAATTTATCAGAGACTAAATGAAACCTTGAAAAGACAGAATGAATTGCAGAAAACCCTCAGGCCACTTAGCCTTGCCCTATTCCTTGTCTTGATACCCTCTTGTCCCCGGGTCAAGTCATTCCAGTGGATCTTTAGGGCTATTAGAGATGGAAACACACGTGGCCCCTCAGAATAAAAAACTGGTGAGTCACTGACAAAGCACGCGTATACCTAGTATAAGGCAGGAAACCACAAACACACACAGACAATGCAGAGGGAGCAATACAAAAACCCAATGAGACAATACTGATGCACATGACAGGCAATGGTTTCAGAGCTTCAATGGCCTAACAATTAGCAGAACTTCGGGGAGCAGAACAAGAAAGACATTTTTGAAAATAAAACTCTTGAAAGTAGATAATAAAACACATCTGTGAGTGGTTAATAGATAGAAACAACACAGCATTTATATGAAAATCCAGTAAGTAAATGATGGAAGCCAGTTATGGATCTGGCTATTAATCTTTATCCTCTCCCCTCCAGCCTACCCTGCATGTTCCTACCCCCTTCACCCGTCCACCTTGACTACAACCAGTAAACCTGCCTTTACACGTGACTTGATCTATATTATGTATGAATTCCAGTTGAAAATCACAATAAGAAAAAGCGCTAGTAGGCGTAATTTTAAATAATATCATTTTGTCTAGTCTTGACACACCTTTCCAACCTCCACGTTTCCCCTGCCCCCGTGTTTAGCTTTCAGAATGCATCTAATTAACTTCTCAGGGTCTCAGCGACCACCATGCACTGCTAGTGAGGCATACGAGACAGCATTTCAGAACTTCATGAACTGACTCCATAAAAGTACTACAAAGTCCAAAAGCTAAATAGTAGTCTTGTAATTCAAATTATTTTTAAAAGTCTTAGAAAAGAAGAAGTGGTTTAGATTGACATCGGAACGGCAGGCTCTTAATTCAAGATCCTAATGGGTTTGCCTTCCCAAAAGTCTCATCAGAAATAATTCCTGACTATATTTACACTACTTTGGAAGATTTGTCTTCAAAGGAGCTATGACAATACTGTTCTCACCCAATACTGGTTCTCACCCATCTCCATCCATGCTGCTAACTGGCAAATGGTCTTAGGACAGCTTGCCTGGTTTTGCCTGAAAATGTGATAAATGACAAGCAGGAGGGACCTATATGCACTGAAACATGTGCTGTCACTTGGTCTGAGCCTACACTTGCACCTTTCCATCTCCAGGGACTGCAAGTGTCATCTTGAGATTTACTTTGGCATAGCAAATATAATTGTACATACTCAAAAGATTGGAGTTACCTGATCTGGCAAGCACCAGAGAGGTATGTTTGCACTGGACATGATGGAAAGTCGCGCAGAGGTCTTCGAGCTAGCTCTAAGGATATTGGTATGGGCACACAGTGTCTTACACTGCTACATGGAGATAGCAGGAGCTTGAAAAAAAGTGTGGCTGTATTGGGATGGCAAGGCACATACTCTAGTAAGCTGTGCCTCTCACAAGGACTAATTCATGGGGGTTTATCCCCAAAGTGACATAGCCACTCGACTTCTTGCTATAGGACCCACTCTAACATCTGCATTGTTTTAGAATTCTCTGCAGAGAGCTTCACCATGTGCTGTAAGCCAAAAGTGAGGCAGTAGCAAGTGAGAAGAAAAACCAGGACAGTCTCCCACACTGTTCCCTAGCCCAAAACTATTTGTCCTATTTGTCTTCAAAGCCCTATGCAATTATATTATGCCGAGCTAAATTCCTTGTTCTCTTGGCTAAGAGGTATTGTCTTTCTTTTAAAACATATCTGTGTTTAAAATAAGAAACAAAGTAAATCATTTTCTTGACAGTAAAGAAACACATTTCCTCTCAGAGATGGTAATCACTCATGAAGCTGAGAACAAGTGTAAACCAAGCCAAAGTTCATGCCTGAGGGAATGCTTTCCTACCTTCCTTCCACTGCAGCAGTGATTAGGACAGAATTATTGCTAGGACCTTCTACAATCACTGCAATTGATAGCAACTTCTGGAGTAAAAATACCATCTTTCCTATGATGAAAACCAATCTTTTTTCCATATCCAAGGAAAACTTGGATTGTAGTCGAACTAAACTTAGGCTAAGTTCCTTCTCAATCTCCAACATCCAAACACAATTTAACTCAAGAAAATGAGGTCAGTAAAAGTTCATTCATTATAGCATAGGATAATAGAGTTTGATCCACAGGGGACTATGAGGGTATTTCAACAGCTGGTATGAGGCTGGGCCAAGGATGGTCTTAGCTACAGAGAAAGGATTGACGAAGCACAGTGCTCGAGCAAGATGAACATCACTGAATACAGACAACAGTACGTATACCAGTCTACGGGATTAGATGGGCACAGTTTTTCCTTGGCACATACCTACATTAATTTACATCAATGCTACATGAGATGCATAGTGTGAGCTAACCAAATGCAACTGAGCATAAAAGCCTACCAAATCAGAATGGTTAAAAATTAATAAGCAAGCTGGAGAAAGATAAAGACCCACACTTAATGGCTCAAAGTATTCTGGGGACTTCCGCTAGCATTGGACCAATATAGCAGCTGTGGTTTGTGGGAACACCGATAAAACCAGCCGCTGTGTGTGTCTGTGACCATGTTGTCTGGTTCTGAGTGTACTTCTACTATTGCTAGAACCAGTGGAACTCTTCCAGTGCTAAATGCCCTCAGGAGAAATCTAACAGTCAAAGATTCCTCTCCTGTCACTTGTTATTTCCAACTCCCTGGTTTTGTAATCAGTCTTGCCAATACCAGGAGAAACACTGAGGCTTACAGGGAAGTTCACTTGAATGGCATCCAACAGTAGAAAAGTGGTATAAGATACAGATCCAGAATCGCAGGAGGAAGTTCTGCAAGAAGAATCATCACGATCGTGTATTTCCCAAAGACAGCACAAAGTCTATAGAGTCCAGCCCTCTTTGTGCAGATGACTGACTCAGCCTAACAGCTCTGAGGTCTGACAGTTTGTGGGGTCTGACAATATGAACAACCCACAGCACATGGCACGAGTACCCACGGAGTACCAGAAAAGATCTGACATTTGTAACTAAGGCCCTTTATTTGCCATTACTCAAAAAAATAGGTATGGAATTTAGAGCCAATCTCAGAATATGATACTTAACATAGTGTTGCACTAACAGGTTCCCTTGGTCTTTGAAGGTGATAGGAATTCAATCAATTTAAGAGTCGTCTTGTTCTTTCTGAATATAGGCTTATTCTGAAGTAAATCCTGCTTGTAAATCTACTCTCCTTCTCCTACAAAACCCATCTGGTTTGCAGGAAACTAAAGAGAAAGCCAACTAGCAGAAGGAGGTCCATCCTCTTACAACAGGGCACAAAAAGGAGATACGTCTTCTTCCAAGAGTCAGCAAAGATCTCCCAAGGGTCAGAGAGATCTCCAGGTTATGCAAGAGGACATGCAGTGCAAAACAGCCTCATGTATTTGTTACACGGAATCAATGGCGTCTTCAGGAAAGAAGGGGAAAAGAAAAAAGTGAAGCATTTGTATACGCAATATGTTACAATAAAATAGTCTCCGTGGCAATTAAAAATGTCAAAAAACCTAGTCTGAAAATGGGTAATGTAGGGGAGAGTCAATGTGCAGCTGCTTCTCCAGAAATGAGTACTGCCAGATCTCCGGAATGGCTATATGCAGCTAGCCTGCTTAAAGTCTTGACGCTTGTACAAAAATTTCACTGATGTAGTATTTTAGCACTTGATTAGATAATGACTTGCAGACAGTAGGTCTTCCTTCAAAGATTTACTTACGTACTACTTGTGCAGCAGAACACTTTTTTCCTCTTTTCAATTGCTATGTTGTAATGAAGATGGTAAAATTACAGAGCAATAGAGAGTGGAAAATGTTTCTTTCATGAACACTCCCTTTTTAGCTGAAACACTCCGAATGCTGTGGCATTTGAATACAATGATTCAATACAGCCACAGGAATAACCTTACCTGCTACCCCCTCTGACCACAAAGGTTCCTTCTCAGTGCAAGTCATTGAATACGCTGCCCTAAGAAACCTAAACAGCCTAAATGCTTCTAGACAATCTAATAAGCTATGACTGTGGACTACAGCAACAGATACCCTAAAGACATTTTGTATGTGTGCAAAAAGAAAAGCCCTTATTTCTCTTTCAAGAAATAAATCACTCAGGCATTCCATTTCAGAGGACAGCACTGGGAGTGCTCTAAATCAGTAGAATATGTGTTTAAAAAACAAACTTATTAAACTGTTCAGATACGTTGGGGACTTCTTGACTCAAGGTATCAGCTTCAACCCTAGCTAAGCAGAGAACCACAACTGAAATCCTAGATTTATAATTCAAAGTACAGGTTTCATCAAAAACTACAGGCTTGTTGATAATCTGAAAGCCTCTTAGTATTTCCATAATGGAACTCAATATATAAATTGTACCGTGAAAACATGGGTGGGAGTGAGGAGATGGAGTCAAGGAGGTATAATTCCATGATTGTTGCTGTAAGCATTTTATGCTGTTGTCAGTTTAGCCTCTCTTATAATCTTTATTTGCATTTCAGATCTTTTATTATTTTACTTTTTCTATATCTGTTCTAAATATATCCGGTACAAAGGACCTGGAGAGAGTCCCATGAAAGGATACGAAGATGATGAAGGGGCTGGAGCATCTCTTCTATGAGGAGAGGCTGAGAGAGCTGGAACTGTTTAGCCTGGAGAAGAGAAGGCTCAGGGGGGATCTCATCAGCATGTAATAAATACCTGAAGGGTGGGTGTAAAGAAGATGGAGCCAGGCTCTTTTCAGTGGTGCCCAGTGACAGGATCAGAGGCAATGGGCACAACCTGAAACACAGGAGGCTCTGTCTGAACATCAGGAAACACTTTTTCACTATGAGGGTGACCAAGCACTGGCACAGGTTGCCCAGAGAGGTTATGGAGTCTCCATCCTTGGAGCTATTCAAAAGCCATTTGGACATGGTCCTGCCCTGCTTGAGCAGAGGTGTTGGACCAGATGACGTCTAAAGGTCCCTTCCAACTTCACAGAATCATAGCATCATCTAGATTGGAAGGGACATTTAAGATCATCAAGCCAACTTCAACCCTTCTGTGATTCACTAAGACAATGGTTTTAAATTTAAGGGAAAGCTTCAGGCTACTGGAACCAGCTAACAAATGAAAGAAGAAATTTTCTCATGGAAATGTATCCAGTATATGCCATAATTGTAACAATAAACTCAAATGTATGAGTTTAGTTTCAAAATCAGTTAAATCTTGTTGTGGAAAAATTTTCCTTGCTTATGTAAAGTAATATCTAAAAAACATATTTATGTCAAAAGAGCAGGAATTGTCAATCCAGAAAAAAACTTTAGCTGAGAGATTTTGAAAAGAAAACTCTGGGCAAACAGAAATGTTAGGGAGAGACAGTGGGGGGAAAAAGGGATGACTGATAACCCCTCTACTTGCACTACAGTGGAATCCTGGGTCCTCAGAACAGGAGTTTTTTTCAGGTACGCATCACTCAATAAAGGAGTGTTGAATAGCATTACGGTGCGGATAATACACTGAAAGCAAGATCATTCTTTGCTTCCATACCAACTTCAAGTTTTAATTTCCTAATTTGAGTGTCACTGGAGTGACAGGTGTGTCACACCAGAAACAAGTCTGCAAGCTACGTAGTGTAGACTGCTGCACTGAATATTCAAACTCTACAATAAATAATAGCTATCCTTCCCTAGGACAGCCTAATCTAAAGAATCTAATGAATGAACTTAAGGAATCTGAATCAAAGTAGCAAGAAATCCATGTATGCTATTAAGCTATGAGGTCAACAGCCATGGATACAGCAGGAGGAGATGAAAGCTGGAAAAAACTGCAAGTAATTGAGGATACTGAAAATCAAGGCAGCTGGGAGGAATCCTTTGTTGCTTTCTTCTTAAAAGGGATAAATACAATTTCCATTAAAGATAAACATTGGTGGGAATTGGATGACACCAAACACATAAATGAGTAAAAGGAAATGACCCACTAATATAAATGCTAAATCAGAAGAAAGACAGAAACCACGCAGTATGTGCTATCCTGCCAGAACTGAAAAAAATAAATTTATAAAAGAGATTTAATTGAAGGAGAGAAACGGGTTAGAAGCAGGGTGAGCAGCTTGGTTGAAGTGACTAGGAAATGCTGGAACCGATGGTTCTTCCAGCAGCGGCAATCCAAGGCACAGCAACATGAAGACACAGAACCTAAAGAAGGGAGACTTCAGTACACCTGGAGAACTGGAAGGCAAAATCTGAGGACAGATATCTAAGGGAAGTAGCAGCTGGCTGTTCTTTCAACAATCCAATGTGTAGGGGATAAGTCTAAACTATCTCAGTGGCATGGAAGAGTGGTATATACAAGAAAAGATCATCTTAACAAAATCCTGAGTTCTTCAATGACTGGAAGCTCACAGAAAATATTTTTTTAAATTAATAAAATAAAGCACAAGTGTATAAGAACAGAAACAGAAAAGCCAATGCATAAAATAAGATGTAGCAGGAAAGGGAAAGTTATAAAAAGCATGCTGGAAGTCCTTTGCCCATACAAGGTTGGGAAAAGAATTTTCTGCTACTCAGCAGAGGGAGAGCTACAGATAATGCAAAAAAAAAAAAAAAGTTTAAGTGTTTATCGCCTCTTTTTGCCTCCATCAGCTAGGATGAGACAGATACTGCCACTGAACACCAGCATCAAGGCTAGCACCTCAGGTGCTTAGATGAGTTTAATATTTGCAAGTTAGTTGCATCTGGTGAGACTCATTGCAGCATATTCTGAGAATGAGCTGAAGCATTCTCAGAGCTATTAGTCTATGGGAAATTGTGATAGAAAGGGGAGATTTTGAAAGACTGGAAGAGAACAACTGAGGGAACTGGGGCTGTTTAGCCTGGAGAAGAGG
>RSEF01000002.1:100015714-100028450 GCA_003993805.1 Himantopus leucocephalus
CAAATCCATGTCTCTCCAATTTAGAGAGAAGGATGTTGTGGGGGACAGTATCAAAGGCCTTACAGAAATCTGGATATATGACATCCATAGCTCTTCCCTCGTCCACTGATGTAGTCTCTCCATCATAGAAGGCCAGGAAGGCCATAGAAGGGCAGGACTTGCCCTTGGTAAAGCCATGCTGGCTGTCTTGAATCACGTCCTTGTCCTCCATGTGCCCTAGCATAGCTTCTAGGAGGATCTGTTCCACGATCTTCCCAGGCACAGAGGTGAGGCTGACAGGTCAGTAGTTCCCAGGGTCCTCCCTTCTACCCTTTTTAAAAATGTGTGCAGTGTCCATGTTCATGTTCTTACTGTAGCACATTTCCACATTCCTCCTGAGGCACCTTCTCCAGAATAAGAGACATTGAGCGAAAAACCAAGAGGGGAAGATGGAAAAATAGTCAAGAATGGGAAATAGTAGGCAAGGAAAATACAGGTGTGCTAACAGTTTCCACTTTCACCTCACTAAAGGCAAAGATCATAACCTCATGTAGCTGGTGGTCCAGTGGAGAATCAGAGTAAAACTATTTATTTGTAGCACTTTACTACCGCATTTCCATGCTCCACACATTTACTATATTTTTCAGTCATAATTTTAATTTTGAGTACATATTGGGCACTAATTTTTTTTGAGCAAACCCAGAAGCTCAGTCATCCTCACTATGACACCAAAAGGATGTCTGACCTGTGGAGAGCAGTAATTTTGTGGCAATATAGCCTATAGTTGAGTAGAGGCTAAAGAACATAAGCTTTTACTAATTGCTTTTTACATCTGACAGACCAGCCGAAGCAAGGAAGCAATTTAGGACAGAAAAAAATTAATTCCAATGAGGAAAATTAGACTGATGAGTTCAAGGGATCAAAATTGTCAAGACTAACATGGAACAGAAACAGAAATTGTTCAAGCCTATTTATCACACAAAATAGTGAATGCTCTGTGCCAGAGAGGTATGGTTCGAGGCAATTACACGGACTGCATTTGTACTGAGCGTAAGGAACAGTTTCTGGAGATTGCAGGGAATGGTGTAAAAAGACTACAGGAGAAAGCTGAGGACAGAGCCTTCCTGAAAACTCAAGGAAATGATTCAGTAAGGGAGTGAATCCAAACAAACAGGGGGTTGATGTAAATGGTAATTAGGTGCCAAGTGGATGCGATTTAAAACAATGCAAGTTCCATGGAAAAGCTAGCTTAGCTATCCATAAACAGAAAAGGGCAGGCAGGGAAATTCTTCAATGGGCTGTTTTGAGGCAAGTGGAAATTCTAGCCCTTATTTTGAGCTGAAAGTAGAAGGTGCTTGTTATGTTTGTGTTAAAACAGGGAGTCTCAAACTGTGTAAAGCAGGTCTAAGCAGAGCCATGGCACTCACTCTATGATATCTCTTTTACTCTGCTTTTCATGCAAAGCTACTACAACGAAGTAGCACATGTAATTAAAACAATAAAGTTGGCATTTCCTTCTTTGCATTGTTAAATGACTCAAATTCTGCTCTGCAGTAACAAATACTTGTACCTATACAAGACCCACATCACCAGTCCCCGTTCGGTAGGAACTGCATGTGGGAGCTGGTGCAGAGAACATTTTCTATTGCGGTGGTACGTAAGGCATCAAGCCATTTGTGCTTTAATGATTCAGTGTGCCCATGACACACAGACCGCCACTAGTGTAAACCAGTTTGGTGAGCTTGCAGAGGAATTTCCTGCAGCTACAGCTCTGCCTGCTGTTCGCTACCCTCTGAGGGAGCCCTACCCTGTAAACAAAAAGTTCTCTCTGAATCAAGTTTTTAAAGTATGCTGAAGTGTTAAACCAGCAGATGATCCAAACTGAGAAAAATCTAATCATTTACTATGACGGCAAGCTTTCAGTAAGAAGGGAAAGGGAAGAGGGAGAGACCATGAGATGCAACAGATAGGCTAAGTGCAAAGTAACAGCAAGATGATTATCACGAACGTACTGACCAGCACCCGCAGCCACTGAGCTGTGCTTGGGCATTGCATAGGCATCCTGGCAGATCTGAGCTCCGGTGCCAGCTCTGTGTGTGCAGATGTTCACCGTCTCCTACGAGTGAAAAGGACTGAATGAGAGAAAGGTGTTTGAGGGAAAGGGGCCCCTTTTCCACCTTCTAACTCTTCTGGGTCTTCATAGCAAGGAAAGGAGGAAGCAGAACTATCAGTCAAGAAGACATCACACTAGCAGAGCAGATGAGAGGTAGGATAGTGTGATACCAAGTAAGAGGAAGGGCTATGCCACAGAGGGCTTTAAAATGAAAACTAGGAAGCAGGAGAGAGCTGCACCTCTTGAGGTGTCTGTTTACCCTGGCACTGGTACGGTTCTGGTTCTGGCTGAAGTGGGCAGTTTGGAGCAGTTATAGATACACTCAGAGCTAAGGCAGCTGTAGCTTGCCTTTAAAGAGCTGTAAAACATTACAAGAAACGTTTTGTGGAGGGAGAGAGTTTTACAAGATGCCAGGGTTTGAGATGAAGAAGTGGCTGAAGCTCTCAAATGGTAACTGTCCTGAAGCATTGCCTTAGCTTTTCTAGTATAAGTATTAATTTCAGCACAGTGATTTTAGTTTGAGGTTAAAAACAAGATCTCTTTAGTTTTCAGATGCTTGAATTACCAGTAAAATGTTAGATTTCCACAGGAAGCAAACACTTGGTAGAAAATATTTCCTTTAGTCAAAATTCCAGTTCTCTGGATGAAAAGCATATCTGATGGAAAATTTTCAGTCAGTCTGAGCTCCAGGTGTTTGAACTGAGTCCATAAAAGCCAAAATTCTTTAGTGTAGACCACATCTAATAGGTCTTGTTAAGAAGCTTTCTGGGGCAAAAGGAGAACAGCTAGAGTATTTTATTTATTTGCATGTATAAAAGTAGAACTTGAACCTGATATATTGTCTGAAGAATGGCAACCTAATGAAGATAGTCTCTCCTAGTTCTGTGTAGAGAAGACTGAAACATATTAGCTTCTCCCGGTAAAGTTTTCCACACATTCTTCCACAGTCTTGTGGGTCTCTGCATTCTCCCGTGGAGCTTCTTCATACATTTTCATCATTATTCTGTAAAGCTAACTTGGAATAGAATTTCTGTGTCTGAAAAAACATGAACATAATGAGCAATATCATCCTGTTATATTCTGGATTAAAAGCTAGCTGTAGGATCACTACCTGGCTCAACAGCTTGATCACAAAAATCTGATGGAGAGACCGAAAGTTGGCCTCCTGGGATGCACTGAGTATGGGTAGACGTGAACGTCCCAGTTGTTCTGCAGAGGGGAAAGCTGCACCTCTGTCCTTTAAATCCTGACCTTCAAAAGGACTAATCCATGAATGCCTACAGAAATCCAAGTATCCTGCTCAGACTGGCACCTGAGCTCACTAACTCCTTTGTCAAGAGAAAGTTAAATTCTAGAGGCTATTAATGTTAAAAAGAGAGGAATTGTCAATAGGACTGGCCAAAGAATTCCTATCAACTTTTTTCCTGTGAAAAATTAGTTTTTTCAACTGAACAAATACCCCTCCCTGCTCCTCCCAGAACAGGTGGCAGCATCTACCATGATTCATTACCAGAATGACAGGGGCAAAAGTAGAACAAGGCTGTGAAGGAAAATGTGCTATGCTATCAAACAAGATAAAAAAGCTATAACAAAAATGGTACGACATGGATCAAAATCATGGTTAAGTATACTGTTCGATTAATAGTCTTTGTCTACCCCTCTAAATTCAAGACAAATTATTTGAGGAGCGTAACAGTAAGGATGCCTTGGAGTCCTGAAGTGTCAGTAGGATCTGTAGGACTGAAGGACGTAGACTGTGAAAGGACCTCTGTCAGCCAGTTGGTCTTGGGCATTCAGAGCCTCTTTAAATGAGAGTTAGGAAGTCCCTGAGTGAGGGAATAAGCACAGGAAAGGCTTACCAGACACCAAGCCCACAAACAGATAAGGTTTGAGGAAGAGACCAGTGTTGCTAGCAACTGAGAAATCATCCTCAGCAAGCGATATATAACTGATCACAAAAAACAGAGGGCTGTCTCCAGTGTGGGAGCTCAGTATTCTAATAATCCAAATTATTCCCTTTGTTTTAACCAAAACCAAGTTTCTTAATCGAAATTGTCTATGTCCTGGCTGGATAAGCTCATGCTCAGCTACCTGTAGGGCAATCTCATAGCAAAGCTATTTTCAAGGTAGCATTACTCACAATGGCTCCCAAGGTGAACACCTGGTTCCATCAAAGTGAGAATTTGCTTCCAATTTTGTTGAAGCCAGAACTTCAAAAAAGGCTAATGAGGACAATTCCATCCATTGTTAGCAGATATTTTTCTTAACCATCACATTTATCTAGAAGTCATCTTTGAGAGAAGTTTGTTCAGCTATCATATATGCTCCAAACGTGAAGCTTAATGTTTCTCAAAGCAACTCCAACTCTCCCTCCTTTCTCACAAAAGTTATGATCCATAAACAGTTCTGCACAGAGGTAATTTCATGTGCTGGAGCGGTTCCATACTTCATGCAGTTATAAAGTTAAATATCCACATCCATACTTGAACAGTAGTGCAGAAATGTTACATATGTTTTGGATTTAACACTCAGGTGTTGCAGGAAGAATAATTTTCTTATGTCATTATATTTGCCTATCGAAATTGTCACCTGTGATATATTTTACACTAAAAAAAATATTATTTTAAGTGGGAACAAGTGGTTCATGTGCAAATACTCTCCAAAATCCAAACAAAATCAACAGATTTCACTCAAACATTCAGAGAAACTCCCCTTTGAGTTTAGACCAATATATACAATTTTAAGCCAAGTCGGTTATTTTTAGAAGTTCTGAACAACTGAAAGTAGGGAAATCTATTTTAGTTACCTTCTCATCCTTAAATTGTCTGTGAAGGCCACCAGTGCTAGTTCATAATTTTAACACAGTAAAAATGTGTGTTCGATAACCATATAACCAAGTGTAACATAGAAGATGTGGGATGATTATATTAAAAAGTTTCATTTCACAGAGTGGTTTATGGCATCTGGAAATCATTTTACATTTGAGCGATAGCAACCTTTTTTCCCTCCCATTTCAAGCATCTTGTAGTAACAACTTCCCATTGCTTTTTTTCTTTTTCTGCTTTGCCTTCACACATACCATTCCTCTCTCCCATTTTTCTTCTAATGAAAGTGATCCCATAGTAAATAGTGGGTTGAAAATGATGTGTTCTTTATGCAAAAAGTGAGTCACCAGCCTGCTTTTTCACTCGGCTGAACTGACCCACTTTCCAGGCTCACACATGTTGGACTTTGCGATGCCCCAAGCAAGGCTAAGCCAAGGAAGGGGGAAGGGGGGAGTGCAATGCCAGCGCACTGTTGCCGCTTGACACACAGCTTCTCAAAAGGCTCCTTCAACAGGCGTTAGGGAACACAGAACCGGAGAGGTGGCAGCCATCCCTCCAGCCCATTGCCCAGCTGACATTTGGTCCACTGGTGTCTTCTGCCTATGAAAAAGCGCTGTCCCTCTCCACTCCTCACAGCAATGTACTCTGTACTATGCTGCGGTACGCACCACAACCACCACTGGCCTCCTCCTGGGACACCTAGTGATGGGTAAGGCTGGTTTGACTCATGTTTGGCATCCTTTCTGGAGCCAGTCTTAGCCATGAAGAGCCAGCCCTGCAACCAGGGGTTTCTCGCTGCAGAGAAAGAGATTAGGTCTCTCCTGTGTCAGCGGACCATGGGAAGAAGGGAGTCCTTCTGCCTCATTTCTAGCAAGTGTATTTGGAGGGAGATGCCTCCTGATGAATATGATACTTAACTGTTTCTGAATGGGTTTCCTCCTTTTCCTCCCAGCATATAGGCACTCCCCCGGAGGAATCATTGTTTTGATGCTGAAAAACACAAGAAATACATTTCTTAGTTCAGAGGTTTCTGTGTTTCGTACCACTGTACAAAATGACAGCACTGAGAAAGTTCAACAAAGGAAAATGTTTGTTCCTTGAGTGTGGCATTCAACAACACTAAAAAGCACAGTGGCAGTAGTTAAGATAGAAGCTTAAAGCTTATTCCAATTTCCTACCTTAATATTATTAGAATATTGATGTTTATATTCAATTTTCATTTTTTCAAATTAAGCATACTATACATGGTATAAAAATGGGTATAAAATACATCCTGTTTACTCGATATCCAAAATGAATTTTTTTTCCTTCTAGGCTCATTTTTAAATTCAGCTAAACAAATAAGAATGAATAATACTACCCATCATCTTCTGCAGGAGGATTTCGCAGCTTTTTAAATACACAGGAATATTGTCTTGCATTACTGACACTGTGATAAATAGGATGCAATTATTAAAATCAGCATTTTTCCAGGTCCTCACATCCTCATTTTTGAAGACTGAAAGTATATCTGTCGGCAGCTCAAGAACTGACACACAATACTGTGGTTAGCACTAGGATCCTATGCAGTGCTGATGGAGGTGACAATTTTCAAAGTTTAACCTCTGTTTGAGCCTTAAAGACATTGGAAGCTCTGAAACAAGTCTTTGCATTCAGTCTCTTTAAATCTTCTGATGATTAGTCGAATAGCAGTCTCTTGACTTTCTGTCTGAACGACAATTTTAGTCTTGCTGTGTGCTGTTCAACAGCGGGTCCACGCTGCCTGAGAGGTTACTGTATCTCAAGAGTATTTGGTGCTTTATGTAAGATGTAAAATTAAGAGGATCTTCTGTGTCAATGAATCAAATCCCATGCTACTGAAGGCACCCATATCATATAATACAAATCATAAACTTACTGAACTTCATTTAAAAAATGTTTAGAGGAGCTTTGATTTTCATTGAAAGACAGCTTTCTGATAACTAGAAACCTTTTGCTTTCCAGCTTAAATTTGTTCATGGTTATTTTATGCCCATTTGTTCTTCTGCCAACATTGTCTTTTAGTTTAAATAGCTCTTCCTCCTCCATTGTGTTTACTCATTGGTGTATTTTTAAATATCAGTCATATCTTCAGTCAGCCTTCATTTTTCTATTCTAGGACAACCCAAACTCATTTATTCCCCTCTCATATTACAAACTCTTCATTCTTCCAATCATCTTAGGAGCCTTTTCTATCTCATTTCAATCAATCTGTCTAAAACATGGATAAACATAATCATGCACAGTATATTAAGTGAAATCTAAAAGTATTTCATACATGCATATATATACTTATGTATTGACAAACCATTAATTCTTGATGGGAATTATCTCACTTGATATTTGTGTGAGTGCATTTTCCTTTTTCATTGCAATTATCAAATTCATGGCTCACAGTCATCCTGTGGTCACCTAATATGCACAGTTGTCTGTCTTCATGCATAACTTACAATAAATAAATGCACAGTTTATGGAAAAAATCTAACTTTTCTTGCCAAAGTGCCCAGCCATCTCATTCATACAATTAATCTCCAGTTCATTTTTGTTACGTGAGAATTGTATCCTCTTGTGTATTGATGGCACAAGCAACTAAGTTTATTGCTACATGCCTGGTTTTGCATGAAATTTCTTAGTGAAAATATGATTGTGTCCAAACTGATAGTTCAGGAACTCTGCTTGTAGGTTCCCTCCTGATCAGTCGTTTTCATTTCAGCATGTACTGTTGACCCAGTTCCTTCCCCCAAAATGTCAATTCCTTAGTAGCCCTCAGCTGCACAACATCCTTCACTAAATTCAGATGGATAGGTCTACTGTATTTCCCTGACCTGGAAAATCAGTTATTGTATCAACAGAAATCTCTCAGGTTACTTTGTCAATATCTTCTAAATCTACATTCTGTTTTTATTCTATTACACAACTAACCACAGCCGTTAATTGCTCCTTTCTTGAGAACTCATTCTAAAATGATGTGTAATATAGAGATCAGACAAATAGGTCAGTAGTTGCCTTCTCTCAGTTGTAGCTGATGGTGGAAACACCAGTCATTCTCCAATTGGTGCAGTTCCAGGTATAGAGTTCTTCCAGAAATAAACAAAATTTTCCACTATTACTGGGACAATTTCATGTGACATCGGATGGGTGAACTGCCTGGCCAAAATCTATGAGCGATAGTCTACAGTGCAATAAATACTGCTCTCGGTTAAGAAAGTTTGTTTATCCCACAGCGTTTGCTTAGATAAAGCCTTCTTGCCACATTCAAAGACCTTGTTAGGTTAGGCTAGTCTCAAGCTCATTTTTTGCAACAGTCTGCCAGTTGTTAAGATTTCATCTACCCTGGTGGGTTTTCTGCTCCAGTGGGAAGCTGAAACGGTGTGAAGAAGCGAAAAGAATTGCTGCAGTTTCTTGTGAGACCTTACATGAAAAGATATTTTCTTTATATTGTAATACTTCTGTGTTCTGAGTTCTTCCCATCCATAATATGAATCTATGACTCATAGTTCATGTTTCAAAACAGTGTCACATGCTAGACTTCCCTTCTCTTGCCTTCATGAGCAAAATTACAAGGGGGAGAAAGACTTGGACAGCATAATTCAACTGAAAACTGAAAGTTAAGAGTTCATTCAATTTCCCAAAAGGATCACTTTGTTTTAAAACCCATTCTGGTTCAGTTGATTAATATGTGACAGCAAATAGAAATAAATTAAAAGACCAGTATTCAAACAACTGAAAACCAGGAAATAAATAGCAAACAATATGAACTAGAATTTATGAAGTGTAAAATTCTGGTTAAGAAAGATAAAGGCCCAAAGGAAAATTCACAAGTTGCAGCGCTAAAGAGAAAAGATAGTGTGCTTTTTGGAAGAATATTATGAACAAAAGAAGCCTAAAAAGTGTGTAGAGTGCTTATTAGATGGAGATGGCTGAGTGTTAGAACTGCATAAAAGGTAAGAATGTTCAACAGATTTATTTCTAGTCTCTGAAAAGAAGGAGAATGATGCACTTGCATCAAATAAGAATAAACCATGCACTCTTCAGGCTCTTTACAAGAACTTTCTACAGAATTAGGACAAGGGGTTACCACAGCAACATGGTATGAAGCACTACCTCAGCAACTGAACACTAACGTCCTAGATATGCGTACAGCCAAGAGGTGCTTCTGGTACTACCACTAATGTCTATAGTGGCATGCAGATACAATGAGCTTGAGAATGAATGTATGGGAATAAAAACCAAGTCAGAAGGCTCATGGCTAGTGGTTCTAAAAATAAGGCTGAAAACAGCACTTGAAGTTGTTGAGCTGCACAGAACCATGGACCAAGAAAACATTGCTTTTAAAAACTGGAGAAGAGCACATATTCATGGTCCTGCCTGGACCGTGCCCTCTTCTGATTGTCTGTGAGCGCTGCTCTCCACCGCTGGGACAGAACAGCCCATCTGCACCACTGCAGGAGGTCAGGGGCTCCTTCCCCTACCAGCCCACCAGCCTCATGTGTGAATAAGAAACAGGAAGAAGTTGGGAGGACAGCACTCAGCTGCTCAGAACAATTGTGCTCTTTCCGCTTTCTTTCTCTTTCTCTTTCTCTCTTTAACACTTGAGAGTCCTCAACTGCTGTCCCCCTCTTTGAGGGGTGATGAAGACGAACCCAAAGCAGCAACCTTCCACCCCTCCAGCAGCAGGAGAAGGGGCTTACCAGCTTGAGGAGCTTCAGGAGAATGAGAGCTAGGACTGAAAGGAACAGATTGCTGGTAAAGGGCAGATGTGGGCCATGATCATTCACTTTCTTATGTCAGATGCTTTTAATCACTGCTGACATTAAGTTGTAATGAATCTCTGAACACTGGGGAAATCCACAAGACTGAAAGACAGCTGCTTTATGACAATCTTCAGAGAAGGGAGGCATCATGATCCAGCTAACCACCGGATGGCGGGACTGACATCCATTTCAAACAAAATACCAGAAAAGCTGATAAGAAAGACAAATGACATCACTTAGCAGAATTATATGGAATACCACGCTCTTTGGAGTGAAACTGACTCATGGAGAAGTTATCACCTCCACCTGATAAAGGAATTCACTTATATTAGTAAATCATTTAACTTAGCTGCATAACATCCTGATTTTTAAAGGACACAATGAAGTATTACAGTGCATAGTTTCCATAAGTAAAGAATTGGTCAAGTGACAGATCAAAAAAAAAAAAAAAGAGTAATCGNTAGAGAAATCACTACTAAACAGAAAGGTTTTTCTAAAGATTTTACAGGCGTGAAGGTTCAATACAAAGCCATTGGTGATAATATTTGCAAAGTCATAAAAATGTAGAGGAGTGGTAAATAATGCAGAAGACATAGTGAAATAGAGCAATCTGGAGTGTCCAGTAGGCTGTTTCTGTTTATTCACAATGCATCTTAATACAGCCAAATGCAAACACTCACATCTCAGAACAGGGAATGGGGACTGCATCCTGAAATGCAGTAAAAATTGAATACAATCCATACCCTGAGCTCCCAGGGAGGAGCTTCTGCAAAGGCAGCTAATGCAGTTGCTGATCTAAGTGAAGTGATTTTACCTCTGTTTACAGATACGATGAGACTGATGCTGGAACAGTGTGTACAGTTCCCATGTAAGTGTTTTTCAAAAAATGTTAGAAATTGGGAAGGGCGAGGAAAAAAGCTAAAAAAGTCCTCGCAGGCTGAAGAAACTGCCTTGCATAGAAAAAATAATTAGGTGACTTGATTAAAGTGAAGTTACTTTCATGGGGAGGATACTGGTGCTGAATTATTTTAATCTGAATCATAGCAAGCACTGAGAAAGTGAAACTGAAGCCAGATACATCCAAATAAGAAATAAGGCATTAACCTGTAACACTGTGAGTGTGTTTAAACACTGGGGCAAGCTACAAATGATTTAATGGATCCTCCTTCTCCTGCTGTCTTGAAATCACTGTTAGGTGTCTTTCTGTAATGTGCACTTTACCCTAACAAAAGTTATGCTTAAATTAAATACAAGCAGTTGGGCTGAATGCAGGCATACTCAGAAAAAAGAAAATTTGGTAGTTTTGGTAGCTATAGGAGGTCAAATTACATTATCCAATGATCTCTCCTTTCATTAAATTTTATGAATCATTTCCTGCCCGAATGTGATCACATACCATGCATTCAGTGCCTGAGCTACATAAAAGGGCTGTGCAGACCACAGCTTCGAAGCGGCGCAGGTTTCGAAGAGGCAGCCTGGGAATAAGGAAGTTGTGTTCTCATCCCCGCTGCACCGCAGTGCAGCTTCACCCGCAAAGCAAGAAGGGGATAGTGCTGGAGCACAGCTTGGCTTTTCGCTGGATTATGTGTTACTTCTACCTTGGGAGGCAGCGACTCTGGAAAAAGACTTCCAGTCGTGACTGCTAATCAACAGAATGGAAATCTACCTACCTGCTGTCACTAAATTAATTGTGATTAGCACATTTCCACCAAATGCTTGGCTTCCAATGAAGGGTCATGTTTTAGGAGAAAAGATTATAATGGCTTTTGGTATATTATCTTTGCAAACAGCATGCAATACTGTGACAAGCTGAAGCAGCCCCACTTCAAGAGAAACTGGAGCAAAAAGTCACAAAAATGATTAAAGGCTGAGAAAACAAGCTCAGCAGTCAGAGTCCAGGAGCTCAAACTGTTTGGGTTATCATGAAGAACAGCAATGGAGAACTTCCTCGCAATAAGTAACTGCATTATGTAAGAAACAAACATTTCGTGACAGAGATCAAGCTAATTCTAGCAAGATCCAATTTGCAGAATTTAAGGCTAATTAAATTCAAATTACAAATAAATGAGGATAACTATTAAAATAATTTGCCGAGGACTGTAGAGGACTCTCCATCACTGAGCATTTTTTTAATCAAGTTTTTTTTTCTTAAGAAGACTACTAGACTTGTGTGGCGAAGAATTTGTTTAAGGATGTCTGATGGTTCATTTTATACATGTGATCGAAACAACATCATGGTCACTCTTTCTGGCCTTAAAATTTACTTTTCTGACTCAGTGAAAAAGGAAGAAGGTTAATTCACAAAACTGAAGAGTTGTTAGAAATGTTAATTGACTAGTAAAAAGATAAGTAACATTTGATTTAGAGAGGGCAAGTACCAGGGATCACGTATGGGGCTTACAGCACAGCAAAGATTGTCTGACATGGAACATATAAAATCTCTTTTTAATTTCCTCTAAGGAAAATATGTACAAATTTGGCTATGTTTTGAGCTTCTGAAAAAAAGAAATCCAGTTCGCGTGTGCTCAGGAGACTTGTTGTAGTCTGACAGTTATCTATAGTTTCTGCCCGAGCTGAGCACACGTCATCCCCTTCATTCCTCCCACAGGCATCTGCACTATACATATGCATCCCCATGTGCTTTACATGCCTCCCCTCAGAGCGGCAAAGGCAGAGCCAGACTTTCCCTCTTGCTGTTCCTCCCTGTCCTGGTGTGCTTCCCCTCCTCCAGCCGCTGCAGCCCAGAAACAAGGGACTCCAAATGTAAGGCACGGGAATGGGGAGTGGGACGTGGGAAGGACTGAGAGGCAGACCGAGATGAGGCAGAGAGGGGACAGAAGCAGAGTGCTTGTAGTCCTGAGTCTCGGCATCCCTAAGACCTGCAGACAGACGCTGTGCTTTGTAACACTCCAGAAAGAGACCACTGGGGAGCACTGCTTTTGAATTATAGAATCATAGAAACCTTGTGGTTGGAAGAGACCTTTAAGATCATCGAGTTCAATCGTTAACCTAGCACTGCCCAGTTACCACTAAACCATGTCCCTCAG
>RSEF01000002.1:100028550-100041740 GCA_003993805.1 Himantopus leucocephalus
TACCTCAATGTCCCTCCTGTAGTGAGGGGCCCAAAACTGAACATTAACACTGCAACGTAACCATCCAAAATTTGGGATTTTTCCCAGAAATTAGGTGACATGCACCTCCTCACTGCAGTCTCCCACCGAGGTCTCCTGCGAGCTCCTTTGCCATCGCTGCCTGCGTTATGGGAAAAAGTCTGAGCGTGCGGAGCCAGACCCCTGCCCCGCTCCGAGAGCTTAGGGAAGAATATGGGGCTGTGCAGGGGCTGTAGGAATGAGGAGGAATGCCTGCATGATGCGAGGCAGGCAAACGTGGCCCATGACGTCAGAGGCATCAACCCTCGTTTTCTGGGAGCCTTGCTCTGGTTTCTAAAAGTGATGAGCATTCAGTGTCGCAGCTGAAGGCACACTGCGCTCTGAACGGACGTACACCAAAGGCTGCGTCTTCTGAAAAATCACCTCCCGAGCGCCTGGCATTGACTAAATGAGAACACATCTTTCCGATTTGTCCCTATGAGTAAGTCCATATGTCTCAGCAGTATAATAAAGATTAGTTCGGCAGTGGTTTTCATGTACTTAGACATTATACTCACAATTATCACAGAACAGAAAAGTCTGTGACAAAATTAATAGCGCTGTGTCCGGAACGGGATTTGAACAGTGCTTCGTATGGAGCTGGGACCACAAGGTGAATGCGGATAATGAAAACAAAATATGCAATTTCTATTTTTAGTATGAGATTAAGTTTAGTGCCTGTCCACATAGGTGAGGAATTCACGTTCCTTTTTTAACTCCTGCGTTTCTTAATTTGTGAGTGCTTGGCTCTGAAACATGGCAGCGCTTTGCTACAGGGTGGCTACGCAGCTACACTCTTCAGGAATCTTTAGCAAAACAATAATTTCAGTCACTATTCTTCCCTCACAAACAAGTTCATTTGGGGACTAAATTAGCTCATCAGCCCTCCTTTCTTTATTTGTTTATATAAGAAAGCCTGAAATTAAGTTCAAGGAGACTTTTTTTTGAGCTTTGAGGATGTAAATAACTAACTTTTTTAAAAAACTTAAATGGAGGGGGTTTTTTAAGTAATGTTTAAAAAATTAAGCTGTTTTTAGAACTTCCAACATGTGCACTGTGTCACTTCAGGAAGGATATGGACCATAGCACGTATAAAAACACAAACAAAAAAAAAAATCATATTGGGCATATGTGTGGTACAATTCTTTATAGTTAGCGGAGTGGCATCTCTTTCTACCAGGCTTGACTTTGGTCTTCCGTTGTCTTTGCCACAGACCGCCTGAGGAGAACATGGGGTTGCCACAGCAGCTGGACTACCCTTTCCACAGTAAGGTGTGAGCGGTGATGAAAGTTTTGCTCCAGCTGGGGCATTTAAGGTATTGTCTGAGCCATATGGATTATTCGATGATTAATACACTCAACCTTACGTAGCAATCTTGCCCTCAGTAGGGGTATTAGTGTAGCATGTTTCACCTTTAAACTCTCAGGAACATCGTTATCTTTGAGATCTCTGCCCCTGTGTTACGTTTGCTGGAACGTGACTAACAGGTCAAAAGAAGTAACTTCTGGAGACTGAAAAGCAGATGCTGTGAAAGCATAAGCATCATTTCCATAGCAAATTTGACTAAAAACACTAAGATAGGTCAATGAAAAATTTCTGCCATGAATCTGTAGCGTAGCAGGGACTTAGTTCAGCTGTCTTCAAACTTTAGCTAGTTCAGGTTCTGGGACCAGCTTTGTGCTGGTAACGCAGAGCTCAGTACCAGCTAACAACTCAAGCATATTTATCAAGAGTATACATAACTTTTCAGATAGGTTGTGCCCAGATTTAGCTCTGTGCTGTCACGATATGGCTGCTAGAGCTAGTTAGTTAATCAAGTTTGTCTAGTTCATTAATTTGCCTACACTACTCAGCAATTGTAAGTGAGGGATAAATGCCCTTAGATAAAAGGAGAACAGCATAACTTTGAACGGGTTGTATCACTTTTTTTCACAACAAACACGTTTGGCCCTTCATTGGCTGCTTTTTGGGTTGGTTTACCCTCATTCCCTACTCCCCTGTTCCACCATAAGGTGATCCATGGCCCAGCACCCATACGCCACTGTGACGGGGGGAACTAGACGTGTCGATTTGAGTTGCCGAACCTGACGCAGGTTGCAAATGCAACTGTGAACTATGAAGCTATGCTGGTCCTCCAAACCCTCTTGTAAGTTCACCAGCATTCCTGGTGTTACTTTCCCAACCACCTATGTTTCAATGCCGGGCTTGTCATTTCATCAGACTTTGATTGTCTGGGGTTTGGGGTTCTCTTTGAAATAGTAGAAGAACGATCTTTGATAAGACTATCATGGCGCATCCACCAGGCCAGGCTTTTTTGGAGCAAATGCTGACAGCATGATGAGAAACCCTGAGTCACACAAAGGGAGGCTACAGACGGATTACAGGATTGAACAGATGAGACAGGAAGAGAGTTAAAACTAGGAACCATTTTTAGGAGTTTTCTACTGTAAAGCCAAAATGGCTCTAATTTAAATGGAATCTTTATCAGGAAAGGATTGCTGTTGAAAATCAGGGAGACTCTCCACAGTAGCCAATAAGCTGGTGAACCCCTCCTGCCAGGGGGCCAAGACCCAATTCCAAGTCCTTTGAAAAATTCTGCCATACACTATAACTGCACTCTCATTGCTCTCTTCTGTTCCACAAAAGGCTTCTTAAAAGGTTTTAGTTGCACTCCAGTGCAGAATGAGTCAAAATATATAACAACTTATATATTTAGCGCGTATATAGTTTCATATATGTATATATTTCATATATTTGCATATTTCTCTATCACTGTAGACAGAAGGACAGTGCGGACAGAGAAAGAAGTGGCCGTCTCTGGCTCAGAGCCACAGCCTGCCCTCAGAGGAGCTTCTGTGACTCCAGGACAACACAGCACAGCATTTTCCCCAAGAAAAGAAGCAAAAGAGGGCCGGATCTAAGGCCAACAAAATGGGGACTGACATATTTATTATTGTAAAAGTTATTACGAAATGTGCATGTATAGGAGTGGGAGAGCAGGGAGAAAAATTACAAATAAAGCTAGATGTAAGATCAGCTTATTGGGAAGATGCAATCCCATTCTTCTCCTGGCTTTGCTCTTCTATTTTCTTCCTGCCCGGTCATTCAGTGGAACAAAAGGAGAAGCAGAGGATGAAATGCCAAGCGCCCCATAACAGAGGTTCAGCAGAGCTTAGATATCTGAAGATCCATGGAAAAACCCAAAAACTTTCAGGGAAAAAAAAAATGTGTTTTTCTCAAAGCTTGGCATGGAAAATGGGAATGCAGAGAAAAATTGAAATAAAACATGAAATATTATCTCCTAGAAGTGAGCGAGTTATGTTAGCTTGATGCTTAAATTGACATTGTTATTATTGTTATTGCTGCAATTCAGTCTTTTAAAATGTTTTTGCTAACAGTTCGAGAAACGCTGCAGCATTTGAAAGCAGCAGGTCACAGTTTAGCAATGCACACCGAGAGCCAGGCTGGCATGTGAGTTGTCAAGATTTTGCTCAGTTCATGCAAGTCTTCGGTTTAATGAAGTACATGAAAATCAGAACGAAAAGTCAAAAGTTCCTGTCCTTTCAGATACAGAATCTGAAGACAAAGGTAAAAATAAAAACTGATGCAGCTATTATTTTTGAGATTATAAAAGTAGCTAAACAAGTTATACGGGTTGAAAGGCTGCCCAGTTTTGCCTGCTACGCTGACAAGGCACTACTCCGGCACCTTGGTTTGGATACATACTCTAATTTATTGCAGATCCTTAATTATGGATGTATAAATATATGATTTCCTCTCCAGGAACACATATTTCTCATTTATAAGCAGTATAACGTATCTATTCCCAGTCTGCTTCTGAGATCTCTGGACATATCTACCTTTTTTTTATTCATTATTTGACAATTTTTGGCACTTTCTATTGTAAATACTTTTACTGGTTTAGAGATACATCTCCAGAGGAAAAAATATGTTTAAATACATTTGCCAGTTGTCTGCAGTACAACTCTGTCTTCTAATACTATTTATATCTGTTACTACCCTAAAGTAATCAATATATACAAATTTATTCTCATTAATATCCCCAGCAGTAGTATTTTCTATGTGCTCACTAAATTTTTCATCATATATTTTTAGACTTTTTTTAAAAAAAAGTAAATTTAATTTTCTTAAACAAGTAACGACTGCAAGTATTTCACTTTATATAATTAGGGTAAGAGGTGAGGGAAAACTTGACCTCTTGCCTTCAAAACTCCCGGAATCTTTTTTTAGTCTCTAAGGTAAAAAGGCAAAGGTTTTGTGGATACATCCCACCACAATATAATTTGTCATAAAGCATTTGCTACCCTCCAAAACCACCAGACACTAATAAAGCAGCTAGTTTAACGTTTACTGATTCTCATCCACTCCTGAAAAGTAATAAAGCAGATTTTTTTAATAGAGAGAAAATTTTAGGAAATCTCCCCGACTGCAGGGTAGGGGAGAGCTATTTTATCTGCTTTCATAGCACGCCTTTCCTCCCTGGTCCCTGAACACCCATCCATCCCAAGACAGAAGGATTTTGTTAATCATTCCATCTTTGCAAATGGGGCTGTAAGAACCCTCAAGAGATCATACAGAACATCCTTCCCTGTTTCATACAGAAGCAGCTGTACCAAAACCATTCAGAGGTTTCAGATCGGAGAAATGGCTTGTGAGCGTGAAAGCCTTGTCTGGTTTTTCTAGCTAAATCAATTGATATAATAAAAAAGCGCCACATCTTTCTAGTCTTTTCCATTCTTACATGCTTAGGCCATCATAGCTGTAACAACACAGCTGTTAAACCACTCCCAAAAGCTGCTTATACTGAAGAAGTATCATTTCTGCAAGTACCCCAGAGATTTTATTCCAGCATTTAACTATTACTAAAATCTCGAAATTTTTCCTAAGCATCTTAACCTAATTTTTCCTTACTGTAACATAAGATCGTAATTTCTTGCCCTAGCTGACATGAACTTAAAACAACAGTTTAAGTTCAACTAATTTTGCAGCTAACCCTATATTTCTAAGGATTTATAACTTTTTTTCCCCTTTACTCTTCCTATCTCTAGACCAAACAATTATTTTAGTCTTTTCTTGTAAGTGATGTTTTCTAGGTATCTGATCATTCCTGTTGCTCTCCTCTGGATGCTTAACTTGGTTTGTATTTTTCCTCAAGTACCCTGCTCCCAGATGAGCGCAATACTCCAGCTAAGGACCTACCTGGGCTGAGTAGGGCGAACAGATTATTCATGTACGTTAGAAAAAACACTCCTATTTTTACCACCCGTTGTTCTGTTTACCATTTTCACAACAGCGCGATGCTACTGACTCACATTTAATTTGTGATCCACCAAATTTCCACATCCTTTTCTCCCTAGCTCGTGTTGCCTTGCCAGCCTTTCCCCATGCTGTATTTGAATACATGATTATTCCCGAACGGAGATAAACTTTTGCACAAAACCTTACAGACTCACATCCTGCTTGGTTTTCTGGGGGCTGTGACTGTCAAAAATCACTCTGAATTTGACTCTCGTCTTCCAGGGTGCCCGAAACCGTTTCAGCTTGGTGACATCTGCAGGCTGAATGCCCGCATGCTCTGACCCATCATTCCAGCCATTCATGAAGTAGGGAACCACTCTGACAGACCCCTGTGGAGTCCCAACCTGAATGACAGTCTTTGCAATATACCCTTCCAAAATCTCTAGTACCTCTATTCTTCGCCCACAGAACAACCTCAGCAAATTTTGCTTCTCTAGAAATGGCCCGAAACAAGAAGAAAACACCGTGTTTGTGGAAGGATTCCTCATTCGAGGACAAGGAGAGGAAGACTCAAACTGACAGGTGCACTATGAGTTCTCAGACATCAGAAAAACACTTTTTGGAGAAGCACATCCCAGCGAAAGACAACGAGGGCAAGAAGAACGCGCTTGCCAAACAACACTGCCCTGGCTGAGAGGTGACAGCATAATATTTGGAGTGTCAGCAAAGGAAAAAGTTTGAGAGGCTACTCAGCATCGTGACTCCCAGGGATGTGTGTGCTACCAAATGTAGCAAACAGCTCAAAGCGAGACAATGACCCCAAAACTGCCACGTATTCAACTCCACTCTGTCTCAGCTCCAGTGTTATAGAAGAGGGAGAAATCCAATAATGGTGGATTTTTACAGTCCTAATGAGTGATAAAATTTGATTTTATGTTAGCACATGTTTTCAGCAAGCCAAACCTACTGAAATGACCACCATTTAGCATCAATACAAATAAAGTTTAAGAGTCAGGTATAAATATTTAATATATTTAATGCCATGCACGGATATTGCTGCTGAATACAGAGCAATACCTCTGGTGAACCAGGCACCGCTGCAGTCACAGGACAGGTCAAATACATGATCGCAAACAACATGTTTTGCAGCCCCGGCTTAATAGACTGCATCAGGGAAATTGTTTATTCGTTGTCTGCAGATGCAGCCTTGATTCAAAACCGTAGACGGTATGGTCCAGCCCAAAGCAATCTCATCATCCGACAGGTACCTGGGTACATGCTAAATGCATCGCTCATATACACTCCTAATAAAAGCGTTCCACTGCCACACTCAGCACCGCTCAGCACTGCCGTCTTGCACAGTTTTACACCAACCATCCCGCACTGGCCCTGCTGCTGCACGCCAGGAGGCACCTATCAGAGGGAAAGGGTAAGATGCAGAACAAGGTTTCGAAACCAAAAGAGATACACTGGGTTTCTTGCGATTGGAGCTGCACCCCCGTGCACCTGAGGATCGCACTTGAGTGAGCAGGTCCGACCTTGTCTACAATGAAATGGTTGTATCACACACTGGCACTAGGGACCTCGGGGGGGTCATAAGTATTTGGGGTGCATGTAGTTGGCATTATGGCAGCATCCTTTTGTCCACCTCACCTGTGCAATCCTGTAAGTCCATCCATTCGAGTTCTGCAGTTACCTGTGTCATATTTATTATGGTGACAAACAGCACAACGCAGCCACAACTGCTACGGTAACCTCAAAGATCACAACTCTGAAGGTAAGTTGAACTAAACCCATAATGACTGCCAACAGCTCTGTGGGAGCTCTGGACCCACAGAGACATACTCCTAAAGCATTTCCATCTCGGGATGTTCAGCTGGTCCCTAACTCTGGGTCAAATTCCTTGCAAAGCACCTTGAAATTTTCACTCTTCATGCAGACCCAGGAGTCCGCATTAGGGTCATCTTCCTCTTAAAAAAAAAAAAAGCATCCCCTTGGTACGCTTAAGGCTGCGTATTTGCTCTTGTGTCCACCTACTTCGCTTTGACCTCGAAATGTTTGTGGAAATCCTGGTCTGCGTTTCCTGGTAGCAATTTGCATAGAGGGCCAACAAAGAAACTGCTTCTCCCAAAGCAGCGCTCTTGCTACTGCTAGCCAACTACGACCAGATTTATTTTTTTATATATATATGTATTAGCATATACCTCTGACATATAACTGACCTTCTCATACCAGCTGGTAACTGACAGGAAATGAATTTCTGGGGTGGACAATTTTTTGCTTTTAACATCTTGTTGTAGCCGTGCCCCATTCTGAGCATCAGCGAGCGCTGCGCTGCTGCAAAGTCCTCCTGCCCTCTTTGCCATGGCCCTGTGGTGACGGCGACCACCGCCAGCGAGCTGTCACAAACACGGCAGTTAGGCAGCAACCACATGGGAACATTCGCGTTGACAAACGTCCCGTTGCTTACCTCACGGTCGAAGCGATGATGTCTTTGCTCTGCCCGTAGCGGGGAAGCGGGCAGGTGCTGCCTGCTGTCCAGGTAACCCCATTCATGTGGGAGAAGCCAGAGTTGAGCAAAATGGCACTTGTGCCATTCAGGCAGATTGTGTTAGCAGTTGATGAATTGTGGTTATCTGAGCTATAGCTTATTCCTCCTGGGTAAGCCAACTCAAATTGAAAACATCACCACTCTTCAGCAACGAGTTTGTGTGTGTGGACATGAGTCAAATTAGAAGCAATGTCTGAGTTAGGACTCCAGTTACTCCATAGTGAAGACAAGCCCGTGTTATCCAAATTCACCCCCTTCCCGGGACTCAACTTTATTGGTTATTCAAACATTACTGTAAAAAAAAAAAACTGGCTGACACTTCCTACCCAAACTTGGCAATTCCTTAAATTTTCCTCCAAAATCTGCTTTGTCCTAGCTGTCTCTGGGCACAAAGAGACACTCCCACATCCTTTACATTCCAGTTGGGGCTAATTGAACTCACATGTCAGCATGAGTCAGCAGTAATTACCAGGAATATTAAGGAAAGATTTGGCACCGGACCTTGGTTATTCAACGGCAGCGCCCCCATGTTTAGTGGGGTCTCGGGTTAAATCGAACCCCTTAAAAACACGACAGCAAAAGCTGTACCAAGTTCTCTGTCTCGTTCAACTACATATAGGCAGTTCCTGATACTGAAAGTGTCTTTACTACCTTTTCAGATGTACCTACAGAAAGGCAAATCTAATGGAAAAATCATTTCTGACTACTAAATCCTCCACGGCAGAGTTTAAATCTGTTTATACGCTGAAACCGATGAATCAATATTAGACCGGCTGGCTGGCTTTTGTAAGCCTCCGCACTGCAAACAGGGCCTAGCGCTGCATTTCCTCCGTACGGATCCTGGGCAGAAATCCGAATCGATGGGAAGTTGAGGTAATAACCTACCTCCCCCTCCCACGGCTCACTTGGAATAAAAATCCCGAAACCACAACAACCCGGCTTTTCCACCTACGAGCGTTCGTTCCCTGCCACTCTTTGCCGAAACACTCCCCCTCAGTACACCTTCACCCAACAGGGCTGTGGAGCTTTGGGCTTCCACAGCTGAAGACTGGAGGTGTTTACACACTAGCCCAACGCGGCCCCCAGAAACCCAATCCTCTCCTCGAGACCAGAGAACACCCAAATACACTTTTACGGTCACCTACTGAAAAAAAAAAAATAATAAAAAAAGGTTGTCACGAACATATATAGTGGTGCAGAGATGTGGTGGATGCGGCACCGAACAGTGAGGACTGCCTCAGCCTGTGCTAAGGCAGGGAGTGCCGGCAGGAGCAGCGGCGTTAAAGTTACTATCCAAACCTTAACTGGTAACTCTTTCTGGTTCTTAACATCTCCGGTATTAGGTACTTTGTTTTTCAAGGAAATAAATTCTTGCTCTTGGTTGCAAATTAACCGAGTGTCTTGCTGGTGAATTTGATCTTGTCAGTTATTAAGTCTCTCTCTTAAATGCAATGATTTAGTCTTAGCCCTGGCTAATAACACTCTCTACGGTTCATAAAGAAGAACTGTTTTATTTTATCTACTGCAAACATATGTGCATCAACATTCTTCTCAACAGACTACTTCTGAGCCCAACCAGATCAGTCAGTTTTATTTAAATCCAGTCTCGGTTGTCTTTTTGAAACCTCTAACTACCAAACAACGTCAAGCATATTCTTGGGGTTTTCTGGTGGTTTTTGT
Source organism: Himantopus leucocephalus (assembly GCA_003993805.1). NCBI lineage: Eukaryota > Metazoa > Chordata > Aves > Charadriiformes > Recurvirostridae > Himantopus > Himantopus leucocephalus. Next base: position 100,038,099 of record RSEF01000002.1, read on the forward strand.
TTCTTTTCTTTTCTTTTTTTTTGGGGGGGTCTTAATAGTCTATCTCCTAGAAACTCACTAAATGACGCACAAACATTGTTTGTGCCTGTCCTCAGAAAAAAAAAAAAAGGTTTTTTATGTGATATAACTTGGTTTTATGCTATTTGCGTTATTCTTTAATAAAGACATAAAACTCCAGCTTCACCCAAAGACGTACAAAATTCTTGTTTACTAAACAAAGTAACGCAAAGTCAGAAAAAGCATCAGAGCCCGTACACACGCTTCTCCCTTCCCTCACCGATTTTTTCCCCCTTTGGTACGTCAAAGTGAAACACAACAAGAATTTTTAGCTCTGAAGTTAATAAACCGCTGAAAATGAAGTTTTTCAGGGCAAGTACTGACTGACCCCAAAGCATACCCACCCTCTTGGATGCCAAGCGAGCGCAATTCGGGCTTGAAAGAGGCGACGTGAAACTTTCTTTCACTTGCTTTCCCCGCGAAGGTCTCTCGAGGCATCAGTGGAAAGGATGGGTGAAGCCAGATGTGGCAGAGGTGCCACGGCAGAGCCCTCTGCCCACCTCCCTCACATCCTCCCTCCTCCCCCCACCCCCCGCCTTCCCCCCCCCCNTTTCGCGTGGGAGCTGCGGACCATCACCGGCGCTCGGGTGGAAGAAGCGGGGCGCGTCCTCCCCCGAAACGGACGGGGGGGAGCACAGCACCAACACGGGTTGAGATGGTTTTGGGGGGCGAGGTGGCCGAAGCCGGCGGTCCCCCGCTTCCCCCGCAAAGCCCGGGCTGAAGCGTCGCCTGCCCACCGCGATCGCTCGGGATGCAACGACTTACCCCACGGTCCCCGCCACGACCCCGGGTGTGGGGGAGTGAGTCTGTGTGTGTGTCTGTGTGTGTGTGTGTGTGCGCGCAAAGTTTCTCCGGGCGAGGAACAGCCCCCGGCCGCGGCGCGGAGCGGCGGTGCCGGGTCGGAGGTGCGGGAGCAGGCGGCGGGAGCGGGACGGAGGGCGCCGGGGGTGGGGGAGGATGCTCGGGCCGCCGCTTCCCTCGTGATTCAGGTGGCGGGCTGGCGGCCGAGTGACAGGGCGAGCCGCCGGCTCCCCCGCTCGCACGCGATCCCCGGCCCGCCGCCGCCGCCGCCGCCCTCACCCCCCGCCGGCGGCAGAGGGCGCTGCGGCGGCGCGGCGGCACCGGCGGCCGAGGGCGGGCGGCGGCCGAGCGCGGCGGGGACGGGGACGGGGGCCGCAGCGTTAAGGGGGCTTCCCCGCCGGTGCTGCCCGCCGCGGGGTTGGGGGCGGGGGGGGGGACACACCGAATCGGTCACACAGCCGCCTTCCCCCCCTCCCCCGCCCCTCCCCCCCATCCCTCCTCCCGGTGGGGTGCACCTGCCCGCGCCGCCGCCCTGCCCGGCTCCGCCGAAAAGTTGAAAGGGAAAAGTGCCGTGCGGGTCCTTGCCCGGCTCCGGGATGTCTGGAGCAGCCTCACACACACACACACCCGCTCCGGCATCGGTGCCTCCGGTGGGGGCTTCCCTCTGCCCCCCACCTGCCCCTCTGCCCGCCCCGGTCTCTGCCCGGTGCGGGTCCCTTTCCACTTGTGGCCTTGCGTGGCAGACGTACATCACCCCCTGCACAGCGGTACCTTCAGTTCAGCACCGTATTTACCGGTTTCACCAGGAAGCTGAGTAACAGCTGGGATTTTTCTTTTATTTTATTTTTAACTAGCAGGGCTTTTTTATCCCCAGAACGTTTTGCCGACGGATTTCTGGTCTGTACTGGAAGTGCCAGGGGATCCCAGTCAAGCAGCAAGGCCTTTGGCGAGCGGTGTTAGATGCTGGTGTTTGATAAGCACCTAAGGCGGTTCTTGCGCGGGAGGCTTAAGGAGAGGATAGACAAAACAAGAGCAGGCTGGTGTAGAAAGTCCAAGGTAACAAAGTGCAAAAACCTCTCCCTGGTGGGATGCCGGTCCTTAGCAAGGAGATCCAAATGTTGAACCCCCAGCAGACTTCTGGGACTGGCTGCTGTGGGGAGGAACCGTCTACTGCTTCTCAGCCCTGGACTGCCCAGGTATCACCCGGGATGCAGATGCTGTGGCAGGTACCACCCTTCAGACGGCAGCGCCCTGCACCGCCTGCCTTCACCCCAGACACTGTGCTGCAGCTTCTCGGGCCCCAGCTGGCTTAGCTCTATATCCACCGGCAATCCTTCTGGGAAAGCCCAATTATCAAGATAACAGGTGGCAGGAATAACGTATAGGAAAGCAAAGAACTCCCACTTTTGCTAATAGATGTTTCGTCCATAGGAAGCTTTACTCTCAGGTTGTTTGTGGTATGGATTGAATGAAAATGCAGTGCCTGGGCATGAATTTACTGGGGAGGGAGGGGAGAGGAACAGGAGTGCTAGAAAGCACCTGAGCCTTCCCTTCTCCCCTATCGCCCTGGACGGCAGTGAGAAGGGTGGCACCAGCTCCGTGGCAGGTCTCGGTGGCTGCAGTTGTGCGCCTTCCCAGCTTGCCCAGCAGTTCAGAGCTGTACCTCTCTGCAGCGCCCCACCGCCCGACCTCACCATCACTGTTAAGTCTTTGGCTTGACCGCTCTCATCTTGCTTTTAGCAGGGAGACCTCACTTTGACAAACGTCCCTGCATAAAATGTTTCCGTCCCTCTTTGGACGTGTTCTTCCAGATGGGGGAAAGCCCGGACCCCAGCCCTCCTGTCCTGCGCATGAAGATTGAAGAGCCCAGCTTGCAGGAACACTATTGTTCCAGCAAAATAGAACCAGTCAGTGTTGTTGATTGCTCTGTTACATCTTCCCAGACAGAGCCTTGGCTATAAAAATAGATGCAATAATCCACATGGACAGTTGCAATTGTAAACGGCATTCAAAAAGCAAAAACGGAATTCATAGTTTGACACAGACATATCCCCAATCCGTCAGGATGTGACACATTGGCAGCGTGTCTGTGCCAAACTATGAATGCCATTATTTACTTTTCTTCTGAATGCTATTTACGATTGTAACCTTCACAGTAAATTAGTGTATCTATTTTATATCGGACATTTTCTGAGAGGCTTTGGTATTGTCTGCACTTATTATATTCACAGAATTGATGGAAGTTAGACCAATTCGGGCCACAATAAATCTTCGGGAACTACAGACTGTGCTTATGTTAGGAGGATTTGCCAGCATAACCCTACCAGCAAAATCCTATCTGGCAGAGGCGAGGCCTATGTTTGGAAAGAGAAATCAAAGGCCATCAACACTGAATAGCTCTCCACTAGATGGAACAATGGTGCTTCTGCTGCCAGGCCATTGACAGGGAGTGATGTACCCAGAAGAGAATTGGGGAGGGGGAGGGGGTGGAGCCCGGAAAGTGCTGGATAATGGTAAGACAGTCATGGAACAACTATTGTTCATCACTTCTCCTGGTGAATGCAATGCCACGAAGGAGATAGGAGGTGTCTTGGTGCTTGAAGACACATCTGAGCTCATTGACCAGGCATGAACCAGCTCTGACTTAGAAGCGGTGTCACCATGTGGTGTTCAGGCCACTCTACCAAAACTCTTAGCGAGTTTGTTTGACTGGGAACGGCGCCGAGCTAGCATATGTCCAGCTTGGAATTTGGACCCTTTTGCACCTGTCTGCATCGATATGCC
>RSEF01000002.1:100041840-100059981 GCA_003993805.1 Himantopus leucocephalus
TCCCTTCCAACCTTAACAATGCTATGATTCTATGATTCTATGACATCTAAATTCTAATTATATTTTCCCCATGGGAGTAAGCAGAAAGAAAATGATTAGAAAATATTTATAACAGCACATTATGAGATACCAAATTATGATTTGTCATATTATTCATTTATTGTAAGAAGGCATACAGACAGATAAACGGACTTACTTGCTTAAGTGTTAAAAGACGGTGCAAAAACAACAGGGAAACGGCAGAGCAGAGCCCTTACAGGTCATTATTGTCTATAAAAATCAATAAATAACTGCATCATGTCAGTGAATTTTTAAGTCAGTTCATTCCATATGGTCCATCTTCCCTCAGACAAGTCAGTTGCTAAAAACAAGCAATAAATCATCCCCATTCTTTTATTTTAATACTGTAAAGAATATTTGTTTTTATAACCAAATTGATTTAAGACTTAGCGCGGCCACAAAACATTCTAAACAGATGTCTAACTTGAAAGACAGTAGTATACTTTTTTATCCTGTAGCTATGACAATTTGGGGTGCATGCAACCTGAAACCTAGATTTTTAAGCGCAGAGGAAAATGCATTTAGATAACAAATATGTTATTATAAATATGTATTTGTAATAACTGACTTCAGTGAATAGAAAACATGCTTGCTATACAAGCTCTGTAACTGAATTAAAAGCTGTGCAAGCAGAAAAGTTGTTACAATACTTAGGATTTTTGTGCAGAGGAAATATCACTGTATTAATATCCTAGAATCATAGAATAGTTTGGGTTGGAAGGGACCTTTAAAGGTCATCTAGTCCAACCCCCTGCAATGAGAAGGAACATCTTCAATTAGACCAGGTTGCTCAGAGCCCCGTCCAGCCTGACCTTGAATGTTTCCAGGGATATGTGGATTTCTGTTTACAGCTATAGATGGCTCAGAGAAGGGAAAGTTTTTATTGACACATATATGAAGAATCTGAGGTGTGGCACAGCCCATGAGCTTTTATAATTGTTTGCACATAGCGCTTTCTCTGAGAAGTATTAGAAATGTTTCATCCTGAAAGACGCAGCAACAGAGGAGCACCAAACGCTTCTTTCTTCGACCTCAGGCTCAGAGTTATGACCGTATGGCAATGATATTCTCTTTCAGAAAATTGCCTGCTGCCTTCCTCTGACTGGTGCATTGACTGGTAAAGCCAGCACTGCACATTCATCAGACTGTTCTGGAGCTTTTCCAGTAGAAGATTAGGACTGGCAAGGAGGCTAAACTCAAATCAAAGGGGGAAAAAGCAACGACAGTGAAAAGGGGCATCATCCTGATCCTTTCCTGAGTCCTGCATAGGACAGAGGGTATTTATTCTATCAGGAAAAAGCTCACGGATCAGATATGAAGCTACACCAGTCCATCTCACCCCTGCTCATAACTGACTTGGACAGTGCAGGCATCAGGAGCATGTGTGGCCAGCTAGCACCAATCCCACGGTGCCCTGTCACTGACTTTCTGCCTCTGCTCACCCTGTTCCCTCTCTACAGCCCCAATTAAAGACTACCCAAGAAGGTCAAACGAGGCTGTTTCCTGAAGGACCCCCTGGTATATGAAGCAGCATGATATGGGAATTGGTGCCAGGCTGTGATGTGGATGAGCAAAAAAGTGGGACATCCTTAGTTCAGCTCCCAGTCCCACTGTGGAGAGGTCCTTGAGATACTTGGAGCAGCCTCAAGCTGCCCCTTCCCAAAGAACAGCAGCCCATAAGCTGAGGATGGGGCACAGTGGACTTCGGCTGTGGAGGACAAAGATGTAGAGTAATTGTTTTTTCACGCTCTGGATGTCCTTATGAGTTTTAAACTGGCAGAACAGCACTTGCCAATTGTGGATGTTTGTGTGTGTGCACATGGTAGTAAATGGGAGAGTAGATCTACTCTCTGTAAACCGCAAATTATAATTTGATCTCCAGTTTGAGCACCGGGACCTACCAGGTTCCTTCTGGACAGTTTTGGGGTAGAGACAGATTGCATACGGCTCATGGTACAGAGAATCAGAGCTCTGCACAGTTCAACAGCTCTTTGCCTGTCCCACAGTAGACCAGGAAGTATTCATCTTGGTGAGGGCAGACAGTATTGTCTCTTATGTTCCCTCAGGAAATAGTCTGGCTGGAGGTATTTCATGGATGTGACATTGTACTTAAAGTACACAGTATAGGTGTTTCCAAGTGTGCAAATGTTATGCACTGTGCTAACAGCAGAAGTTCAAATTAAGGAAAAGGGAGAATTTGAGATAATATCTTGACCACAATGGAGTCAAAACTACTGTGAGTAGAATGCCTTCCTCGGGATTGCTGCAAGATGACAGCAACCCAACTTTCAGATCTAAAGAACTGAGACAGCTGAGTCTTGCCAGCAAGTGGTTTAATCTGCTAATGATTTAATCACGTACATACTGATAGAAATAAGGTTTGGGAACCCTGTACTTCTGTGTCAATAAAGGAAGAAGATAGGAAGCAGGCAGAAATTTTGACAGAGCCTGTCCTCATGGAGTTTTGTTGTTCACGTTTGCAAGCTGCCATAACACCTCTGTATCAATTGGCATTTTTAACAGCCACATCCCATTCAATCACCAGTCTCTCTCTGCTAGGTCATCTGGCAAGTTTAATATTTACACCTCACTCTGCTGTCATCCTTGGCCTTTCATTCTTTATCTCCTCCTTTGCCTTTTCCTTCCCTTAGAGACACCTTTGAGAAATCCTGCAGTTTGTCCCAGAGGCCTCCCTTTCCCACAGACACACCAGAACTTTGGTCTTCCCTTAACTCATTAAGGTAATGTCAGTACATTTCGGGGACAGCCACAAAGCTGTGTTTGTCAGTACAAAGCTCCATGGAGAGGACACAGCCAAAGTGGTGCTTCATTGTGGTTTTGTCATCTTCTTCACTGTGATTTACAGAAGATTTGAGACAGTGCTTGATAACCTTCCTATCAAAAAATGCTCTGCCAAGATATGTACTGAAAATTCATGATCTTTTTCTGAAGTGATTTCCTTTGTCATCAAAATCCAATATGTACATTGTAGGAGATAAATCCTCAGCTATGCAGCGCTCTGCTCTCAAATGTTTCCGTGGTAGGGTTCATGGTGTGTTGGGATGGCCTATGAAAGCCAGGTACACAGCACCACAAGAGAAGCAAAGGTCAGGTTTGAAAGCTAAGGCAGGGGAGATGCAGTGCTACAGGAATCAATTTGATTGATTCTGGGGAGTGTAAGGGGGAATAAGGTGGGGGTTTCCTTTAGATATTAAATACTTCTAGATTTTATGGATAACTATATGTCATGTTTTAACCCCAGCCAGCAACTAGGACCAAGCAGCCGCTCACTCCCCTCAGGTGGGATGGGGAGAGAATCGGAAAAGTAAAAGTAAGAAAAAACTCATGAGTTGAGATAAAGACAGTTTAATAAGTAGAGCACAAGCTGCACATGCAGGCAAAGCAAAACAAGGAATTGATTCACTACTTCCCATGGGCAGGCAGGTGTTCAGCCAGCTCCGGGAAAGCAGGGCTCCATCACGAATAATGGTTACTTGGGAAGATAAATGCCATCGCTCCAAAAGTCCCCCCCTTCCTTCTTCTTCCCCCAGCTTTATATACTGTGCCATGACGTCATGTGGTATGGAATATCCCTTTGGTCAGTTGTCCCAGCTGTGTTTCCCCCCAGTTTTTTGTGCACTCCCAGCCCACTCACTGGCGGAGGGGCGTGAGGAGCAGAAAAGGCCTTGACTGCTTAGCAATAACCAAAAGTATCAGTGCACTATCAACACCACTCTCATCTTGAATCCAAAACATAGCCCACACCAGCTGCTAGCAAGAAAATTAACTCCATTCCAGCTGAAACCATGGCACTATAAAACACATTTAATACATTTAATTAAGGAATTACCTTAATTCCTTGGTAGACACATTAGATATTTGAGCCAAATTTTGGCATCTTTTGCAGAGACAGGATAAGTAGCATTAGCAGGTCTCACGGTAAATATCTTGAAAGTGTTATATCAAAACCAATGAAGCTTTAGAGTTTGATGTGACAGGTCAGCTGAACCGGATGGCACTAGACCTTTACACTCGTTTCTCCAGCACTGGCCAACCTGGCCTTGTCCCTTGCTTTCCCAGAGACTCACTGCTTGAGCTGGGGTGGATTGCTATCCTTGCTCTAAGCTCATAAGAGGCAGAATTTTTATCCTCCAAAAATGAAGGAGACAAAAACAAGAAGAAAACCAAACTGAGATAACATATGTAGCAGGCTGGGCAAGGGCTCACATTCAGTCATTTTCACCAGTGTGCTAATCCTGATACTCTGGTAAAAAACAGAGTCCCTGGAGTGAAAGAAGGAACATCTAGTCTTTCCCTTAGGGAAACCTAAGGGAATTTTTCTGCCTCTTTGGAGCTTTGAAATCAGCATACCAACCTCAGGCACAAAGCAGTTTTTACCATCTTCTCTGAAGTGTTGCTGACAGGGCAAGTGTTCTCAGGGGAAGGAGGCTGGCTGGTGGTGGAGGGAGAGGATGGGGTGCCATCTCCATTTCTGCAAAATCTTGTCAGGCTTCAGCTATCTGGTGCACTCTCTCAGGAGGAGTCATCAATCTTGTTTCCTTGGCACTTGTCATCTGTCATCAACCTCTCTTCTGTTGGCCATGCCTAAATGTGTGGGTCTGAATGAGTGTACCATGCCAACAATCCTGTCCAATTCCAGAGCTGGGAGACATGACGGGAGCCTTGCCAAGAGTGCTGTTTGCCTCAAGTGCTGTTGTTGGCCACTTTCAAATCCTTGATCTTTATTCCATGCTGTACTGTCATATCTGCAGCCCTCCACAGGCATTACAGTGGCAATACCACCAAGGGTATCAGCTTCTGCCTTGATACAGGACTGTCTGCGTCATCACTTTACCCCAGGAGCAGGCATCAGTTGGAGCATGATGACCAGGACTCACTGAAAAACATCAGATGCATTTGCCAGGGTGTGCCTGTTGAGTCCTAGATTGTGCAAGTGCAGCAAGACAAAAACTTGGCTGTACCAAAACATTAAGGTGGAACAGTAGCATCTGCTCACTTGGACCCCAGGAGCAGTATCATCCTTCACATTTCTCTCCCCCCGTCTCATTCTTCCCATGGAGCACAGCAGCAACAGGCAGTGACATGTCCTGAAGCAAGAGGCGGAACAGCAACCCTTTACAAACTGGCTAGCCAGACCTTGACCACCTCACTGTGATTGCCCCCATGAGCCAGAACTTGACCACTGTGATTGCCCCTATGGATGGGGCAGGTTTGCATAGCCCTCTGAGGCAAGAGATCACCTTGGGCAGTAGCTGGACTCCAGTCCTGAATCCTTAGACAGGGACATAATCAGACAAGAGGTTGTAGCTGGCTCCCTCTGTCTTCCTAGGAGTTGGAGAACTACATCAGGATTATTGCCAGAGTCACTGTGGTGTGAGAAGCTCATCTACCATTCACTAGGAGTCTGCTGGTTAAAGTTTTCTTGCGCTGTCTTTCCTCAGGAGTTCTCTTTAGATCTCTTCTATGCGTCATATTTTGCAAATGGAGAGTCTCTGCTCACTTTTGAGTGCCCAGATGTGCAGATAAATTTTCCTGGTTTGGGAGTGAGGAGATCAAGGCATCTCTCTTAAGCATTTTTGTATGTACGCCTGGAAATTGAATCCAGTCCCTGTTACAGTTAATCACTGTCTGGCAAAAAGGTTTATATAAAAAGTTGGTTGGTGATGCAGAACTTAATACTGCAGTCACAGATTTATACCAATGGTGAGAAGCATGCAATAATGCTATTTTTGCAAACTAGATTGTTAGTTTTGAACTTCCAGAACTTTTGCTTGTATTGTTCTTTGCCTGCACTCTCGAGAGGCTCATCCTGTAGATTTAAGGACAGAAAGCCACACGCAGACTCTGGTTTTGTTTTAGGCTCCTAGTGAAAGAAGCTAGTATTAGGAGAAGATCACGCTAAATGGTTACAATATTGTCACAGTGACTTGTGCTTTTCACGTATTCTAAGCAATTGAACCAAGAGCAATAGATTTCTGACTAATGGGTAAAATGACACAGTGCATCCCATTTCCCTCTTCCTTTCCTACTTCATCATAATCTGCTAATGCTATTCACATTCTTGTAACTTTTGAGGACAGATATAGTTAGTGAGGGGTAGTAAACAATGTTGGCTTTAATCTTTGTTCTAGTCTTTGTCTTATAAGGCTATTCTGTGCAACTCTTGGGGGAAATATGCTCCCAGAAAATTCAGTATAAGTCATTTGAGCAATGTAATTTGAGATTCCTGTTTTTTGACCAACACTTAGAACGAAAAATGGATTTTCACAGTTCACCAATAAAGTATGGTACCAGAGTGATCTTTCACCCTTGAAAGCTCAGAAGTGCCGATATATATTAACATGGAGGGAATATATATCTTTAAATATTGGAGAGAACTCCAATCTGCTAAGCAACTTCTTACCTGCTATTGAAAGGAGAAAGTGGCACTCATCTACAAGTTGTTCCCCAACAGGTATTCCAGCTAGGAAAGGGAGATACTGCTCATCTCCTTTTCCTCCAGTATTAATTGACCAGGGAAAGGAAATGAGCCATGCCCTCCTTCCTTTCCATTGCTTTTTCTGGGAAACTATGATCTGTGGTGGGGAAACGGGTGTAGCAGGCACATAACTAGCAAAGCCTAACACACAGAAGTAGGAATACTCTACAGATCTGAAAAGAGCAATTCATGATTGTGTCATTTCATGTGTCATGCTTGTTTTGTTCAGCTGTGAATGTCAGTGAAGAGACGGCTTCATTTCACACTTGAACCTCCTCTGCTGCAGATGGAAGTGTGCAACCGCCTTCTGAAGTCCTGGTCCATAACATGCATCACTTACTTCTGCTTGCAGATGGTACGTACTGTTCTTACAATTCACCATCTTTCTTCTTTCCTGGGTGGCCAGGGAAGTATTAAAACAGTGAAAGCTTGGAGAAGAGTAAGGGAGAATGGATTGGGAAGAAAGTGATCAAAGCTGCTTAGAAGACAAGTGATCAGAGCCGTTTTCTTTAAGTCCGGCCTTCATCACTATATCTGCTGTGGATGAGCCTATCCACTCCATACAGGTGAGGTGCAGGGTCTAATGAGATGATCCTCTGTAGGTCAAACCCCTGCAATGAGACATTACCAGTTGTATGTAGACCACAGGCAGATGACAGACTGATGTTGAACTGAAGAATAAAGAGTTCCCAGTGAGATTCCAGAAACTCCTTTGGTATCCTGTTCAAGTGCTTCAATATCCTATTAAAAACTTGCCCATTATTATTTTCTGCAAAGCAAATCCATTTATTCTTGTCCTTTTTGCAGTGGAGGCTAGTAATAAGTAATCACCATTCCATTCTAATATGTAGGATTTAATAAGTTTCTTCTAGAAAAGAGAGGAAAACAGAAAAAAGCCAGTTGTCTTCTGTCTTTTGCCAGACATCATTATTTCTAAAACTCTGATCAGTCTTGTTGCCCTACTTGGTTCACTTTTGGGGGTCTTTTATGCTTGGAAGTATTGTGTTTAAAACTTGGCACCGCTTCAGTTCACTAGCAGCCTCTTATCCAAAACCACCACTCTCATGTGGCAAGATGGGCTGGATGATGTCTGTCCAGAAAACCTCAGTTCTTCAGTGGAAAGGTAGATAAAACAGGAGCAACAAAGCAGTTTAATTATGTTTCCCTGGAGGAAACGTGGGCTGGGGAACATGAAGATTCCAAAAATCTAATCAATACAGAAATTAATTGCTCAGATCTATCTTTAATAAAGGGTTATAAAGTTATCCAGTGGATACTTTGCAGACTTCCAAAACATCCGTTTCTGCTACACTCAAATCTTTGGAGAGAAGGCAAACTACATGTTTGTCCCAAACCAGAGCTCAACTCTGCATGTCATTTCTCTGCCTTCAAAGGTTATAGGAGTTTTTCAGAATACCCTAACCATGATTTTTTTTTTCCATAAAAAGACTCTTCAGGATAAGATATAGCACCCTCTTTTGAATTAGACAGCCCCAATCTGCTCATTGCTCTATGTTAATTCCTGTTCATTCATTATGTTAGGGGCTAGCGCACCAAAGAGCGACAAGATTAATTAAAACAGCCTGGCAAAGCTGTCTAGGGTAGGGGAGCTGCACTAGAATATCCTGAGCCATATTTCAATGAAGAGATTGTGCAGATTGTGTCAGTGGCAGCCGTCATGGTCAGGAAATTTTCTTGCCTTAGCAGTGCCAGCCTTGTGCAATAGCACTCCCCATAGCTTTAAGGATGACAAGTCTCAGCAGGAAGAAAAAATGAAGCAATGGTGATTTCTGGTGGTGTTCTGCAGCAATTTGGAAGCTTTCCACCTTCAAGACTTCATTTCCCAGTATGGTGAAAGACTGTGGCTGGAACTGGCACCGGTAATCATACCTACACTAGTGACGTTTGGGAGGGGGGAAGCAGGAGAGGGACACATTCACTGTGCATTGCAAAAGGTGGACCAGTAAGACTTCTACTATTGTCTTATCCCCTATTTTCAAAATGTAGCTACACCGTGAGATCTGTCTCTGGGCAGATTGCAGAGACTCACATTAATCGGCTGTTGAAACCTGCAGACTTTTACCAGCATCTCTAACTGTCTTGCTCCTCAGCTGACCTCTAACTTCTTCAGGTGTTTTTCCTCTACAGCATCTGCCGTCTTTTCTAACCTCTTCACAAATGCTTGTGCCATGCAGAAACTGAAGTCTTGCATAGCAAAGAGCTCTTTCCCCTTCCAGTAGCCAACTTCTTTCTTGCGATCATCTCTGGAGTAAGGACAGATGGCTCCAATCTTTGCCTAGGAAAAGGAGTGCACTGTTCCTCTGCCAGTCCCAGCGCAGGTCTCCTCCCACTGCAGCGAGACAAAAAAATGAGGAATCATCTCAAGCAATCCCTCTCGCATGCCAACTGGAACACTGTCATTTCTGAGTCACCACTGGGGCTTTGAGTGCTCTCTTCACATGCCTCTTATCCACTAGTCCTACCCTGACAGACAGTGTGGGAAGAATGTAAGTGGTGGCATTCCAGAAGTCATCCCCGCCGCTGTCCTCATAGCCGAAGGAGAAGGTTTGAGGCACAACCATGTTGCTGTTCACCTCTGCTGAATCTCCTTAGTCCCAGGCTTCGGGGTTGTCTCACAGGGGCAGAAAGTTTTTCCGCTATGCAGGAAGAACAAGGCTTCTGCCACAAGCCGCTTGCCAGCGGAACTCTTATGCACCAAAGATTCCTTTGTTTACAGGTTTTTTGGGCAGCCCAAATGTAATCCGTATTTTCAGACTGTTAAAATATTCAGTAAGAGTTATCAGCAGCACTAAAATTCCCAAGCATGTTTCTTCAGAATACAGGTGACAGCAAAGGTATTTTTCTGTTTGTTTTGTTCTTTCCACTACTTTGTTTTATTAGCAATTGGAGGGAATTTATTTTGTCAAAATGATTATACACCTAGAATGGCAAATCCTTTATCTTCTTTAAGACGGTGAAAGAGTGCAGAAATGAAACCCCAAACAATTTGGACGTCTGTGTTTATAAATGCAATTTGACAAGTGGAATAACTACACCTGGCACATGATTTATTGACTACACACTGTGATAAGATGTGCTAATTTCTTAATATGCTGCCTTAGAGTGCCTTACAAGTTTCACTATCATGTTCATTTTCTGAATCAGTTCTTTATTCTTTTCCAGTCCAACATTTGAGTTAAAGAAAAATATTTTTAAAGCACAAATGGACCATCATTGACATCACACCGTTCATAGATTTTGATCACTTCTAATAACTGTTCATACATGCTCTGTGGATTTAGTGCTGAAGTTAGATTCTCTAGTTTTTCAGTTCAGTGTTTCTTTGACTATATTTAGGTACTACAGAGTATCTTACATTGCAAGGGAATGAAGATGTATATGAAAAGGGGGAAATCTTATCAATGTATATAAATACCTGAAGGGAGGGCGCAAAGAAGAGCCAGGTTCTTTTCAGTGGTGCCCAGCGACAGGACAAGAGGCAATGGGCACAACCTGAAACACAGGAGGTTCCCTCTGAACATCAGGAAATACTTTTTTACTGTAAGGGTGACTGCGCACTGGCACAGGTTGCCCAGGGAGGTTGTGGAGCATCCACCCTTGGAGATACTCAGGAGCCCTCTGGACATGGTCCTGGGCAACTGGGTCTGGGTGACCTTGCTTGAGCAGGACAGTTGGCCCAGATGACCTCCAGAGGTCATCTTCCCACCTCAGACCTTCTGTTATCTGTTGGGATCTATGATTCTGTGAAAAAGACACGATAAAATTTATTTTAAAATTAGAATACTCACTCTGTCTGTACAAATCAATGTTTCTGTCCCTACAATAAATTGTTTGCAGAATCATAGTTTAAAAGTGTCTTTTTATTTCAGTTAAGCATAGCTTGGTATCCCCTTGTTTTGCTGAGGAACAATTAGGTACTGATTAACTTCCTGTCAAAACACAGAATTTCTACCCATTTTCTACCCACGTTGCCCGGGTCTTCCTCAGTCACCCAGAACTATACTGCACGAGAAGGGGCAAACCAATTCTTTCATTACTCAGCCTGCTTATTTTTCTGTCCAAGTCCAAAGGCAATGAAGCCTGGCCTTCTTAGTACTCAGAAGGAATGGAGATGAAGAGACAGAGATATGTAGGGTATTCCTGTGACAAGTGCGTCAGCCTTTCCCTTAGTACATTTCTCCTGTGGTTTTTGTGGTATCCAGTATGATACACATCATTCTCATTGCTGAGTGCATTCATTTCATCTGATGCCTGATGTCTGACTCTTGTTTATTAGCTGCACTGTTGACACACTCCATAAACCTAAAAGCAAGGAATTTATCATGAAAACATAGGTATTACCAAGAGCACAACAGTAATTCTGTGTACAGTGGTCAAAGAGTCAAATATCCCCAGCGGGGTTTTTTCTGCAATAGCTTTGCTGATGTATCAAAAAGGGTGGAAAAGAGAGTGGAGCCCAGCAGTACTCCAGAAACGACTCCTTCACAATCTTTCCTCTAGGAATCATCCCAAGCCCCCAGTGCAAAAGAGGAGCCCTATAGCTATGGCTGTAGGTTTGATACCTATGTGCATCTGACAAACTTCTCAGGTGCGGCAATTGCTCTCAGGCCTCTGGGACAGACATGTTCTGCAAAAATGGTATCAAGGAAGAAAGTCTGGTGACAGTCATTTCAGAAGCATACCTCGAGGATATGAGCAGAGCAGTGAAGCTACAGTGGTATCTGGTGGAAGGGAGGAGAACTGGGACAATCCTGTGAGGTATATTGTTTATGTAGGGTGTGAACATCCTGACCCCAGTTTTCTTGGTGGAATGGGAAGCGCCCTCGTGCTTCCTGCTTAGACAGTTGGTACATTCTTTGGGTGAGGGTACTGATGCATGGCAAGAGAAGGAAGGCAGCGCAGAGCAGCTTTGGACCTGCCTCTAGTGGTCATGGCTGTAACATTTCTAAGATGCAGCTGATCTACCGTTAGCATTGCTGCTTTAGCAAAGCACAGAGCTCAAACTCACAGATCCTGCAGGACCTCTGACTGTTTGCATGGACTATGTTTCCCACAGCTGTGGGTCTCAGGAAGGTCTGTCAGCTTGGGCACGATGTCAGACTCAAGCCACCTCTGGGTACTTATTAGGGCCTGCACATTGACAAGTCAGCTTCCTGGACAGCGAGGCACTTGGGAGCAGGACAGAGATACCTAAGGAGTTCTCCTGGTGTAAGCACAGGTCCAGTGGGAGCTAATGGGCTCCGGCTCCGGCTGAGCAGACCTGACTCTGCCGCTGGGTATCTTCACCTGATATACTCACCAGTGTGTTTTAGCAGTAGAGCATTTTTCTGAAGCTACTAAATGTTGTGAGACAAAAGCTGACACAGGCTCTCTCCCCATTTCTTACCTTCCTTATCTCCTCTACCAATCACCGTGTTGCCCATAGTTCCCTTATCCTGCTATCACAGTAACCCTGAAGCACTTCACGTCCAGGAGGTGCTGCATGCTGCCTGCCTGGTCGAGCAGTGAGCTAATAAGCCTTCCTGGACTTCAGAGCGGGTATCAGCACAAGATGCTCAGAAAGCACTGGGACTTTGCCAGAGGTAACCAGCCCCCATAGACTCAAGCTTATAGATGTTCATCAAATTACTTAATGTAGCCCAGAAACAGCTTGGCTATTCTGCTGACAAGGGTAGTGCAAAATTGGTGGAAAGCAGTAACTTTACTGGTTAGCAGGAGTGCTCCAGACTTACCCAGACAGGCAGTGGTCTTTAGTTACTTGTTTACATTCTGTTTCTTCAGTAATACAATAAATATCAAGTAACTCTTCAGGAACTTGAGATAGGGATCTGTCGCATTTTTCAGTCTTGGCACAAATACTCTTTATTAAAAACAAAAATTGGGGGAGGAGGGGGAGTTGAAACCAGAAAACTTATCGTAGATGGTTCTTCTGTTAGGGTGAAGGAAACTGACAATGTCTGTAGATTTGACTTCATTGCAGTTCGCGCAAGTGCCCAGATAGCAGTAGTCCACAAGTTCCTCTTTTCTGCCCATTGCAGTCTTCTGATTTTCCCCAAAGTGACTAGAAGCAGAGAACAGTTTATTACTCATTTAGTTTACTCTACTATACAATACAGGGCTCACGATTTACTCTTTGAATACCCGCACTCATGTTTAGAAAAGTCCTTGGCATTTTCGTATATTGCAAATATACTGGCAAATGCAAAAAATATAGGGGGTTTGTGGGTTTGGCCATGCCATTTCTAACGAGATCCTGGTAGCCGAGAGAGCAGAAGGGGCTCACTTGTGGTGGCCACCTGCGAGGAGGGGACGAGCCCCTCTCAGGACTCCTCCCTCTGGCAGAAAGGCCGTGTGAGCAGCTGCCCAGAGTGGGGTGCCTCTCAGCTGATGCCTGTTTGCAACTTTTGGTTTACAGCTATCCCATTGAAATAAAGTTCTGGTGGCGGTGGGGCTATATTGGGGTTTAATGATAGAGACCCAAGAGATGTGTGCTTGTGTGGCTTTGATGCTTGAGAGGAGGAGCCCCAGGCAAGCAAGGCAGAAGAGAGGGAGAAAAAAAATAAAATAAGAATGTCTTTCTTTGCTTATACAGACCAGATGTGGATCCTGTTCACCATTCATTTCTCTGCTAAGAAAATATACTTGTGGTACCCTCGGACTTATAATGTCCCAGAAGAGTCCAAGAGGCTGGGGAGGCAGAAGAGGGAGTGGGTTGAGGGGACTGCAGTGGCTGGGGCAGGCAGCAGAGCAACAGGCAGCGGCTGTGGCTGCTCTACCAGCCAGTGCCAAGGCCACTGCCCAGAGTGGGAGCACTGCCAGGGCCTAAATACCAACCCCTGGAGCATCAGGATGCATCCAGGCCAGAAGGATAAGCTGCGAGCGGTTGCAGCTACTAGCTGGGGCAGGGTGTCTGTCTTACCAACCGTGCAGTGCCGAGAGTCAGGACTGGATCAGGACGATTGCCAGCAGTGGATGGCTATTTCTCCTATTAGTTAAGCAGGTTTTCCAAGTTTATATGTTGTTGTATTTTCTCCTCTTCTCTGGCCTCTCTCCTTGGGTCAGAAAAGAGCCTAGAGGTCTAGAGCCCTTTTGTTTAGCTCTCATCTGGGAGCGGGAAAAAGTTACTCATGGCTGAGCTCTGGGGGTATAATTTAATTTCCTGGGTCTGGGGCTAGTGATTTAAACTGGTGCCATTTAGTAATTTTTTATCAAGAGCACCTAGAGTCTGAATTGGTGGAAATGATATGGCAAGGTACAGGTATGCTTTCTTTGAAAATGAGAAACAAATGTGAATGCTACCAAGAACCGGGAACTTCAGTTATTTTGTGTGTACTTTAGTGTTATCTGTGCTGATCAGCCTCCCCAGTCTTTGGTTGTCTTTGTTTTCATTTTCACATGAACACAATGATGGTGCTTTTAGACTGAGGTATTTCAGGCACTATGTCTTACGCAATTTGCTCTTAAACAGCTGAGACATGGGTGCCTATCTGTGTATGACAAGGATTAGTTTATTGCTTATTTAATAGAGATCTTGAAAACTTGTTTATAACTGTTTACATACAATTTCTTCAACAATTCGGATTGCCTAAGGCTACGGCATGTTCCCCTTG
Organism: Himantopus leucocephalus; assembly: GCA_003993805.1. Lineage (NCBI taxonomy): Eukaryota > Metazoa > Chordata > Aves > Charadriiformes > Recurvirostridae > Himantopus > Himantopus leucocephalus. The sequence continues at coordinate 100,056,031 of RSEF01000002.1, forward strand.
CTTATGTGCAGTGAGTAACCCCCCTGTGGCCTCAGGCAAATGGAGTGGTTAAAAGATTTATGCACTGTGCGGATAAACAAAATCTGGGACAATTTCCCTGAGGCTTTGCCTGGATTGGCAAAATGGTGTGATTTTAAAACACGATAGTCAGTACCTGGCATTTCTTATATAAGCTGGCTTGGTGAGGAAAAACCTGTTACCTAAAAAAACAGGGGTTTTTAGAGAAACCCCCCCTTAGGTATAGCGTATGTTCACAGCTTGCCTTGTCTAACTAACTTTTTAATAAGACTGCAACTACCATCATTGAAATACAACCCTTTTTCCTAGTGTAGACGTAACCTGAGACAATAAATACCTTCAAGACTTTCAAGAATTTCCCTGAGTGGGCGATGCAAAGGATGCACCAGACTGAGATGGAGATTTGGGGAATTTCTCTTTCTGGTGGAGTGAACAAAAAGGAGGCCAGCAAAATCTCCTGTGGGTTTGGATCCTGCCCTGACCCTTATTGAGGATTTCTTGGAGCCCGATATCAATGGGAAAACTTCCACAGGCTGAAAAATGTGAGGATTTCACCTGCAATGTGTCTCCCTTGTTCTGGTTTTGTGTTGAAGCCACAGAACTCTGGACTTTAGGGGCTGGGGGGTGGGGGGACATCACCCAGGGGTTTGGAAAGCCTTGCTCACTCTATCTCAGCTTTTAAGCAAAGTACAACGGGCTACATATAGGCCATATGTAATTATGATTTCTCTAGGAAAGTGATTGATTTTCTTTCAGTATAAACCAGTCCCTCAATGGCTTAGGCCAAAGTGAAATAAAGATGTTGGCTTGGCTTCCAACACCCAGCGAGGGAATCAATTTTAAAACAGCCCCGTTGGTTGCACCAGGCCACCACGCCTCTGGGCCTCAGACCACCGTGAGAAGCCATGGGGGGCGGCCATTTTCCTCACACCTCCGGGGCGGGCCCCCAGCCCCTGCGGGGGAGGCGGCTCTCGGGGAAGACGGGGAGGGAGATGGGGCGGCCACCGCCGACCCCCACCCCACCATCCCGCTCGCAGAGCACCGCCGGGTGCCGGGGGGGGGGTGGCCCGGGGGGGGCCTCCCCAGCTCCCGAAATGGGACCCGATCGGGGAAGGCGGGCGCAACAAGCCGCTCGCAGGCAGCATGTTTCCCGTTCGGGAGCTGCAACCACCCGGCGCTTCCCGGGAGACCGGCGGGCCCGGGGACCCTCCTGCTCCTCGGGGAGGAGCCGCCTTCCCCCTTGGAAGCTGGCCGAGGAGCGCCGCGACGCCGGGCTGCCCGTCCCCCGGCGGCCCCGGCCCGCGGCCCGCGGCTGCCGCCCGCTGGAGGGAGCGGGCAGGGCCCGGGGCGGGGGGGTGGCCCGCGGTGTCCCGTCGTCCCGCTTATCGTCCCCGGGCCCGGCGTCTCGCCCGCTGCCACCCTCTGGCTCTGAAGCAAGTCCAGAACTGACCTACCGCACCCCCTTAGGAAGGCACCTGGTCCCAGCGGGACGGCATCCAGAGGAGGAGCAGCCCTACTTTCCTGTGGTGTTTTTTCCTCCCGGCGAGATTAAGTCTCAGGCTTACTCTGCTAGACCACTAAAAAGCCCTTCGGCAATCATTTTTTATTCCTGAGGGGAATTCTCATGCAGTCAGATCATGCTACTTCAACAAATTCTTATTTATAAGCCCAAAAGGCTGCTCTCATGAAGACGGCTGGTACAAGGAAACCCCTCTGACCCGTCACTCAGAACGCTTTACGGCTCACATCCACACCCTCACCCGTTCAGTTTTCACATCGGTCTAAAGCATAGGCATGCGGTCCAATAATACGTTGTTGTTGGATCCCCCAGGGCTGCGCAGGGAGGTATCACTTCCACCTCTTACCCCCCCACACACCCCTCCTTTATATTTCCCTTCAATTCTCTTTGCGGGCGCGCGCCCTCAGGAGCGCAGGTCGGGTGCCTGCCATGGGGGATCCAGAAACGCTGCTCGCTCTCTCCCTCCGGGTCTCTGCTTTTCTGCTTTCCCCTGTTTAGGCACGGCCTCTCTGCATCGGTTCCGAATACAGAGTTTTGTGCTCTCGTCTGCACTGAGATGCTTTCATGAGCCGGCCCATTTCACAGAACGAGCCAGGCGGTATCATCTCTCTGCCTTGCCCTGTCGCTACTGTTTTGGCAAACTTGGTGCTCACTGTAAATGAGGGCGATGATGCACATTTCCTTCAAGATTATTCCCGTTACCAACGCCTGCGGAACATCTCTAGAGAAAGCCTTGACCCACAATTGCTTTTCAAGCAGTTTTATGCCTGTCTGTTAATCAGGTTTTGAGCCATTTAATTTGGATCATTTCTTTTTCATAATAGACTGAAGCAAAGAGTTTATCAATGTCCATGTGTTTTTTATCAGTGCATTTACCTCTTTTATCACAGTTCTGACTTTGTCTAAGAAGAAAACCAGATTTTTTTGATAAGGGGTTGTTTTGTTTGGGTTTTTTTTTTCTGTAGAAGGGATGCTAGTTGCATTCAGATTTCCCTACATGACCCTTTCCTCAACCGGCCACCATCAGTGCTCCTCCAGGTTTCTGAATTTTCCCAGTCTTCTGAAATGAGTATCAGTTGAGTAGTAACGGTCAATCATCATTTCTGGGACTCTTGGTACAAGTTCCCTGCACATTTTAATTAAAAAACCCCAAGCCCCCAAAGCCAGTCTTTCCCTCTAGCAGAAATCTGATGTTCTCTTTCTGCAGAAAGGACTGTGAGGTTCTTTGTCATCCTCATATGAAAAATTGGCAATCACCCATAAACCAATACCTTGCTGCTTTCTAAATATAGAAGAGACTTCATTTTAACATTTGGATTTTCTGTATCAATAAGTTTACCACTGGCATATAGTAACAGGACTATATACTTTAAATTTTTCTTTTCTTGTGTTTAGGTCTGCTGGTCAAGATTTCTTTTCCTAGTATGTTTAGCTTTATTTATCACTATTGAACTTTATTAGCTTCTTATCTATAGAATCATAAAATCATTTAGGTTGGAAAAGACCTTTAAAATCACTGAGTCCAACCATAAACCTAACACAGCCAACTGCACCACAAAACCATATTCCCTAAGCACCACATGTACACATCTTCTAAATACCTGGAAAATAAATACTCGGCTACTGGAAAAGTATAAGAATTATGTTCCATCCCTACTTTTATACATGATTATGCTACCCTTTCTTTTTCTTTCAGATTTCATGGAAGTATTTATTGTCTTCTGATCAAGGGCACTGGAAGAGATTTGCTGATATTTTTCTGTATCAATTAAAACCCAACCTTGTGTTGATGTAAGAGAAACCAACTCAATGAGCTATTCTAACCCTAATCTGATTTGAACCAGTCTTAAGAACTATGCATTTCTAACTCAAGGTTCTACACAGAGAGATAGGGCAGCACGCTAAAATAGCAGGAATTGGCTTCAGAGCAAGTAAAGGAAGGTACGTGAATCGGCAATGTGCGCTTGCAGCCTAGAAGGCCAACCGTATCCTGGGCTGCATCAAAAGAAGCNATCTAACTCAAGGTTCTACACAGAGAGATAGGGCAGCACTCTAAAATAGCAGGAATTGGCTTCAGAGCAAGTAAAGGAAGGTATGTGAATCGGCAATGTGCACTTGCAGCCCAGAAGGCCAACCATATCCTGGGCTGCATCAAAAGAAGCATGGCCAGCAGGTCAAGGAAAGTGATTCTGCCCCTCAACTTCACTCTGGTGAGACCCCACCTGGAGTACTGCATCCAGCTCTGGAGCCCCCAGCACAGGAAAGACACGGACCTGTTGGAGCGAGTCCAGAGAAGGNCGGACCTGTTGGAGCGGGTCCAGAGAAGGACCACAAAAATGATCAGGGGATGGGAGCACCTCTCCTATGAAGACACAGGCTGAGAGAGTTGGGGTTGTTTAGCCTGGAGAAGAGAA
>RSEF01000002.1:100060081-100131357 GCA_003993805.1 Himantopus leucocephalus
GTGACCTTTATAGGTCCCTTGCAACCCAAACTATTCTATGATTCCATTTCTTCACTCTACATATATTTCAGCTGTGGAACACATGGTTACTGATAGCTTACATAGGGTCAGAAATAAGTATATGCGAAGGTACTATTTCAGTCTCATGAGTTATCTGCCCCATGGAGAAGTACATACTATGAAAGTATTGTACACTTAATTTTTTTTTTTACTTTTTGCTGGGCACATGCTATTAACCTCTCTTGAAGGAAGGATTCTGGATTAGATGGAGCTGTGGGCTGATCCAGAAGAGCTTTTTCATGGTCTTATGTACATGAATCCAGCTGCCTCTGAGGTCTTGCCCCAGTTCCTCCGGACATCATACTCCTCACCACAATGTTATCGAGGTGGCATAGGCAAGTGAGACACAGGGGAAATTGTCCCATACCAACATGGCTTTCAGCTCAACAGGACTGCATAACAAATCNTGTACATGAATCCAGCTGCCTCTGAGGTCTTGCCCCAGTTCCTCTGGACATCATACTCCTCACCACAATGTTCTAGAAGTGGTATAGGCAAGTGAGACACAGGGGAAATTGTCCCGTACCAACATGGCTTTCAGCTCAACAGGACTGCATAACAAATGCTAGAGAAGCAAGGGCAAAGCTCAGGTTGTCTGTGTCCACTCCTTGTTCTCCCTCTCCTCCAGTTGCTTCTGAACACTCAACCTTGTAGGTTTTTACACCCCACTGTTCATCTTGCTTGCACGTGGGATGGACTTTCTCTTTCTTGAATGTGCCACAGCATTGTTCAGTTTCCTAGTTTTCTGTGTGGGCTCTGAACTGATATCTTCAAGATGCTCTTCGTAGGAACCCAGTTGTTTTTATTGCCCATCGGTGCCTGACAGAAGCTACCCAGAAGCAAAGTGCTACCACTTGACTCAGGTTCAAATCTGATCTACTCAATAGACCTACAGGATGAACATTTCAGAGGGATCTATGACTATATCAACATTTAATCAAACAAAATATCTGTGAAGAATACGTACAATGGGCCTCACAAATAGCACTTTCTCCTACAAAATTTGACAGTGCAACTGAGAAAGATTCTCTGTTCCGTGCAGTCGAGTGGAGTTTAGTTTAAAAGACAGAAATAGCACAGTCATGTGTAAATTAAATGACATTATTTGAAAACAACTCTGAAAAAAAGGAGACTAAAATTCTCATCTAATTAATGTGTAACAATAGTCGATGATTTATTGACTCTTCTGCGAATATACAATTTCTATTAACAATATTTAGATACATTTTCTCAGAAATTCTTAATTATTTATGTTTAGTAATTTGTGATTAAACATTTTACAAGAAACAAGGCACTAAAATGTACAGTTAGTCATCCTTATTATATATGCTGTGAGTTTCAGACATACAGTAGGTTTCCCTCACTTAGACAATTACTGAATCTCTTCCTCCAATGCTACTTTTTGTTGCATTTCATACATCGCCAACTGTTAGAAAGTATACATTTTAGGGGCCTACTTTTGACTTTTACTCACTGTTTCTGTAGGAAAAACAAAGAATTTGCTATGAAAATTAGCTACATAATAAAGATAATGAAAACCCCATTCCTTACATTTCTAAGGACTCGGACATACTGTAAGCTCCTTAGAGATTCAGACTATAACGTGGGTGTTATTTGTCAATCAAAACCAACAGTAACAAACCAATTTTGATTAAAGGTGCAATTCCAGAAGCTACTTTTGTGCAGGACAGAACCAGCTTTGGAGGTATGTGAGGCACTAAAATACTAAACCAACAATTTACAACAGGTGAGATGACTGGAGCTGACACCATGCTAGGAAAATCAGATTAGCCTGGTGACTACCATTTGACTAAAAAGGGGATCTTAAATAATGTACAGTTTTTAGTGCAATTTAAAAAGCAAATCCCAGAAACTGTTGCTAATAAAAGGCAAAGACCACAAGAGATACCATCTAATACTCCATTAAAATATTTAGCATCGGAAGGAGTGTACACATTTTCAAGTATCTTATGACAAATAGCCCAGTACTTAAGTGCTAGTTCCGTTTTAGATGCTCACCGACTATAAGCACAAACACGGCACAATGTATTTTCATATATTGTTAAAATACAACAGAACCTAATGTCACATAATGAATACAACACAGTGTAAAGAAAGAGTGGTTTCCTAATTATTTGACCACTTACACAAAAATGACAAAGAGGAGCACCCAGATTCAAGTTTCTCCTTGAGATTCTCAAGCTCTTGTGCTGGCAGTATTTTAGAGGTCCAATTTTTAGTGCCCCTGCATTTGGACTGCAGTGATCCTGAGTCCCCTGAGCATGCGTGGAAAGATCACCACTTTCAGAGGTTTTCAGAGGATCCTTGCAGTCTCCTTGACCAAAGGAATTCAGGTTCAATTCCACTGCTGGTGGAATATCCATGCAAAATAGGGGAAGATTCTGCAGGATAAGAAAAAGTGATGGTGCAGAGACAACCTCTCGCAACAACCTTGAATAATACCCTGGGTCATTGCCAAATTAAAGCGAAAGTTACTTTTTCCCCTGGGAAAGATAAGATTTCTAAAAACCTGGCCAATAAGACTTCTCAAAACATGGCCAACATGAGGTACCATCACAAGATGGGAGTACTGGCAGAGATGGCAATAACACATTTGGAAACAAATTCTCTCTTAAAAAGTTTTCATTTCTTGGGTATTGTAAAAATATTTCTGTTAAACTGCATGAATTTTTGGAAAAGAGAGGTTCTTACTCACTTAGCAATATGAGTCACTCAAAAAACACAGGAAGAAAAAGTGCTAAAGAAAAACGTTATGTGATTGCTTTTGATAAGCAAAAACTATATTTTTTTTTCTCGTAGTCGCATAGGTTGGAAATTCCTGAAGATGTCCGGGGGAAGTGGGGCTCCAGTGCTCCCTGGAAATTGGTGGGATCTGAAAGTGTAACCAACACGCTCTGTAGAAAATCCCATCCATGGTTTCTAGAGCCCATTTTGCCCAGAAGTCCTGACTTGCCATGACCCCTGCTGAAGACAGCAGGTCAGCACCTCTGAAAAACAGGCCCTGTAACTATCCTAGCGCTGCCGGATGCTAGTTGGTGGCAAAACAACTTGTACACCTTGTGACTGGAAGCTCAGAAACACAACCACAAAAAGAAAGGTATTATTAGGGCTATGCCTTCTAATTCCCTGGGAAGTTGAATAGACCGGAATATCTCTATATTTGCATTTCTGGATTAGCAGAACTTTTTTTCTGGTACACATCTAAAATGTCAGGATATCTGCGTCTTGAGAAGCTGAAGATCAGCTCTCTCACTATTTAACCTTAGACTCTTCAGAAAAAAAAAAAAGGTGGAAAGTGTAAATAAACACAGAAGCCCACATATAACTGAAAATACAAAATATTAGAAAAATATTTGATATACTGTTCTTTTGGTTGAATTTATGTATATATCTATCTGGGGATGGATTAACATAGTTGGCTTTATTTTTTTAGTTAAAAGTGTGCACTGATTTGATGGAAGTAACAAAGATTATACATNGATATACTGTTCTTTTGGTTGAATTTATGTATATATCTATCTGGTGATGGATTAACATAGTTGGCTTTATTTTTTTAGTTAAAAATGTGCACTGATTTGATGGAAGTAGTGAAGATTTTACAAGGAAGAAAGGTGAGAGCGTGCGTGTGTGATATATTAACCATACCAGTTAACCAGATCCTAACAGAAGACTGAATCTGTCAGACTGAAGCTGTGTTAATTTATTGCTCTTGGTAGTTGAACACTGACAGGGCATAATTTTAACCTGTCCCATGATTTGGAAGATTTTAATATATAATAGTTTACANCACTGACAGGGCATAATTTTAACCTGTCCCATGATTTGGAAGATTTTAATATATAATAATTTACAAACCCCATAGCTTACCACCCAAAGCCATTTTTACAGATCACCAAAGTAACCCACTGCTGTTACTATGTTACTTGTGTTTTACATTGTGACGGGATGTGGGTGTGAGTTTGCTGTGCCGNAAACCCCATAGCTTACCACCCAAAGCCATTTTTACAGATCACCAGAGTAACCCACTGCTGTTACTGTGTCCATACTTGTGTTTTACGTTGTGACGGGATGTGGGTGTGAGTTTGCTGTGCCGCGGGGCTTGGGCCGCTTACATCCATGCTGTGTGTAAGAGAAGGGTTTAAGTTTAAGCCAGTCTTTCCCCATGCCCGATTTTCCCAGCCTGGCTCCCTGACAGCGCACTCATGCTGGATTTACAGAAGCAATGTTGGTAGCTGTGGCGTTCGGACCAGAATGAAACTGGAGATCTACACTTATCTTATCAAGCCCGCGGCAACGTGTAGAGAAATGTATTGGCTTCAGTGGAACTGTGGAAGTACAACATGGAAGCAAGTAATTAATTTATGAGTCTACAAGAGGAGTAAAAGCAAGAGTGACCCCAGAAGGCAGTGTTGTAATTGGCTGAGACAAAGTACCATTGCAATCATTTGTTGATTATACCTCTATGTTTGCCACCTTGTGAGTGTGACAATGCACCTCAGTGACACCGTTAGCAATGATGATTGTTCCTGCTGGCCAAAGCCCCTCATTTTTTATTCGAATTCATCCACCACTGCTGATTTGGTAATCGGAAAAGATGCAGGGAGTCAGTGCCAGACAACCTGAGAACTTGAGCCCCTCGCCATGGTCCGACTGGCACCACCGCGTGGCTAGGTACGTCCAAGTGGAGCATTGCATTCAAGAGGAACGGGACAAAATCAGTATGGGAAGTCGTCTTCAAATGCTATCAGCCACCAACAGAGTGCAACATGAAGCCCAATCTAGCCTCAGAGCCCTCATGTGAACCAGTAATTGAAAGCAAAACAAGTGCATTTTGGAAACTAATGTTGCTTTATTTGGCAAGGACTTCTCATTACACCTCATTTTAGACAGAAAGTTGGAGGTAAGGCAATATTTGGATTGGACATTATTGCATTATTGTTCCTTAAGCAGAGGTTGAGCCTCTCTATTAGGTCAGCGCTGCCAAAATTTCTGGCCTGGTTTAAATACCAAATCCATCACATCACCTCCCTAATTTGTACTTTTCAGAGTCTCAGCATGCGAGAGCATTTACAAGATCTTTTTCAGATAAATGGAGTTTATCATGTGTGTGTCAATTCAGCCTTCTTACAGCCCATAGGCTTGGTATTCAAAAGTTATAAAGACACGTGGCTCAGTGGGTTGGAGAACAGCTCTGTGGGAACACATAGGTGTCTAATAGAACAAAACAATTTTTAGCAAAGCTTCGGTGAGTGTAGCAGGGCAAAATTTCAAAACTCCACAATTAAACAGAAGCAGGAGTCTTTTTCCCCGCATTAAACTGTGATACAGAACACGTGGCAGGAATTTATAGGGGCGATTCAGCTGGTCCATTTGTGGTCCATAATTTCAGGGAATAATTCTAAGGAAAGGGAAGGGATTTGTACATGACCAAATAATGGACAGAGCTTAGGCAGCTTATATGTCACCTCGTTAATGCCATATAAATAATAAATTACTACTAAATTGGTGTATAATGCCAGTTTCAGATTCAGGACTGTCCAAGAACAGCCTCTTGTATCTCAGAAGAAATATCTGAAGACTAGTGGAATACAATCAATCTCAAGTTGTGCTGAACGCAACCTACTTCTACTCTCTTGCCAAACAAATTTGATTAATTAGGTGCTCTAACATTCAGTCAGAAATTGAAGCACACAACTATTCTGCAGCTGGACTGAATAACAAAAGGAAAACAAACAATCTCAATCAACATTTTTAAAAAAGCCCATGTAAGTTAAATAAGGACTATCTAAAAATCTATCTTGCCTTAGTTCTGTTACATTAGAGAGTTCCTTCCCTAAATATATATATGTGTGTATATATACATAGTGTAGCTTTTTATCTAGCCAGCTCTTCGTCAGGAGGGCAACAGATTGTTTCTAGCTATTTTGACTGCTTAANTTTTTTTTTTTTTTTTTTTTTTTTTTTTTTTTTTTTTTTTTTTTTTTTTTTTTGCTTTTTTCCCTTTTTTTTTTGTCCTGTGGCTGTTTTGACAGATTGGGAAATCTAGACTAGGATGAATTAAAAGATTTGGCAAACGTACTTCTTGATTGTTACTGTTAAAGAAGTTGACCATCCAGTGAGATGCATCCAGACGCCCTCATGAATGTAACAGTTTTACAGCCCACAGCCATGGGGTGGACAACCATTTCCTTGCTGTATAGCCTATGCCATTTGGCCAAGTACGTGCTGGACAAATTTCACGTGCCTTTCTGCAGCGCATAGCATGTGTGTCTGGATAACGCAGTCTCAGAAAATTGTCCAACTTTAGTTTAGTAGAGAGTGAGGTCTAATAACTCTGGCGGGATTCCTATTTGACACGGTTACTTTTCTTATTGTCGGGCACTTGGAGCTGTGAATGGTATGATGGAGGTGTCCAGAGTCTCAAAGGAAAGAGTAATCAGGGAAGGTGAAGACCATGGGGGGGGAATTGTTCGACAGACATGACAGTTAGGCCAGCTAAATGCTGTCTTCACTTCTGACTCGCTCTGAAAAACATACCAGCCCATTAGTTTTGCCTTTGCGAGTTTTTAATTTGTTCGGTGTTATTCACATGACTGATGATGTTGTGGGATGCCTAAACCCTTCAACACCACCAGAATAGTAAAATGTTCAGAGCTACAGCTAGTACTTTTCTATTTTATTGCTCTTGTTTTAGGCCCAGGAATCTGTCCACGTTTCTATGTGCACCTTCTTTATAGATAAGGGAATCAAGCTGTTTTTGTAACACTGTGACCAAAAAAAAAAAAAAAATTAAAAAATTAAAAATTATCTAAGAAGCAAAGTCCCTTGTAAATCAGCAGCACAGAAGTTAATCTGTGATACTGGAAACAGAGATCACTACTTGCTTTTACTGTAAAAATATATTATTAACCTACTCTTATAGGTGGCAACAAATTGTCTTCTTTCTTTTTATCAAATGTACAGAGCTGTCCTCTGTAATGTTTTTTTAAATTATATTAACAGTCCCTGCATATTATCCTATCTTCTTGTTACTTGGTTTGTTTTATTAGCCTAAATGTATTAATTTTAGTACACATTAGTACTTACTTTGCATGGAAACATTTCTGAATATCTAACTAGAGACAAAGTTCAGGAAGAGTGATGATGTGTGAGCTTACAGTCAGCTGCTCTGAGAAGAAATAGAAAAATAATGCAAAAAGACAGGCAATTATCTTAGGAAAACAACCAAAATGCATCAGTCATAAAAATAGCTTTGAACAAGCTAGCTCAAAATATGAAATCACACGACTACTTGTAAGGGACTTCACTTGTCTGGAAAAAAAATACAATTTAAATGTTATTTTAAGATTTACATGTAATTCCTCTGCCTTCAAAGTAACAATATATAAATGTGTAGCAGTTTATCATTTCAATGTCATCATGAGAAAAATATCTGAAAATATGATACCGCACGGATGTGGGGTTGTATGGACTGTAACCACAGAGATTCAGAATGAAACTTGCATTATAATGTAAGTGAGGAGGAGGGCAGATCGTAAAAGCCACTGTAACTACAACCAGCAAATAAAAAAATCTGCAGAAGGTCATTGAAAAACACCTAAGTAATCACACAAATCCTTGGGAGACTGCTAAGATTTGGTATTGAAAACACACAAAGGTAAATGACCACTAAAGAAAATTCAGGACAACATCCCCAACTGCACCAGATGTGGTATAACTCAGAAAAGGGTGGCCCTGAGCCACCCTTCCTTTCTCTGGTCACAGGGCTGCAACGGGACTATTTCAGCCCCGCGCTCTGAGCGCCGAGCTCAGCCACGCCAGCTGCACCTGCTCCGGTGAGGACGGCTTCTCTGAGCAATGGCTGGCCAGGAGGGCTGTGTCTTTCAGCCCTGGCTGAACACATCTCTGCACTGTAGGAAGGAGCATCACCGAGAGGATTTGTGGCAATCAGCAAGATCCCTTGCTCCCGTGACAGAACAGCCTGGGCATTGAGAGAAGTAGTATAATAGATTGCAGGATGGGTTATTTCTTTTGCAAGGTAAGAACCTAGATTTGAGGAAGTATATGTGAAAATCTTCCACTGAGACTCTTCCACTACCTAGAAAGAAGGAACTTTGTTATCAGGAAACCCCAAACCTAACCTCTGCAGAACCCCAAAGATCTCCATGAAGAGAGAGCTCTTGGAGCCAAGCTAGTGTCATTTTTGGGAGCATAAAGGAATTCACCACATCTTGCCTAGAAGGTCATAATTTCCTCTTCATAAGAACATAGAGGCTGAGAACAAGGGCCACAACTTGTCTGGTATATATTTTTTCTTATGGAGTTAAGCAGGGGATAGGATCATTTTACCCAGCATAACTTTTAATTTCATTCTTGCAAACAAGTTGTATAACAAATCCAGAGAAGAACAGGTGTGTTGTTCTTCTTAAAATACTGCTGTATCTTATCTATTTTTAAAAAATTGTGAAAATAACCTATATAGCTTGGCCAAATCGTTAACAGGAAAACACAGTTATGTGAAAGTATCTGTATGATGTAAGCTAGAAGAAAGGGAGAGGAACAAATGCACATACTGTCTGAGATGCCTATGGTAAATAGAAGAAAAGTCAAACACACACACAAAAAAAGAGGAATCCTAACAGCAAAGGAAGTAATTGCAAAAAAAAAAAAATGGTAAAAGCCACATTTCTGAAGTCATTTAAACTCCACCACACCAATCACTTTATAAAGCCTTTAGATGGAGAAGCCAAAGCCTTACAAGGACACACATTACCTCATCTTGTTGATCTTTCACATTTTTTCTGTGTCTATCACCCAACAGTGAACCACAGATGGGAAAGCAAAAGCCTGTGTCACCAGTAAGCCATCTAATATTACCTGTACCACAAAAGCCTGCTGTATCATTTGTTAGGTGTGGCATTCCCGTTCTTCCTCTAGGCATGTACTGGTCATTCTTTCTTTCATATCTCCATCTTCACTCTTTCTGATTTTTCTCCTGTGGTGTTCTTTCTTTTAAATAGAAACTGAATTTAAAGGGTCTACTGTTCAGCCTAAGAACTGTAACTTGTGGTCTCAGAATAAGTATATATACCAAATGCAAGGCATTGCCTACTTATCACAGTCTGCAAACGTGCATATTTTAAATGATTTTTTTATATAAAAATAAAACAATCTTTCATAAGCAATTGTATAACTTTCAGGAGTCAAAACTACCCTTATCTCACATATCATGAGATTCACTCTGGACTATTTCATACATTCTCACAGGGCTCTCTAGACCTGGATTTTCTCTCCATTCTTTCTCTCTTCAGTGTTGAAATTGTCTCCATCCATCACCTTTTGACACCCTAACATACATGGTTTCAATTTCCTAGTTTCAAATTACTTTCACTTAGAAGCAGTGTGGAAGGAATCCCATCACTGGTTAAGAGAAATGTCTTTTCTACCCTTCTTTCTGGATGGTGCCTGAACAATTGTTATAACCACTCACATAACTGACTCATCTTCCAGATCACAGAATGCAACCTCAGAACAAAAAGGTCCTCGCTCCTGTTTACTTCTTTCTTTTGCCTCTACTGTTATTATACAGGATTGTCCTACCTTCCAATAGTGTTTCCATTCAGCAGAAAAAAGTGTCCAGAATGACATCCTTGTTTGGAAGTCCTGTCCTTCCTTCATACAGCCAATTTGTAAGAAAACTGAATTTGCTGTCAAAAAGATCTGTCTCTGGACTTCATACGTGGCCTATTTTTTTGATCTTGCAGCAGCTCTGCAATTTTTTTCTCTGTCATATAAAATAAGTGGCAATAAATCACTCCCATTGTGTTTGCTGGTGTTAGCACATTGAAGGGAGCACTGCACGTACCACAGTGTTAACCACAGTGAGTACTGTGGTTGATAATGGCAGTGCTTGCAAAGATAAATCACCAGCAGGAAAAGCCATTCAAGAAAAAAACATAATTCCCTCCTCCCCACCACCCCCCACCCCCCCCAGTAAACCAAAAAACCCCAAAACAAACCAAAAGAATCTTCACCAGAATGAATATCCAGGGCAGAGGTGGGAGTGTAACTGGGAAGAACAGTATGTTTTGTAATGTACCCTAATTTGAATATGTTGCTCACTGTATGGACTTGCCCTCACGAATCATGATCTGAAAATACTTTATTGAATAGTGGGATGCTCAGGTTTTTCAATAAAAATTTACGGGTTTGTTCATTTTTCTTACTGCTTCAAATGATGCTTGTACACCTTCCTGTAGAACAGCTTTTCACACATCAGAAGTTCTTACGAATCTTTGTGGAGTTCTGTATTTTATGTTTTCTTAACCCTTACCCCACTAGACTAAATGATTGCCTGGGGAAGGATTATGTTTATTTGTGCTTTCCTACCATCTACTATTCCAGGTCTCCAAACTCTGTGGGGACGATCGTGTGAATGCTTTCTTACAAATCATGTCTGTCACCCCTCATCGACAGCAAAGGCAAGAAACGTACCACCATGACACACAGGACAGAACAAAACAGAACAGTGCTCCAAGGCAGGAATGATTCCCTTGAACTGCTTCCCACCCTGTGTGAAGATAAACAGGGCAAGCCTTAGTCTTTTCCCGTAGCTAGGGAGAGGCTGAAATACTCCTGCTACGCCACCAAGTATTGCATGGGGAGACAGAGGGAGACTTTGCCAATGGCCTGGCTGGCTCACCACATTTTAAGAGCTTTATGAATTGTTATAAAGCTCTTCCCCTCAGAATGACTCCAGGTGAAGAGTACACAGTGTTGGTAGCACCACACGACCCTCCTATTTTGGTATTCTAGTTGAATACAAGATGGGCCTGGAAAGGAGAGGACAAGCACAATGTCTTTTGAGGAAGAAGTCAACTTCTTTCCAATTTCTTAAGGGTCAAGCCGCAAAGAACTGGAGGGACAGTCCACAACCATTCTCTCAATCAACCGGTCAGCTGGAAAATACTACTGTTCTTCACAAGCAAAGGGCTCAGTTATTACAGTGGTCCTTTTGCTACTTCCTTCATTTTCACATCTTCTATGAAGAATAAGTTATGAACTATATTAACCACAGACAAGTTTGTTTTTTTTTTCCTGCGCCCCAACATAACAATTCAAACAATACCTGTCAATCACCTTTTGTCTCAATAGCAGAGAGCAACTCCAACCCTTGCATTCATTTGGGAAATGGTAGATAGGAAGAAATAGAAATCAAAATTAACACTATAACCTGATGTTTAAAGCTGTTAAGTTTGCTTAAGAACACCCAATGTAAGAATACCCAGAGTACCTTAAATTTCAAAAGGATGTTAGGGTATTCTGAGAGGGGAAAATATATTCATGTTTTAGAACACTGTTCACGTCTGAAAGTTAAACAAATCAGAACTACCTACAAATGAACAATATGATTTTCCCCTTGGTGGACTCTATCACTGTTTCCCTAAAACATTAAGAGTCAAAGTGTGTGTTCACTATCAGCCGGGCATCTATCCTGTCACTGTACATTCACATTAAAGAACCCTCTTTCCAGTGCACGTTACTCATAAATGTGCTTAATCAGACTGACTCTCTGCCCCTTTACGTTCTACGGTGAATTAGGAAAGGGTCTGTTAAAGGATGATACAGGCCATTCTTTTGTGATGGTCTGCAGTTTTCTCTCCCAATACATTTTCTTTTTATTTAGCACTTCCATTTTTATCCTGTGTTCCTCTTCGGCCATCTCACACTCTCTTTCTATTTGCTGTATTTTTGCCACATGAACTTCATTCATTTGGATTAACTGCAGTTGCAAAATTGACATTTGCTGATGATGTTCTTCCTCATGCATCTTTTTCAGAGCACTTTCCTGAGATGCTTTACTTCTGTAGTTCTTATCTGCTGCTATTCTGACATCAGAACACGAAGGCTCAGGTTGGGAGGTGCCTTCACATACTGGGAAATGTACCAGCTCTTTCTCTTCATCACAAAGTTCTCTATTTGAGACAACATATGACTCTGCAAAACATAAGAGGAAAAAGTATTATAGTATTCCCTTCTGCCTCAAGAAACACGAACTTGTGATAATATAGTTATTGGTGTATGCCTCTAAACCTTGCCCTTCTGTACAGGAAGTGCTGTACCTTGTGCTTCTGCTGTAGTACAGGAGCCACTACATAATGCAGTTCTGTTACAGAATACTAAGGGCATAATTGTCTGAACTGAACCACTTTGGGGTCTGTTGATAGACCTCCACGGCTATAATGGGAGCTCAGAATACTAAAGCCAATGTAGACATTTACAAGTGGACACGTAAATTTAGGCGGCTGAGCCTGGAGCGGAACCTTAATGCAGCTGTTTAAGCCAAATGCCTATGTGACTTGCAATATTTTAATGAAAGATCTGAGTGTCAGGTGAAGAGCTGTAACAACATGAATACCAAGAGACTGAGGGAATACTAGGAATACTACTACTTATTCCTGCCTTATCGCTACTGTACATGTCATAAATGCAGTAATGTATGTTTTTAGGAAAAAATTACATTATTCTAACTCTGAGAAGGTTATTCTGAAATAAAAGAAACTACTCATGGAATAAAATAGTTACCACCACAAATAAGGGTCTCAGAATACATGCTTTTACAAATCCTGGTGACTACTTATAGCAAATAGAATTATGAAAGGGACATTTTAAGAATGTTATCTAACAATATAGTTACTGATGTCTTTTGAGCAAGGACAGTTTTCTATGTGTGATCCTGACATAATAAAGTTTGCGAGAAACTACTGTAGCCACCCTCCCTTCTGGTTTTGGATTATTTCTTCTCTGTATGCTTGCCAAACCAAGAAGAATGTAATGCTGAACTTTTTCAGAAAAGCCATTCTCCAATGTGGACTGCAGTGTGAAATATGGTTCTACGTACTCTTTTCAGTCCTTGAAAACAAAGGAGGAAAGACTTACAGGGAGCTCTTTCAGCAGACAATTGTGTATCAATCTCCTGCTGGTAGCTTTTTTTTTTTTTTTAATGCTCAACCTTTTCCCAGCAAAATTATACTTTATAAAGGATCAAAATATCCTTTGGACTGTTCTCTGGAAAGCCAGCATGATAGCTACTGTGATGCTTGCCACAAAGTAGCAGATATGTCAAAAACTGATGAAAAAAAATCTGAGTAAAACCTCAGTTTAACTCCTGGAGGCCTAGGGAAATATATGGAGTCTTGGAATATCATAGCTCTGAAATCACTTTCCTTAACCAGCAGTCACAGCTAAGTGGAGAGATTTAGACTGCTGAAAGAGAATCACTGGCAAAATCACATACAAATGAATACCACTTGCATCATTACAGTAACGTTTATACCTTGACTAGAAGCGTCAGGCTGATATTCAGAATCTTCTTCTGGTGGGCTCTGCAAAAAGTACATTTGCTCAGGCATTATGCTGGCAATCTTCTCTTTCCCTATGATGTGAGTATTTATAAGTGGACTAATACTTCTTTTTACCTTCTCCCGCCTTTCATGTGCCATTATCTTTTTTGTCCGTGCCTTGATATTTTCCCAGCATTTCTTTAACTGTTTGAAGTCTCGCAGTGATACACTGGGCTGTGAATTATATTCATGAGCTAGAGCTTGCCAGGTACGTTGTTTCAGAGCAATAGTTCTTGCGTCACTTTTTTTACATTCAAGCACGTATTTGTATTTTTCAACTAATGCAAGCAGCACACTCTTCTCCACTTCTGAGAAGTATTTAGCAGGCTTTATTATTTCGTTTTGCATTTTCTATTGTTTCTCCGAGAAGCCAAAAATCCTATGAAAACAATGTTGAAAGCAAGAAAACAAACACAAATTAGAACTTGTTACACTGTCAAGAAACTATGTTTCAGCAAATAATTCCTAAGCATAGCTTCTGATTCTAACGCACTTCATTTTCTAGAATAGCTTGTGAATAGTTCTAGAGTACATAATGAAACAGTCAGGTAAGATGAAGTATAATTATTACAAATACTCAGTATTCAATTTACTTAGTAACTTGTTTTTAATAACTTGTTTTCCTATTCATTGCATTTTGTTACACCCGACGAGTTTTCAAAGCCCTGAGCTGTGGAACAAGGTCTGAAATTCAGCCCTTGATAGCTTCAGGTTTAAGTCTAAAGCCACCTTCAGCAGGTTTGGGTTTCCTTTTTTACACAAAAGACCCTCTTCTGCCCTTGCTGACTCTGTATAACTAATTTCTCCCATCTCTCTGTTTGAAAGTTGTATGAGAAATGATAGTAAGAAGTTATCTTTTTAAAGACTTATGTCAGTTTGGTTCTCCCTCATGTTCAGCCCTCCTTGACTGACATCCAATCGGCGGCAGCAGGATCCTAACCAATATTACAATACTGAGAAGAGGCAAGGGTTGCAAGAAGATATGAAATAATTATGGAAACTAACTGCTCTGAAGGTACAGGTCCTTTGCCCTTTACTGCTGACTCTGCATGTCTGGCACTCATCCTTACACTTGCACTGCTGGTCACTCTCAGGAGAAGGACTGGGCTGAAAAGAGTTTTGGTCTCACTCCAGACAGTCATTGCTATATACTTAGACCATGTTAACGACTGCCTCTCTTCTCAAGCCTGGGGCTTATGTACACAATAGCAAGGCTAGCTGATACNAAACCAACCCAAACAAAACAAAAAAAAAAAAAAAAAAAAAAAAAAAAGAAGCAGTGTTTCCTTGAATTATTAACACATGACCGTGCTGCAAAATGTAGTTTTTTCTTTTCTCTTTCCACACTCCTCTCCCCATTCCCTCCCACTACAACTGTGTAGCCTCAATTACTTTTACATTTTGGGTAGAAACTTCTGGATAATTAAGTAGGAAAAGGGGGACCGATGCTGTCTTAGCTCACATTTCTTATGGTTTTAATCATAGAACTCATAGATGGAATACATATAACTGGTTCATATTCCCAACAGTCTAGGACTCTCCCAAAATGAATTTTCTGGTATTTTGCCCATTGTTTCCACTACTTCCCTCATAACATTACCTGAAGATGGAATAGATGTCACCACCAGATTTCCTCTTTTCAATATTTTTTTCTTTAACTCCACTGCACTAGCACTCTCTTTGTACCATCCTTGTAATTACTTTCCTCCAAACATCTTAGTACTTACCGCTATTCTCACCTCTTTCAGTGAAGCTAACCACTTATATCGCTAACCACTTTGTAAATACAAAGAAAGCTAACAGACAAGCTCATTTCAAAATGAGAAACCAACTCTGACATAAGAAGGGGAGCTTTCTCAAGTAGCCCATAAAATATGACAAAACCCAGCAAAACAAAAAGGAGGAGTCAAAGAATAAAGGAGGCAGGAGAACAAAGCCTAGAATAGCAAAACTGAAACAAAGTGAATAGAAATAAGTAACAGTCTGAGTTTAAGTTGAGCTGGGGGTTGGACTAGATGATCTTTAAAGGTCCCTTCCAACCCAAACTATTCTATGATTCTGTGTTAAGTCAGTAGCAGTGTAGCTAAGTTGTACCCCTATTGAAAAAAAAAGGCAACAAACACTCAGATTGTACTTTCTGTCACTGCTCAACTGGGTAATCACCAGGCACGTACTGACTGGACAGCTGGCACCTATGTGGCTCCTGGCTAGTCACTGTTCTGCTGTCCCTTACCAAATGCTGGTGTCATGAGGACATGGGAGAGCTGGGGTTTTTGCAGCAGACAGGATTTAGAGGACAAAGGGAAAGATCCATAGGAAACCGGACTTTATTAGTTCTGCTGTTTGCAGAACAGCTTGTTTATTTTGCAAGAAAGAAAAAGGTGGAAGAAGGAAGAGAGCTGTGTGGCTGAGAGTAAGGAAGACAGTTCCCTGATCCAGCATTTCCTCCACCACTCTATATCAAGTTATTTATTGCTGTCTGTGAAAACTTAGTCACCCCACGCGTTGGTGACAGGAATTCTTAAACACTACAATCCCACAGAACAAACTAAGTGTATGTAAACAAACTTGAAAGGATCACATACCAATCATTACAACGTCTAGGTCTAATAGATAGAAGAGAACATCTGCTTCAGAAGTTACTTAAATAAAAAAAAAAAAATAAAAGCAAAAAGTCAGGAAATGGACATCCTCACAAAGAGATACTGGAAACCGGCAACTTCACTCCCTGAAACAGCTCTCAAAACACGTAAAATAAGAGACCTATAATGAAATGGACTCTATCTACCAATCTATTTTACTTATGGACTTACTGTACCATTCCAAACCATTGAGCTGCTTTGGACAGCTGCTGAAATGAAATTATTGGAACTAAATATTGATGCTTCAGCCTGCCTTAGCCTCAGTTTCACTGAGGAACAGGATGAAAAGCAGTCCCACCAGCAAGTCATAAGGCCCAACAGCTTATGACCCTGAAAAAACAGGATCAGAGACTCTGTGTGATCAGAAATGGCTGATTCTGCCTTCCACTGATGCATGTAAATCTTCCTTATAGCTTTGAAAAAAGTGCAAGAATCTCAGACCAACACATATGTGTAGAAAATCCCTTTAATTAGAAAAACAATGGATTTTCCAGAACTTTGGAGACTAAGTTCAAAAAGTGAAACAATGACACAGGGATTTGTGGATTCTGGGTGCTAAATATTTAGCTACAGAAACTGGCAGAGATCAACTGATATCAGTAAATGTTTAAAACATTTCCAAAAATTACTTCGTATATATTAACAACATATGTACTGGGATAAAAGCTCATTTTTCATGGATGGAGCCACAGCAAACCTTTAAGTATCACTTCCATACCACACTATCATTTATTACTATTATTTTTACTGTGGTAGCATCTGAGATCCCTCGTCATAAACTCAAATATTGTACATTTAAGAACAGAAATGTAGGTCCTACTCCGAGAAGAATAAAATATATTCGTTTTCCCTTCCCCCCCCACATTCCTAACTATTTTTTCCTACACATACAGACTGCACTTGTGTCCTTTCCATGAAAAAGCCAGGATTGTGATCTAGGATGTATAAAAAACCCTCAAAAACTGCTGAAAGCAGTTTAATGCATTTACTACACAGAAGAAAAGAGTTCTTGAAGATTCTTTTCAAGCTCCTACATGCTTAGCCTGCTTGCTTCAATATATTAAAACCCGTTTTCAACTAGGTGAACAGAAAGCACTCTGAGATGTCAGAGAACTTAGAATACTGAGAAGTTGCAGCAAAACACCACCATATATTTATATTCACCTCTTTTTCTTTATGCATATTGATCATCTTCTGACAGCCCTCTGCAGAATATGAGAAAGGACTCTCACAAGCCCAAACAATTTCCTTTTTCAGGCTAAATGATCCTTCCAGGACATATGCCCAGGATATAATTTAGCATGTGGGAATCTGTGCTGAAATGGAAGTAGTTTACTGTGTATAGCTTATACAGTAAACAGGATTGATTTGGGAACGTATAGGCACATGAGGACAGTTACACAGTAAATTCTAAGAACCAAAGAATGGAAGCCTTTTCCCACTCTAACAGGTGCCCAGGCCCTAAGACATGTGCAGTAAGGAAGCACTTTATCCTAAATATCTTCTCCTGGCACAGCTCAATTCACAACTTGCCTTAAAACAAATCAGTGTCCTAAGTACTGGTCCTCTCACACAAACCTTTATTGCTTTAAAATAACAAAAATATCCCTCAGCTCCCTATTTTCACTTTGAAATGTGTGTGACATTCTTCTTTTTAAAGACTGTAGGGATGTGCTGTGATCTGCTGGAAGAATATCTTGAAAAAAAATTACACAAGTGAAGAAGTGCATGTATGTTCATAAAAATGTATATATGTATTATTTTGCTTGCACACAGCTAAGCATACACCCAAACTCCAAACACTTGCAAAGAAGCCTATTAAAAAAAAAAAAANAAAAAAAAAAAAAAAAAAAAACCTTCAGGTTGGCATGCATGAGCATTTTCAGCCCCTGAAATATGTTTTTAGGCGTAAGAAAATGCAAAGAGAAAGTTATGGTGGAAGACTTAACCCAAATGTTAAGGTTACACTAACCAAACCCAAAGAAAACAGTTTGCTAGCAAACTCTGCTCACTTAAGATGTAAAAATGGAATTCATTTACCAATGCCAGCAGGATTACTACCAGAAATAGTTAAGGATTGGAAAAAAAGAAAATTTATTTATCCAACTTAAACTGCAGATGAAGCTTTAAGCATAGTCAGTAATTAATGGCATTGGAAATCAATCATAATACTGTCCTTTTCATCCAGTGTTTGAGGGTGAAAGAAAGGCATGGGAATGCAACGACCCAAACCAGTCACAACAACAGGTTTATATTTCACTCGAATGACAGAACCAGCAGTAAACAGTGTCCTTCTTCCTCAAATGTTAGGTTTTCCTCACAGAGCTTCCATCAGAGTGTTCCAGGCCTGACCCTGTCTACCTTGAGACTTGAAATCACTAGGTAATGAGATGCATCAAACAAATATGCATAAGATCTATACGGAAATTGTGTTATATACAATCAGATTTTAAAAAATATATAAAAACAAACAACCCTTTGGGTGCTTTTTTCACATCTGTTTTAGCACAAATTAATAGTTATCATGGATCATCTAGCTAATGAACAAAATAAACTATTAGTAAAAAATCCATAGTACTTTGCCTAAATTTCTCCTGGCAAATTTTATATATGTATACACAGTGATGTATTTTCTAAATAGATATATAATATTACATTACATATACACAGACATGTATTTTAAGCGGGTCATTCCGCTACCTATGGAGGACATCCAAAGCAGTTTGTGCAAAGAAAGGTAATGGACGCAGGTTATCTCGAACGATTGTCTGAAATACATCAAAAACAGGCATAAACAGGAATCCTACCAGACTCTCCTGCACCCGAACTTCTCAAACATTAACTCGAGCTTGTTTTTTATTTCCTCGCTACAGCTCCTCTTCTGCTTGAACGAGAAAGGAGAGCAGGTCCCGGCTCGACAAAGAAGACCGCCTCCACCCCAGGGCGGGCATGCAGGGCTGCGGCTGAGGCGCGGATCCGGGGACATCTACCGCGGCGGGAGGAACGGCAGACGGCCACGCTGTCACCCAGCGCCCCCGGGAGACCCCGCTCTGCGGTACCGGCGGGGACAACCCCACCCTGCAGCCCCCCGGTTTCTCCCTTCTGGTAACAAAGCGCCGCCGCCGGCTCCCTTCCCTTCCCCTCCCCTCCCCTTTCCTCCTCCCCCCGCGCTGGGCGGCCGGGCCTGCCTCCCTCACCGCCTCCCTCACCTCCTCGCCGGCAGGTCGCCGGCACTCCTTCAGCTCCCCGCAAACCCCGCGCTGGATTTCCGCCTCTCCACAGCACGAGCGGCGGCAGCACCGGCCTCTCCCGCGGGAGGGCCGGCCGGCGGAGCCCGCCGTGCCGCGGGGAAGAACCGCCCCGGGGGACCCTGAGCCCTCAGGTGCGGCGGCGCCGCGGGGTGTGCGTGTGGGGGTTTTGGGGAGCAAACACCCACCGGCAGGGGGGCGGGCAGCCCCGTCTGCACCTGAGGCGGACCCGCGGGCGCACGTTGCTAGCGCGGCGCCCCCGGTGCGGAGCGGGGTGGGGGTCCCCGGCCCCGCCCGCCCGTTCGTCCCGGTGCGGCGCCAGGAGACGCCAGCTCGGGCTTTACCTCCGACAGCGCCCGGCGGAGGGACGCGCCTGTGCGCCAGCGCCCCCAGCGGCGGCCGGGGGGGAGGCGGGCCGGGGGTGCCGCGCCGTTCCGCCGCCGCGCCACGTCTCCTCCCGCCCGGCGCGGGGTTCCCGATCCCCGTTACCGTACCGCTCCCCCGGGCTGCCGGCGCCTCTTCCGCGCCTCGCGTGACGCAATTCCTGCCCGTCCCGTGCGCCCCGGGCTCCGCCGACGGCGGCGGTTGAGTGGGTAACGGCGGGCGGGCGCGCGCGCGGCTGGCGGGAGGCGCGCGCCTCGGCTGTCCCTCAGTCCCCTCCCCTCGGCGGTAGGCTGAGGAGGAGCGGGCAGCCGCCGCCACCGCGCCCGTTCGTGGGTCGGTGGGAAGGAGAGCCGGTCGGGGCAGCGGGGAGTGCCGCCGGTGGCCGCTGGAAGTGCCGTCTCCCTCGGCTTCCCCGGGTGCCGGCCCGCTCCCGGGCTGGGGTAAGTTGGGCGCCCGGCGGTTTCCCCGGCTCCTTGCGGGAGCAGGTGTCCGTCCGTCCCTCCGGCAGAGCTGGAAGTGTGGGCAAGGCCGCTCTCCCGCGGCGGGCGGCCCAGGGGCCGGCTGGCTTTCTCGGCGCCTCTGTTCGCCTGGGGTTTGTAGCTTGCCCCCCCCCCCCCNCCCCCCCCCCCCCCCCCCCCCGCCGCCGCGGTCCCGAGTGGGAGCGTGGGTTTCTTCACAAAACCCCGTCGTATTGTCCTTACAAAGGCGTATTTCAGGCTCTGCGTGCCTGGCTGTGGCCGCTGTGTGTCATCTGTCCCCAGCCCATGCGCTTCTTTCAATCCCAGGAAAGAAGAAGGAAGCTTGAAACGGTTTGGATTAGTTTTGTTTCGGGGTGTGCCTAATCTTCTGGTGGTTTTGTGTTTCCTGAGGGGAAACTGTTGGAGAAGAACTGTTTCTTTCCGTGCTGTACTCTGCTCTCAAGTTAAAAATAGGATCATTTGCCTAGAGATGTAAAGGTTGAATGTAACTGAAGATGAGGCAGAAATTAAAATTGGGATACGCATGACCCTTAAATAGGTGGAACAAGAATATAAATGATTTTGTGAAGCTAAAATAATAGCTTGCAATCTTTTTGTGGTTTGCCTAGAGTTTCCTTATCATCTAAAGATCAAATATGGACCCTGAAGCTGAGATAAAGAAGCAAGTAAACCCTTTCTATTGCAACGTAAGTATTCCTTACTGAGAATTGTAACTAATACAAAATAATTTTGGTAGAACAAAGTTGGACTAAACCAAGTGTGAATTTTTTTTTTCTCTTGAGCAAAATTGATAAATGGCACTGGAGTTGAACTTACTCTGCTGTCTTTGTCGTGTTTGACTTGGTCAGGAACCAACTTATTAAAATGAATAACTTTAATAATGTTATGTTTCTAAATAAAGGCATTCTTTTAAAGTGGAAGGTTAAACTGCAGCTCCTCTTCAGAAAAAAATCCCAACTTAGTTTATCTCATTCTGAGGTTTATTGCTGCTGGTTTTAAGCATCTTGGTTTTTTTTGGAGGAGGAGAAAATATTTGGACTGCCTTTGTTCATTCACATGAAATTAAACCTGATCTCCTGTTCTGAACCAGCCCAGGCATAAAACAGCTATGACTGGAAAACTTCATATGTGTGTGAGTGAGGCAGGACCCAAACTGTGTGTTAGTCTGGATGCAGCACTGAGGATGACTGGCTCATCTTAGACAGGTGTACTGGCTTGTTACAATTATGCCTTACCTCTGGTTCAGGCTCGGTTAATACTTTGTGAGGAAGATCTTGGATCTGTCTTTACTTATCCACACAAAAATGTGAAATGAGATAGCTGCAGGGTTCTTGAGACATCTGAAATTTTTATGTGATGAGAAGATCCCTTTTCATTACACTGTATTTGTGTGGTCTTGGAGCCTCATAGAGATGTCACTGGAGGAATAGTACGTTTGTAGAACTTAACTATGCTGATATTTTGATAGCAGATTTGTTTGCTTTGATATCAGTGGTATTTTTTTCTGTTGGTTTGTGTGCAATGCGAGAAATACTTCTTCTCTTTAACCTAGATTTGCAAAATATGGTGTGCTTCTGCATTAAACTTGCAGACTCACTTCCTTGGATTCAAACACAAGACGGTAAGATCAGTTTTTGAAAACACCTTTTGTCAGATTTTACAGATTTAATTAGCAATAGAATATGGGTTTGAAATCTAATTTTTAATGCAGTTAAAACATGCAATTTCAGATATTTAGCTAGTTTTGTTGCTTTACTATTTTGTTACTGCAATAAAATAGAACTTAATTTTGTACATTAGTACTATCAGAAAATGTTAAAACTTTGCGTCTTGTATTCTGGATTAGTAAAGACAATACATGAGAACACGTGGCTGTTGATAAATGCAGACTGGAATCATTTAAATCATCAACAATCTAGGAAAAAAGATCTCTCTGTTTCATGTAATTATCTATTCACGTGAGATAATCTGTGGTGTTGGTATTAATGTAACTGTTTTTATAAATAATAAAATGTTTGCACTGTTATTTTTTTGAATCTTAAGTGTCTTTCATTCTTCCTTGTTGGTTGATGACTTGGTAACTTAGGTTGAAGAAGCACTGAAAGCTCATGGCATTGGTAAGTGCAAGGTTTTTTACTCCCTGCTCTGTTCTATATCTGCACATTCCCCNCACACACCCCCCCCCCCCCCCCCCAATGTAGTCGTTTGTGAAACAAACAAGAAAAAGGCTTTCTTGGGACTTGTTCTTTAAGACTTCTCTTGTGTTTTTTAATGACGTAACTATCTAATTGTACTAATTGTACAGAAATCAATCAAGAATCACCTACATTAAAGTTTTGAGAAAACTTAAAGAATTCAAGACCTTCAAGATTTAAAATGTTTTAAAAAACTGTGCTTCCTAAAGCATGTAGAAATACTTTTTTCTGTATATACTTTATATTTGCTTTTTAAAAGAGCTTAGTAAAAATATCTTAATTAGTTGAAACAAAATACTTTTCATAGGTTTAATATATCCTTAAACCTTCCCCAGGTCTTTAGGAACTGGTCTAGTTCCAGAAGGAATGAAGGTATAACAATGTTCATAATTGTTTTCCTTCTTCCGTTTCATAATGCACCAAAACATATTTACAGGTTTCTACAGTGCACTGGTCCTAGAATTTGGTTTGAAAGTTGTGGCCCGTTATACATAGTCATTGCACCTACCCAATCTGGGAATTTTTGTACGACTGTAAAGGAAATTTAAGTGATTAAATACACAGAGAATCTCACCTCCTACAGATGTCTCTCTGTCTCCAGGTTCCTCAATGGCAGATAATGTTACGTGGTCATCTCTGTTTTACCCTTCCTAAGGTTCTGCAGCCCCAGTTGTATCACATGCCATATGTGGACAGAAAAAAAATATTGGACTGGGGAGGGCATAACTGCAGACCTTCTGAAAAAGGCAGCAGGGTTATGGGCTGAGTCAAGTGTCAAGTGCTGGCAGGCAGCATGTGGGCCAGCAGTTTAAGCACCTCGGGTTCAGTGGATTTAAACTGAATTTCTGTGATGTATTGGATTAAAGTAGCCCTGAAATTTATGAAATGAAGCTTTGTTTGTTATAGAATAAAAGATATTTGCACTGTAGTGCATCAGTCAGGCTTTTCCCTTTTTGCAGGTTGTCTTCTGTATAAACTGAATTAAAGCCGTAATTACTTACAATTTAAGCCACTGTTTAATAATTTAATTTTGTGATGTGTGTTTGAACCCGTGTTGTGTGCTAACTAGTGGCTTGATTGGTCTTCCTCTCTGCCTGCTTCATTGAATTGCTTGATATTAAATAACTTTGTCATTGTTTGGTGTAAATGTTTTTTGTCCATTTTTTTTACCAAAAAAATCTCATAGCATATTCAAAACTAAACATAGCTTATTTTTCTCATGTCAACAAAAGCTCAAAGAGTTTTCTGTAAAAAAAAAAAAAAATAAATAATAATCCATTATCATAACAAATTGGTTTCTGTACTTATAATTTTATTTCCACTTCTGGTTTGTTTTTTAGTTAAAACAGCAAGTGGCTCAGGGGAGCAAGTGAAAACACCTGTAAAACTTCCTGATTATGGTAAGAATGTTTAATGCAAAAAACGAATAGTGAAAGAAATGAAATGTTTGAGGTACAGTGTTACAAGTGATGTCTAGACCTTAGCTGGTCATCGGGAATTCATTTCTGTTCATTGCATTTTCCATCTGCAGTAACGTTTTGTAATAATACTTAAAACATAAAAAAAATCCTTAAAATATTTGCAAACAAAATGCTATAAAAAGTGAGAAAATAGGATTGGGCGGATAATGTTTCTCAATAACTGACTTAATTTGTGATGTGGGGCCATGTATGAGCAGGAATTCACTTGAATGTGAATTTCTCAGCATATTTTCTCTAGGCCAAAGGTTAAACTCAGGAGTTTGTTTCATTTTGGAGGGTTTTTGTGATGTGACTTGAGACCATGAAGACTGATTGATAGATGGATGATGTGGGATTACATAAAATTGATTTTATCTTACAGTGCAAACTGAGCCAGAGAGGTTTCATGGACAGACCTTGGAAGAACAGCTTAATACGTGTAAAGATTCAGAACCTGCACTTGGTAAGGGCTTTTAATACTCTAATTGTTTGCTTGCGTGATGTTTACCTCTAAACACTATTGATTAATTTTTTAAAATGTAAGATGAGGTAATGTATAATAAAATCTTACTATACTTACACTGAGTACTCAATAGTATGGTATGAAAGTGACTGATCTTAGTGACAAAATCGTTGTATTTGGCCTGGAATAATTTTGATTAGGGTAGATACCACATCTTGAGAATGTTCTCTAGAAACAATCTAAGGGGATATGACAGAAATGAACTTTGACTTAAACTATCATTGCTATTCTTAGTAAATTAACTGCCTGTCCTGTGGAGGGAAGGGAGAGTGGAGTGGACAGGAAAAATAACTACAGGGGCATATGTTAAAATACATTCCCTTCCAAATAGTTACAAAAGAATTTTTGCTGTTATTTTTTTTTAGATGATTTTTTTTTTTTAAATTGTCAAATCCTATGTGGTAAATATAAGGCATCTTAAAAACATTGTTTTGTACCTTTGGGGTTGAGGAAGTCTGGACACCCAAAAGATAAAGTAAATGATGGTTCTAAAAATCTTGATTCACTTGTTTAGCATGCATTTCCTTTAATGTCTCTTTGGTAACTAGCACTGACTATTTGCTTCAGCAAACATCAAATTTCCTAACTTAACTTTTTTTTTTTTTAATCAATACAGGACTTAACTACATAATTGAATACCGATCAAAAGACAATTTCCCTTTTCTCTATGAATGTCAACTGTGCCATTGTAAAACAGGACTGAGTAACATGTTCATGCATGTTTGTGGTTCCAAGCATAGACTGGCATACTTGGTAAGTTTTTTAGTAAAGGCCTTTTTTTATTATTATTTAATGTAATGGTTTAAGTAGAGAATTTGCTGGTCATATTATGATAAAAAGGTGTTATGATTATGATTAAGGTGTTACGTAAGCTTTTTTGAAAATGTTTGTATTGCAACCAGGCAACTGTGATAAATGGATTTAAAATTCTTCTTATCCATAAGGTGTATGCCTGTCCATTGCTGACACTGAGTTTTTAGTTTATTCTGTTTTGGTTGACCAGTAATGCCAATAATGAAATCTACAGTTAAAATTGACTAGAAGTAGCTTTTTTCACTAAACTTTGTATTATCTTAAAGAACTGGATCAATGAAGAAATTGTTGCATCCTTCAGGTGCTTTAGATTAAAAGGAACATAATTATACATGAACATGGTATGTATTGGATAGAGGCCGTGACTTGGAATCAGGAAAAAAAAAGTTTTATTCCCGGTTTTGTGACTGGACAAGCCAGTTCAGTGCCTGTTTTATGGAAATTTGCAAAGCTCTTAGGATTCATGTTGACCCACAAATGCTTAAACCCTTTTTTTTCAGTATGTTTAGAGAAAAAAGGTTGTCCAGTCTTTGAATGTTTACTTGAATATATTTATTTAGGATAGGCTTTACCAAAACTGAGAAAGCAATGTTCCAAGAAGTATTTTGATCCTTTCCATAAAATACTTGCTCAAAGTTGGTACTATATCCCACGTATCTTAAAGTAACAGAAAGTTGAGTTCATATAGCGTTTTGAGACTGTTTTAGAGCTAATGTTACCAGGTGTACTGTGATGGATCTGCAGTGATGTCCTTCATAAACATCATGCTGTTTCTGGTCATTAATTCAGATGTGTATGCTGAGTTTTGATGTTCTCAGCTCTTGTATTTGTTGCTTACTTTGAACTGTTTCCTGCAATTCTGAATCTTATGCTTGTTAACTGCCTCTCTGCTATATTCTTAAATACTGGAACATATAATAAATCAATAATGGTAACTTTTAAGTCATGCACCTAGGATGGATTAACTCTAGGCAGTAGGAAAGGCAGGAGACTAAATGGCTGGAATTTGCTCTGCTGAAAAGGAGCTGGGGGTCCTGGTGGATAACAAGCTAAAGATTAGTAGCGTACCTTGGCATCGATGAAGGCTAACAGCAAACTGAGCTATACTAACAACAGTACAGCCAGTAGATCAAAGGAAGTGATTATTCTCCTGTTCTTGATACTTGTTAGGCCATACATAGAATATCGTGTCCAGTTTTGTGCTACTGCAGACAAGAAAGCTATTGATGAAATTGAGCGAGTCCAGTGGAGAGCTGCCCAGATGGTCAGGGGGCTGAAGCACTCACATTGTGAGGAGAGGCGAAGGTAATTGGGCTTGTTCAGGCTGGAGAAGAAAGGGTGTCAGAGGGATCTAATAGTAGCCCTGCAATACCTCAGGGGAGGTCATTAAGAAGGCAGAATCAAGCCTTTTATGGAGGTCCTTGGCAGGAACATAAATTCAAACAGGGGAGTTTCCTACCTGACGTAAGGAAGAAGGTTTTGCACTGTGAGGGCAGTTAAGCATTGGAGCAGGTTGCCCAGAGAGATGGGGGAATTTCTGTATTCAGAGGTTTTTAAAACTCAAGTGGACAAAGCCCTGTGCAACCAGTTCAGCATTCAATGTCAAGCCTGTTTTGAGCAGAAGATTTGGCTTCTGTCCCCTAAATTATTCTGTGATTCTATATAAAATCATTTTAATAAGTTCTGTTATATATATGTAAAACTTGATTTATTTCCCATGATTGTTATCTGTGCTAGATCTGGAAAGTGTTGTGGATGATAAAGTGTGACTTGAGGATTTGTGTTTCCTTATCTTCTAGAAACAACATTATCCTGAGATAGCAGAATCTGATGAAGTTAAGGGTAAAGGCTCTGAACTGAACAGAAAAGTTAGGCAAGTTGCATTAACAATTGAGAAGAAAGAAGGAAGAAAACAAATAAAGGTACATTTCTTAAGAATTCCAGAAGTTTTATATTTACTAAAAAAAGTAAGTCATTTCTCTTATGGTGGGCAGATCTGCATTGGATAGTAGGAAAATCTTGCTTTTTTAACCTTTATTACAAGTGCTTTTGTTATCTTAATAATTCTTCCAGTATTATTCTGGACACAGTTTCCCATTGGTCACTCCCATCATAAGTATTTCTCTTGTTTGAAATAATACTCATGCTACCTCAGTCTACAGAAATATGACTCTGGAGTGTACAAATAACACAAAATATCTATATTAATATTTAGTCAATTCCTAGCTCTCTGTGTGTGTTTGTAAAATAACTTGTTTCATTGTTGCTTGGAAGCTACCTTTATGACTTTTCTGAATTAGATTCTGTTTTGTTAGCACCTTGTGGCAATTCTCGGAGGACCCAGGTAAAAATTCTGGTGGTACAGAGGGCAGTGTGGGAATTGTCAGGTGGAAATGAGGTTCTCAGCAATACTATGGAATTGCAGGAGCACCATAAGCTTAAATTCTTGGGGAGCTGCCCCCTCAGAAGCCTCTTCATAAGAAGATATCTCATATCACTTTCTGTTGATGTTTACACCACAACAGTATTTAGATTTTGCTCACCTTTATCTGGGCAAGATATTGGCAAATTTTCCTCTTGAGGTGTAGCTTACCACTCTTGATTCATGGCAAGCTTACTCAGATGCTTAAGTGTTCTTCATGGTATGTGTTAAATCTGTTTTCTCAATTTCAATGTCTGTCAACATCCTGCTTTTTAAGCAATATTCCTTGGCAGTATCTCTTGCTAATGCTACTTCATGTGCATAGGCTGTATCTTGTTTCAAAGTGGAGTTCACAGTGTTAACTGTGTTTAAGCTTGCTATGTCCTGCCCATCTGAAAAAAGACCCATGTTTTTCTCTGTGCAATAACTAGGCTCAAGGATGAGAGCCTGTACTGTTCCTACTCTTTTTTTGATTAAAAAAGTATGGGAATATTGGAAGATCGAATCTATCTTCTAG
Organism: Himantopus leucocephalus; assembly: GCA_003993805.1. Taxonomy (NCBI): domain Eukaryota; kingdom Metazoa; phylum Chordata; class Aves; order Charadriiformes; family Recurvirostridae; genus Himantopus; species Himantopus leucocephalus. Next base: position 100,088,249 of record RSEF01000002.1, read on the forward strand.
AACGAATGCTCTAGAAGAGGGAGATTTCAAATTCAGTCTGTCTGCATATCCTTCATCTTTAACCTCTGCTTAAAAAGCAAAACAAAACTGATTATTGGGCAGCAACTTTTTCTATTGACTTAATTAATTCAAATTTCTTCTTGACTCAAGACTGTATACTTTACTTGAGAGTTCTGTTCATGGATATAGAAATAATTAATTCCATCTATATTTTATAGACTGTTTTGTTTTTCTAGGAAGTTTCACTACACCCATAGCAAATCCATCCTTGATTTAAGGAACTTTTAAATAGAGTGTGCATAACCTGGTTTAACTTTACTGCTATATGAAACCAGCTGAAACTAGCTATCTGATTATTTTTTTACCTCTAACAAAAACTTAATTGTGGTAAATGAGTGTCTGGGTAACTGACTTACTGACTTTTTGAATATCCATTCAGGGACTTACACGTATGTGTTTAACACTGCTGGTCATATATCCTTAAAAAAATACATATTTAACTCTGAAATACCTAGGAAATAATTTTACACACAAAATAGCTAACATAAGTGGGTTTTATTTTTAGGTTGTTACAGATGCTCCAATAATGAGGAGGAGATGGCAAGAATGTAAGTGTGCTGAGTGGGATGTAAATTGTACATTTCTAATTTGGGTAAACTCCCTTTGATCTACATCAGCTTGATTTAAGAGCAAATTGAAAGATTTGGTCATTAATTGTAGTGTGTGCTTATGTACGAAGCTGCATTTTGTACGGTTTATATTGAAAATTTGATAGATGAACAGGTTCTTCCACAGGCAACATAACTAGAAAAACCTGTTTTATATGGCTTTGTTCTCTCCCTATTTCCATCCCAGTCCCCCCTCGCTTCCCAGGATCCTTTACCTATGATTTCTTTTTATTTGGTAACTGCTGTAGTCTCTGCAGTGCCATCTACTCATGAGTGTTTTGGTGAACTGGGCGAAAGGAACAGGTTGGAGCTCCATGCATGTATTTAATTTGCAGTCCAGAAAGCCAGACAGAATTCTTAAAGCACAGCTATAGCTCTTATTTGTGGAAGAAAACTTTCTGTTTTACTAGCTGTTGATATTCACAAAATTGTAGGAACGTGGTATCTGTGAGAGTTGTCCACTCAGTTTAATCTTTCAAAACTCATTGTAGTACAATGTCATCCAGAGGGACAGACGGTACAATTGCAAGCCACTTTAGGAAATGGCTAAAAATTGATCTATATTAGCAGTGTCATACTCTGAAGAGGAAAAATATCCATTTTGAATCTAGGAAAGTGTTTTGAAATAAGTTCAATCCTATTTGAATTAAGTTTTTTCACTGTAACCTATTGGCTAATGTGTCAAATTTTGCACATGGCTATGTGGCATTATACTGTATTTATAATATGTACATCTTTTAAGAAATCTATGTATGTAATTCTAACCAGGGTATAAAACATTTAAAACTTTATTAATAATTTGTTGTTCATATTTAATATGCTGTCATATAATAATGCTTATAAAGTTATTCTTAATGTTTGTAACTAATAGTCCACAGAAATAGAGCTAGTTGAAATTGAAGTGCAGTTTTAGAACCCTCCTCTATCAAGATAATGTCCGTTACACTACATTTCAAGCATGTTTGTTTAGATCCTCATGCAGATGACAGCCCTTCAAAAGCTAAAGTTCAACATGTGGACATGTCACTTAGTAATGACAAAAAATCAGATTGTAAAAATAAGGATGGAAAAATGCTAGACCCTATTCAAGGTAAGAGAAAAATTATTTTTTCATTTATTTTTTTTTAACTTTCACCAATGCATGAATGCTCTGTATGTGCCTGTTTATAGCTTCTATAGTTATGTTCTGTTATGGAAGGTGAATTTGCACAGTGTGTGGATGGGTTTGGGGTCTGTGGCAGAGGAAGAATAATTCCAGTGTTTGCAAAGAAAACTGTCCTGTTTTACTTAATGTCACTGGATACTTCAGAACAGAAACAAGACAAGATTCATAATTAGAAGGTTTTACTATGCGTATTTTGAGGGGGAAGAGGCACAGACTCTTTTGGGGCGTATAAGCTGTTCTTCGGTGTCAGGGAAAAAAAAATGGCAACAGTTGCATGCCAGACTGTTTAGAGCACAAGAAGAATAAAAAGGAAATAGGTTGGATAGATTATTTTTTTTGAACGACATCTAAAGTATTTGACTACTGCTTATTTTCTTGAAAACAAAACCAGAATTAAATATAAAAATCACCGTGTAACTGAAGAAACATCAGATGTTGCTGCTTGGTTGTAGACTTAATGTCAAAGGTGAGATTAGGGTTCTGTCTAAATGCATCATAATTATTCTTACTCAGAATATTTCTGATCAGCAATACAAACTTGTGCTTCATGGCTGAACCAGATCTGTGATTTTTAGGTTCAGTTTTTATTTTGTTTCTTCACAAGATACCTTATTTATACCTTCAGGTTTTATTGATGTTATATTTAAAAAAAAAATCTAAGCAAAGAATACTTTTCAATTAAAATATTGGAAACCCCTGTCATGGTTTGGGCCAAACCGGCCACTGGGTGAATGACAGATGCTCCCTCCTACCTCTCTTCAAAGAGAGAGGCAGGAGACAGAGGCAGAGAGACTTATGAGTTTAGAAGGAACTAAACTACTTTAATGAAATATTAATAATAAAATAAAAAGGAAATCATGAAATATATACAAAACCATGCCAAGCTCCCAGGATGACAATCGCACCACCAGCTGGCACTGGGCAAGTCCCAGGCTGGACAGGAACTGGATTCTGGATCTGGATTCAGGATCGGGATCAAAGGCAGACGAACAGAAAGAGCCCTCCTCAGATGTCAGCCATTGAAGAAAACAGGGCTGACCCTTTGATCCCTCAGCTTTTATACTGAGCATGTGGCAGATGGGATGGAATACTCTGGTCAGTTCTGGGTCACCTGTGCTGTCCACTCCTCCCCACAGGTGGGACCTCTGTATGCTTTTCCGCTTCTGACCCTCCAGTGGGGCAAATAACAAAGTTAGCTGCTCTTGGGTGTTATAGGAATAAATGTAAGCAAGAGCCTCTCTGCATCCCATGCCTGGGCATCAGCTATAAACATAGGTCTTAATACTCTGAGACTGAACAATGTCTGTACAACATGCTGTTAATTTCAGTAGTTACAAGAGGCCTAGCTAAAAAGTAAAGTTACTGAACGAAATTGCTCCTGTTTTACCTCAAACCAGGACAACCTGTTACTAAATATACTGGTTTTACTGTTTTAGATGAAAAGAATGTTCAAGAGGAGCAGGAAAAAAGTCAGAAAGAACAGGCAAAACCAGATGAGAAGATTGAACCTAATAAGGCTATTGAAAACAGCAAAGGCAACAAGACTGAAGAAGGCAACAAAGGCAACAACTCAGAAAAGTAAAACAAACAAAAAAATCCACTACCCCCCAAACTCAAACCCCTTTAAATTTACTCAAAGGAAAATGTAGTAGATGATCACTGTCTACATTCAATTTGCATAGAGTATGCTGTGAGAAAGGAAGGCGTGATATGATAGTAAAATGCTTGTCTTCTGAAATTGTGCTCAGCTGTAAACTTCCTTCATTGGCAGAAAACCTGGTGTATGAAAACTGACCTCAGATTTTGCTCTGGATGCAACTAGTTTTTATATTTAACTGTGTTATCCTTAAGGCATAATCCTCATGTATTACAACTTCAAAAAAGAATGTTGCCTTATGGTTTAAAAACCCTCTGTTACGGGTTCATGTCAGACAGTTAGGGTGAGCTGATATGAACTTATTTTAGAAGGAAAAGTTAATCAGTAAATAGCTGTAACAATTGGGGTTCATCTTTACAAAAAAGATTTCATGGAGGAACAATACGAAGTATTGTGTGTGGTTCTAAAATGGTGAAATTGTGCTTGCTGTTTGTAAACATCTTATTAATAACAGTATTGTGAGTTTAGTTTGAACTATCCGCCTTTGTGTTAGGGGGATATCTCCAACATCAGTCATCTTTGTGCAACGCCAGGAAACACAGGAAAGCATTGGATAAGGGATATACGCGCATCAACCCAAACATTAGACTTCTATTCCAACAATTAGTTCTTTGGTTTTGCTGTAATGATGTTCTGTTGGAATATTTCTTAAGTTTAAACCAGTAGTATCTCTCCCATGACATGGGAGAGATGGAGGGCTAACACTTCTGCTTATTTATTGTTACCCAGTAAAAGGAGAAATTTTCTTGTTCCTGAAATATCTTTTTTGTAGGACTTCTGCCTCTCTATGGGGCAACCATTAAGGAGAAGGATTAATTGAAACCAGATTCAAGTCCAGATTTATGAATCTTCATGTTCACTTGTCTGGCTTTCAAATAACTGTAACAGTTCTTAATCTGGAGAGTGAACTAGTTCGTGAAAACATCAAAAATAGGGAACTAATACAAGCTCAGATATCCATATCTGGAAATGCTGCTGTCTGTTTCTACCTGACACTGATCCTCACTATGCAGTCCTGTACTTTAAATTTTAAGAACAGCATCCTTTGGAAAATCACGTAATGTTGTTCTTTTAATCCAGTTGTTCAGAGAGATCCTGGGTAACTATGAGCAGTAGCCAGGTGTTTGAGCAAATGACTGATTTTGAAGTTCTTTTCTAAATTAGGACTTCAGCTTGTTCCTTTATTGTTTATTTTTGCGAGACTTCTGAGAGATGTGAACTCAATATATAGTTTCTTAAAAGGTATAAGATCAGATTCTCATTGACAGCAAGCAGTTAAATGATGTTTCCACATCATGATGATGATCACAGATCATGATTCTGCAATATCAGTCTGTTACTCCTAATTTCTTTGTAGTGAAGTTCTGCACAGTCAGTCATCTGAAGATGTAAATGATTTTATTTTGAGTTCATTAAAGGTATCATCTGATTTTACTATACTTTTGATTCTTAAAAAAGATTTCAACAAAGAGGAGGGCTTCAGTTTGGCAGTCATATGGTTTTGGTTAATTTTTTTAAAAAAACCAACCACTCTCAGCCCCGGTTCCTAGGCTTGCAAAGGGATGAAATGTACCTATAGTAGTTGTAGTTGCAGAACAGCGCAAATACGGGTTAGTAATTTTTAGCCATTTGAATCTTTGTACGCCCAGTATCTCTGTGGCTACATTGTAAAATACTTCTTTTTATAGCTGAATTTTTGTAAAGGCAAGTGAAGTGCTGATAAAAATCTTAGTGTAATTAGGGGCCTTGTCTTTCTGCAATGCATACAAAAAGCTTACAGCTTTTACTACCAATGTCAAACCTTTTTTTTCAATTCTGGGGTTTAGAACTTACGTACTAGCTAATCACACTGAAAAACTCCTCAGAAATATTTTTTACGATGATATCTGGGACCACTGGGATTTATGCAAGCAAATACGTGGCCTTTCAGAGTGTGTCAGAACTACTGTAGTAGTGTGTCAGGAATTTAAACTGATTATCAGTTATTGAATGGCTACATATTTTTGATAGAACAACCAGTTGTGTACTGCTTTATTTATTTACGTATTTATTCTATCTTAAGGTGCGAGACCAATAAACAATCACAGGAAGAAAACAAGGAAGTTGAGGTGAGCAACCCATTAATGGAAAAATATTCCAGTTTACAAATAGTTGGGGAAATAATTACTTTAATATAATGGTGTTTGCTTTTGCGTATTCAAATTAATAATATTATTGACAATAAATTAGCTACAAGTTACTAAGCAAAGCTATTAAGAGCAAGGTTTTTTCCTACTTTGTCATGAAAACACATGTACATGTTTCATGTAGCAGACAATTTAAATAGAGCAAGAACGTAGAATAACCATAATAATAATTACTGTTTAATTTTAGTTATAATTACTGCATATAATAGATCTCTGGACTTTTTTTTCTATTAAACAGCAAGTATTTACAGCGAATCCTGAAGAATTCACTAGTCAAGAAGAACTGTTGGGTTATTTGGTGAGTGCTAAATCTTACCTTGTAATGTATTTTTTGGAAAAAAACCCTAATCACAGAGTTACTATGTTTAAAATACAGCAACTAACATGAAAGCCAAAATGAAAGCAATCTGCTAATCTAACAAAATATTTTGTCAGAAGGTAGGATTCAGCATGAAATTAATATCACTGAATTAATAACATATATAGTCATTCTAAAGTTTCTAGACAGGGTTTTTTTCAAAGTACTGGTTTACTGTCAGAGGAATGATTTGCATTGAAAATGAATGCATTTTTCTTAACTGTGGCTTAACTCCACTTCTGAACTACATGCTTAACTAAAATGGCCTTTTTTAAATTCTTTTCCTTTTCTTTTATAATTGGTCTATCATTTTCAAATGGGGAATTTGGAAAGATGTAATTCAATAATCGAATGAAGCAGAATGAAGAAAAATATCTGAGATATGCTGAAAGGAAAGAAGCAATTTTTGAGAAATAAAATACAAATTTTATACTTTAAAAAACCCCAAAACCCATAAACTAAAAGAACATACCTATTCCCTTTGTAAAGCAAGTGGCAGAACACCTGAGTTCTGTTCAGTTGTTGAAAATATGTTATGTACACATTCACAGCAGAGATACAATCAATAAGAGTGGAAAACTGTCAGTTGCTAATTGTTATATTTATTAAAAACATTTGTGGTCTTGCATACAGAAATGGTGATTTTATTAAAAGCCTCAGTGACAAACTGTACAAAAATCTTTACTGATAGTTGCTGTGAGTCAGCTACTGCACGGTAAATTAAGCGCTATTGACTATCATAAAATCTTTTTTTCCCTTTTTAATAGGGAATTATTAGGTGTGAAGATTGCACCTCGCTAATAAAACAGTATGATTGTCCTCCAAGAACAAAAGAGGACTGTTGGGAATGTGATTGGAAGTGTTCTGTTTTGAAAAGTTTGAAAGTTGCTTACTATTAGCATCTACAGTAATCTTTTTAAAAATTGCATTATGTGTTTCTTTTGTTGTTGGATTCAAAAGATTTCTTACGTAGTGGAAAGTAATTTTACAAGTATCTTTTTTCGACTTGCTGTTCATATCATGGAGGAATTCCAGTTGTTCAATAATTATCCATACTGTATAGTTTTTTTAGTTGTGAAAATCAGTATGCTCAGCTTTGTCATTAAAATAATTGTATTTCTTTTATTACCTGATTGCAGAGGTATCTTCTTTTTCCACCTAGTTTTTGACAAGATCTTTGTTAATTATACCTGGTTCAAACCAGGAGACCTAAATACTACTAGTGTTAAAAATCTAATATAATCCCTGTTGTGCTGTCACATATTAAAGCTAGTTTTTTATTACTTTTTTCCATTGTCTGGAATGTGTAGAGGTGTTTGTTTCTAATCCAGAAGACTTTGAATTGTTAGGACAGACCTGCAGTTCTGTTACATTGTGCCCAGTGGAAGAGTTTTCAGCAGAACTTTATTTGTATAGACAAGAGGATGATGTGTGTAGTGTGCTCTGTGAGGGCTGTTGGTGCTAGAACTTGCTCCCCTACTGGAGCTTCAGAGTTTCAAAGACTGCTTTTTCCTTAGGCTTTTTGGGAAGGAGAAGGTTAGTGTAAGTCAAGGTGGTGTATATTTCTGAATTCAGTAGTGTTCTGGCTTTTTGCTACTTTCTAGAGAAATGGGTTATGACTATATTGCCTCAGGGAATTTGCACCCATTCAGTTCTGTGCAGGTATCTTGGGAAGAGATCAAAATACTTAAGGAAAAGCATTTTCTTGTATGTATTTCCAGGCATGCTCTTGGGTTGTTCCTTTTCAAAGGATTGTATCGGGTAGCTGCAGCTTCCTTCTGTTAGGATCCTCTTCAATTCCACCTCCCCGCCCCCAATTTATGGGATTAAAAGTAAAAACTGTATTTGCTTTGTAACTTCAGCCACGTCTGACAGAAGGATAGAGACATAAAAATTATGTTCCTGCAGGTTTCGTTTATACATGGTGATACTTTAACCTTTCAGAGAGAAAATTTTTATATTGCATGGTGTTTTGTTTTGTTTTGTTTTTTCCTAGCAAAGTTTTGAGATACTGAATGAAGATGATGCTTCGTTTATCCTAAAAGTTACACAGATTCTTACAGATGCACTGGTGGAATATCGTCAGCAGGCTGCATCAAACAAAGTAATGTGGATTTTGTTCTGGTTTTGTTCTACAAATCTGTAGATTCCTGGGATTATGCATTTTTATTATTACTATTTAATTAAACAAAATTGCTGTGGAGACTGTACTGTAAGTTTTGCCCATTTAATACTAGAAATTTTGTAGTGATGCTAGGATAAACTTACAGCTTTTCTGTTGAGGAGTCTTAATACTTTCCGTTCAAAGATGCTTGCTTTTTTTTTTTTAATAGAAGCTAAAAATCATCTTATCTCTTATTTCCCATGCTTTTCCTTACATCTAAATTTTTCTGCTATTTCTGTCCCTTTTCAATACTAACTTAAGCTTTTCTCATCTCAGCTGACCTCCCTGACACTCTTGTTCTGTGTCCCATTTCCGTTCCCGGCCTTCACTTCATTCACCATGTAATCAAGCATTATTGACATCAGTTTTCTTTTTTATACAACTTTTGGTCCTACTCTTTGGACTGTTCCCTTTGAGGTCTTTCTTGCTCCATTATTACAAACCCAGTTTTTCTGCTCTCTGCTATTACTTTTGACTGACTTGTCTTTACATAGGCACAGTATGGAGGTGTTGGAGTACTGCTTTGAGACTGCTGTGGTTGCCACTTTGCAATCTGTTATACCATAATCTCCACACTTCTCACGCTTGGAATGACTTTTTGTTCATTCCCCTGTTGTCAACAGGGATGGTATGACCTTTCCGCTTGTTTTTGATCCATTCAACACCTTTGCCATAGGAAACATTATTCTGTATCCCTCCCAGTGTTTCTTGCAGAATTGTCAGTGTTGAACAGACTTCTCATTCACCACAACAGCTGCTCCTACTACTACAGCTACTTAACTGCTTTTTTATTTAAAGGGTGAGCTTAAGTGAAAAATGCCAAATTCAGGGTAAGTACCAGCCAACAAGCTGGAGAGAATCACAGGGGTGACACTTCAAGAAAAAAAGTTTTGTTTTGTTTTTTCTTCTGTCTTCAAAAGCCTTTCTTAATTCAGGACTTTATAATAAAGCTTATTGTTGTTCCCCATATTGCATCTTCCCTCTATTGCTTTCTTTCTGCTCCAAAGGCAGTACTTCTCCATGATAAATTCCATGCCTATAGTTCTCATTAATTATTTATTGCTTTTTACTTCCATATTAAGCTTACTTTCACCTTATACCTGCTGGGTTTTTCCATATAGGATTTTGTTGTTTTATTCAGGAGGGCAAAATCTGACATATTACAAAAGACACCCAACATCTAACTGAAGTAACTTCTAACCTACTAGTTTTAGTAAAATAGAATGTTTTCCCACATTATGGTGCTTTAGTATTCTAAACTGATTTTTCAAGTGGTGATTTTTTAACTAAATCTCGTATTTTGAACATAAAATTCTCCCTTTTTAGACTTGACAGGTTGAGAATTAGGCCTAATACAGTCCTTTTTCAGATGTAGAGAGATAACATAAGCAGTCTATATGTATGTAGAAGTTCATTACCAGCTGCATGGTTTTCAAAACAATACTTGATTTTTCAGATTTGGTAGCAGAAATACTGGTTGTTATTTTGTTTGTGATCATCAAAAATGTAGTAGTTTGTAATTTCAAGAGATTGTCTTGATGAAATTCTGAACACAATTTTTTTCAAACTTGCAGTACCTCTTAGATACTGAATATAATGGAGAAGCAGCATTGGAATATTCCACAGGACAGTCTGACCTGACTTCAGCAGATATTAGTGACTCTGATACTGGTAATGTTAGCTTTGCAATCTTGAACATGCTTTAATCTTAATACTGAACCTTGCATAAATTTTAGTAAGCCTTTTTTTCCTGCTTCTTTAAAAGCAGAGCTTAAGAGAGAATAAAGCCAGGGTCAAGTAGCATAAATTAATAATCTGGTGGGGTTTTTTTTCCCATCCCCCACAAATGTTAGAAAGGGCAGGCTATTCAGAAACATTCATCCTACTTAACTGTAGGATTTAGGGAGTATTTGAATTAGGATCGACTCTGACTTTCTTCTGTCCGGAAAAAAACTGTTTCTAAGGAGGTTTTCAGAATTTAACTCTGTGTCCCCCTGCCCAGTTCTTTCCTTTCTTGGTGGAGAAGAGCATTGGTGCAGGTCTAGTCTAATCAAGATGTTAGTGGAAACAAAATTATGTTGTATAGGATGGATAATTCTGTTTAATACCCGAATATTGCAGCTACTTGGCCTCAGTACTTCTAATTTTATCAAAGAATCTTGGATTTCTTTGAGGTCATTTCCTTCTTGATATAAACAAATGGTTATTTTTCTGAAGCATAGGAAGTACAAATATATGCTTGGAGAGGCAAAATACCCAGAATACTAGTGAAGCTGTCTTGTATGATTTTTTTTCTGTGCAGTGTCAATTTTCTTTTTTTCTAGGAAGTTTAGCTTTTTGAAAACCTCAATTAATGCAATGTTAATAACAAAAATTGCAATGACTTACAATTTATGAGACTTTGAACTTCTGGTTCCTTTTTGTAAGCATAATGGAAATAGCTTTCACCCACCTCCCCAGCCTTGTAACCCCAGGATTTTCTGTAAATGGGAAGTATTCCTGACTCTCAGGCATATGAAAATGTAGCAAAGTCAGATGTGAACCATACCAGCAATGCTGCTGTGCCAGACTGGATATGCTTGTTTTGAAAAGCCCTATTTAGAGAGATAAGTAATTCAGAATCTTCTCTTACTGAAAAACAATATTTCTCTTCTTTAAGACTATTCAAGCAACCGATCGGCTAAGCAGTCCTTATCAGTAAATGAAGAAGATGAACCCCAAAACTTTTCAACTGGCTCTTCGGAAACAGCATATGAGAACAACATCACTGCTGAATTTTTGAACAGTGTAAGAAATATGAATGTTGAGGAAGTTACTGCTACTCTACACAAAATAGCAGCAGCAAATCCAGCTTTCAGAGGTAATTCATATATATATGCATACACATATATAAAAATATACATAACATCATTTTGTTAGCTCTGTGAAATATTAAGGATTATATGGGCCAAAGAACTTCAAGGTATTAAGGAGGGCTGAAGAGAGTTCCCCCTCCTTTAACTTTTGCAGGGTCCAATTTAGGAATGGTAATTCAAAATGGGTGGCTTCCCATGAAGGTGCTAATAATTCTTTTTAAATTAATTTCTCATTTGTGCATAGTAACGTTTACATGGTGAGAGATAGTTAACTAAGTCAAGCATATTGTTACTAGAAAAAAGCAGAATCTTTTGTCTGTGATATAACTGGTGAAACACTGGTTTTGGGAACGCCAACAGCAAAGAAATTTTTACTTATTGATCCCTGAAGGAACTGTACTTGCACAGTAACATAGAAATAATGGTGAATCAAAGACAAGTAGTCTTTCTCTTGCTTACAAGTTTATAGTAATTTTCAGCTACTAAACCCTCCCATATCTCCAGTCAGCTGCTGCCCTTTCTTCAGAAGCTTCCTGCATATATTTCTAAACTTCTCAAAGTTTGTTTAGGATAATCAAGGTAAAAAAAAAGAATACTGAAGATGAGTACATTGTAGAGAAGCTTAAGATACTCTTTGCCTGAGCGCTCACTGTGGAAGAAACTGGGGAGACTGCAGTCTGTGCCATAACCTCTCCTTGGGCACGTGTGTGTGCACACAACTCAGCAGAGTATTTGTTTGGAATGGAAGTTCTGGAACAAATTGGCAACATATAACACTTTGCTACTTTTATGGTTTTAAGGCTTCCATGAGTATCACCTGGTCCTAGGGACCTCCAGAACAAAATGTTTCAGTTACTGATAGTAGTGATTTCTCCCATAAAGCTTCCTTTGGAACCTGAAAACTTGTGGGTGGCAAATGTGGTTCTCTTTTATGTATATTTCTCTTTTTTTTTTTAAGGTTCTGTTGTGGGTTGAACACAGCTGCTCTCTCACTCTGCCCCCCCCCNCCCCCCCCCCCCCCCCCCCAACTAGGCAGCTGACAGGGAAGAGAACAGGAAGAACAAAAGTGAGAAAACTTACGGGTCATGATAAAGGCAGATTAATAAGTGAAGGGCAGGGGTAGGAGGGAACAAGTAACGCAAAGGCAATCGCTCAGCGCTTCCCAGAAGCAGACTGATGCCTAGCCAGTCTCTGAGCAGCAGCCACCTTGGAAGCCAACCCCACCCCCTTGCCTCTGAAGTTTTTATTGCTGAGCATGATGTATGGAACATCCCTTTGGCCAGTTTGGGTCAGCTGTCCCAGCTGTGTCCCTTTACCAGTCTTTTTCCCATCCCCTGCCTAATCTCTGTGAGGGTGCAGTGTGGGAAAGAGAGAAAGCCTTGATGCTGTGCAAGCACCCTTCAGCAATAGCCAAAACACTTGTGTGTTATCAACACTGTTTTGGCCACAAATCAAAAACACAGCATCATACAGGTTGCTAGGAAGAAAGTTAACTCCATCCCAGCCAAAACCAGTACAGGATTCTAGGTGATTTTTGAAACCGACAGCTTCTGTTGGACAGGTGAATAGAAACTATTTAGAAAAACAAGGTAGGAATTAGTGGACACCTGGAAAAATATGATCTGCTTAAAGTGGTTAAGGGGATATAAATGTGGCTTTTGTGATAAGAAATCCTTCTTTGCAGACTTTCTGGAGTTGTCTGAAAGGGGTCAGCAAAGGAGTCAGATAAAAGTGATCCAGTTCGTATAGTCTGTTTGGAATTCCAAGAAGGTTTTGATAGATACCATAATCAGAGGTTTTTAAGGGAACTAAGTAGCTGTGGGAAAAGAGGGAAATTCTTGCATTGTTTAAATAATAAACAGATAGCAAATGGGCAATTACTTTTTACAGTGAAAATTTTTTCCAATAGAGAACTGTGTGCCAGTGTTTAAGACCGGTGCTGTTCAATATCTTCACAAATTACCTGAAAAAAGCGATAAGTATCTGGATGGCAAATTTTTCTGAAATGATGTTATTCAAAACAGTTAAAAGTGTTGGTTGACTGGTGAATTTCAAAAGCTCCTCATCAGATCAGTGGAAATACCAACTTATCAGTCAGAAGAATATGTCAAATACAAGGAATTAAGGAAAGAATGGAAAGCAAGATGAGAATCACAATTTTGCTATTGCATAAACTCATGCTTTGCCTGGATGTGGCACAAGGCATATATTTCTGTTTTCCTTATTTCAGATAAAGGACTTATTGCTGCAAAAGGTTTAGAGACGGCAACAAAATATGGAAATATCTTCCATATAAGAAGCAATGGAAAGCTAGGACTCCTTTTGGCCTGAAAAAGAGATGACTGAGATAACAGAGATCTGTAAAATCATGAGTGGATGGAGATGATAGGCAGGATTCTGTTATTTCCTATCTCTTTTGATCCATAAACTTGGAGTAGAGAAGGAGTCCAACTTCAAAATGAACAAAAAGAGACGGTTCTTCATGCAGTAGTAGGTGGATGATCTATGGAACTCCTAGCAAAAGGATACTGTGAATACAAAAATACTACATGTGTCCTTCTCTTCGCTGTCTGGGCCAGACTGGTCAAGTGTTTGGAACAGGGCTACTGAAAAGTTTGCTGTATCAGACTGGGAACGTTTCATGAGCTGAAGATGATCTGAGATGGGGAGAAGATAGTATTCCGACATGCCACCACGCATCAGGCACACTTGCCCTGCTCTTACTCTTCCCTTAACATTTGATTATGGGTGCTGAATATTTATTATTACCACTTAAGCTGTCCCTGTGTTTCTTCTACTCCTCTCCCCCTCCTAAAGTCATGGGCATTAGTTCCATCAAAGCAACATAGCTTTCTTGCTTGTGTTCAGAAGAGGACACTTTGACTTACTGTTACAGTGATAAAAATCAAGCACTTCTGGTCACACTTTCCTGATTATCAGCTGCAGATCCTTGAAAATCAGAGACAAACTAGAGGGGCAAGACAGAGCCTTTAACTGAACCCAGTACAGCTGTTTGCAGCAATACACAGTTATGGTTTCCAGGCACATTCTGGTTGTTAACAGTTACGGTATTTTTCATTTAATAAGAAAGATCCAAACTCATGTCAGCATCTAAATGTTTCAGTATAACTTTTAAATGTGCTTTATCATCAAGCCGCTTATATCCTGTGTGTGTTTGTTTTTTTGTTTGCCTTTAACTAAGGAATTGACATTCCGAATGTTATAAGGATCCTGACTGAAAGTGGAACTCTGAGAAGACCAAGCAATGGCAGCAAACAGTGACGTGGGAGTTAATAGAGTTTATATAGTGATGTTTACTTTCTGTAAGTTTGAGATTGTTGTTTTACTTAATATGAACTCAGTGTAGCTGATTTTGCTATGCTCAAATTTTGTACAGTGTTATTTTGATTAAATTAATAACTTGGTTTTGAGATTCTTGTTATTTATTTTTCCATACAGCCGAAATGTCTGTATTTGTGGAAAGGCTGTAAAGCTCATGTTCTTTCTTTCCATGTTAAAACCTACTTTTAAAACAGGTAACTGTTGTTTTTCTCAATATCATTAAATACTGTACATTGACAGTCTGATCTTTTCTTATTGTTGGTTCTTTTACAAAGAGTTATCTGCAGAATGAACTACTGCAGTCAGCAGTGCAAATTCATCCTATAACAAGTACTCAGAAGTTATTCCCTGTGGCTGCTGGGCCTGACTCAAAAGCTTTTGTAATCAAAAATCCCCTCCCATATAAGGATTATTAATAGGTCTCCACATATTATTTTTTTTAATAAAGATTAAAAATAATAAGTCAGTGCTTGTCAGTCTAGTTCTGAGTTGAGAAGTGCCTGGATTATAGCCAATATAGGGATCTTAGATAATCGGAAGCTTTAGCAAAGTCAAGAGGCTGGCTATGCTTGCAAATTCAGGGGTATGCCCCAAGAGATCTAACCAGACTATGGTTAAGAGGCACTGATGTGGTAATGAAAGTATCTTTTGTCTTCTCTTATCCCACCAGTATGAGAATAAAATGAAAGCTGGCTCATACTGTCCTTCAATTCAGGCTCTTTTAATGTGAACTTTTTTCCAGCTAAAGTAGTAGTGGTTTTGACTGAATGTAAAGGTCTATATATTAACGACTACTACTTTTGTAGAATGATGGAAAATGTTTTGGATGGCTACAAATTAGTGTTCTTGGGGAAAAAAAATATTAAATTGTGTAATTAAAATTTGCTTCCTGCTTGTGATGTTGGGTAGCATTCAGTGGTTCTAATTAAAGCTCTTCAGCTTTGCCGCCAAATGCTGGTATAATATAGACATGCTGGGGCCAGATGGTAAATGAACCTTTTAATGTTAACTTACTCTTTTTTTTTGGAGAGCTGGATGGAATTGAGAATCCTCATCGTGATGGTTTCACATCTTCATATCATGGAATGCAAGACGGCATAAAAATAAGGTAACAAAGAAAGCAGCAACAAAATTGGTTAGTTTTGTTCTATGAACAGACACAGGAATGAAAACAGTTCAGTGATGATTAAAGAAATTAAAACAAAAAATGCTGCTTTAAAGAAACTGAAGAATTTCTAGAATGCCACTAAATATGTTCTTGTCAGAAACAGAGGTGGAACCAGAGCTCTTACAGCTCATTTACTCCATAATAGGGACAATGTTAATGCCTGCTTAATGAAGATGAACTTGATTAGTAAAAGCATCTTTTAGTTGATAGGAAATTCTGAATTCTGTTCCTGTAATACAGAAAATAAAAATAGAAACATCTTTTTGTTTGTTTTCAAAGTGCAGAACAGTCTATTACTTAAAATAATAAAATCAGAATGTTCTGCTGCTGTAAATGGCCATCTCTGGGACAACTTTTTTCTCTTACTGTGGAATCATTCCTAGTGGAAATAAAGTTAAAATTAAGTTGAAATTACTTGGATTTGAGTATTTTTTTTCCTTGGGTGTGGGAGGAGCATGCTGGAAATGGAAAGACCTCTGAATCTATAGCACACTGATATAAAATGGTTTGAATGGTATGCTGCAGTGCGCTGCTGTACTTCTCAAAGACAGCTGATAAAACTGAACTGCACAAAAATCATAAAGTGTAGACTTCTGGAAATGTTTTCTGAGAACAGCCTAACATAGTCTATTCGGTTGGACAATTATTTTCCCCTCAAAACTTTTTTTTTCTGGTGCAAATAGATGCACACAAGAATATTATTTTGTTCTTGTATCTGCCTGTGTTTTGTGATGGCTCGATATATTCTTATACTACTGGGAAACTGTGTGTTTGTTCCAAAACAGTTTTTAAGGATAGTGTCTTGTGCCAACGCTGCGAAGTAAGGAAAAAAGGCATTCTCTTTCCTAATGATGCTTAAACGATGTTGCTGACTGTATTCAATATTATACGCTTTGATTTTTTTTTTCTCACAGTAACAGCATTGCAGACATCTGGGGTAACTGGAGAATTAATAGAATTAAAACTTAAGCAACAGCAAGAAAAATTAAACCAACAGAGAATAAAGTTTTCTTTTAGCTTTACCTTAGTTTTACACATTTTACTGAGAGACCAGAGAGCTTAGGGGAAGTGATTGCTAACAAGAAAATGCAGAACTTGTACTCCTCTTAGGAGGCAGAGATTGGAAAGAAGGGTTTTCACAGGTGACTTAATAGGAAATGAAAAGTTCTGAATGTGCAACAGAAAGAGTTACTGTCTGGTGTCAGTTGTGATGATCTCTGTTCTAGGTGGGTATGGAAACATCCTCCTCTTGCGTTGCTGCCTGTGTCTTCTAGGATTGTGCTCTGTTCTTCTGACTAAGGAATTCATTACCCTTTTTGAAGCAGCAAGCCCCATACTGTCAATTTGATGATATAGCGTGCCCAATGGTCTGATACTGCATGTGAAACCTGAAATGCTAACACTGACTCTGTGCTGCCTTCACTGAAATTATTCTCTCTTCTAAATGTTTTCCAGCTCTATAAACACAAATCTTGGTATTTGTTATTATTAATGCATTCTTGTTGGAGGAAATGAGATACAAATCAAGAGTTAAAATAGCTGGGCTCAAAGAAGGCATGAAGGCAATCCTATTATATACTACAAGTGAGAAGCCTGAGCCAAGACATCTCTGATTCCAGTAATTAAAACGATGTAATGCCTCCTGTGATGGGATGCCGACATCTTAAAAAATGCTGTTGAACTTTCAGCAGTCATCCATGCTGGTTCACATCAAAGTAACGTAGTGTAATTACTTCTGTGACCTGACTGAATTGTTCTCCTGGCTGATGCGTTGAGGCAGGATGTCCTCTTGGGGCCCGAGGAGGGGCAGAGCGAGACCTGGAGGTCACCTCACAACTACTTGAACCCGCTGCTGCAAGAGCATCTCCTTCCATCTACAAACTTTGTCAGGCTGCAAAGTGTATCTCTGAGTGTCTTATGAAGCTGGAGTAAGAAAAAAACCTCCTGCAGCTGTCACGGCCCACCCGTTGAATAAGGGACTGCTCTACTGTATATACAAAAAACTGTTTGCCGTCCCTTGTCTAACAGATTGCTTTGCCCACAAGAAACATCCGCAAAGATGATCAGAGGGGTAGAACACCTCTCCTGTGAGGACAGGCTGAGGGCATTGGGGTTGTTCAGCCTGGAGAAGAGAATCCTCTGGGGAGACCTTATTGTGGCCTTCCAGTACCTAAAGGGGGCCTACAGGAGAGCTGGGGAAGGACTTTTTATCAGGGATTGTAGCAATAGGATGAGGGGTAATGGCTTCAAACTGGAAGAGGGTAGATTTAGACTAGGTATCAGGAAAAAAATTTTCACTTTGAGAGTGGTGAGGCACTGGAGCAGGTTGCCCAGGGAAGTTGTGGGTGCGCCATCCCGGCAGGGGGGTTGGAACTCAATGATCTTCAAGGTCCCTTCCAACGCAAACCCTTCTGTGATTTTACCACAGAAACAGGACACACCTGTAACCCCGCACCAGAACAGCACTCGGGAGCGCCCCCCCCCCCCCGGGGGAAAGAATAAAAAACCTTTGCAACGTTCTTCTGCAGCTGCAGGAGCTTCCCCCCGCCCCCACCTCCTTACCGACAAGCCTCCGGGGCCGCTCCCGCTCCCCGCCGCCCCTGCAGATGGCGCCAGCGCCCCGGCGCCGGCGGAGCGAGCAGGAAGCGCTCTCCTTCCCGCGGCGGGGGCGGGGGGGAGGTGGCTCGCTAGTTGCCGCCGCTCACGTGGGCGGCCGTTTCCGGGCAGGTTCTCGGGGGCGGAAGGGGGCTCGCGCTGCCGCGTGGTTGGTGAGTGGCCGGCGCGGCGCGCGCGGGGCTCGGCGGCGCCGCCGTTGCTCGGGCGGGAGGAAGGGGCGCCCGCCCCGCCCCGGTCGGGCTCGGCCCGCGGGCGCCGCCGGCGGGTTGGCCCTTCCCCCGCGCGAACGGCCGCCTTTTGTGTGACCCACCCCCTCGCCGCACGCTCCTGCGCAGCGCGGCGGGAAAGCGTGAGCACCGCCGCGGGTGTGCCGGTACCGGGAAACCGGCGGCCTCGGCTTCCCCGGCCGCGGGGCGTCGTCCGCCGCCGCTGCTGCTGCCGCCGCCGCCGCCTCTGCTCCACCTTCCCCCGGGGGTGCTGTGCCGCCGCTCGCCGCGGCGGCTTTCCCTCAGCCGCTGCTTCCCGCCTCGCCTGCGGAGCCCCAGCTCTTTCCCGGGGCGGCTGCGGGGGACTCCGGGGAGCCGAACTCGCGGCCTCCCCGCCGGGAGCCCCGGCAGCGGGCGGGCACTAACGCGCTTTATTTAAACGCCTCGTAGAGCGAACTGCGAGCGGAGCGGCTCTTGGGGAAGAAGCCGAAAGATGTCCCGGGACGGTGAGGAAGGGTGTTTAACGGCCTAGACCTGCGGGAGGAGCCGCCGTCGCCGCCTCCGCCTCAGCTGCGCTTTGGCTTTGGTACGGCGTTGGCCGGGGGGNGGGGGGGGGGGGGGGGGGGGGGGGGGGGGGGGGGGGGAGCGGTGTTGGGGTGGTCCGGCGCGGGAGCCTCAAGAGAGTTAATTGCGAGTAAGTACTGCCCTTCGCTGGGAGGGAACTCGCCCAGGTGGAAGTGTTTTATCAGATGAGAGGAGTCAGGGCACGTACCTCGCCTTCTGGTTTCTCAGGATTTTCCTGATCGCTCGAGCTTGCGAGTACGCCGGTGGCGAGATTCCCTGAGGATACCGCCTCGGAGCTGCCAGGGGGCAAATTACAGGTGGAACGGGCGCTCCTTTCGGTTGCCCTCTTGCTTCCCTGAGCCTGACGCAGGGGTGGCCGAGTGGCACTGGAAGTAGCTTCTGAGAAGTGCTCGCGTACAGCTTTCTGTTGAAGGAAGCTAGTATTGATTTGAGGTTGTTTTAATGTTTTGGATCGTAAAACTCTTACCAGTGCAGAAACCGTTAGCTGCACTTAGCTCGGTCCTGTTGGAGGAGGGCCAACTGAAAATACGTTTGAAGGGGAAAAGGCAAACAGTTGTTTCAGCAAGAAGTTTCATTAAAATATTTACGTAACTTCATAAGCTGTATACAGCTTTTCTTAATGTCTTATTATGTAGGCACTGTGGTGTTTTCATGGCTTGGGTGTTGTAACCATTTTATCTCCGTTTTAGCATGGTGCATATGAATTGGAAATTGATATGTTTAGATTTCCAGTAAATTATTTCCAAAATATGCAGTGCAAAGTAAACTGTGCTGTTTTGTTTTAGTAGGCGAAAGTATATTTTTATAAGCCTCCTCTTTTAAAAGAGCTTAATTGACTTTGTTCAGGTGTGTGCGCACCTGTATTGTAAAGTTTTTAATGCTAATTGGAAGCCAAACATTTCATCTTGTAGTGTGAGTCTTCTTAAATATCTCTATTAAAGCACGCTTTGTAAGCGGAAATAATGGTCATGTCAAAAGCTTCTAGCTATTTCTGTATGTCTTGCAATTGAGTAGTGAAAATCTTGTAATTCTTTCCTAAAAGATGCATATGGTAAAAATCAAAAGCTTATAAAACCTTAGTTGTTATACTTGGACACTAAGGGACCTTTTTATTTTGGCACCAAACCCCAATTTTTTTTAAAGCCTTTTCAGTTGATAGGTTACTTACGCTAAATTTACACTTCAGTTAAATGGTCTTGTATATAGCTGTGTTAAGCTAGCACGTGAAAAGCAGAAATTGGATTGTAGTCAAATGTTTGTATAATCAGTTAAATTACTTTAATAAGAATAGAAAATGACAATGATAGTTAAAACATTCCTTAATGACTATCCTGATGATGTGTATATGAAATACTGTAGCACAGCACAAATTTACAGGTTGAAGTCCATTGGGAAAATCAGCTGTAGAATTCTGGTTTCTACAGTGAATGATGATCATATCCACCATAGAAGAATCATTGTTTGGATATTTTGTTTAGAAATTTCTGGGTTTAGTCAGCTGTATTGTGTTTTTTTTCTTTTTTATTTAATTTGGTCATTTAAAATTTGAATGTTGTGTTTGCAACTTTTTTTGTATAGTTCAGATACTAAGAATGTGCCAAACCTAGTTATCAAAAGAGTAGTTTGAAAGAGAGAAGAAAGAAAAAGTTTATGTACCTGACAGCATAGACCCTTAAAGCTGGATATAAATACTCTGTACAGTGAAAGCTGGCAGTATTCAAATTTCCAGCTCTATAAATTACCTGTTATCATTAGAAAGTTGTGAGATGTTAAACTTAAACATGCTAATGGCTTTGTGCTTGTCTCCCCCCTTCCCCCTTTTAAATTGTAAATTCTACAACTGCTTCTAGGAGTCATCCGACCATGGATTCATAGCCTTAATTAACAGAAATCTAGGCACAATTTGTATGGGATGCTGAGTGATGTGACATTTGCTGCTGAAGTTTTGTTACGAATGAATTTAGAAGTACAGAGGTAGAGGGAAGGAAGATGAAGTAAGGGAACCTGTGGTGTAGTGTTTGGGGGGTTTTTGGTTGTTTATTTTTTTATCTGGTAGAATTAAGTACTGTTATCAGTATAGGTATATCAAAGGTCATTCAGAAACTGAAGAGTGGGTTTTAGTTTGTTTTGGTTATTGTACGTCTATTCTAGTATGTCTGTACGACTCCTAATTATAGCAACTCAGACTACCTTATTTCTTATGCCTTGTTAAATATGATGTAGTTTTTCAGTCTGTTTTTACTTTATGTGTGCCTGTTTAACCTTTTATTTTTTTTTCCCCTACTCATTCTTTCTAGCTATCGTTTTTAAATGCACAGACTGGACTTTTCAGTGTGTAGTGGAAGTTTTCTTACATTCTTGTATACTGCTGTTATATGTATACTTCACTGATGTGAAGGCCTGATTGAACCCATGTTTTTACCTGTGCAGACTGTATGCTATTAATGATCAAATTGGTAAATTGATTGGGATAGAGTTAATTTTCTTCATAGCAGCTCGTATGGGGCTATGCTTTGGATTTGTGCTGAAAACAGTGTTGATAACACAGGGATGTTCTTGTTATTGCAGAGCAGTACTTACACAGAGTCAAGGCCTTTTCTGCTCCTCACAGCGTCCCACCCGTGAGCGGGCCGGGGGTGCTCAAAAAGTTGGTAGGGGACACAGCTGGGACAGCTGACCCCAACTGACCAAAGGGATATTCCATACCATATGATGTCATGCTCAGTACATAAAGGTGGGAGAAGAAGAAGGAAGGGGGGGATGTTTGGAGTTACGGTGTTTGTTGTCCAAGTACAGTTATATGTGATGGAGCACTGCTTTCCTGGAGATGGCTGAACACCTGCCTGGCCATGGGAAGCAGTGAATGAACTCCTTGTTTTGCTTTGTTTGTGTGTATGGCTTTTGCTTTACCTATTAAACTGTCTTTATCTCAACCCATGAGTTTTTTCTCATGTTTGCTCTTCTGATTCTCTCTCACGTCCTACTGGGGGCGAATGATGCCCCCAGTGTGGTGCTTAGTTGCCAGCTGCAGTTAAACCTTGACAGTCCGGGTTTTTTTTGCACTAAAGACAGTTTAATAGAACAGTAATGGAAGAGAAAATAATAATGGTAAAAGAATGTACAAAATAAGTGATGCAATACAGTTGTTCAGTACCTGATGATCAATTTCCCAGCCTGCCCCGAGCAGCAATTGCGGATTCCTGCCCCTGGCCAGCTCCCATTTATGTACTGAGCGTGAAGTTTATGTTATGGTGTGGAATGTTCCTTTGGCCAGCTTGTCCTGTCTGTGTTCACTCTCAGCTTCTATGAGAAGCTGAAAAAATCCTTGACTTAATACAAGTATTGCTTAGCAACAACTAAAACAATATGTGTTATCAACATTGTTCTCATACTAAATGCAAAGCACAGCAGCTACTAGGAAAGAAGTTAACTATCCCAGCTGAAACCAGGGCGGTATTCACCCCTGGGACAGTTGATTCCAAGTGTACTGGATGCCCCTCCAAGTGAAAGCAAACTGTAGCCTCTACCCCAGCCAAAACCAGCATAGTAAACAAGGTACAAAATTAAATGAAACAGTTCACTGAGCTCCTTTGACTTGACAAGAGTCAACTATGTAAAAAGTTGCTTTATTGACTGGAACTTTTTAAAACAAAACAAAACCAACAACTTATTCTAATAAAGCAGCGGAAGATGCAGATACTTAAGCGATCTTTTTCAGTAAAGTAGTTTTCAGAGCAAAGACAACCAAAGGAGCAGCAGAATGTTTTCTGGACACTAGAAGAACAGCTGTACTAGATCAGTCTGCATGTCTGTTTAGCCTAGCATCTTGTCTCAGGATTGTGCACTAGGAAAAAGCATAAAACCAGTAGCCTTCATTAGGAAGTTGCTGCTCTTTGGTGGAAAAAAATATTTGTTTGTAGTGTATTTAATCAAAATAAAATTTCAAATATCTTTTTGCAGGGAATCAGAATGACTAAAAAAAGGAAACATCAAGAAGATTTCCAGAAAGTGAAATTAAAAGTTGGGAAAAAAAAGCCTAAACTAGAGAATGCAACTGATACTACCTTCAAAACAAAGGCCATACAAATTCCTGAGCAGCTTAAAGAAGATGGAGTGCTTCCTACGCAAAATAGAAAACTTAACATAAAGGTATACTGTGACATTACATTCTGAAATGACAGAAAATTATTTGTCATCTGTCTAGGTTTACTATGTTTACTAGAGTTTAGGAAAAAAGATTTATTTTTAAAAAAAAAAAAACAACCAACAACTTAAAAACCCCCAGCAGAGTATTTGAATACAGCCCCTTTGTCCTTGACGATAAGCTGCCCCATGAATTTAATGACTCAAATTGCTGGACCAGCATATAACCGAAGGGAAAGGTTTTCAGCTGTGCAAAAACTAAAGTTGCACACTGATTTAATTATCTAGTATTAACATTTGTTTTTTTAAAGTCTTGGGCCATAACTTAAGGACAGGGTTTTAAAAAGTAGACTTCCTGAGATGATGTTTTTAAAAAATCTTGTATTTCTTTGGGTGGTGGTTCTGCTTTCCTTCCTTTGCGTTGTCTTCTATCTCTTGCAGCTCTCTGCTTAAACTGGAGAGAGCTGTTGAGACTGAAATTTCATAGTTCTACTTTTGAGAATGAGTGTGAGAGGACTTATTTTTGGTCATCCCTCTGTCAAGTCAGTAGGATTGTGCATAAACTTACAAATAAGGAGTATCTAATTACCTGAAGGACCTATGGTATCTTTTTTTTTTCCTGTCATGGAATTTTGATGATTTGTTCATTGTTGTGCTTTAAACTAATACTATATTTGTTCTGAACATATTATGCTGTTATGAACAGCAGTACATCATAAGAATAGATACTGTATTTTTGAGTGTTTAAGAAAAATGTGCTGGAAATAGATGGGGAAGTTTAAAGAGCTTAAAGTAATAATGATGGCAAGTATGTATGTTTCTTTCCTTGTAGGATCTGCTTTCACAGATGCATCACTATAGTCCTGGGGTTAAGCATAATGCACTTCTTGGGCTCAAAGATCTTCTGTCTCAGTATCCATTTGTAATTGATGCGCACCTTTCAAATATAATAAGTGAGGTGGCAGCTGTGTTTACAGACAAAGATTCTGGTGTCAGAGGAGCAGCTGTTCACCTGCTGCAATTCTTGGCTTCAAAAATAAGAGCGGAACAGATTGCTCCATTTTTCCCTTTGGTAAGTGCCCATCTCTCCAGTGCCATGACTCATATCAGTGAGGGGATTCAGGAAGATTCATTGAAAGTCTTGGACGTTTTATTGGAAGCGTACCCAGCTCTTCTCACAGACCGCAGCATTATATTGTTGAAGAATTTTGTAGAGCTTATTTCTCACCAGCAACTGTCAAAAAGACTGAAAAGCAGAGAGAAACTTTCCTGGATGCTCTCTGTTAACCCAAATCGCAGAGTAACTTCTCAGCAGTGGAGGTTGAATGTACTTACCAGGCTCAAGAAGTTTCTCCAAGCAGTCGTAGATGGATCCAGTGAAATAGAGGATGAAGGGCTTCAAGAACAAAAGGACAGCCCTCATTCTGTGCGGAACCCAATATGTATAAGTTGGAAGGTCCATGCAAATAATCAGCAGCATATACAGCTGTTTGAAAATGGTGGCTTACGACCAAAGATCAACTCATCATTTAGACTGAGGTGAGAAAATGTTAACTAAGTTGGAAATTAATGTCGACTGTATGGTTACAGTGTTAAACTGTGGTTTGTTGCTCTTGAAGACAACAATTAAATTTTTATTGTGGGATTGTCCCTTAATGATGTTTTAGGGCATTTAGTGTAATGTGCAGTCTTGTTGCGGTGGCTTGAAAAATATGGAAATACTCAGCAGATACTTGTGCTATGTGTATATCATGAACCTTCCTGTTATCAAATAAAAGCTCTATTTTATGCTATTCATAATAATTCTGGAAGACCAGCTCTAGCATATTTTTTTTGAATGCAAACTGATGACTACAGGTTGTTGCAGGTTATCAAATAGACCTGGGGGCAAGCAGGCAAATTTCTTTACATTGAACGTACACTTGTTTCTTCTACTGTGACAATGAATTTTAGTGAAAGTTTGTGCTTTTACCTTCGGGAGTTTATCATAAGTTTAGGAGTCTATTTTCTTTGAACATAGCTCCTTTTAAAAAGGTCAGCATGATAAAATGTGTCTGGCTGTATGAAGTTCTGCTGAGTTTCCAGTTCTAGATATTTTCAATCAATTCACCGGTTTATATCTTCACTATGGATAAAAGACATCTCGTCTGAGACATGCTGATGAATATGGAAGAAAGTGTAGTGTGCTTAGTCACAGAAAGGTTTGTGTGTTTTTAGTAGTACTCTAAATAGATGTGAGTTGAGGTTAAGGGAGAAATAACTAACCGTCTTTATTTCTCTTCCTCCTTTCTGATTCACCCACTCAAACTAGAGGGGAACCTCCCACCCCACTTTATGATACCTTTTAAACATTGGCATCCTCATGGATATGCATTACTATAGATGTTACGTACCTGCTGATAGGAGACCTGAAATGATGACTTGAAAAATGGAAAGTGTTTAGCCATTATGCAGCACTTCTAATCCATAGATATCAAGGTGGTTTGAAGAGATACCACAATCCTTGTTTTACTGCTGGGTGAGACTGAATAAAGGGTATAAAGCTGTTACAGCAAATTCATCTAGGAGGTCAGTGGCAGAACAGGGTATAAACCCCACCGCTTAATCCATTGCTATGTCTGTCTCATATGTCTGAATAAATAAAGTGCAGAAGAAGAGGTGTTCTCTATTGGCCTGAATTAGCAGGTGTTTTTCATCTCTATGGTGGAGACACACAAATGACCATGCCATTCCTGCTCTCCTAGGCTTCCTCTTGGTAGATAGCATATTACTTGTAGGTATGGGCAATTTATATTAAGCTAAGTAAAATCTGCATCTTATTCTCATAAAAGTGGTTGTTAGCGTAAGAGTTCAGTCATGACCAACGATATCTGCTGCAGGTAAAAACTTTACTTGGGGACTAGACCAGGGAAGCCCGCTTGAGGCAGGGGAAAGGATTCAGTGCTGAGCACAAAACAATCCTATGGATTTCATCTCTGCAGTCAGGAGCATACAATTGTGGACCACCATATATCAGAGGATTCTTGTATTGTGCCCTGAATAATATGCAATGTGTGATATACCATGCCCTATAATAGCTGAAGATGCATTGTATCCAAGGTCTAGGAAAATAAACTTTACATCTGGTGTCACCTGAATTGGATTCCGCTTTTCTGAGGAGCTAGATTTTGGTGAAACATCGTGATCCACTTGTGGTTATAAATACTTTCAAAAAGGCGTTTGCAAGCATGAGGAGGAGCCAGAAGAATAGAAGGAAACACTGCTAGAATCCAAGGCAAGATTGGCAAAGCAAGCTGATGGCAGCAGAACAGAAGAATCGAAAGAGAAGGGGCATCTGCAGAAGGTACTAAAATGTTCTCATTTTTATTGCATTTGTGCATATTTTTGCTATATTCATTTTGCACAAAGGGCCAGTACAGCTTGTTTTAGTGGGTATCTGCAAAACTCTAAAAGTGGAATTTACTGTGGTGGCTTTTGTATTTGCCACTAAAATCTTTTCTAGTAATCTGAAGAGGTTTAATTCTGTCTCTTCCAATGCCAGCTGTGGCCTTTTACAGGCATTCCCAGGCCTCTGCTGTGGCCGTTACTGCAAGGACAAATTACTTCTAATAAGAGGTGCAAAACGTGTGTAATGCTCCTTTGAGTACTTCCAAAATCTCAAACTGTGTGTGTGTGTTTGTTTAAAGAAATCAATGCACAAATATTCAAGTCCTAACTGTAGATAATGAGTTGACCAAACAATAAGTAACTAACTGTGATGTGTATGTATTGATGGCCTCATCACTAATACTGCAAGTAAGTTTCAACTTCGTGCTTTAAAAAGTAGGCTTCCAAGCACCTCTAATAGTATGCTAAATTTTTAAAGTTCCTGTATCTTTTTAATCTTGCAAGTTCATCAGGTAGGGATGGCACCTGATTAGAATATATCCTC
The DNA here is from genome assembly GCA_003993805.1 of Himantopus leucocephalus. Taxonomy (NCBI): domain Eukaryota; kingdom Metazoa; phylum Chordata; class Aves; order Charadriiformes; family Recurvirostridae; genus Himantopus; species Himantopus leucocephalus. The sequence goes on from RSEF01000002.1 coordinate 100,115,293, forward strand.
TGCCTCATGTGCTGACTGTGCTGCTTTTTGCATTAAACTCATTTCAGGTGTGGAAGAATGGAAAGCCTTCACAGTTTACATGTGATGATACCAAGGTGTGAGATCATTTTTTGAACTGGAAGTGGTGCTGAAGAGAAATGGTAGACCTTCTGTTCCTGCTAAGAAAGGACAAAATGAAGCTGCAAAGAAGACTTGAGAGACCGAAATGGAAGACAAAGCATAGTGAATAAATATGTATATTGAGTGACCTGTGCATAAGATAGAAATGGAAAATACAGTTCATTTGCTCTACTGAGAGTTTCTTTGCTGCAATTGGCAGTGAACACAAAAAAGGAGGACAGTAACCTGGCTTAGACTTTAAGCCATAAAAACTTCCAATGACTTCTCTTATTTTAAGCATCAGAAAGTTGTTTCCTTATTTTCTGTTTCTTTTACACTTCCTTGACTTCCCTTTGCTGAATTTCTGTTGTCTGCTTACTGTCAAATGGCAGATACATTACACAGTTATCTTTTGTTCCTGCTTTATAAAAATATTGGCATTTTAAAGAAAAATGACAGTTTAAGGGGTACACAAATACCTTGCAGCTGCCCTCAATAGTATTTCATATCAATATGCAGGTAATATACTTTGTAGTGTTTCTGAGAGCCACCTTACCATTAAAGAATAGTGATAACAGATATGTAACAAGAAGATTAACACTTTAATTGACATCAAACTCTCCCAGTTCAGTAAATACAGTGAAGTTATATTGCTAAGTATATCGCACCAATCAAATACGTACTGGACAGATTACAATAATCCTTTGTCATCATCTGTTACTGGCAATTGGATTTTATTTACCTGTTTTGTTGTTAACCTTGAATATTTGGAGAAGTCTTATCTTGAGAGGTGGGGGCTTCTTTTGCAGAGGTACATGAAAGCTATGCTAAGTATGCTTGCCCAAATGCTTTCAGCAGCTGGGTGGAGTATCCCTTTTGGCATGGATTCTTCCTTCTTTTTCCATCCCTTGTTTCAGAAAAGTACTGAAATAGTTGGGGGATTTGTGTTATACTTTTGTAGGAATCTTCAGGTGTGTGTTGCCAGCTTCTCAGGTTTCAGTCATGTTTTGTTTAATGGGAAGATTTTTTTAGTATTCTAGAAATAGATTGCTCGAATTCCAGAGTTCTGCTGTAATATCAGGTGTTATTTTCAGAGAAACAATTAAAGACTACTACTTTAGAACTATTTCAGCCAATTACTGACATTTCAGAATCTCAGCTGCATGCGTAGTCGTGTCATGGCATAGCATTTACAGGACAACTGAAGTTTTTCAGTGAGGTTATGGTCTTGGTATCAACTGGCTTGTCCAGTGAAGCTTTAGAATGCATTGTGGTTATAACTGGAAGATGGGATTTGCCTACTGTGTCTTTAGATGACTGAGAGTTAAATGTCTGAGTTGAAACCATTCACTCTAAACTCTCTTTATAGTCTGAAAGAAACTGGTGTCTTTACTGCAGTGTCTGCGGCATAGAAGGGGGACATAGCAACAAAAAGGGGACAAATAAACCAAACTAAATTGACTGCATACATTGGTTGCTGCAGTTAATACTAAGCTTTATAAAATTTTAAGATATCTGATAGTTGTAGTAGGTACTAAAGATAAAACTAACACTCTTTTCTGATGACCGGTTCTGTTTTCTCTCATCCATTTTATTTTGTGCTGGAGATCTAAATTCTGTCTCCCGTCTTGCCCTCATTGAAAAAGAGCCTGCATTTGTCTCACACTTTCTTTTTTATTCCTTTGCAGATGTTTTCTGCCTGCTCCTTTTACAGTTCGTTAATACTTGGGTTTGTTTTGGTTTAGTAATTTTCTTGATATTACCAATTGCAACCAGAGAAAAACAACAGAGTAAAATTTTCTGTTATGTGCATATTGTACACAATTGCAACAGCATGAGAAGTATAGCTTCATAGAAAGATATAAGTAATTGGATAATTTGGAAATGACAGGATGACCAGGAAAATCTGCTTTACCTCTTTAATCAAATATGGAGTTAAAATATTTCTAAACAGAACTTCCCTGCCTATTTGTGTAAAGAAAGTGAGTAGTTTTTCAGATCCTATTTTGGGTGTATATGTGAAGAAAAATCACTTGGAGAACATCATTGAAATAGAAAGGAGTTTAACAGGAGGTTCAGCATACAATTTTATGTATATTAGGAAGTCAGAATTATGACTGGAATTCCCTGCTGTGAGTTAGAAAACAAAATTATGGAAAACAATGTCGGAAATCATCAGTCGAAATTATTGTTGCCTTTATTATTTTTTTTAAGGGCTCTTGTTATTTGGAAACCCTTTCGGAAGCTTTTATATTGCTTAAAATTAGTGGTAGTTATTCAGGGGTTCTTTCTTTAAAGAACCTTCTTTTTAAAATGGATACAAATTGACTGAATTCATCCAGGATCAGGATTTGGTCATTTGTGCTGATAATCCCTTTTGAAACACAAAGTGTGTTATAAGGCGGGGGGGGGGAACAAAAAGTCCTTGGGGTTTCTTTTTTTTTTTTTTGCTTTATGGGAGATGTTATTTTAAGTCAAACTGTATCTCTTCATTTTTTGATAATTTTTGTTTATCTTAATTATCAGATCATTTTAATAATTTTCTAGCCAGTTGCTCTCCAGAGCAATATAGTTAAACAGCAGGTGGGAATCAAAGTTATGATTTTGCAGAATGATTTTTTTTTCCCTATTAATATGAACAACCATTATGTTTATTATAGCTGGAGATGGTTACTAACTGTAATAAACCTCATGCATTTGACAACACTTTGTAGTCAGTTTCATTATTTTGCTTTAAGGAGCTTAAAACTTAAAGCTTTTTTATTTTGTTGTGCCGAGTACAGTGAATTCTTATCTGTTGGTTGAAAGCGATATGATAATGCAAATACTATTTTTCCACTTTATAGACTTTACATATAACAATGGGGAAAGAAATACTGAAATCTTAAGAAGTTGTTACAGAAGCACACAAACTTGCAGGGAGACTCAGGAGCAGGTTTGTTGTAGGTGGTTTGAACTCCCTTTTTTCCTTACTGAAATATCTAGCAAGAAAGCAAGCAAACATTTAATGTATTAAAAAAGTGATTTTTCCTGTTATTCAGAAAACAGGAAAGTGGTATTTCGCTAATCTGTTTTTAAAGGTGTGATCTTTATCTTTTTTCTTTTTTTTTTTTTTTGCTTTTGTTGTTTAGGTCTCTGGCAAGTGTAATGGACAGTGCAGAAAAAGGCCTGTCCTCGGCTGAAAACTTAAAAGGTTTTATTGAGATAATAATTCCATTACTGATTGAGTGCTGGATTGAAGCATCTCCTGCACAATCAGCTCCCATTCTTGGAAACCTTTTGGAATCAGAATCTCAGCAGCTTATGCAGCAAGTGCTTAGTATAATACATTTATTGTGGAAGCTCACAAAGCGACATGATGAAACATACAAAATGGTAAGGGAGAAGTGATCCGTGGCATAATAATGACAGTTCATTTTGTTTTGATCGGAAACTAGTGATTTGGTGATTGGAAGTAGTGGAAATATTTTATTAAGAGAGAAAAAGCCTCAGTTTTAAGGAGAACTTGAGTTTAGATTTTGTCAAGTCTCTTACTCTAGAAAAGAATCTGTTGAACTGAGCCATGAGTTCACCGGTAGTCTACAGGAATCCTTGACAGTCTGCAGCACAAAACCTTTTGAAACTGAATGTGGTTTTGGAGAAGAGCATTTTGCCTCCCAGATACCCTCGAGAGTATAAATTTGAACAAAACATAGAATGGAGTTGTTTGTTCCTTGGTTTTATGTGTTGAAAAATTTTATAGGGAGGTGTGTGTGGCAATGAACAAACCCCAAACCCTTGGGAATGTAAGGATTTTGGTGGTGTGAGATCCTGTAATTGCTTGGTGCAACCTACATTGTGTCATGATTGGTAGTATCACAAGACATTGTGGCATGATTGGTGGTAGTATCACAAGACATTGAATCAAAACCTCAATAAGACTTTTAGAAAATATCCTTGAAGTTTTTTTGCCCTGATTATTTTGTCTGTCTTTTACTTTGGTAAGGAAATTGCTGTTTTTTTAACTTATGCTCCTCTTCCAAAGATTTTGCAAACTGGAAAAAGAACACTCTTCTCTTTCCATGTTGGCTATTGAGAGTAGTTGGAAGGAATGTTTTGACAGTTCTTTGTTTTACCTGCCTATAGGACTGTAGGTCCATTTGCTAAACAAAAATCTACGTCTAGAATAATTACGGGAAATCATTTGTGGAATCATTCCATTAGACCAGTTACCTGATATACACAGCCTGAGGGATGGATTCAGCGTGTCCTAACAAAACATGCTGTTCTCCTTTCAAGTTTTGTAGAAGGCCTCTTGGAAGCAGGCAGAAAGCAGGCTGTTGGCCAGTTCAATGCCTGTGGCAGCCTGCTGCCCCTAGTCCGTCTTCTTTAGGGTACTGCAGAGCTGCTGCCGTTAGCCATAGGGAGCCTGCATTTCAGTTGCATGAAAGGAGTGCCCCTGTGTCAGGATGTGAGCTGTTTCAGGTGCACGCAGTTGCATTATGACCTTGGGATGTCTTGGGGAAAAAAATAATCTGATGTCCATACAACTTTTTTCTTCTTGGAGCGTATTGTGTTTTATCTAAGACAAACGGTTTATCTTATTTTTCCTTTATAGTCACCTTTATATATAAAATACATTTAAATGGCTCAGTTTGAAAATGAAAGCTTTGCTTATTTAATAGCCCTTGGGCTTATAGGCTAAAGTGGTTGTTAGAGACATTTTGGAAAACCACTATGAATATGCCTGGTGGAAACCGATTAATCTTTGAAATAGTTTAATGGTCATTCTCTGTTCTTAATACTTGAATATCAAAAACATTATTTTGCCTGACTAATTTGATAGCAGTGCAGGCTTTTTATGCAATGAGTTCTGCTGGCCAGTTTGTGGAATGGTGACTGTGAGTCTCTCTTAACCCACAAAGTAAAACTATTTTTAAATTTTGAAAAAAATCTGTTTTGCGTAAGGATAACCTTTCTACTGGAAAATGTTTTGTGTCAGTGGGCTTTGAACTACAAGTACAATAATGATGGGGAAAACTGAAGGCAATGTTAGAATGTGTCTTATGGAAAACTCAGTACAGTCACTGCAAGTAAATCAGAGTTCACTCTGATTTTAAGTACCCTGATAAATTGATATAAAAACACTTTCATATTTGTAACTCACTTGGTTTAATATTGCATATACCCACATTAATATATGCTAAGAAAATATACTGATCCAGTTTGGATTAAATGGTGTTACTCAGCCTTGACTTATATTATAATTTTACTCCCTTGTTTTGTGAACCTTCAGGTTCGTGCACAGGATTTTGCATTTACATCTGAAGGTAAATACATATGAAAACTTGCAAACAGAAGCTAAAGTTCCTGTTTTTCATTGATTCCAGTAATGGATTTTGGAAGATGATTGCCTTGATGTATTTCAATTCCTACCGTGTTTTCTGTCTATCCTCTGCTTTCCTTAATAGGAACTATGGCTTCGAATGAATTACCTTGTTGATTTCAAGCACTACTTCATGCGTCACTTTCCTTATTCTTTACAAGAAACTGTAAAGCACAAAAAGAAAGATTCGTGCAAAGGGTAAGAATAAAATCAGTGTCATGTTACAGTTTTTAATTAAAACAGTTTTAAGCGAGGCAATGTGAGTCATATGGTTTATCCAGTATTAAGGTTTTAATGTTGGAAAAGAAAACTTTTTATTGCATATTCTTTGAAGATCCATAGAGAAGTTTTTATAGGAAGGTAGCATTGCTTTGAATTGAGAATTTTTGGCAGTTCTTTGTAAAAGTATTGTATAGGAAGTAATCTGAATAGCCTCCAGTAGAAATTAAAATGTTGTTGTAGAGAAATGAAAATATTTTATTGAATGCTTGATTGGGAGTTTGCATATTGCTAATGATGATTTGTGTTAGTCTGACTAGTTTCATATTTCTGCATGTTTTCTTCAGTTGACTGCTGAATTACATCAAAACGTAGATGAAACATTTTTTTCACCCACATCTGTTTTTCAATAGTTGTATTACAGGGCTGAATAAATACAGCTAGGAGGGGAGATGGGACACATTGTGCCTATACTGTATGGCAAAGCAGCACTGGAGCAGGAGACGTCGAACACATTTTGAGGCTTCCTTCCTTCTCCAATTTGCAAAATGTTACAAAAATTTACCACAGTACTACTGATAGCACTTAGCGTCTACATGTTCTGAACGTGAAAAGTTATTAGCGTTTATGCCATATATAAGTGATGTCCAAAGGCTGAGATTTATTTGCTCACATTGTAATGGTTGGCTCTGAACTGAAGTGTGACTGCACTTACGTTAGTGCAGGTGAAAGTGCTTTTTGTTATTGCGTGTTCACAACTCTGCTTTGCGTTCTGAATGTAGGCATTCATGTTGTGCAGCGTTCTGTAGATAAATGCTGTGGCTTTGTTGTTTTTTGTTTAGTTTTTATTTATACTTTGACTAATCAGCAAGTAGAGAAGTTCTAGCATTGTGTGTCAAGCCACAATACCCTTGTTTCCTTTCTTGATATCCCTTAATTTTGTCTTTCAAACCTCTGTAAAGCAACAGGGTGGTCCTACAGAATATTGTGATGGTGAAAAACGTGATTCCAATTCCACATGAATTTGGAAAAAAGTAGATAAATGGATTTCTCTATGCTGTTTATAGTGCTTTTTGTCATTGTGTGATAATGACAAAACCCATGTGATTCCTCACAGAAGAGACTGAAACTGAGGATTAATTTTTTTTAGCCTTTACTGGCTAAAAAAACTTAGCTGCCTTTACTGGTTTCAATCACCAAAAAGTGCTGCTAGGCCAGAGTAAAAATGTCAATCGGGAGAAACCAGCCATAGAGATATGATTCAGAGCTTTGGTTGTTGCTGCCACTGTAAAGATAAGAAATAGACATTTTGGTGGCAGAACAAAAACTTTCAAGTACCCAAATGTCAAATATGAAGACTTTTAAAATGGGTATTGGCTTTAAAACTTCAACACTTAAATTTTTTTTTAACATAGTGTAATTTCTACCAAAGTAACATGTATTAAAAGGCACAACATTTTTTTTTTTAAATCTCTCTTTTCTTTTTTCCACCCTCTCCCTTAGCAACAAGTATTGTACGACATCCTCAAACAGCGTAGACCATCTTTTACTGAACTTAACCTTGTGTGACATAATGGTTTCACTAGCAAGCACTGCAACACTTCAGATGGATTCTGGTTGGCTGGACATGATAAGGAAATTTGTGACAGATACTCTTCAGGACGGCAGCAAGCTGAATAGCAAGCAGGTGAACAGATTGCTTGGTGTGACTTGGAGACTAATGCAAATACAGCAAAACAAAGGTAAGATATGAGTAGTTTCTGTAAAGCAAAATTATGCACTGACATAGAGCTTGAGTTATTCCAGCATTTTCAGGTCACTTCATCTTATATCCTCAGTTGTTACATCATCATATATTTTGTCTGTAGAGGTAAATTGAATTTCGTGGTCATAACCCTGTGTGTGGCATTAAAAACTGCTTGATTTTTAGGAATGCTGTTAGATTCATACAGCTGATATGCAAAGTATTAATATATTGGTGTATCCGTTTTCTGGTTTTTACTTCTTAAGATATTCTGATAAATGGGAAGATCAGTTTTCCTCATTGAAAAAAATAATTACTAGGTGCGTGATACATTAATATGCCAAGCCTTATTTAAAATTATTAATATAGCTGGTAGACTCCCTTGAGTACTGTCAGATGACCATTCTAGTTGTGTGACGACACGAAATGCCAAGATAGTTTTGATGGAAAATATTATACAGCAGCTTCCAAGATGTTTGATTTGAATCCTTTTCCAAGAGAAAACATATTTCCTGTTGTGACTTGCAGGCCATGTACAGTATTTTGGTTTGGCTTTTTTTTTTTTTGCTTTTCAAGTACTACTTGGTTGTGTTTGACATGTCTGTTAAGTGATTAATATAGGACTTTCTTAAAAAAGGGATTTTTCAGTACATCTAAAGGTGGCAGGAGTCTATTGTGTCTTACCAGTCTGGTAGAAGTGAATTCCGCAGCCAAGTAGAGTTTATAGAAAATGCTTTGCCCTTAGCAGCATGTTTCGTTGTTAGTGTTGTAAATTGAAAAGATGTCAAATATCCCTCATGTATTTTGGCAGTTAGTTGTATCTCCCTCCAAATCCATTTTAATTAGGAATCCGTCTATTCCTATGTCCCTGATGGCAAAGATAATAAGTAATCATTCCTATCTGCACTCCAAATATAGCTTCCTGTTGAAGGCGAATAATAGTCCATAGTCAGAGATGTGCCTGTCTCGCCAGCTGAGCTAAAGCAGAAGAGTTGCTACTGAGGAAAGTAGTTCCCAAGCCATTGTTAGACTGTTAAATTAAGTACTTCATGCTTTTCCTTGTAATGAAACGTTGATTTTTTTTTTCCTTTGTCTACCAAACTTTTATCGGATAGTGGATAATGGCTGGTGTTTTTCTCACCAAAGTGGCCATTTTAGTGCAATAATTTTCCTCGGGAATGCAGAAAATAAGCTTTAAAAAATTACATGACATTCCAAAAGATTAATATGTATGTATCTGCTGATCCTGTAAAGGTTCAGGAATTTCACTGCAAATAGGGAATTTTTTGCCTTAAGAATCTGTATCTGTGGGGACAATTTATGTCATCCCTTCAAGATAAACCCTGTGCAGTACTAAAAGCCTGACTAGATGTCAGATTAAAATTCATTTACTAGCTGTAGAGGAAATACAGCCTTGACAAACTGGAGAAATGGGCTGATGGTTCAACAAGGGGAAATGCAAGGTCCTGCACCTGGGGAGGAGCAAGCCCATACACCTGTACATGCTGGGGTCTGACCAGCTGGAAAGCAGCTTGACAGAAAAGGACCAGGGGGTCCTGGTGGACACCAAGTTGAATATGAGCCAGCAGTGGGCCTTTGTGGCAAAGAATGCCAGTGGTGTCCTGGGCTGCATTGGGAGGAGTGTTGACAGCAGGTTGAGGGAGGCGATCCTTCCCCTCTACTCAGTGCTAGTGAGGCCACACCTGGAATGTTTTGTCCAATTTTGGGCTCCCCAGTACCAGGGAGACGAGGGCATACTAGAGAGAGTTCAGCGAAGGGCTGTGAAGATGAATACACTGGAGCATCTCTCCTACAAGGAAAGGCTGAGAGAGCTGGGACTGTTTGGCCTGGAGAAGACAAGGCTCAAGGGGCATCTCATCAATGTATGTAAATACCAGAAGGGAGACAGCAAAGAAGATGGAGCCAGGGTCTTCTCAGTGGTATCCAGTTGACAAGACAAGAGGCAATGGGCACAACCTGAAACACAGGAGATGCGTGAACATAAGGAACACCCTTTTTCACTGTTGGAGTGACCAGGCACTGACTTGGTTACCTGGAGACGTTGTGGAGTCTCCATCCTTGGAGATACTCGGAAGCTGACTGGACATGGTCCTGGATACCCACATCTAGCTGATCGTGCTTCAGCAGGGATGTTGGACCAGGTGACCTCCAGAGGTCCCTTCCCACCTCAGCCATTAGGTGATTCTGTGGAAGAAAAGCTTCCTTCCTTGATTTTTTTTTTTTTAAATGCAGCTCTTGAAATTCTGAACTTTATTGTGTCAGGTGATACTGCAAAAAATAGTACATAACAAAAATACAACACTTAATTCTGTTTAAAACCTATCTGACACTGAGATTAAGGGCCTGGAAGGGTATGTCTTCTTTAGAAGTCAATCCAAAAGAAAAAATGAGCCATTACAATCAAAATTTTTTTAGAACACAATGGAAATCAAGACGGGAAATGTAGATAGAAGGAAAAAAAAAAGCACGAATGAATGAGAGGTTAAATAAGACCATAGTCGACCTCCTCTGTGTTATGCCACAAAAGGATGGTGGTATCTTTGCAGTCACGTTTTTCAGGGTTGCCTAATTTGAGTGGAAAGCAAGACTATTGGTACTCAGTGACGTTGCAACCTGTGCAGTGTCTTGTCTTCACAAAGGTCTGAAGTTTTCACTTACATGTGGTCTCTATTCGTTCATATGGCTCTTTCACAAGCTACACAAGAAGGTGGTGTTTCAATAATTTAGAAGACTATCCAGTAGTTGTTTTAAAACATTTTGGTAAGTCCCTGTGGAGTTAAATGTAGATAATTGCATATACAGATGATAACTATTCTGTGTATGTGTGTCAGTATGTATAAAATCAGAATATTAAGAAGCACTACTTCAGGTTTTTATATATCTTCTTTCTAGTGGCAACAGAACCGTTGATAAAAGCAGTATATACATTATACCAGCAAAGGAACCTCCTCTTTCCTGTTCGTACGTTGCTTTTGAAATTTTTTAGCAGAGTTTACCAAAAAGAAGACTTGAGGACTCAAAGAATCAGGTAAAAACCATTTAAGTATTCTTTCTCATTTCAACATAGTATATTTATTTCAAAAGTTAGAATACTTAATTTCTGTGTAGTTGTTACGAAACTTCATTCTGAATCTGTTTTGGTGCTACTGAAATTTGAAAGTTTAGGTTCTCTGTGAGTTGTGAGATTGACTTGTGTATTAGTTTAGTTGTCTTTTTTCTTAACGTAAGTACTAAATAGATCGTGATGACTTAAAATTTAACCTGAAGTACATTGCTGCAAGCTCATTGTTACTGACTGCGTGGTAGTCAGTAGACATGTCAAGATTGTGTAACTATAGCCATGGAATGTTTCCATTACTTCAGCCAGAGGTCATGGGATTGTGACCTAGTGCCTTTGGTGGTTCTGGTAGTGCACGTCTAGCTTTTTGTACTTATTTTCTTTTAAGAAAAGTATTCTTCTATTGTATTGGGTGTGAGGCTAGGTTTAAGAAAACGTTCTTGTCCTTTTGGGTTCCCAGTTTCATGCATCTATTAGATATCTGACTTTCTTCAAGTAAAACGAGATTATTCTCTATCTTGCTATTATTACACTTTTTCATCATAAGATTTGTCCAAATTGTCTCCAAATCTTAACTTTTCCAGAAGGTATTTTTCAGCCAAGTCATCTGATTCCAGCTGTGTAAAATCCTTAAACATAGATCAGGCTGCATTAATCCTGCCTCCTTTGAGAACTGCAAAGGGACATAAGATCTTACCCATGATACCTGTTTCTGCTACTAGGTAAAAATCAAACCAGGGCCCCCAGAAGTACCGGTATCCACTAGCAGAGACAGGCTTTGGGAAAATTGGTCTCTTCTGCAACTCCTTTGCTTTGTTAAATCTTACATTGTGCTAATGCCCGAGTACGTGTAATTAGATCCACAGCCAGAAATACCTAACACTACCTTATGAACATTGTAAGTAGCACACGGAATTTGAAAGACAGGCAAGAAAAAGGCTTGGGAATATTCCATTTTCCTCTGCTTTTCACCCAGAGTGATAAAGAGATCTTTCTCATACTGACTAATTTACCTGAGGTTACGTAACTATTGTTTTCTATACTTACCTGGAAGTCTTAAGCATCTCATCCAGTTCCATGTGATCATCTATCTATCCAGAAAGCTTTAACTTTCTATCTTTAGGCATGACAAATAAAAGTAGTTTTCTTGCTGTTCCTCTTAGTCTTCTACATGGAATAGTGACATTTTTAGTAACAGAAGAATGAAATCTCAAAAATTCTTTGCAAAAAGGATAATTGCACTTATGTCTGACAAGACATTTTAAGACAACATAATGTTTGTGTACTGTACTGATCCATTTCTTTCCTTTAGAAACAAGTGGGTTTTTTCATTTCTTCAAGATGTAGACTTCGCAGTAGATCCTGGATGACATTCATGTTATTCCATTCAGTTTGACGTCATAGCTCCTTCAGCCCTCCTATGACTGCTCTCCTCATTTTTTTATTTTTTCTCAGAAGCTTGTCAAGAGCAGTCTAAGAGGAGCAGAACTCGCATTCGAACATTTTCCAAGGACATTTAAGTGAAGCTGGTTATTTGTTTAGGTGTATCTGATTCAAAGGCTAGGTAGGAGCTTTTGGCCTATTGTTGGCCTGTGAAAGAAAACTTGATTGATTTATTACAAGGTTCAGAATTAATATTTTGGTCTTGATGTTACTTATCTTCACCCCTAGTTGCTACGTACATATGCATAGTCATTGTGTGTGTATATGCATATACAGTTCGTGTGTGTATACATGCACACATATGCATATATACACTGGTGGAGACTTAAGAGGCTTTTTAGCCTCACAACCTGCCTTCAACACTGGTCTATGTGAGATGCTATAGGAAGAAGGCAAGAATTATTTTTCTGTAGTCCTCTAAGCTTGGAACCATTTGAAGCCTGTACTTCCTCACTGCACAGAGCTTCTGTGTGTTTAGTATCTCTCAGTGGATGTCTTTTCCATGACCTTTTCTGGCCATTCCTTGGACCGGTCTAAATCAAGAGGAACTGCAGCATCTTCTGGCAAGGACTGGCAGCTGTCTGAAGACCAAGTTTGTTTGTTTTGATCCTGGCTCCTTCTAGCTTCATTTGATACCAGCCCCCACTTCTGTGGCAAGAGAAAGCAAACGTTTTATTCCCATCCACCATTTGCATGTCAAGTGATCTGGGACCTCTGTTGAGCCTACCTCCAACTCACCCACTTCAGTTGTCTCTTCCTGGGCTTTTCCTACTGTTGAACACAATTCATCTCTTTATGCAAGGTCCTTCCCTCTTATGTCATGGATACTTAGTTTCTTTAAAAAGTTTTGGGTGAGGCATTTTGTTAGGTCTTTTGAAAATGAAATAATTTTATCATCATTATGCTACCCTTGTTGACACCTTCAAAGACCTACTTTGAACTTCTTGATTTATACTTGGCAGCTTCTTTCATGTAGTCATTCCTTTGGTAGTAAGCTGATGAAATGCGTTTGGTTTATGAATGATACTTGATTTGATAAGCTAGGGTGTCAGGAAAACTGTAGCCCATGAAAGATAGGATTGGTCTAGAAGATTGTTTCAATTTGAGGTAGAAAGGATAAACAAAATAAAAGCTGAGCTATAATGGAGGTTGTCAAGTTTTAAAGCTCAGCACCAAGATGTTTAAAGGAAAGAAAAAACCTAATTGGTAAAGTTTCCTGAAGTATGAACAGGCCATTTGATTGGAATGGGGAAGGAGGTCTGGGGAATCAAGTCATAAATACAAATGAAAATTTGTCTTAGGCTAGAGAAGAGCTTGTCCAAGGTTTTTTTGCTGTTTCCTGACCAGCTTTTAGGGGGTGTTTATGGTTAACAGCACTTAGAGAAAATGGGAAAAAAGGAATTGATAAGCAAACTGGTTTCATTCCTATTTTTCTGACAAGCAGGTTAGAAATAGCAATTCCTAAATGTCAAGCTGAATTATTTTTTCATAGGATGTGAAAATAGCAAAAGCTTCTTAACCATCATGCTATAGGATAAGGAAAGAAGGGAATCTGAAATTAGGATGAATTCAGGCTGTCCTTCAATATCTTGTCACATTTTTCAATAAGGATTGTTGTAATTTGTGTCGAACACAAAGGATCGTCAGAGTCCTCAGATATGGAAACAGTGCTGTAAACAAAATTGAGTTGAATGTTGTCAAATGAATGCAAAAGGGGAGGATTAGGTAAACTTTATTCCAGAGACTTGAGAGAACTGGTGTGTGAAAATGCAGACAGTAAGAACTTTGACTATTACCTTTAAAGGCAGGTAATGCAATCTGGATTTGGTATAAAAGATGGCATCTCACTTAAAGAACAGGAGTGTGTACAGTGGGTTACAGTACATAGGTGAAAACAGTGCGAGTGGTGAAACTCCCAGAGAGTCTGCTTATACAGTTCCTTGGAGCTCTCTTGAAGCTAAACTTCATGTTGTCATTAATGACAGGCATACAAAGTGGAAGCGTGTCAACAGACACTTTCTGGTGACATACAGTTTAGAAGCATTACCCGAACAGAAGAAATGAGAAATAAACCAGAATTGGATTACCTGAGGGGATGGTAGAAGAGGGAAGAGGTGTATTTGTACAAAACAAAAATTGGTGCATTTAGCAACTAACAGGAATTTTTTAATGTAAAATTCAACCAGGCAGTTGCAAACAATAATCCTGTGATTGATCTTTCTCCTTCTGTATGGTGCCTGTGTACTAAGGTCGTGGGGAAGAAAAGCAAGTGTAATTTTTAAAGGTATTAAGCTGTAGCAGAAGATACATGGAAGTATTGTAATCTTTGAACAAGATCATTTGATACCTCATTCAGTTGACTTTATTTGTAGTTACTTATGCCCAAGAAAGCCCAAACTGTAAGAGCTCCAGGGGCAACCTAAGCTATGGATTCCTTCCACTCATGTTTAAATTGGCCAAAACACCTCAGTTGTGCTTGCTTGAGGCTCCAGGCAGAGTCAACAGAAAGCTACGCACTCCAGCAGAACAAGTAAGGTCCTATGTAAAAAGCCTCTTTATATTTAGCAAATGAGGAATCGGATCAGCTGAACATAAATCTGTGGGCCAGATAGATCTGCAGGGATATACCTGAGGGTGCTGAGAAAGTTCTCTCGTGAAAGCGAGGCCATTGTTTGTAATCCATGAGAAAGCATGGTGATTGCTGGAGGTTCTCTATGACTGGAAAAAGACTGCTATTAACCCGTCTTGAAGCGAATCTGAGGAATTTTGAGCCAATGAGCCTTGTCTCAGTCCCTGGAAAGATCATGCAGCCCTTTGCTTGGAATTACTATGTGACCACATAAAGAACAAGCAGGTAATCGGGAACAAGCTAGCACGTATATAAGAGCAAATCATGCTTTACCAACTTGATAGCCTCCTGTGACAAGTCATGAATGGCTGCATGGACAAGGAGGGTGTCTGATATGATACACTTTGTTAATAAGGTTGTTTGATGCCGTGTTCCACCAGTTCTAGTTTTTCACGGGGCTTTAAGAGATACCTGAATTGACAAGCAAGACATCAGCAAAGATAGAATTGAATTTGAAAGTCTAGCGTGAAGAGTAGCAGCTTGGTTGGGGGGTGCAGTGGTATTGAGGGTGTAGTAGTCTCATGGATTTTAGCCTGACTCATAACTCATTGATAAAACTAATGATAAGTGGAAATGTTGCTTTGCTGGTATACGGTCAGTTCACACAAATACTTTCTGAAAGAGTTGAAAATATGCAGCGCAACACCTATGTATCAAGTAAATACTTCTGATGTAACTGCAGCAGCACACCAAAGTGCTCAGGTCTTCTGGTGAAATATTCTCAGCAAATCACAGTATTGCAGTTTATTGTAATTTAATTGTACCTGACATTAAAGCAACTTAGTCAAAACTGGAAAGAGTAAGTTTGTAGCATTTTTGTTGTTTTGATTTGTTTGGTTTTTTTTTTCTTCCCCAACTAATTTTCCCTCTTTCTTTAGAAGTCGAAGTAAAGTGTTGTCTCGTTGGTTGGCTGGCTTACCTCAGCAGCTTGCTCTGCTTGGCCTGAGAAACCCTGAGCTTTCGAATCAGCTGATTGATATCATTCATTCTGCTGCGTCTCGCTCGAACAAGGAGTTATTACAAAGTTTACAAGCCACTGCTGCTCGAATATATGGTAAAGTTTATACACTACAGCATAATGAATTTTGTCCGTCACTTGGCAGGGAAGTTGCAATATGTGGAAAATAGGAGTGTTTCCTAAGTGAATATAGAGTCTGTGTGTGGGGGACGGGGGCAGAGATTGGTTCAGTCCCTTGTCATAAAGGTTAAAATGAATTATGCATGTCATTTCCTAAAGGATGAAAATCTTTAGTTCAAGTTAGCAGGACTTTAACCTGATAGACTAGAAGCTTCAGTTTTTGTGAAATCTGCTTCTGGTAGTATTGCTTCTCTGTGTTTTGTTGTTGTTTGGGGTTTTGAGGGGGGGAGGTGGTGGTGGTGGGTTTTTTTTGTTGTTTGTGGGGTTTTTTTTCCCCTCTTCAGTGTTAGTTATATTGTCCTCCCTGCAGCAAGCACTGTAGGCTCTTAACTAAATAAGAGCAGTTAGA
>RSEF01000002.1:100131457-100158217 GCA_003993805.1 Himantopus leucocephalus
TATGCAAATGGCAAGAGAAGCAGTGATTTTTAAGTTAATTAGATTCAGATTTTCTTTTAATACTATTTGGAGTGCAGAGCAGGTTACCTAAAGGTGCAATTCTAAACCTCAGTAGAGAGGTTCTCATGGAGAGCAGGTAACCTTATGGAAATTGCAACACATAATTCATCATAGTTAATGTGGGTTTGGACTAGCTGACTGGAGAGGTCTCACTCATATCCAATTTGATAACAGGTTCCCATTGTCAGTAAAATTTTATTCAAAAAAGCGGGATTATAATATGATTATTACCTCTCTTACACCTATAAATCAGATTTTTTTTTGAGTTAAATGTCTAACATGTAATTTACCAGCATCTTGAAAACATATTTTAAAAGTGCACATAGTTTTTGATTACCTGTGGTAGTGTTAATATATTAAACTAAGATATTTTAAATAATTTGTAATGTGTTTGTAGTATACCAACATCTGTTCTAGAATTAAATTTCTTTTGTTCTGTGTTCTTTATCTTATTTCTGTTTTCCTTTAATGCAAACCTCAAAATTGAGCAGCTTTAACTGCATTATAGTCCTTTGGGTTCTAAGGTGATTGAGGTATTGATAGCTGGTTAGACTTGTATTTAAACAAACTTCTTTTAGGTTGTAATGCTGTTCTGATTGTATTTGTAATATTAGAAGAAAATTGGTCTTGGTCTTAATTTGTTATATTTGTGAGGTCCTTATCTAGTCTGTGATTACATGATCTCGCGTTATTTTTCTATCCTACACTGTACGCTGTGCGCATCATGCTCACTGGAGGAGTGTTTACATAATGTTATGCTTTGTCGCTATCGTTTCAGTAGAAGGCTGCATGTTTTCTCTGTTGTATTCTGTCCCACTTGGAAAACAAAGTGATTTCCCCTGTGCCATGGGACTTTGTGCTCAAGTATTTTCACAGCTGTAGGTGATGAGAAGGTAGTATTTTTCCCAACTTCTGATGTGAGGAACAGAAGCAAGGAAAAAGTGGAACATAAAAGTACCTGCTAACTTTAGGAATTCAGCATAACTTTAGGAATTCAGCATGAAACATTTAGGAACTGATTTTTCAGAATATTTAGCATTTTCTATCTTGAAAGCAAAGGATTGACTTCAATTTCAATGTAAGTGCAGGTGGAGCAGTAGAGATCAGGTGGGTCTACGTGCTGCTCTTTAAGACTTTTGAAGTTGTATTGCTCCACAGCTATTGCTGCCCTTTTTGTCTTTTACTCTTGAACTGTTGCAGGGCTAGTGATAACTAGCAGAAGGAAGGGAGGAAAGAAGCCTCCGCTATGAATAATGTGGGGGGTTTTTTTATATCCTAAAAGAAAATTAGTACCTCATCTGATGATACTCAGAGTAGTGTGTTACCACTGACTTCCTGTCCTCCAATTTCAAGAAGTGTTTATCTAGCATCTCATAGAACCTCTGCGATACAGATAGGAGGATGATCCAATATAATGCCTAAAACCTATTTGTTTACCTGTATATGTGAGCTAATCCTTTCTTCTACTTTTTTTAACCATCTCATGCCTCGTACACTGTGCATGTTATAGATGATGCAATAAATAAGGCAGGAACGGGTCAGGCTGTGTTATCCTTCCTTGCATAATCCTGATCGATCCATCCATCCATGATTTGAATGAGGCATAGACTTTTAACATTGAGGCTTCTTTTATGTATGCAATAGCTTTCACTTTTTTAAAAAAGTGAACTGCACCTGAATTTGGGGATCTTGGTTTTGTGTGTGCGTGTCTCAGTGTAGCTGTGCTTGTAGATGAGTCTCTTAAAACCATTTCATAGCTCTGTCAGGGGTCTTACACTGCCTCCATGTTCCTGGGACAGAACAGCAGCCATTCTCTCCGCTTCCTCTTGTGTTTGCATCTGTGACAGTTAGCTCGGCATGCGGTTAGGATGCTTAAAATGCTTGTCCTGTTTTGTGAGTGTGCAGATAATCAAATGTGGGTAGAAAACCAAAACTGTTGAAGTGCTTGAAAAATTACCAGAGGTTTAGCAGTAAGCTTCAGAATCAGTTTTCACATCCAGGGATCTCCTGAACCTATTGCAGTTTGTGTTTGCTAGCCTGTAGTGAATCTGAGATTGTTTTGTTCAGTCTCTTCTGGAGTTCATCTAAAATTCTTGCATCCACCAGTCCTATTATGAGGAATTTGACACATCTGTTAAATGTTGCATGGAAACATATTTTTATATTTTATTATTTTAAACTAGATTCTGTCTAGCTTTGTCACGCAAGTCCATACTCCCTGAATTTGGGCCTATCACAAGTTCTTTCCGTGTTTTCTGTCCTTCTGCCCAAGATTTTTTTTTTTATTTTCATATTTCTCCGGTTCTCTTTGCAGCTTGTCATCTGATGTATCTCTTCCAACCTCTTGCATTCCCACCATTTTGCTCAGTGATTGCATCACAGTTTGAATTTCTGTGCCCAGCAAGTCCTGAATTCTCCTGAATCTCTCTTCATGCTCCCCGGTGCTTATTTTGATATAATGAGTGACCTCAGGTCTGACTCGTGGTCCCTCTGCATTGGATTCAGGCAGCTTCTTCCTCTGTGCTGAATGGGACACGGGCTTCGTTCTCTCTTCTGGTATATGGATCTAATACTTGTGTGAATATTCACCTTATGTAGAATCTGTGGGGAAATAGGTTGCAAGACCTCTTGCTGATTTAGTTGAGTATGTGTGAAATCTCTTTGATGCTGTAATGAATTGGACTGGTACCCCCTTCGAAGGAGGGAAGAAGTTCTCTCTTCTCCTGGGAAGACACTACTGGCCATGGCCACGGGGTTAGTCTTGGGAGAACTCGGTGTCGGCAGCCAAGTGGCAGCCTTACAAATGGAGAGAGATCGAGACACTACAGGTTAAGAAAAAGGAAGCGGAGAGCCAGGCCTCCAAGGACGACTGGAGGCCTCCTAGGAACTAGAAGGGACCATGCAGAGCTGTTTGCACCGCAAAGTCACCTGAAATATGCCTGGAAATAAGGACTTGCCATTAATTTTGAAGTGGGAGCACTTTATTTAATAAAGCCTTTCTTTGTTCTCACCTAGCTGTGATTTTTCTCCCCCCTGCCCCCTGAATTAATTATCCTACATGGTGGTCTGATTAAATCCTGAATTTTTTCTTTAATTTAAAGAAATTCTGAAATTCCTTTTTTTTTCTTTTTGAGTAGCTCCAGACAGGTGCATATTCTAGCTGTCATGTTTGTGGATGCTAAAATATTGTGGATGGATTTTCCGGGGAGGGGGGCAAAATGTATATGACTGGCACACAGGCATTCCAAACTTGATATTTGTGCTCCAAAAACATGGAGCTGTAAACTTCTGAAAAACAAGCTTTCCAGAATTTTGTTACCTATAAGCTAAGCCATTTTGGCTGTTAGCAGAGAGAAATTAGGAAAAAGGTGATCTGAGTCTTGGCATGGAAAGTAGCATTCGGAAGCTCTGAAATTTCACAAGATTGTAAGAGCAGCAAAGATCCGTAGTCTGCAGCGCAAGTGACAAGAGCAGCATGCAAGTAAATTTGATTAATATGCATTTTGCACAATGTGAAGTAGGTCTAAGCTGCAGCTTTTTGAGGAAAGCATGTGTGAGATGTACTTGTTCCCAGCTCCTGTCTTGCTCCTGGATCTGTACCGATACAGAGGCAAGACACTACTGTTAGGTGGTCAGTGGTGTCTGCTTTGAGGTTCCACAGGCACTTACGGCTTCTCATTTGAGAAACTAAAGTAGGTTGGTGCTCCTCTTACAGATTGCCCCTAGAAAGGGACGTGTCGGGCAGCTTTGATAACGGGTTTGCGTATTGTTCCTTTCTGTGTTCTAAATCTCAAAGCAAGTTTTTAATTCAGTTCTGTGTTTAATAGCTTTAGCTGCCCTAAAATAGATGCTGAGACTGCTTTTAAATGGGATCTGTTGTTCATGTAAAGAGCTGTATTAAAAGCAGTGGACATAATGAAAAATACAGCCCAGCTTTGTAATAGAATGACTTTTACCAAATAAGGGAAATAAAACTAATTTGTGGTTATACCACTATTTATGAAAAGTTGCTATCTCAGTAATTTAATCAACTTAACAACCTAAGCCCATGTAGGGGTACAAAGTTCAATATTATTTTTCTTGAAAAGAGCAAGTTCTGGTTTTGAAGCTATTTAAAATGTTATTCTAGTAACAGTAGTTAGAAACAGGAATGCTAAAATTAACACTTTAGTCATGCTAATTAATTGTATTTTGCAGGTAGGTTGTGAATTCTTAATGACATGTTTTTTTTAAACTATCTGCTATTGGTTTTGTGTAGATCATCCTTTGCAGGCTGGAAGTGCCAAGTGCAGGATAATTCAGTGAATGATGTGGACTATTTCAGCTTCTTGTTTTCAACCCTTATAGGTAATCTATGTGAATGTCATAATTCAGAATTAACAAAATAAATTTTGTTTTAATAGTCAATTACTATATTTAATTTAGAATAAATGGTGTAGTAAGTACTTCCTGAAAGTAATTCTAATCTTGTGATATATTTTTGATATGAGATACCCTTTTTTTTTTCCCCTCTTGATCTGATTTTTTGACACCCTATTTTTACACTTTCCATTTTGGACTGAATATTTGCATACTTTTTCTTCATTCTAGCAACTTTCTTTGGAAAGTATGAGGAAAACCTAAATTCAGCATATGACGTGAACAAGAATTTTTTTCTAGATTTAAGTAAATGCCTTTTATTAGCTCGTAACAGTATAAATGAGTGCTTCTGGGATTTCCTGCAGACATGCTTACGCTATTAAAAACATTCCATCAGAATAAAGTAATCAAAGTACCTTGAAGTGAGCTGCCCAAGGTCAGCATGTGAGCAGAATTACTTCCCCTACTATATTCTTACTCAGATATAAAAATAGTTACATTCTGTGGTGATGCAACTTTGAGAAATTGCAGTGGTTAAAACGGCATAATACTAATGAGAAATACCTTCCAGTAACTTGTTGCGTTTTAAAAAATGTGTCTTTTCTTCATCACCTCAGTCATTCATAATGTTCAACTATTTTGCTTTCAAAAATTACCTTTTTTCCTAAAATAGTGAAGAGGGTGCTGTTCTGATAACTGAGAAAATGAAAGCAAACCCCAAGTGACTGTTTTGGAGCAGTAGTCCTATTTTAGTAAAACATCTAATACCTGGCTAAAAATAATGAGCCAAATGATTTTTTTTTGTTTGTTTTTTTCTTTTAACCCTGAGGTTATCTTAGAAGGTTACTGAGTTATTGTGAACACATGGTGAACAGTCTTGCATTATACCTGGGAGTTTTTTTAAATTATTTTTTTAAAGATACATATGTTGAAAATAGCAGCATAACATTGGCCTCTTACAGGTTTGGTTTTTCTTATACCACTTCATAGTTTAAATGGGTGTGCCATTGATTTTTCAAATATTTTTGTTTTCTTTCAGAAGTCAGAATTTGTATTTTGATATACTTAATTTAAAATAACAAAGGAAGAGCTTTTAACAAAAAAATGTTATACAGACATAATTTAAAAGACAGTTTTCGTCAGTGATGCTGTTGAAGTAGAACAGTGCTTGGCTTGTTTCATGATACTGTTGTACTGCTTCTTTTTCTCTAGGGTTTTCAAGAGACGAGTTGACTGATCTCCAGGGCATTAGAGGAAAACCACACATTAGCCAGACACAGCTTTCACCTGTCCGTCTTTACCTAACTGATCTGGACCAGTTTTTACACCACTGGGCTGTGACAGAGGTAATATATCAACACTAATTCTAAATGACAGCATACAAACTCTGAGTGCTCTCCATCCCTTTTCTGCAGATGCCTAAATCTTCCTGTGAGTTGAGTTGAAAAAAGAATGAAAAATGCAATAGCTATCGAACAACCAATGTTGTTCTATAGCCATTAGATAATATTTTGAAGGAAGCTGCTTTAAAAAGTGAACATTCAGACACGTAGTACGCAAAAGAATACTAATGGAAAAAGTAGGTGGAAGCCTTGGTGGAAAATTCTTAAACACTAATAAGATTAAGACCAGCAATAGTTTTGGCTTTCAAAAATAAGTTGTAATAATTGTAAAAATAATAATTATGAAGAGTTTTCTTGGAGAGTAAATTCCACTGTTAATTATAAAGCACTTGCGTTAAATGAGATTTTAACTTGGAAGTAATATTTAGTTGGTATTGGTGGTTATTGAGAATAAATTCTGATGCTTATTTAATGAAAATTTACTGGGATTAGAAACTTCACTGTGAATTCAGTTCCTGCTTGTAAGATCCTAAGTACTGAAAGTTTTATTTTTTTGCTGATTCTAAAGGGATCTGAGCCACCAGATTTTATTCAGAACAGGTGCATATTAGTCTTCATCCTGGCTCAACTCTTTCTATTGCTCAGCCCACCATAAACCACTTTAAGGTGGGAAATCAGGTTTTAATGACACGCCAGTTTGACAGTATTTATGAAATCTCTGTCATGAATACAGAAAGAGTGTAACAGAAGTTTTTAGTTGTATGATTTATTCTGGGTTTTTGTGGCAGTGTGTTTGGTTCAGGAAAGCAGTATAATAGATTTTCTCTTCTAATTCATAAACTTGAAGTGATAATCTAATGAAACTAATGATAGTCCGAGACATACATTGCATATGTGCCATTATGTATTGAAAAGTATTTTAAGGAAAGTTGTTGTTTGGTACCATGACTGACACACATGTTCAGATGTCCTGCCTTCAGTCAGTTGGCCTGTAAAGCAGCTAAACTTTCTAATTTATCTTGCTTTGTCTCTTCTGGGCAGTAATGAAGCTTTTTCTCACCAAAACTCCTTTCTCCAGTACTGAAAGACTAGAATGCTTTCTCTCCCTGTCCTGTATGGCACTATTCCTCTGTGAGTGCACCACAGGGATTACTTGTTTCACAAAGAGATAGCATGATCTGAAGGATTTATATATACTTTACCTGCTTCTGAAAATGTCACCTCTTGTGTCTTCTCCTTCCTCTTTTTGCTTCTCTTCAACCAATCTGTCAAAGTTGGTTGAGAATATACACAATATGACTTTTTTCACTTAGAGGCAGTGAAGTACTTTAGGTGTAGATAGCTTGTGGTTTTGGTTCCTGGTTGCGAGTTTGATTTACTTCTCCTACCATGATCTTTTCAGTGTTTTGGTGCCGTCAAGGAGAGTACACCATCAGGGAGATTCAGTATGTTCAGAAACTTGAGACTTGCTTTTGTTAAAGTACCTTTTCTTGGGAAAGATACAAGATGCTCTCTTAGGTTCTCAGAAGTTGACAGCAGTCATTAAGCAAAGAGCTGGATATCCTTGGTTAGTAATGAAAGAGGTTTTGGATGTCCTACGGAGCATTGCACTACTTCTGCAGTTATGTGTCAGCCTGAAGTCTGTTCTGGAGACTAAGTTGTGAAAGAATAGGAACAAAAATCCCACGCATCAAAAACATATGTGTGAAGACTGATGAGACCTTTTAGACCCACTTAATTTTGTGGACACTTAACCAAAGGGAGTTCTGGACTGCTGCTTACAACTCTTGAATTTGAGAAGGAGATTGGAGGCTCTTCCTCATTAGCATGTTCATGATTGTGGAAAGAAAATTTCTAGTGAACTGAGTTACATCAGATAGACCTAGGATGTGAGCAGGAATAGTCAGCAAGGATTTATGAAGGGCAAATTGTGCTCAACTAACCTGTCAGCCTTCTGCAACAAGGTGTCTAGCTTGGTGGGTAAGGGGAGAGCAGTTTAGCTTGACTTGTGTAAGGTTTTAGATGCCATAACATCCTTGTTGACAAGCTGACAAAGAATGGCTTAGATAAGTAGACAGACAGGCAGATTGAAAACTGCCTGAACAACCAGGCTAGAGGGTGGTGATCAGTTGTGCAAAGTCCAGTTGGTGGCAAGTCAGTAGTGGTGTACCGCAGGGATCAGTACTGGGGCCAGTTCTTTCTAACCTTCATTAATGACCTGGACAGTAATGCTGAGTACACCCTCAGCAAATTTGCAGATGGTACAAAACTGGGCGGATTGGGTGATGGATCAGATGGTTGTGCTGCCATTCAGAGGGATATGGACAGGCTGGAGATCTGGGCAGAGAGGAACCTCATGAAGTTCAGTGAAGGAAAGTGCAGATTCCTGCACCTGGGGAGGAATAATCCCAGGCACCAGTAAATGCTGGAGGCTTACCAGCAGGAGAGCAGCTGGGCAGAGAAGGACCTTGAAGTTCTGGTGGACAACAACCTGACCATGAGGGAGCAATGCACCCTCATGGCAAAAAAGCCCCACACTGTTCTGGGCTGCATGAGGAGGAATGTTGTCAGCAGGTTGAGAGGTGAGCCTTCTTCTCTACTTGGCACCGATGAGGTCACATCTGAAGTACTTTGTCCAGTTTTGGGCTCCTCAGGACAAGAGACATGGATGTACTGGAGCTTCTTTCATATGATGTGATGCTGAGAGACCTGGGACTGTTCAA
Source organism: Himantopus leucocephalus (assembly GCA_003993805.1). Taxonomy (NCBI): domain Eukaryota; kingdom Metazoa; phylum Chordata; class Aves; order Charadriiformes; family Recurvirostridae; genus Himantopus; species Himantopus leucocephalus. The sequence goes on from RSEF01000002.1 coordinate 100,139,943, forward strand.
TCTGGGCAAGAGAAGGCTTTATCAATGTTTATAGATACCTGATGGGAGGGAACAAAGAGTATGGAGCCAGGCTTTTTTCAGTAGTGCTCAGTGATGGGACAAGAGGGCACAAATTAAAACACATGAAGTTCCATCTAAGCACAAGAGAACTATTTATTACAGTGAGGGTGGTCGAACTCTGGAATAAGTAGCCCAGAGAAGTTATGGAGTTCCCATGTGTGGACATACTCAAAACCTGGCTGGGCACAGTGCAGGGCAACCTGCTCTATCTGACCTCGCTTGAGCAGGAGTGTTGGACTAGAAGAACCTGAGGTGTCCCTTTGAACTTTAGCAATTCTGTGATTCTTTGAAAACCTCTTCTCTTGAAAAACAGAACTTTTGTTTCAGCATCAACAAATCTCTTTATTATTTTTTGGGTTTAGAACATAATGAGATTTCCGGTATGGGGAGATTTTATTTTTTTATCTGGTAGTTTGTTACATTTATGTATGATCTGGAAGTCAAACTGTGTACGTTAAACGCTTTCCAGAAGGACTGGTAGTACTGCAATGCTGTTCAGGGTGTTCCTCACAGAATTGCTTGCAGACAGAAAAGTCGGGGCACCTCTTCAGTAGCTTTCTTCCCTACTAGAGCAAAATTAAGATATTCTTTCTTGTCTCAATCTGGTAACAAGGTGTCTGGGATGCACTGTTTGTGGTCCAAATCTTGTTTGTTTTTACAAAGAGAAGAGATCAGTGTTAAGGCAACCACTTCCTTTTATGAATCACAGGATTCCATTAATTTTTCACTTGGCTGGTTCTGATTTCAGATGCAATTGTGGGTATGGTAAGAGATACATAAACAAAATTGTGCTGAAGTTACCACTTAAAAAAATCAGACATTAGGCTTTTACATGACTGTTTTCTCTATGTTTAAATATCTAATACAGTGCTGTGTTCATTAAGCTCTAGAGGTTTTCTCTTTTCCTTGTTGAGTACCGTTCTCCAACCTCAAAGATGTTGACCCATAGTCTATTTCATGTTCAGTTTGTAAAGAAAGCATTCTGGGGACTGTAGTCCATAAAAACTTTAGGATTTGGAGGCTGGACTATTTGAAAAAACAATAATAATAAAAAAATAAATACTGACTTGGGAAAAACCTTTCAGTTCAAGATTTGCCAAAAGTTGCAAAAGGAATACTTTCTGTAGAGCAAGTGGTTTCCACCAGGTCATTGAACAAGCTACTCTATTCTCAAAAGAAAATACACCAAACAGCAACAAGCCCCCCAAAAACCCAGAGCTGCAGCCTCTGGGGAGAAGAAAACTGCCAGCAAATCATGAGGGTCTTCTAGGATGTCTTGAAAGACAGTATGATATGATGGCTCTACATGCATTGAGTTTGAGAGAGATAGGTTTGGAGACTGCTTTCTTTCAAGCGGACATAATTCAAGGTGTGACACAAGTTTCAAATCAAAATATTTTTAGCTGTGACAGAAAATTATTTAAATAAAGTGGTGCTACAGGAATTAATAAAACCCATCTTGAATAAAACACACTTTTGGTGGAACTGAGTAGAGCGGCACAGCTTCTGAATGCTAAAACTTTCATGCTTTCCCTTGCTGAATAAGGAAGTTTATGGTGATGCTGTAATGTTAAGCAGAATATTTGTAGTAAGTAAAAAAAAATTCCTAGTAAGTGAGAACAGCCCTCCACTGGCTGAAGAGCAGGCAGCATTCAGGCCTCAACTTCATGTTGAGAATTGTTCATTTAAAAGAAAATAAATAAGGAACTGATGGAATTAGGATTCAACAGCCTCGTTTCGTATGAATAAATGAGACCAGTGATCAGATTATTATTAGTCCATCCATCCTCTTCTTTCTTCTCTTCCACCACTAGATTTGTCTAAACCGTTGGCTAGTTTTTGACTCTCTCTGCTAAAAGAGTAAAGTTGCAAATACTAGTTGCCTGTAAGTTTTATGAAAACAAGGAGGTGGAAGAGAAAAATCTCTAGCTTAGCACAAGGCAGTTTCTAACTGGGTTTCTGCATCCTGCTTGGCAGCAGGCAGTTGGCCAGCATGCATGTGCATCACTCTGGACCAGGCTCAGCAGGTGTTGTCACTTGGCCTGCGGGGGTGTCAGGGGGTTGTGAGGCAGGAGCAGGTGGGGTTACGGTGCTGAAGATATGGAAGGGCAAGGGATGAAGGGTCCCAGGTGTGAATCTGTAGGAGGCCACAGCTTGTTGGCTTTATTCCTTGCTGCTTGACTTCGTTTTCAAATCCAGAGGAACGCAGTCCCAGCTTTCTGTCGCTAGCTCGCTATTCTGTGCAGTGAGTGGTATGTATTTCTAATGGTATTGAACTATAAGAGGGAATTTAATGTATATTATATGCATGTCAAAGATGCGGAAGAAAAGGTGTGCCTCTGGAGAAAGAGCAAGTTGTGTAAAGGAAAAGAATAACTTGCGGCATTTTCAAATGGCAGTTTGGACTTTTGGAGTGTTATTATGACCAGTGCACTTGGTAGCATGTGGGTAACCGTGATTGGTGAAAAGGCTAAACAAACGCACTCCTGATAAGAATAAATGCTTTTAAGTCATTTATAACAAAACTGTTTTGAGATGGATACTGTTTGCAACTTTTTTTTTGTCTAGAAGAGTGGCAATTGGTATATTGGAAATCTGAAGCCATATTATGTTTCTGTGCAAGCTTTTAGGTAATGGTGATTTTCACTTAAGGAGCAATGCTTAAGAAAATTGACCCTTAAAATGCCTTTTTGCGTAGCTGTAAAGGTTGATCTTCATATTTTGTCTGAAAGATGTGTTAAATTTGGGAACTGTGGTTTCTGGAGCAACTCTACTTAAAATGACTTCTGCCTTATTAAAGCCAATTATTTAAAATCATACCCCCGTAGCTGAAATAGATGGGGCTCCAGAATAAATGGTTGCAGCCTTAGGGAAGAGGCTTCAGTCTTCGTTCATTTTAACTGTGCCCATAGTGTTTGTCGGTAATATTGTTCACTCCCCGGTAATTGAATTGCACTGCCAGTATCGAATGAAATAGCGCCAACAGGAATGAACAGTTTAACAAGGTAACCGTGTATACATGGTAATTTCTGTTGTAATATTTGGTGTTTGACACTTGAACATTTTGGAGGGGGGAAGCAAACAATAATTCAGAAGCTCTGCTCAAAGTTGAGATTCTAGACTTACACTGAGCACATAACTGACTTGAAGAAATAAAATACTCAACAAAATGCTTAAAATGTTTAAGAGCAAACACTAGGGAAGGTCAGCTACTTTTAAAAGCAATCTTGAATTCAAAAACCTTGGGATGCATATAATTTAATATACTAATGTGTGTCAAAACTGGAGATGTCTCATAAGTGAAATAGAATTGGGAAGGCCATATCTGCATTGATACGCTATGGAAAATTACGACATATCATTAAAGATAGCATGTAAATTAAAAGTCCTGCAAGGATTTTTGTCTTGAGAAGTAAACAGTGGTGTTGCAGTGCTGAAGTTTAACTTCAAGCAGATTAACAGTTAAACACTAAAGGTTTTAAATGAAGATTTTGAGTTGAAGTCCCTGTAAGATTTCAACTTGTGGTCTTCATGGAGACTTCCAGATTAGAGTTACACTGGGGAGAAAAAGCAGCTGAGGGTAAATAGTATCCCTTCTGAACTAAAAATATGCTAGAGTTTTTACCCTCTTTGAGGAGGATAAAAAAAGCTGTTGAAGCCCATTAGTGTTTTGTAAAACTACGTCGGGTCCAAATTTAATGTTTAGAAATGAAAACAATGGGTTTATTTCCTTGAAAAGCAATGCAAATTCCAAAGAAACAAAAGAGAAATCATATAAATAAATGTAATATCTCCTGAAATTAATAACGCGCTCTCTCACAGGTCTTTTCCATAATTTTCTTAAGACAGAAAACTTAAAAAAAAAACCAAACCCAAACAAAACACCAAAAAATAACCCCTGAAAGAACCCCAATAAAATCTAAATACCAAAAGATAAACTCCCCAAAAATGTAACTTGATTTTCAGGCCAGTGCTCCATTGTGCCTGCATCTTATACTTCTAGTGTATCTTGTGATGTTGCATAGCTGGGAGCTCACATGTCACTGCATATAACTAATGTGAACTAACATCTCCACAGTTACTGTACACTTGCTATAAATTCACATCCTGGTTTGTGATACCTAAAGTAAATTTGCTTAAAAAGGCGGGATTTGTGGGACAAGAGCTAGTTGTGTACAGTTTTCTGTGTCTTCGAGTCCTTTTATTTGGGGAGGGGGCAGGCAGATGAATTTGGAGATGTAAATCAGACCTTCCTGCATGTGGTCTGACAGGGAGGCATCCACGAGAAGGAGGAATCAGCTGTGGTGACATTTTATAGCTATGAGAAAGCTGCAGAGCTGTGAAAGAAGGGCTTATTATGGCTGCAAGAGGATGAAACAAAGGCTCTTTGGGTAGCAAAGCTATTTTGTGGTGTCCTTTCTTCGTATTTTGTTAGTAAGATGGCTCTGAGAACCAGACCTGTGCCGTTTTTTGGGTACAGCTTCGTCTACTCTTGGATAGCACGTTAGCTGTTGAGCATAAAACCTCATTTTGCTCAGAAAAGCGTAATATTTTCAGAAATGCCCATCACTTAGTGAGACAGTAGGATTGTCTCTAGCCCATAGTTCTCTGCCTTCTGGCACCAAATCTTGCTGGTACCCAGATTTAAACACCTGATCAAATTGTTGCACAGGAGGTGAGCAGTGGTGGTTGTCACTCATGTATTTGTGTCCGGTGGCAAATAAAGGTAACTTCACTTGGTTTAGTTGACTCTTAGTATAGGTTTAACATCAGACTGCGTGCCACAGCCAAGGAGTCTGCAGATAGGCAATCACCACAGTTCAGCAGATGCAAGATGAGTCTGTATGCTGCAGTTATCCTGTTTCTGAGCCAGCAATGGGACATTAACTGTGTTTCATAATCCTTCTAAGTCTTTGGAAATATGTACTCTATCAAGATGCAGGACACAATACGTGTTCTAAAGCATTTGTGATTCTTAAACAAGTTTCTGTATTACCCTGAATGTAAAATTACACCCATAGTGGTTTTTTTTCTTTTCCCCTGTTGCCCACCTATGTAATACTCTCCTGCAGACTCCATTCCTTCTTTTTGGCTTTTTCTTTTTTTAACCTAGGTTTGGTTTTGTTTTATTGTGATTGTGTGGGGCTTTCATATGGATTTTTTTGTGTTGTTTTTTCCTTTTTTTTTCTGGAGTCACTGAATCAGGAATACCTTTCACATCCGCCCCTGTGAGCTTAGCCGAGGCAGATGAACAAAGATCTCTTGTTGTACGCAGCTTTCTCAACAACTCAGGGCACTGTTAATATTGGTCTGTCAAATCAATTTATTTCAGAAAGAGAAGCAGCACCTGTCAAGGGAGTACACTGTCTGATAAGCTAGGGTGCTTCGGGGGAAGCTGGCCAAGCTTCAGACGACAAGCTTCATTGCCTGCCCCATCACCTGAAAACTTCTTGTTTTCTACACTCTGCAGTAACATGTTACACTGGATAGAGTCCTGCTTGAAAGAGTCATTTCACAAGGGCTGGGGAATTGGCTGCAGAACAGTTGCCTGTTAGATTTTAGTTACCCGTGTCTGAGGTGGATGTCGATGTGAATTGAAAAATATATTTTAAAGTTCACGTTAGGTTATAGGGTCTGGTGTGTGGCAACTTTCTTTTTAAATAAAATCACTTCTCTTGGAGTCTGAACTGTCTTTGGTCTGACTCCACAGAGTGGCTCACTAAAACACTTGATCCATTATCTTTCCTGCTTGCTTTGTTCCTCTGTGCTCATGCTTGTGTGTATCTTCAGAGCAAGGTAAGTGTTTTTCTTTGAAAAAGAGTACTTTGCAGCATAATTAAGCTTGAAATAATACGCAGGTTTTCCCTGGAGAGTTACTGATAAAATACTTCCCTTGAGGCTTTTTGAGTCAGGATTCTTTCACTTTATGGGAAGCATTGAGTGATTTAGGGAGTGGAACCAGTTAAATAATGAACAAGACATTACTCTTGGTTCATCATTTGTGTGTGTTCCTGTTGCCGTGAGGGCTCAGATTGAGACTAGGCTTCCTCGGGTCCTCTCAACTCTGCCTTTTCCAGTTGAGAGCATCTTACAGATAAGCAATATTAAACTGACGGATTCCTCCGATTGTACATCAGATCTATGAAAAGCCTGTTTCAGATTGGATTTAGAGTCAGTTAGGTTGCCTGTCAGCACCAAAATGCTTTTAACTCATCCAGTTGAAGAGTAGAGTAAAATATTCCATGGTGTCAGCGTCTCCAAAAAGCCCAGGGAGTGCTCCTGGGCTGCCTTCCCAGCTTTTTTGTTTGTTTGTTTTCCTATTTTAGCTGGCTACTGTTGGAGTATGTCTTCAGCATGGCAGGCAGGGAGGCCTGTGTAGTAACGATTTTTGGAAGCACTGGTAGGGAACCTGCTGTTGTGTGGCTCATGAGTATCACAGGTAGTTGGACTTGTCTAATCAATAAGGTTTGGTTTGAAAAACTGCCAATGGATTACGGAGCCTGTAGTATTTGCTGCATAATGCTAACAGATAATCCCCCTATTTAAGAGGATGCTTTTCTTTGGCTTAATTTATTCAAGTGGACATTCAAACAAAATTAAAAGTGAAAAAAAAAACCCAACCCAAAGCCTCTAAACCTAAACCAAATCTATTATAAAATACTTGTCTCAAAAAGATATAAACCCTCCTACAATCAGGAATGCTCGTTCTCTGTCCATTTACTTCAGTAATACTCTGAAACAAAAACTACTCTGGCTTTGGTCCAAAGCCAATCTATTGAATGCGCCAAAATGTGATAAATGCTAATCAAATGTAAAATAATGAATCAGTTGTGACATTTTATTATGGAAATTAAACATCATGCAAACCCTTGCCTAAGGAAAATAAATTGTCAGGAAAAATACTAATTTTCATGTGATAATTAAGTTTTCTTTGCTTTTCATTTCCATGTCTAATAACGTTTCAGTTTCACTTTTTATAACAGGCAGTTGTTATGAAATCCATTTCAAGCAGGATTTAATTTATGGAATTCAAAAGGATCGCCACTCCCACTTAATTGTAGGAAAATAGAACTGGATGTAGGGAATGGTGGTGCTATTTTGAGGGTCAGAAAGGTCTAAAAAACTGAAAAACTAGCTTGCCAATGCACTTCACCGCAACCCTTCTAAACAAGGATGCCGCTCTTCAGTGGTATGAAGCCCATTTGGCTTGCCAATTCTGGAAGAGTCTGAGCGTCGGTGAATTGTACCTGTTATGAAATGCTCCTACAGATTCTCACCTCAGGGAGAACCTTAGTGGACTGGTAGGCCGATTCCAGGGACATAGTCCTAAGGGTGAAGTATTAATAATGGTTTTATTAATAATGAAACCTTAGTTTGCTGGGTGGATCTCGTTGATTTGCCTTCAAGGTCTTTAATTTGCCAATCTCGTGTGGGTACGTGTTGAATGAGAAGGGATCTCTCTAGCGTCCTGTGTCTAGTGTCATGTGCTCACGAGCATATGGTGTGCCCCATTTGTAAACTTCCTGAGCTCCGTCTTACAAGCAACAAATGTCTCCTGCATTTCCCCTTTCATAATCATCCTTCTTCTGCATTCCCAGCCAGCTATGACCATCGTTATTTTTGTTATCTTTGGTTATCTTCGTCTTCCTGCAGTGATTTCACCTCTTTGTTGTATTTGTAAGTGACAATAATATCCGCCCTCGGGTGTAGTTTTGCTAGACTAGGGAGGTTAAGTTCTTTCCGTTGACACCTGTAAGACAGGATCTCTATTCTTTGTGCATTTTTTCTCTGCCCGTTCAGTTTGAATTTACCTTTCTTGAAAGTGCATGACACCTGTTTTGCACAGTATGTCAGAAGTAGTCTAAATAGGGTCTTATGGAGTAGTATGGAACAGTTGATCAGTACTCTGTCTGATCACTTCTACTGTGATTATCTTTATTTTTCCATCCTAAAGTGGTATTTTCCTGTTTGATTGTTGTGTGACGACCACCTCGTAGTCAGTTATGCACAGAATTTCCTCGTTTCCAACTGTTAAAACTCCTAGCTGCATGCAGAAGTTTTTATGTCTCCAAGTGCGTGACCCGCCACTTTGGTTTCACTGATTTTTTTTTTTTTTCTGTATCTGTTATTCATCAAACCCATGTGATCTTTTCTATAGGTTAGTCCAGTCCCCCTGTCTTGGCAGGGTTTCTCAACTTCGAGCTGTCAGCCGACACATTTCATCAGTGTAGCTTTACCTTTTGTGTAAGTGTTACTCGTTAAAATACTAGGTCAGATTGGTGTCAGAGTTTGTACTTGACATGACAATCCCCAGTAGTAGCCCCTGTCTCAGCTTGACTTTATTCCTCGACACTGCTACTACGCAGATGTTTTGAGTATGTTTCTTGGGAGTATTACGGAGTGCTTCATATTTTATCACCTTCAAATTGCAGTGTTCAGAAGCGCTGCCGTATCTAGGATGGAGTACACAGTCTTAATAATATTTCATTATTAAATAAATGTATAGCATCAAAAATAAGGGTATTCAGTGCAAGAGTATCTAGAAAATCGTCTTTTAAATAGTCCTACTAGTCCAACAGAATACTTGCACAATTACTCCTGTAATACCGATTAACATGAGCAATGCCCTGACAGTATTATGTTCTGCAAAGCAGATGTGTTGAGGATCTCCTGAATTTGGCCAGCTTAAGCAGGGCTAAAAGCATGTGTGGCATGTAATTTTAAAAAAAGTTGAGCACATTTTATATCACCACAAGTGCTACTGCTTGGCCATTTCTGATGAAACCACCACTGGCATCCGCATTACTTAGGATTGAGTTTTTGTACCACACGACCTTGAGCTAACAGTTCTTTTCCTAACCTTTCCTTTCCTTGGGGTCTCTCTTCAGCTGGAAACGTTGTGGACTCTTATTTTTGACACAACATGGGTGATATTTTCTATTTTGTTGTTAACTCTTGTTTGGGTGTCGTGACCTGTCCTGATTGAGCTTAAGTCTCGAAACCAGGCCACTATCGCAGAATTTAATCCCTCAAGTCGGATCATTCTGTGAAAGTTTTCTTTCACTCTCTCTTCAGTCAGCAAGGGAGCTTAGAGGAATGGGGTTTGCTTAGTTGAGATATTTGTAAAACTCAGGGACTTAAATTCTTCCCTTCCTCAAACGTCTGATCTTGCTGTTCCCTTTCTGATTCCCTTAAGCGCAAACAGAAGATTTCGTTCCCCATGTATTGGTTCTTCCATCTTCCTTGTCCTTAGCAGGACGTTCATGATTGCTAATGGTCTGATAACACTCTTGCTGTGCCTGTTGCTTTCTGGAGGCTTCAACTGACACTGGTGGGATAAGCAATGAATGTAAACAGAGAGAGGTCGTCCAAACTCTCTGACTCGTTTGCAAATTATTGGAATAGATGGGAACGAAAAGAGGAACAGAGAAAGCCGTCTGCCGAGGACTGTAGGACAGCTTACTAGACCTCTGGTTTCTTTATCCTGTCCAGGAGCTACATAGCATTTCATGGGCTCTTGATCAATTATTTTTATTTTTCCCCTCCCCAACCTGGCCATTCTTGTCCATATGGTGGGGTTTTTTTACTAAAAAATTAAGATCTGAGTCTTCAGGTCACTACTTTTTTTTTTTTTTTTAAAAAAAACCCCAACTTTTTGTAGCGTTCTGGGCAGCTAATCCAGTTTGCTAGTGCCTGACTATACAAGCACCAAAAAGTTTTTGGCAGTTCAGAAAACAACATTTCCCTCTGTAGTATTACATTTTGTGTCATCTTTGAACATGATGTTTTTGGCAGTGTAGAGGAAAATGAGTTGGAAATGGATGGTTGCTACTTTCTTCTTTGTTATATTATTTTTCTGTCCTGTGTCACTGTGATTCTTCTGTTTGATGCTTGATAAAGTTATTTGTGGAGTTGTTTTCTGAAATTCTTCAGCTCCATGGAAAGGCAGGTAGGAGGTTTGGTGTGGTGCTGCAGCTGGATAGAGTATTTTTGGCCTTCTACTTCTATCACATAGGTAAAATGAAGAAAATCACTACCAAAAAAAGTAATGATGAAGGCTGTGATCTCTTTAAACACTTAACAATTTATGTTGACAATGTTACTGTTATACACTGTAAAGAATCAATACTTTCAGACAAAGCTGCTGTGTGTCCCCAGTAGGTGCTTTGTATTTAGGTTTGTCAGCAAAGTACGGGTACACAGTGAATGACTGCTGGTTGCATTTCGAGTACTTAAATATAACTTTGTTTTATTACAACAGATGATCTGTCACAGCTTGTCCACTATACCTTCCCAAAGTCAGTGTTTTGACATTCTCCAGACTGGCATCTGTAAATATCTGGTAAGTAAAATTTTGTCTCCTAGGTTAACTTCCTTGTGATAAATTTTGTAACAGTCTCATTAACCCTCAAATCCACTTATTCCATATATTTCATGTGTAATTTCAGCGTTTGCAAAAGTTTTCAACAAGATTAGAGGAGTTTAAAAAAAAAAAAAGTCTAATAACTGCTGGGATCTAAACTTACATGGATTTCTTTGCTCTGATTTGTGAGTAATTCAGCTTCTTTTCAAGCCAGGACAGCCGTAAATGAAAGGCTTCTTGTTTTGGTTTGGTTTGCTTTTAAAAAGAGCGACTGGCAGCTTTAGATGAGTTTTACAGTCTGTCTTCTCCCTCTAATCCTGATGGGGATGGCAAAGCCAGAGCTCGGTAACAGAATTGTAAGGGACAGAATTTGCAGTTACCTGTGATGCTGCCAGCCGAGAGGGAGGACCTGTCTATCCTCCTCTCAAGACGGTTCTGTGATCTAACAAGTATCCACAATTCCCTGGATGGAGCCCTACTGAAAAATTACTAGACCAAAGCTTCCATAGGGGGTGGCTTACCTATAACTGTAGTCTGGATTTTTTGGGGGTGGATGTTGACTTAAATCACAACTTTAAAATCAGCTCATGCATTCTACTACACTGTCCATCTGAGAGCTGTTAAGTGGATTTTGATAGTTGATCAGACTGCTGCCCAAGATCTCTAACTGGATGATGACACCTAACAGGGAAGACGGGCACTGTGCAGGCAACATCCTATATGGGAACTTATGTGAGCAGTCTCATCTACTGGATTTGTATAAATTTAAATGTCTGTGTGCATCATCTTCCAGACTGGCTGACCGGCCTGTTTCATCAGCACTGTTGGCTAATTTGATCTTCAGGACGCTTCTTTATATGCGGATATCCATTGAGCTCACTATCATTATTTCCTATTTGTGGTTGGTCAGGAACGTCATTATTAGTTTTTCTTATTTAGTGCCTCAATGTCCTGTAGTATTCAGCAGGGTCTTGGTGACAGTTGCAGTCCATCTTCTGTCACGCAGGAACACCATCCTCCTCCTGCCTCTGCAGCTGGCTGGAGCGGGGTCAGCTTGGGACAGTGATCTGCACTTGTGGCCTTGAAATACACCTGGTGTCTTATATTGGAAGTATTTAGAAGTTTGAACCTATCATTGTTGTTTATCTCTTACCTCTCATGAGTAATCATACCAATGAAAAACATTCCGTGTTTCTGTAGCTTGTACTTTATTGATCTTTTTCTAAACATTTCTAAAAGAAACAGCTGACCCTGGTAAGTGAACCAACTGCCTCTCTCAGCTTAAAACAATGTACTTGCAGGTGAGCAAATTAGGCTACTCTAAAACTCCTTATATTAGTTTTGTGATAAGATAAATGATGCCACATTAGCAATGCATGAATTTTCTTTACAGCTTCACAGGCAAAAATCTAGGTTAGTTACTCAGTAGCACTTCAAAATACAAACTGCTTTCTAATACACTGCCCCTACCCAAAAGAAGAATTCTTAATAAATTATTTATCATGCCTATATAATCCTTACTTTAGATTATGTTCTCATTTTAACAACAGAAGAGTATCACCCCAGCTGCGGGCCCACCATATGTTTCATTAGCTTTAATTTATCTCTGCTCATAATGAGCTCGTTCCTGTCGAGCCTATTGGATTTCTAAGGAGACTCGCCCTGATGATGATCCAGTAGAAGCTTTTCTTTCTGGAGAGTAAATCTGAGTTTCCTTCTACCTCGGTGACTGCTCGCTGCCGTTTCAAGACACAGAAGGGCTGCTCTGTCCCCTGATATCTGCTTAAAAGGAAAGAGCTGTTGTGTTCAAAGATTCTGTTTGTGCCTGTACCGTCTTTCAGAGCAAGGCTCAAAGCCGTGGGGTGGTTTGTTGTTTATTTTTTTAATATGTTTGAGATGAGTGTTCATTTCGAGGGGATGGAATGAAGATGCTGGTTTAACCTTCTGCTGGTGGAGGTGGCAATTAGGAAAATATGGATTTGAAAAAACGCAGTAGTGTGTAAAAGTTGAACAGAAACAAAGTAATGTATGTCATGATATGAGATTCATTCAGTGGCTAGACGTGCTTGTATACCAGCAAAAAAACTCGTGTATAAAGTGATGAACTTGGGGTTTTTTGTTTTAATACAGGTTGGATTGGTTGTAATACCCGATAGCACAGCTGGATCTGTTCTATGTGCCATAAATAAGCTCTTGGATCAAGCTTGCATCCTAAGTGAAAACCTGCACAAGTTCTTAGCCTCTTGTTGTTACAGTCTTCTGTACTTTCTGCTAACTTTAGACAAAGAGGATGCAGAACATGTACAGAAAAGGTAATGCTGCTTTTCTTACTGTGTTAATTGTCTCTGCCTTTATACCCACAAGTATTTAGAGATGTAAAATGAAAGAATACCCCCCCACACATCCCCCCAATTTATTTTGCTGTCTGTCTTTTGCTTACTTCAAAACAGTACTTGGATTTAAGAAAAACAGCTGCAAAGTTAGCTGGAATTACTTGAAACAGTAACTGAAGAAGGTTTCATCTCAAATTGTTCTAGTTAGATGTCAGAACCATCCTGACTTTAGAAAGGTGCATATTTATACCTTAATCTTTAGCTTTAGCCTTGAGTTTCATTAGATACGTTGAAAAGCAACATGCAAAGGATTTGGCTTTATAAGCTTGTGCTCTTAACTGCCTTGATATTTCAGCTTTAACAAAACTTCTCAGGCATCATTTTAGAGACTGCAAATCCATTTGATTTTAAAAAAACAAAAGCTACAGATACCAGATTTAAATAAGTTTATTTACCAGTATAACAGAAATGTCTTTACGTAGTTTAAACTTCAGATTTTTCTTCTAACTGTTCCGTATACAGGAAAGTTGTTCAAAGATTACTTAAAATTTAAGATGTGTTCTTAAAGCCGGAGTCCTCCTTCGCTTACTGTATTTAATGACTTGCATATCACAAAAAGCTGATTCCATTGTTTGATTTCTTATGCATCTTAAATATTCAGGTGTACCCGAACAATGACTGAAGCAAAAACCTCTTCCCAGCTGCATCAAGCAGAAATTACACTGTGTAAGAGCTTCAGCAACATTGCCCAGCTCAGGGCAGGACCTTAAATTTTTTCTAGTGCTGTACATAATTGTAGAATATTTTCAAGTTTAGCTTTTTCTGGTACAAATTTTCTGCTTTGGTACTAATTACGGTGAAGGCAATGGGCATGATTGAATTCACAGAGGCACATTTCCTTGTACGGCTATGAGGCTCGTGCACAGAAGCATACTTGAAATACGTGTCCTTGATCATGTCACTTTTTGTTTTCTTTTCCTCTCAGGGATATGCTGTGGGCATCGTGTATTTCTGCGTTAGCACTCCTGCCACGGCTGCTGAGACTGATGCTGCAAAGCCTGCAAGTGAGCAGGATCTGCCGGGAAGAACTGCCCGTTGTTGCTCAGTTGCTTCGCTTACTAATGCAACATGGTCAGCTCAGGAGCCATATGATCACAAACGAATTTCTGGTGCAACAGATTATCAAGGACATCATGGTATGAAACTCTTCTTGTTTTCTCCCACAGATTACAAAGGTATACAAGGTTTAAAAATTATTGCAGACATGAAGAACAGATGTTTAGCAAAACAGAAGTCATGATTGTCTTTTATTTGTCTTGGAAGTCCAGGCTGTGTAGAAGGCTGCTACTTGGCTGAGCTCCTGTGGTCGTTGCACAGCTGAGACAGTCCTGAAGTTCAGCTTGCGCCCAGTGCAGCGGCCCTGGGCAGCAGTTGGCGTCCTAACAAAACGCACTGGAAGGGGATTGCCTACACAGCCTGTCTGAGGGAAAGCTGTCCCAAAATAAGAAACTAGTCTATTTCATATAACCCTGCTCCAATAAACAGGTGTAAAAAGTTGTTATTAAATCTCTTAAATATGTTATTAAATCTCTTAAATATGTACGGTGCAAAATAGATTCTCTTTCACATATTGCAAAACCCAGCACTTTTATTCACGTGTCTGCATTCCAGTGGTCTTGAGACTATTATGGTTGCTTCTCTCTTCAGGAAAAAAATTTGCAACTGCCTTCGCGCAAAGCTCTTTCTAGTTTTGAGCGCAGAGAATTTGTACGTCCCGCAGGTTAGAATAAGTAAGCCACACGTATCCATTAGTAGCTTTTAAAAGGTATGTTAGCAGAAACATAACCAGTGGTGGCGAAAGCAGATGTAAGAGAGTATCGGGCAGGATGTCTGACAGAGAATGAGGTGGTTGGTTCCCTTTGGTATGGAAAATGCCTCAGCCAGTTTTTGTCATGTTCTGCTGCAGGTGGGTTGTGGTGGTGGTTGGGTTTTTTTAACTACTTACGAATGCTAAGGAGAGTGAACTAGTGGACAGTGGGCCACATTGGTCTGTTGGTAGCAGTTCTCCTGTAGACTTGGGGTATTGAACTTTCCTGCTTTAGTAGAACCATGCTCATTTGCATTTTAATTGACTATAATTGCAGAATTGGAAAGTAAGCAAGCCACTATAATTAAGAGTAAGGAAGTCGCATCTGGTGTAATTCACACACTTCATAATGTAACACCAACTTAATGTTCCAAGTAGTAATGCTTTATTATTTCAGCTTTAACAGACAGACCATGTTGAAATGTATTAAATGAGGAGAAGAATAGTGTCACTGTCTGCAGGTGAACAAGGCCATCTTGTACCTTTGACAGCTGACCTGATTAACTGTAAAAACAAAGCAAAGCTTTGCAAGTGCTGTTGGTGAAATTGAGCTTTACCTTTTTCTCCCTTCATTCTAGACACTGAAGAGTGGCGAAGTTCAGGAGCAGTGGCTAACAGACCTCCATTACTGTTTCAACATCTACCTTGCCTCTCATCCCCAGGGACCTGGCCCTATAAACGCGGTATATTAAAGAGGTCGAACTGCATTTATTGTAAAGCATTTACTTCTATTTAGTTTTGAATGGAAGATGTTGGAACAAAGCTTGTCAATTTTTTTGTAAGTGAAACAGAATAAAAATTTTACAAAGAACTGCATACCTCTATTGCCTTTCTTTTCAAGCAAGTAGACGTTACCGGAAGTTGTTTTAGATGATGCGGTGACCACAGTGAGGGGTGTTAAAGACAATCCAGCCTCCTTGAAGCTTAAGTGGTTGCAGAGAAACAGACTTATGTTAACTCCAATCATCTATTATTTTGAAGCATCATACTAATTAAAAAAATTAGACTTACGTAATACCAACTAAAGAAAAAATAGAAAACAATGTACTTGGAAGCTCGAGTAACATCACTTTATTTTTGCTGAGTTCATACTTTTAAATACTTTGTGCAAGGTAAATACTGTATGCTGGCAGCTCCAAAGCTATTAAAAGAACAGGTTTTCTTCTAGAATAGGTCCCATCTTTTCTTTCTTTCTGTAGAAACTCTTTTTGTGCACATATAAAAATAGTTATTAATATGGAACAAACTGGAGATAATCTCAAAGGGTAGAAAACACACCCTTAATAATTCCCATAGGCTGTGGAAAGCAGTTTACTTACTGAGTGGGTTTTTTGTCAAGATCTCTGCTTTTCCTTCCAAACCCATAGCTAGCTAAGAAACAAGTGTTTCTTTAGCACAGAAGAGGAGCGTGAAGGCTGTTCTTCCGTTCCTTTTTAGATTTTGAAATACATTTAATGAACAAGGTGAAATGGAACAGCAGTCTTTCAGAACTGTTCCATCTTTAGTGCAGTTTCCCTCTCCTTTGAAACTGTGTTTGAACACATTCAAAATTCCGACCTTTGACAAGGGAAAACTTTGGGGAGCCCCTGCAACTCCACTGTAATGCTGGGCTTAGTGCTTCATTTTCTGTTTCCAAACGCGATTCAGATTTTATCCTGTCAGTAAATAAATTAACAGTTGCATTCAAGAACTAATTTGTACACAGATTAAAATGAGTCCAACTCCTTAGAAGCCTGCTTGGCACATAAGGCTGAGATAATACAAAATTGAAAATGTGTTCAAGTTTAATATGTTGTAGATGACTTGTATGTTATGAAAGGTAACAGTTGTACCGGAATGTGCTTTTTAAATTCCAAACATTCAGTTTTGCTTAGTGCTTGAGTCTTGTATTTTTTGATTTTGCAGCGGTGGTTGGTCTCATGTTGTATGAAAATTGCTTTGATTTTCCCATGTTCTCCAGCAAATTAACACACTGCAGGTTGTTTACTGTAAAAGAAGAAAAGGGTTTTGATAAGTAACTCTCGTGGATAAAAAGGAGTTTAATCTACACCGTGTTCGAGATTTCATGAACATTGAATCTACGAGGAAAAGAACATGCCTTTTTTCTGACATCCCACTGCTGATGATCTGTAATAGAGTTAGGTTTCTGTGGCAGGCAGGACAGCTTACACAAGAACGCTCCCACGTACGTTTAACGCAGCCTGTAATAATGGAGCTCAACTTGAGATGCACCCTCATAACCGAATGAAGGTTTCCAGGCTGATGGCTCAATCACTAACACAATACTCTTGGCTGAGTTTGCTGAAGTGCAGCAAGAGATTTTTTTTGAGCAGTATTTAGCAACATTAGGTACTGGGTCATTTCTAGAAGAGAGGGAAAGCTAGTCCAGGGCTAAAGCCAGTACTCTCTGAATTATTAGAAAGCAAACATGAATGTCAGCTGACTTTTCTCTTCAGTTCTGAGTCTGGCTGAATGTCTGGACTCATTCAATGTTTTTATTTACAAATAATATGTGTTTTTCCTTTCCTGGTTGTGTAGAGACCGGATGCAAACATTTCAGTGCTCTATCCCATTCTAGCCAGGGTCATCCCACATGCAAGTCTGAACATCTCATTGAGGGGGTGAACCCAGCACATCTTAAGGACGTCCTTTCTAATGCCAAGAATTGCAAAACCTCCTCCTTTACAACTCTACAAACACACTTGAATGTCCACAGTGAAACAAAACCCCAGGTTTATCTGACCTGCTGCAGAGAGCCTCTTTAAATATCTACTGAATTGACAAAAGGTGTGATTTAATAAAAAATACACTTAAAAAGGAACAACTTTCAGGTTCCAAATTTGTTTTAACTGTAAAGGCCCTATTTTGCAGAATATTTTTAAACATGTGCCCAATGTTTATATATCCTATTGCATGCTCCTTTCCTACCTGTTGGCCTCTGTCCCCCTTACTTATTTGTACATTTCCTTTTGGTACCTTCTGTGCATCCTCACTCCAAAGTGTTTCGTCTGCTTATGCCAACAAGTTAACTGAGTTTGGTGTCAGTCCCTGTTACAGATTTGTCACTGTGTGCTTTTTCCACTACCTATAAGAACATTAAAAGTAGGGCTGACAGTCAGCCTTCACCTTCCCAGCTGTACCTTCTGCAAGAGAAGACTGAAAGTGAACAGTCCATTCTGACCTACACCAGGCACCTACGTCAGAAATAGAGTATCTGGCATTAGCCACTGACAGCTCTGAACTTTTCCAACAAACGTAATGTTGTCATGCACAAAGGCACTCAGATGAAAAACATGTTATTGTCTTTAAGTAAGGGCTAAAGTTCCCTGAGCTCCTATTAGGTGAATAAAAGTAGGTAGTGTTCTAAAGGAACTGGGCAGAGTTCCTATCACTATCCTATTCGTCACCAAGTTATGAAAGCAAAGGACACTCAAACCTCACAAGAAAGCCTTTTTATTTTAGAAGACAGGGAGATCTGTTGTCCTGAAAAGTTAAACGAAAAGAAGCATTATTTGCTAAAGCTCTTTTAAAACTTAGATTAATGTCTGCATGAAGAGGTGGCAATCAAACACCTGTCTGGTCAGGCCTCTTAATTAAAACCATTTTCAATGGTGATGAATGGAGTTAAATCCAGTTGGCGTCTGGTCACAAG
>RSEF01000002.1:100158317-100210925 GCA_003993805.1 Himantopus leucocephalus
GGTTCCTCTACAGAAAACTGAGCTGCTTTCCATGCCTCCTCTGAAGATGCTCCCCTCACCTTGTTCTCAGCAATTGGCTCTACCTTTTTTATCCCATTCCCTTCAAAGGCTCCCTGTCTCCCAACCCAGCCTTGGCACGGCTGCTTTGATCTTACATGCAGTCACAGCCCTGTTTCCAAGTGGCAACGGGAGATTATCTGTCCTTCTTCCCACTTCGTCGGCCAATAGCACCAGCAACAAAGAGTTGTTTGGGTTTTTTTTTTTCTTGAATCAGATATAAGTATTCAATCAGATATTGGCATTTCACACTCACAAGTCAATTAACTGGCATAGCAATTAACTCTGAATCTTCCCAGTACAAACCTGTCACAAATGAACATTGAGTAACACTTGTAAAATATTAATTATAAGTGTTTGGTAATGGGCCAAAACACATCAATCATCATTCCCTCCGGCATTCAAAAAGGCTTCTACTGGATGCTCCAGTAAAGGGAATGAGGAAGGGGGGAGAAAGAGGTGATTTTGTTCCACTGCTCCATCTGCAACAAGTTCTAAACTAAAACAAAAGACAACACAACCAGATACAAATTGTTTAAATATATGTTATAAGCCAATGAACTATATAATTCAAACAAAACAGCAGCCATATACAGAAAATGAGTACATAAAAGCACAATAGAATGCCAAAGGGGGATGATATGCTCACTTACAGCCCCAATAATTTCAAACTTTCAATAAGCTTAGTAAATTACCTCTGTGAAATTTGCTGGGTGAGACAAATGTATTTAATCTTAATTTAGTGGAGCTGCAGAATTCAGGCATGTACACAGCTCATTAAAGTACATAACAAATGTGGGGAGCAACTGCATCTTACCAATAAATGTCCATAGTGCCTGCAAGTTGCAAAGCACTGTATGAATTCAGAACAGGAGCGTTATTAAGAGACAGAAGGAAAAAATGATCCAGTTTTGTTAAATAACACATACAGGGCGGGAGAGGAAGAGAAAGTGAAGGGGGGGGGGCACAATTACAGTGACTTGCTAACATAACTTGAGCTAAGGATGGGTTATGTGAATACCGCTCCAGGAAAAACAATTGGGGAACTGTTTCAGACTTGAGCAGAAAAGAATACTAAGCTATTCTCTTGGAATTCAGTAATTACTGCCAGCANTCTCTTGGAATTCGGTAATTACTGCCAGAAGCCTTTGCTGATACGTGAAATGACCCATTCACAGGCACTCCACCTTTGCACCCAGCTGTGGTTTCATGTTTGTAGACAACTTCTGGTAGTTTTTAGCAACAAGGCTCTGACACTGAGGAGTTTTAGCAACAGTGAGGCAGTGACACTGAGGAGATGTAGGCAGTTATCTTTAGAGCACGTGCACATTTTTTAAATTCAGCTCTCCTGTAACAGAGCGTTCTGATCCTAGTCAGGAAAAAGAAGAATGGGACCAAGTTTGATGCTCTTTGAGTCTGATGTGGTGCCTTAACAAAATACCCAATGCTTAGTCAACAAAACTACTGCACATAATCGAAACATGGAATATATGTGCAGAATGACAAAGCTGGCAGGTGGTATTCAGATTCATTATTAGAGAAGCTCTAATCTTAAAAACTACTGCTGGTCACAGTATGCATATAGCAATAATATCTAAAAAAATGCAGCCTGACTCCAGCAGGAAAGCAACAGGGACAGCAACCAACTTCTTTCCAGCTTCTGTTGACTCACTGTGGACCCTGGAGAATGGCACAGGCTTCAGTGCTCCCCACGAGAGAGCAAGCCTGACACTGGATCTCTAAGCCTCAATGAGCACGATAAGCAATTAACCTTTGGCAAGCCACACACCTTAAGATACACTTTTGAGGACTACATTTATAAAGTTTGTGGACTGTGGGAATTGAAACATTTTCCTGAGAAGGGCAAGTTCAACATACTTAAGTCGACCAGTACCATTGTGTTGTACCTCACAACAGTTCTCAATAAACTTTCAGTAAGTAAATCATGACTCTAAAATTTGCAGAGTGAGACAAATGTATTTAATCCTAATTTAGAGAAATGCCAGAACTCAAGCATATACTTCTACATGTTTCTAATGTAGACTAATGATGTATAGTTCTATTGCTATCTACAAGTACATGCTATTTACCAGTGCAAGCCTGGATGCAAAAGACAAGCACAGGACTGAGTGGGACCCACAGCCACACAGTAGGTACTTGCTTAAGAACTGTAATTCCGTGTACAGCGGATGGGAAATTAGGTATTTCAGAGACAGTGTCAGAATAACTGACATAGTAGCAGTCAGCACATACAGCTGCATAATGTGAGCAAGCTGCAAACACTAACCATGACTTCTTGGCAGGCAGGTGCCACCATCTGACTTGGGATCCACATCCTAAAATACTCTTTTTTTGAGATATATATGAACTCTGCTTCAAAGGAAGAGGCAGAACTCTTCTTTTTAAAAATAAACATGATTGCTGTGGTAATAGCATGGAAATCAGGAGGAGGAAATCTGGTCCAATTTCACAGCTCTCATCATCCATTTGAGTTTCAAAACACTCAGATAATAAAGTTTACATTAAGCTTGAAGCATAAGCAGAAAAGACAGCAGAACTGGTGGGCCTGGGAGAGAATGCAGGAGAGAACCACGGCTCTTCGTAACAGTGTAGTGCCCTCACCTCAGCATTGCTGCCCAACGAACTGTTCTGTGTTCTGCATCAAAACATTCACTGAAATAAACACATTATGATATTGCTGCAAACTTTATGAACTCCATCAAAGCTCTAGCAACAGTAAACTGTCCGCAGACATAACGAAAGGACAGTGGAGGAACTGCTGAAGTAATCTCTCCTGCAGTCTTGCAGAATTTATGATCCTTGTTATCCTTTATGAGCCTATAAAATATGAGTTTTGCAAACAGAACTAATATATTTAGTTTTCTTTATTAATTCCTTAAATAAGAAATGTCATTTAAGGAACCTTTGATCCCTGCAATTTCCAAAGTGCTGTAAGGAAGTGCATGCATTTTTGGTCAGATAACACACCATCACTGTTTCAGCAAGCAGATAGTTTAGAAAGATCTATCCAAAATCCTTAGATACTCAGAACTGTAAATGGAACGCAAAGATTTCTACACAGGTAAGTTAGCTCAATACAAGGCTTTAGAACCCAGTTCTTGTGAGGAAACTTGCACAAGCACTCGCTACACATCTTTACGCTTTGACTGAAAGCTACGGCGTTCACCTGCTCCTCTGTAAGGATTTTAATATGGTGTTAAGTGAAAACAGCATAGCCTTCAGAAGCAATAGCATCACTTAGGGATATACTCCCCTAACCTACTCCTGCCTGACTTTAGCTTTTGGTATCTAAAAGGAGCTGAACACATAAGACAAGAATTCAGGATCTACATTAGAAAAGAAGGCCAAGGAGGACATTGCCAGCACTGAGCTGCTTACACAGCATTTGGAAGCAGCAGGGAGAGCTGATGGCAGAAGTGGTGGATCACTGGGAGATGAAGTGGCTGCTTTGCTTTGCAGTTCAGCCTGGGTATGAGGAATATGGCACAGAATCACAGAACCACAGAATGGTTTGGGTTCGAAGTGACCTTTAAAGACCATCTAGTCCAACCCCCCTGCCAAGGGTAGGGACATCTTCCGCTAGATCAGGTTGCTAAAAGCTACGTCCAGTCTGGCCTTGAACATTGCCAGGGACGGGGCATCCACAGCTTCTCTGGGTAACCTGTTTCAGTGTCTCACCACCCTCATCGTAAAAAACTTCCCCCTTATGTCCAATCTAACCCTACCCTCTGTTAGTTTAAAACTGTTCCCCCTTGTCCTGTCACTACAGGCTTTGGTAAAAAGTCTTTCTCCGTCTTTCTTGTAAGCCCCCTGTAAGTATTCAAAGGCTGCAATTAGATCTCCCTGGAGCCTTCTCTTCTCCATGCTGAACAACCACAACTCTCTTAGTCTGTCCTCATAGGAGAGGTGCTCCAGCCCTCTGACCATTTTTGTGGCCCTCCTCTGGAGCCACTCCAACTGGTCCATGTCTTTCTTGTACTAGGGATCCCAGAGCTGGATGCAGAAACAGCAAAACAGAGAGCAACGATGATAGAAGTACAGAAATAAGTGACACTGTACAAAAAAGTTTTCACCAAAACAAAAGAGGCTCAAAAATGAATTAAAAATACTATGTTCCAAAATGTTAACTTTTCACTGGAACAGGAATGTACGTACAAGAGCCAGTGTAACTTTTATATTCCAACAACAGCGGAGAGATAACCTGAAATATTACTGGACCATAAATCTAACCTTATGCTTGGAAATATTTAGACTGATCAGTAAAAGAGCTGGAGCAAACAGAAGTATTTGCTGAGCCAACACAAATGTTTACATGGCTACACTTCAGTTTAGGAACAAATGGACTGCTGGCTCAGACCATGGGGTGTCTGGTNGGACCATGGGGTGTCTGGTCTGGTGTCCCTTCCCTAGTAAGGGCAGCGTCAGCTCTTTCTGAGAAAGACAAGACTTCATCGGACTTCGTAAGTTAACTGTAAAAAGCAATGGGAGAAACACCGGTTCTCAAAACTCCACAAACAAGCGGCAAGTAATACTTGTGCCTTAGCTCCCTGGTGTTTCGTACAGTCGGGAACACAGGTAACATTCCACCTTGCAAAATAAGAAACGGGATTTTTTTAAGCCTTGAAGCACCACTGAAAGCAGGCAGCACAACCTCATGCCTCTTTTTTAGCTTTTCGGAGCTACATGCTACTTGGCTAAAAGATCTTTTCTTGTCAAAATGGCAGGCTTTTACAGTAAGTATTCAGAATGCCTGTCTCTTTACTTTTGGTCCTGGCCTTGCTTGATGGGGCCCAGAGGATGTTACCGCAGTGGCTGGACGTGGTGACAAAGAGAGCAAGGCCCTGATGCTCCAGTTGCTGAGTGCTCCCCCCTCTGCTCCACGCTGTGGCAGAGCGGGTTGGATGCAGAGGCTGCCCTGCACTGGGGAGACAGCTAGCGCTTGGCTCCTGGCACAGCACAGGGTAGAAACGGCCCCTCTGCATTTCTCTGTGAGGGAACCAAACCTTCCAGCATCACCCAGAAAAAGGGAGGTCTACCACCGACTCAGCATTTATTCTGCAGGCAGCTGGGCATTAAGACCTCGCTCTGCTGCTGCAGGAAACTTGCAGGTTTCCCAGGAACTAGTATAAAGGACGTTACTCCCCTCTATACGCTCCCACACATCCGCCAGCCGCTTCCTTTGATACAGTTTCGTTGGGGGAACAATTTTTGCATCACTACTGAACTGTACCATAGGGTGTGAGAGTTGAGCTCTCAAAGGAACTTCCTTGGTACTTCTTCTGTAATTGAATGCTAAGAAATACTAAAACATAAATGAAACTGTTAGAGACCTGAAAAGATCAGTTATTAGTAAAAATCAGCAATTTATAGTTTTCTGCATTCACATAAAAATGAAAGAAATGTCAATAAAAAATAGGTAATAAGAATTATGTACATATTATATGCTTCGCCTACAGCTGCCGTACTCTTCCTGTCAATTTTGATAAGAAACTATATATTAAGTGGCACGTACATCAAGAATGACTGTATTTCTGAGGTTGAAACTCATGCATTCATGAAACCAGGACAATGCTGTGGAAAGCAAACACTGGGACACCTTGTTCCCTCCTGTCTGCCTCTTCCGTACAGTAGCTGTTCCTGCTCAATCAAGTTATTCAAGTTAGCTTTGAGTTTTGGCAATGAACTCCATCCAAGCTTCCAAACCTCTTCTGGTTTGGTTATCCGGTTAAAAGACGGTTCAGAATACGATTTCAGGTGTGTCAGGAAATGGTGTTGAAGGATCTGTTTACACAAACCTTTTCCGGAACAAGCCCTATATCTCTACATGTGCAAGTCTGCTAACGACAGCAGTGAACTCTAGGCTTAGGGAAATCTTGATCAGCACTCTCTAAAGAAATATCAGTGCTTGAAAGAGAAGTTTAATAACCTCTCCAAGTATTAGAAGTCATCACTTAGCTTGCACTTTTTATGAACTTACTAATGTAACTCTAGGCGACTGGAACCCACTTCCACTTGTTTGGTGAAAGATTATTAAATTCCTGATATAGCACTGGTAAAGTTGTAAGCAAAAGGACCGAATAAAGCGCATTGCCAACAAGCCTAATTTAATTTACATCTACTTGTATGTCACTTGTATCTCTAGCTATGGAAACAGTAGTCTTACCTTCTCCATGTCCTCTGTATGACTGTAGCAGCATAGTTCTTCTTCCGAAACAGCTCTTTTCTTTTTCTTTCCTTTTCTATTATCTGCATTCGAATCTCTAAAGGGATTAGTTCAATATTTGTACTTTGCCATGCGACAGAACATAATTGATCATCTGCATTCCTGGATCCAATTACGCCTCTTTTTTCCAAGTTCAAACTGTCATCAGGAGCAGAACACGCTGCTGGGTTTCTTGGCACAGTTCCGGTAGGTTCTGCCTCACCAGACAATAAAGGGGAGGCCCTTTTTGCTAATTCGTTATTTCCCACTTTTTTAGTTTGTTCTACAGCATGCACACTGTCATTTCTGGTGTTTACAAATACCGTTTTGGCACTTCCTGGTCTACTAGAGCCAGCTGGTGAACATCGCTCATCATTTACCTCTTCATTTCTGGATTTCTGCTGATGCCTTTTGCCTTTGGAAGAAGCTTCACAATGCTTTGAGTTTCTCGCAATTCCACCGGTACAACTGACGTTGCAGAAGAACACAGCCGTTCCTTCACAATGGTCCCTGTTGCCAGATGAAGACTGACTTTGATCTCTTAATTTTTCCCCAACACTAGCAGTCCTACAAGCGGAAGTATGCCTTCTGCTCCTCCGAGCACAAGTACCCGTTGCCTCAACAGTGTGCTCCTTGTGCTTTTCTCCATCCAGTTCTGTAGCAGCTGCAACCTGATGTTTCACTTCAACTTTTGTTCCCTCTTTTGCTTTGCCACAATGGAAATGGGCACCACTTGACTTGCTTTTGATGTGTTTCCTCAATGGATCTTTAGACAGAGAAATGGAAACCAACATTCAGTTTCTGATGCGGCAAAACATAGTTTATGTCTATTTTTTTTGCTAAGTTACCTTTGAGGCATGCTAGTATTTACTTAAATGAAAAAAAACATATAAACAGGAAGAATCAGAAGAGGACATGATTGCCTGTAACAGTACAATCCCAAACTTCCTCATTTGCTTACCATTCTACAAGTATTTTTCTTTCTCACATTACATTTGAGTTAGATACCTTAAAAAACGTCACAGATAGAAACTATTTCTTCACCTGCCTGAAAATACTGGTCTTCTTCAAAGAAACAAGCTCACCACATGGTGCAGGAATGCAGCCCCATGAACACACCTGCTTGTTCCAGTGAAGACACCGTAACAGACCTTCCCTGTTTCAAGCATTTTTGCTAAACTTCTGCTCTGGCCACGCTGCATCCTGGTGCATGATGACAGACAGGGCAACCCACTGACCCAGGAAACCCAGAGCATTTGGCTTCTCAGTACTTTCCTTGACATCCTAAATGAAACTATGAAGTCCTTCCCCTTTTTCCCTTGCTGCAAGATTTCTTTTCCAAGCCCAGGCTGGGAAAATAAATCCTGTGTGATAGACAACTGCTTCTAAACACTCTTGTGAGGATGACTCGGAAGTCAGACTGGAATGCAAAACTGAAAATCTCCATCTACTGTCCACCTTCTATTTTATTAGGAAACTAACAGGGGAATGAGAAAATAGACCAGACAGGATGAAATGTAACAAACAAACAGGGTGTTAAAGGGTAGGTAAGAAGGGAAAAAGAAAATAAAGGTATCTTTGATATAATGAAATCACAGAAAATCTTCCGGATTATCCAAAACCTGGTAAAACCATGCTACATTTTTCATCACTGTAACACTTTTACAGGATACTCCCTTGACTGGATAACAGAATATGGCAGATTAACAGATTATACAGAAGAAACTCAGGATTATCATCAATGATGTCTCCAACAGAGAAGATTTATGATGATGACAGGTCAGTATGGGCTGAGAGGTTACTCTAACTTATACACGATTGTCATATGGGCAATTAGCCCCGTATGTTCTGGGACAGGGGAAAAAAGTCTATTATTTTAATCTACTTTAATATATTATTAATTTAATTATTTTTTACAAATTTTAGTCTATTATTTTAATATCCCAGAACAAAGAAGGAAATTCCCTCTTTCTCTCTCATTTTACACCACGGCAATAGACAATTTAAAAAATGTGCCTTTTGAAGCCAAGATTTCTGTGGGCATAATCCCACAGAATTAATGTAGCCAAGTACAAAATTGCCAGTGCCATCAATAAAAACAGTATAGGGCTGACAGTCAATTCAAACGTATGAGATTTCCAGCACTGTTGCAACACTATTTTGATCTCTCAACAAGTTAATTTTTACAGTTGTGAGGAAAAAGAACACAGCCTTTTAAAGTGGCCTTGTCATTCTGAACTCACCAAAGCCCGCTACCTGGTCTGTATGTACAGCACGTAGAACACATTTACTGCAACACATTTAAGTTGTTTAAAGTAGAATGCGTAAAACTTTCCAGTCTGAACAACTGGATAACTGGGGAATGGAAAAAACCATCATTTAAGTATTCTAGATCATCTTTTGAGGCTGAAATAAACTTTCTTAGATAGGAAGACCAAGCAATAAAAAGTATAAAACACAAAAAAGAACTTATCTGTTGCTACTATAATTAAGGCAAATGAGATAACATACATAGGAAAGAGGATTTCTGAGTGGAGAAGAGATCAGAATAGACCCACCAACTAAATCACAGTTTTCATATATTGTCAGCAGATGCAAAAAATCTATTTGCAATTGCTGAAAATCTTTCTAAGTGCCAGCCCACAGGATCTAAATTTATATTTAATTCCAGTAAAACATCCAATGAAGTCCATTAAAGTTTTGGTCACAAGAGGATTGATTAAAACACCTAATAAGAACTGATTAAAGGACTTCATGGTTTGATCCTTACTGTGCCAACTTTCCTGGCATCACTCCAATAACAAAAGGAGAATGCTTATATAAAAAATGGCATAGCTTTTCATTTCAAACACCGGCTTTTGGGATCGGGCAATAGGGGGCTTTCTTTACAATCTTTGAAGGTAAACTGGCTTTTCTGTAGAAGTGGACATGTTGTCATGTATTTTCAGAAGAACCTTGAGTAAAGAGTTTTATTCTCTTCAAGCTCAACACTCATGGTGAAGAAAGATAACAAACAATAGTGAAGAATTCTCTATTTAAAAATTCTATTTTTTGCAACAAACCTCCAGGCAATAGCCTGTATGATTTTAAAACCATCAGCATGGAAAAAAATATACTGGCATAGCAACTTCAGGAAATCTCAACTTCAGGGAAGACTTCAATCAAAAGTCCAAGCTCCATGCTGTTAGCATTTGCTGCTGGTTTGGATTCCCTAGGTTACTCTGAAGGGCAGTATAGGCAACTGAACATTAACGTGGTTTTTCAAACATAAGTATCAAATTTCCCATGGACTACCTACTACCTGCTTCCTTAGGTCACTCTCTCAGTGCAAAACCATTATATTTGTTCCAAGAAACAGTGGGAGTCTGACTGATGCAATGCAGTTTCCATTGGCATAACCAATGGAAGACTTTGGCAAAGAATAGATAAAGTAAACTAAAAGAAAGTCAGTAAAAGAAAAGGCTGTTCATTCCTCCTTTATAATTTATTTGTCCTTCTCTTCTCTCTTCACTGTTCTAACTAACCCCACATCTTTCTTTCTCTTTCCCCCTTTTTCCACACTTATCAATTTCTCCTCATTATGTTCATTAAAACTATCAATTTTTTCATTTGGCAACTACTGTTTCTGGTTATTCTTATGGATTTTACTTTGCCGTCTGAAAATTTTAAATATAAAGTTAATACACATACAGATAAAGTTTGCTAGAATTTTTAACACCTCTGTTTATCATTACTTNCTTATGGATTTTACTTTGCTGTCTGAAAATTTTAAATATAAAGTTAATACACATACATATAAAGTTTGCTAGAATTTTTAACACCTCTGTTTATCATTACTTAATTATCATAGTACATGTTAGGCTAAGATATATCTGTCTGCTTTTACTATGACAATACAGCCATGTATTCTGTTTACCAACACATTTCCATGTAAAAGCTAAAGAAATCTAGATAAGATGATTCCATAGGAACAGCTTTTTGACTTTCTTTTCCTTTGGATTATTATAATACTTTGATTAGCAGAATTTCCAGAGGAATTAGCAATAATTTTCATCTGAGAAGGAGTTCTTGCAATTGACCTTAAATAAACTACTTACCCAACTTTTTGCTTCTAATGATAACACAGACGCTTTAACATGAACAGTTTTCAAAGATTTGAGCCATGGGCTCCTATAACTGGCTGAAGTCAGAACTGATTAAAATGTTATTAAAATGTTTATCTTGCAAAAACTAATAAAGGACTGGTCAAGAAATGATGATAAACTGATGATGCATTTACAGATAGAATGAAAGAGTGGAGCAGGGCAAGAAAAGTAACAGAAAGAATTCTGACACACTGTTTCATCGCACAATTTCTAAAAACAGTCTCACTTCTCAAAAAATATCCTAGAGTGTTCTCAACAGGAGGACTTCAAAGACCACAGGAGAACCCTGTCATGGAGAATGAAGCTGGCTGAACAGCTCCCTCTGTATGCTAGAGATGTCACCTAGAACAATTTTACCCTCATTTTAACCTTATTTTAAAAAAAGAGTTACAATTTCTCCCTTAACATTCTTCAAGAATCCCACAGATGCGCCAAATATCTTTAATCTCATTTTCTCCAAACAGTGCAAGCAATAGAACAACTCCCAACAACCTGTTCTCACATATCTTAGGTACTTTTTACAGACACTGTAGATACTTGTATTTTTGACTACTTAAGTTGACAGAACACACACAGTAAAAGAATCTGTATCTAACTCCATCCTACATGAATCCCTAAAATAATGAAAGAACAAGAAATGACAGAAAGTAAAACAGGTCCTATATATAAAACACCCCCAGACATGGACAAAAAGGAAAAACAGGACAATTAAAAAAGATTACAAACCTTGCCTGATTTTATGACCTTCCCTCTGAGGCTCTGCTGACAGGCAACTCTCATTTGGTGTCCCTTTGCTGTGACAAGCTTTAGGTGAACCTCTACTATTTCTCCCTGGTTGAATTTGTGAAGCATTGAGGGACAGAGGTCTCTTATTCTGTGTATCAATTTGTTTATTAGGTAACTGTGGGACGCTGGTAGTTTTCTCTCGATTTGCAGGATTCTGTTGTACTCGAAATCTATTTTGTTCCACGTTCTGCACCCCTTTCTGCAGCTTGGCTTCTTTTCTCTTACTTTCCTCTTCACGTTTCCTGTAATTATAGCCAATACCATAAGAATTCCAAGGACAAAATCTCGGGAGCATGTATCCAACTTGAACAAATTCCTCTTTAGAAACATGACACTGCCACAATAAAACCTTGACTATAACATCCTTTTTGTGAGAAAGGGACACCTACTGCACTGGAGTGTCTTAGCCTGATCCAAAGTAACAACTGACTTGCAGCTAGAGCCTACTGAAGGTTAAGTCCTTATAATCCAGCTGCCCATTCACTTTGTGACAGTTTAAACTGATTTTAAAACACTCCCTTATTGAAAACAATGAAACTTACTTTTTTTATAAATATACAAAAGTTAAAAGCAGGATTTTGAAGAGGTGCCAGAAGACAAGAAATGTGATACTAGTGACTGTTTTTAATTAGCAATGAACAATGCTTTAATATAAGCAGTAATGCAATGCACTGTATTTGAAAAATCAGAAGACTTAATAAAAGATGTCATCTCTTTGAAAATTATTTTTCCTACTTACCTGTGTCATAATTAACACAGAAAATTATAAACTAAGTTCAAACTAGCTACTGGTACTAACTTGCTGCTATGTATTTATCATTGGTAGATAATTAATTTCTTTTACCTAATAAACAGATTATGCATTACACAAATGATAAAACTGAAAATAGGAGATGTGAATTAAAAACTTTTATGCACATAGTATGCCATTACAATTATGACATTTGGTTTTCAAATATGAAAGAAGTCACGCATCTCTTAAATAGCGTAGGCATAAAAGACAATTTTGGACAAGGTTAGGAAAGGCACATGTGTTGAATAAAGTTTTGCAGCCTGTTTTGAAATACAGTGGGATATCATTACGCTTTAGCAGAATAAACCCAATAGCGCATAGCAAACATTACATATCTACCTACCATTGAATTTGTTTTTATAAATTAAGCACTGGTTGTAAGATGAAGCGACACTTTTCCTGTTGGAACGGACAGGTGGTAAATGTCGTATCATGTAGCTGCCTGGTATTTTAACTTGCTTCCAATGCTACAACGCAGTTTGCAGACTGTTGACACATTAGCTCAGCCCACAGCATATGACAGGTTAGTTATGCAGCATGCCATCCTCAGTTCCTGTGAGTCGTATCAATGCCAGTATATGTCATTTCAGTGTGAGCTGCCAGGGAGAAGCCTTAACTTTATCTGTCAGTACTATCTTATCAAGTACGCTCTGCAGAAGCAGCTGATTGAACTTTGTACCTGAAAAGTTGCTAATTGGTCTAAAAAATACAATCCTGGCAGCCTGAGGTTCAGTATTCCCTCTGGCATGGAAAAAAGCGGCTAGTTTCAAATAATATCGGCATTCCACAAAAGGACTATGTGGGGATGTCTGTCTTGTGTACAGTATGGATCTCACTGCCATTACTCTGCTGTTCGAGCTGATAAATCAGATCTTACTATTCACAGAACAGTCGTTTTCTTTTCTTTACGAGAATCAAGCAGACTATTACCAGTATCCTCTGTTCAAGGTATTAGAAAAGAAAGTGTGAGAGAGGTTGTGTGATACACAATCAAGCCCAAGTGGCCCGCACTCTTTGGATGAGCAGATTAACTCAAGACATTAACTTCAACAACATACCAATTGTAAAGTTATTGAAATGACACAGGATTAGAAGTTGAGACGAACTAAAAGGGGATTTTTTTTTCTAAAGGGTCTTGTTTGTGTGCTAATTTTTCAGCTGA
This sequence comes from Himantopus leucocephalus, assembly GCA_003993805.1. NCBI lineage: Eukaryota > Metazoa > Chordata > Aves > Charadriiformes > Recurvirostridae > Himantopus > Himantopus leucocephalus. The sequence goes on from RSEF01000002.1 coordinate 100,171,484, forward strand.
AACTGATGAAATAATAAATGGAGGGGATTTCAAAGCTCCCTATTCATAGACCATCATCCTAATTGTCACAGTAGAGCTTAATTGATTAACAGGCTCCTGAAGAATATTTGTGAACCTCCTCTTGTGGTTTGCTTTATTTAGTTAGAAATACAGTTTGTTTTACAATGAACAGTATTTTCAAAATTAAAATTCCCAAGTTTTACTGTTGTCTAAATTGAGAGATTAGGTTTCATGAACAAGTAAAGCAAGTAGACAAGTTCCTAACTTAAGGGTTCTCAGTCATTCTCAGGAAGTGCTGGCGACTCAGCAGGATCCAAATTTTGGCTCTAAAGTTAGAATACTACTCGGTGATAACAAAGCTGGCATGCCAAAATTTTCCACTTTAATTGCAACAGAATTTTGTCCTGAATGGCCATAAATTTGTATTTCATTACAAAAGCTAAAGAATGGAAACCGAGCCTTTAGCAGATGGAAAGGAACAGTTTCAGCCTTAAGCATTTGTGAAGACAGAGATGCTTTGAATTTTTGATCCTGCTAAAATGAAACCAACCTTTTCTATTCTGTTAACAACACTTTGCTTTTTGTATCTACTCTGTGGAGGACATTTTAAATTTAGAATATGTCCATGTGCCTGGAGAGCATTTTTAAAGTTATCCTTGAAAAAAAAAAAAAAGTTACTTAAAAAAAATCATAACTGATGATAACTCCAGGTATGATCCTACTGCTGCTGAAGCTTTATCTGGACCAAGAGAAACCATATTTCGTGTTGTATAAATAACCATCTCCTGCTATACAATCTAGCATGATGTTTGTTTTAGAAAGCATGACACTGTTGAATCACAACATGTTCAGCTTATGATGTACTACAACCTTTTAACAGACAGTCCTCAACAAATATGCTAAAAAGACAGTTAGTTTCCATCTAGTACTCCTATGTTGGTGGGTCTTGCCAAATGTATAGAGCTGTCCATTTGTCCTTACCTAACCACTTATTTTTTCCTCAACCATTCCTCATATGTATTAACACCATTCTGATTCCTGCATTAGTCTTCAATGTGCTTAGAAGTCTTATGCACCTTGGTGCCATTTGGAAATTTAACATTTTACTTCTTAAATGGAAATACTGCATAGTATCGGATTCAGGATTGATTTATGCAGAATTCTCATCAATATATACTTCCAGTTCAAAGTTGAACCATTAAGAACTATTCTTTGCGTATGATCTTCCAAGCAATTTTCATCCATCTAATAGCAGTTTCATTCAAGCTACATTGCTCTACTTTGCCAATGAGAATGGCACATAGAATCATAGAATGGTTTGGGTTGGAAGGGACCTTGAAGATCATCTAGTTCCAACCCCCCTGCCGTGGGCAGGGACACCTCCCACTAGACCAGGTTGGTCAAAGCCCCATCCAACCTGGCCTTGAACACTTCCAGGGCCGGGGCCTCCACAACCTCCCTGGGCAATTTGTTCCAATGCCTCACCACCCTCATAGTGAAGAATTCCTTCCTATGAAAATTTCTTCCTAAAATGAGAAATTATGAAAACTCGAGGCAAGTCTGAATGATAGCTACTGTTCCTCCATGGCCACAAAACTTGTTATTCTGTCACAAAAGAAAACTGAGTTGGTCTGATATAATTTGTTCTTAGCAAATTCCGACCAGCCATTACTTCTTGCTTTGTTATGTTCCAGATACACAGAAGTTTGATTACTCATTTCAGGATAAGAAAGGTATGGAGTTACTGCAGTGAATCCAGTGAGAGGCCATGCAGAAGCTTAAGGGACTGGAGCACCTTTCACACAAGAAGAGTCTGAGAGAGCTAGGACTATTCAGCCTGGACAAGAGAAGGCTCAGGGGGGAATCTCATCTATGTCTATAAATACCTGATGGGAGGGAATGAAGAAAATGGAGCCAGACTGTTCTCAGTAGCACCCCTTGACACGACAGCAGGCAATAAGCATAAATTGAAAGTCATGAAATTATATCTGAACACAAAAAAAACCCACTAACTGTGAGGGTAGTCAAACACTGGAACAGGTTGCCCAGGGAAGTTGTGGAGTCTCCATTTGCATAGATACTTAAAACCTGACTGGATGTGGTCCTGGGCAAGCTGCTGTAGCTGACCCTGTTTGAGCAGGGACCAGGATAGACCAGATGATCTCAAGAGGTCCTTTCCAACCTCAACTATTCTGTTGTTCTTGGGACTGAAGTCTACAGATCTACACAGACTCCTCTTATTCCCCTTTGAGAAAGCAGACACTTCACTCATTTTGTGAATTCTCCAGTCCCACCAATCCTCCTAAAGTTTTTAAGGATAAACATTTTAAGATTATATCATCCAGTTTTCTAAACACCTCTGTATGAATTTGATCAGGCTAAACTGATCTGAAAGCATCTCACTCACCTGATTAGTCTCTAAACTGTTTCAGTATTTTAGCCTGCATTGCTCCCCTTCGTTACCTCTGTGAATTCCATTTGCTGCTGGACATCATTTGACAGTTAAGGAAGACTGAAGCAAAAAAAGACATAGAACACTTCAGCCTTCTTACCATCACTTGTGGACCAACTCTTTTTTTGCTCTTCCTTTTACAATGTGTATGTTTACAATGATTTATTGTGATACCTCATATCCCTTGCTAGTTCCTATTTTGCACCTCAGCTTGTTTAATTTTATCATTGTATGTTATTATTACCCTCAATTTTAGTAATTACACTACATTTCCACTATGTGCTTTCCCTTTTCAGGTTGCTGAAGAGCTCATTATTTTCTCTCTTGCTACACTTCCTATCTGTTCTCAGCATGCAGGCCTTACTACCAGTTTTTTGAAGAACCTCATAATCTACTTGTACTCTCTTGCTGCTAGAAATTTTTCTAAATCTATTGAAGGCTTTTTAATTGAACGTTTTCATTTCTTGCTGTTCTTCTCTTCCTAAATATTATGAGTGAGTTACTCTTACTCACTCACTTTCATCCATTTCCCTTTCATATCCACACTCTAAATCAGTTTCCTCCAACTGGTCAGAATGAAATCCCAAAGACTTAGTAAAAACAGAAGTACGGATTCAGGAACTTATTCTGAGAAATTCAAAAAAGAAAGCGAACAAGTGATGAATGAGTTCTGTGACCCTTTCAAAACCCAATATATTGGACAACAATTTTCTCTGAAAATGCTTTAAACCCTTAAATATTACATTTCTAAAGAACTGGGTTTGTAAAAAGTAAAATAAAAGCCTTTTTGTAAAAAAGTTTTAAAAGTCCATCATTTTACCTTTATGTAGTCTGACTGTTCTTTAAATGCTTCCTTCCCAGATTGCCTCTGTGCACTCTCCTAAAGCAATGCTTCCCTCCTGCCAGGTTCTCCATCCCAGCTATTAATAACCATTACTTTCACTCCCACTGAAGAGCAGCACCTATTACATGGCTACATTTATGGCTGTTAAAACGCTTAATGCTCATATGCCCCATCAACATTTCCCTCTTCCAAAAGATCATAGGATCATAAGGTAACACATACTGGAAAGGATCTCAGGAAGTCATCAAGGCCAACGTTCTGTTCAAAAAAGGGTCAACTATGAGGTCAGACTGGGTTGCTCAGGTTGGGTCTTGAAAACCTTTAAGGATGGAGACCGTACAACCTCTCTGGGCAGCCCGTTCCACTGCTCAATTGTCTCTAGGGTGAAAAAAATTCTCTTTATTTCCAGTCAAAATCTCTCATTTCAAATTTTGACTGTTATGAGTTTCCCAGGGACCAAAGTGAGACCAACCAGTCTGCAGTTCCCTAGATTGTTCTTTTGGCCCTTTTTGAAGTTGTGTGTAACACTTGCTTTCTTCCAATTATTGGGGACCTTCCCTGACCTCTGTGACCTTCCAAAGACGTTGGAAAATGGCCCTTTAAGGACATCAGTTAGTCCTCTCAGCCCCTTGCTTGTAACCCATCTGGTTCCACGGACTCATCTGGGCTGAGTTCTCTCAAGAGATCCCGGACTTAATCCTCATTCACAGGTGGCAATTCTCCTTCTCCTTGAACCAATTCTCTAAGCATAGAGGCCTGGGAGACCTTCTTCGTGAAAACTGAGGAAAAGGAGGCACTGTGTACTTCTGCCACACCTGCGTCTGTTGTCACCAAATCACTCACACCATTCAGCAACAGGCTCACATTTTCCTTGCTCAGGCTTTTACTATTAATGTAGGGGCAGAAGCTCACCTTGTTACCTGTGATACCCCGGCAAGCCTCAGCTCCATTTGAGTTTTGGCTCTTCTGACACCATCCCTACATGACCAAGCTATGTTTTTAAAATTTTCCTTTGCAGCCCATCCCTGCTTCCACCTCTTGTACACTGCCTTTTTGCATTTGAGCTCTGTCATGGCTTCCCTGCTTAGCCAAATTGGTCTCCTGATATGTCTCTCTGCTCAATGACATAATAGCGTGCATGTCATTCTGGCCTGCATCAATCTTCATTTTATAAATTACCGTTTCTTTGATATAGGTCTGTTCAACATGACAGAATATGTTTGTATAGAAATATTTCACAGGCATCGAATACAGTGAATGTAACTTTACCAGAAAATACTAAAGGTATGAGATGCTGGTTGACTTTTTGTTAAAAAAAAAAAGAAAAGAAAAAAACTATTTAAAAACACACAGACTTAGGCATGATTTATACTAGTGAGACCCTCTACAATAACATATTACAAAGCAAGTTTTAAATACATACACTGAAATAGTTGGGGGGGTGGGGTTTCAATCTAGGAGTTCACCATCATTCTGGATTCCCACATAATGTCTACTTTTATCTGGAGAGCAGATTTTTAAACATCAGTAGGCATACTAGTTTTTTGTATGTAGCAACACCCTGGCCAATTTTAGCTGTGGAATGCACAGATGGGTACGCAGAATGATGACAACATAATGTCCCCTCCAGTTTATTACAGATCATAAAATTGCAATTAAATAAAATTTGTTATGTGACAACTTGATTTTCTTGTACACTCCAATTGTATTTTAATTCTGTTTTTATGGTATTTGGTATACAGACTTTGTTTCTATTGTTTTCAAACAAATCAACAGCAGCTTAGTAAGTTTCAGAAAGTACATCAGAAACTCACAAAGGAAAACAATGATAAAAACACCCCCAAATTTCCATGAGGCAATCCTTTTTCATTTAATCTTCTAGATGGGGTATCACAGATTCTTCTAAAAATGACTGTCATCACAAAGAATAAAATTACCTCATTTGGTAAAGTCAGTTGTGACCACACAGCAAGAAGCAGAGCTCTCCAAATTAAAAAGAAATACATGAGATATTCAGGATATTTTCAAAGGCAGCTTCTCCATGCATGGGTTTGACTCCTACTGACTTCAGCAGAAAAGGCAAATAGTAGGAGGCCTGCAAGTTACAACTTTAGGATCTAAAGATGTGAGCAAGAGATTAGTTATCTGATATTTCCAGGTTTGGTTCTTACTGGTCATTAATAATTATTAACCAGTAGAGCAGTAGCAGCATTCAAACCCAGTGAAGGTCAGACCAGCCAGTTATACAGAACATCAAACTACCAAATTTGAAATAGAGCTGAGTGCAGCTGACTTCGTCTATGACACACGGATGCAACAAATTATGTTGTGTGTTTGACCTCTCTTTACAGAAATAATACTACAAAAATTATGCAGAAATCTTTTCAGACTGTTATGTTTTTTAATTCCAGAATCAGATTTCTTCAAGAGAAACCAGGTGCTAATTTGTTCTTCTTCATGTTATGAATCTTAAGGATAAAGCCCAAGCAAGTGAAGTATTTTGATGATCATTTAGGTACCTTCCGATTCTAGAATTTCACCACTTTGCTACCATTACCTCATTTAAATAGGGTAGAAACTCAGTCAGAACCAACACATCTTACATCTGAATTGCCTATGTTAGTTATCTATAATCTAATATAATGATTACATGGTAACTCTCTAATTCAAGAGCAGAAAATATAAGTGCAGAGAATGATACTGCCAAGACAGAAGTTGCAAATAAAATCCAGGAGTTCCATTTGCTAGAAAAGCACAACCTGCCCTGTGAAACAGCAAGTTAAGAATTATTAAACCAGGCTTTTCCTGTTTTTTCCTTCATCTGCTTACTAATTTTTTTTTTTTCAAAACTGATATCAAAGGTCAATAATTATTTCCATTACCTTAGAGTGATAAATGTTTACCAAGCCTTTTTATCATCATACAGAATATCAGGTAAAGATTCATGGATGCTAACACGCTACTTTCTCAGCTTTTGGTATTTTGTCTTGTTCTTGTGTATTATATAAAGCTTGTTTTTTAATTTTGCATTATCTGGAAAACAATTTCCATCTATAGGTATATTGAAAAATTCCATTTATATGCTTCATACAGTTTCATGAATTTTACTAAGCCGAACAAATAAGTGATGATGAGTAACAGAAAATTATACACTGATATATACAAACTTTTGACAAATGTCTATTTGCCACAGTAGATTGCAAGTCTCAGACTTACTTGGCAGCAGCATCTTTTCTCAGCTGTTCATGTTTCATTAAAAGATTCTTCCTCTCTTGAAAAGCCTTTCTAACTTTGTATCCTTTGTAGACAGCCTGAATTTTGAAAGCAGCAATGTCCTGTATGGCAGCTATAGACAGAGCCCCATGTTCTAACATGAACTGAATCACTTCATGGTGTTCACCAAGCAAGGCATAATCAAGTGGAGTATATCTAAAAAAAAAAAGAAAAAAAACAAAACAAAACACCAAACCCACAACAATTATCATTGAATGAGAATTCTAACCATAATGTGCATTTACTTCATCCTTATTTCATTATAAGGCAACTTCTAGTATGAAGACTGATTAAACACTTTTTTCAGTAGGCTGTTTTACTGATTTTTTAATGTTAGTGTCCTGTCTTTCTCATTCTACACGCTGTGACTATTTTTAAGGCTTGTTTTATTCTCCTAATATAAGGGGAAGGGGGGGGACAGGATGACACAGACTATATGAAGTATCGGATCGAAATCCTCCAAAACCCCATCCATAGAATTAACTGCTTTAGGCAAGCAATCTTAAAAAGGTGTTATTTAGGTTCTTATATACAAATATAATCTAAATAAAAAGCAAGTTAGAACATTTTTTGTGTCATTTCCATATGAATTTAAGTTCTAGAGATTTCCTGTCAAATCTGGCTTTGCTTCTGCAAGAATGACTGAGGACAGCATGACTGACCAAGCAGCAGGATTATACCTGCATCAAGGGATAACTTTTTTTTTTTTAAATCACTAGGAAGACCTAGGTCTGTTTTCAAATAGACACAGGTGCTAAAAATATTAAATGGCTTTTCTTTTTAATGGTGTCAAAGATGCTCAAGCATGCAAAATAATTCCCAAAATTCTCATTGTCAACACAGGAGCAAAATGTACATACCTCCCTCACCAACACTGACACATTAGGCAAAGACATTTAGTGACTGAAAATTATCAGTCACCAACCATAGTCAAGACCATATAATACAAGGTTATCAAATAGCAAGTGTCAATGCATGCGATTGTGAAAATTAGGGCTCTTCTTGATGGTAACTTGCTAGGACGCAATGCCAGTAAGCAAAGAAAAACAGACAGAAAGCACAATTGGACTTGCCACACAGCAATGATTTGATGGAAGGATTAACAGTACCTGAACTGAAGTGTCTTCAGGAATAAAGACAAGGACATAACATGAAAATTTGTATGTCAAGGTGCGTTGCTGATAGCATTTAAAGAGATACAGATTTTTGATAACCCAGGAATGGGAACTTCAGAAAGGACCTCATTTCAGAAAAACACATTTTTAAAGTATACCTAGTTTTGAATATTTTAATTAACAGGTACAAAAGATACTAAAGTAAACTTTATGCTACTAGTATGTATGTACCAAGACAATGTATTATATTACGGATCCCAGTCATGAAGACCCATATTCTTAAACGTGGATTCCCTTACTCTGTTAGAGCTACATTTGAAAGTAAAAAAATCACTCAAATCAAATCTGAATAGGGGTTTGTACAACTGGGCACTACCAGTTCAAGGCTGCTCACATATATTCCTCACAACCAGCCATTACTCTGTTGTGTCAGTTCAAAGCCTGTTATAAATTTTCTTTTCCACTGCTTATCTCTAAAGCAGATAGCTTTTAAATCAAGCTGGCTTCACAGGAAAACACGCAAAGAAGACATCAGCCATCAGGTGTTATACATAATTTAGCATGAAGTTGGTCAAGCAGCAGCTAGCCTGGCGTCACGGGATGCACCCAGGACATCAAGTTGGATTACAAAATAAATTTGCAAAGACAAACAAACCTATCACCCTCCAGACTAGCACTTGATCACGTATCTGCAAGCAAGTGGGCAGATTCCTAGATGCAATCTCAGCTCCATCTTTCCACCGACCTATTTAGTTTTAACCACTATGTTCGAATTTTGAACTAGTATCTCAAATTGCGCTCTAAGAAAGTGAAGAAGGGAAGCTTCTTTCTGTAGGTATACTGGAAAAAAAATATCACTATTTGGTGAAATTGTTACTGATTAAAAAAGAATTTCATGCAATTACAGATGAACCATATCCATGAGCTTATTTTTACTCTCTCTTACAACACTTGACTTGATTTTTCCACTTTGCAAACTTCCGATCTTGTACTATAAAACAAGGTTTTGTTGATGTTTATTAAGAGGCAATTGTGCAATTTTTATATGTAATATATATATTTTTAGGAGAATTATATTTAAAGACTGATTCATCTAGAAATATTGGGGATGTGTTTTGTTCTGCACATGGACTAGTGCTTAAGGGCTGACATTTGGAATACTGCTAGTTATATTTTGAGTAATCTAGATTTATACATAAGAACATATACTAATGCCAGAACAGAAACAAAAATAGATAGTGACTGAATGACTATAGTAAAACCACAGCTAAGGTCCTTTCCTGACATTTCAGCATCATTAGTACATTTCTAGAAAGTAAGGAAAATAGCAGCCTCCTTTCTGGCAAAATAGTGGCTTTTAATCTTACTTATTAAGAGTAATTTAATTACAACTGTTTATTTAATTTTCTATCAAAAATTACTAAAGAGAGCATTGGCACTACTTAATTAGGAACTACTTATACTTTCATTTGTGCTTCTCAATAAAAAAGAAGAACAGAAAAGGAAGAGAGATCTGAGTGGTTTAGAGTAGAGAACAAAAGAGAAATGATGGGGGAAGAAAGCAATTAAAAGCTGGGATAAGTATGGAAGTCTCAGATTTAGCACTAAAATATGGGGTTTCAAAGTCCTTAAGTAATTTAAAATGTTGAAATATTCAAATTTATATGGCATACTGAGAATAATTTTATTTATAATTATGAGGAGGTCATCTACTCTAAAAAAGGCATTATAAATTTCTGCTAATAGTAATTATCTTCACGGTCAGGTGACTCATTTGAACTCCACAACCCAAATCACTTTTAAAAAACTATTATTTATATGTCAATTATAGACAAAGAAAAGAGATGCAAATGTACTGTCTCTTTATGATTACAGGAGGATTTTTTTTTTTAAACTAGGCCTTTAGAATACAGTTAACCACCAGGTAATTTGTAATCATTATTTTAAAACATAACATTACATTTCTCCCATTTTCTTTCCTCTCACTGTATTCCTACCAAATAGAAAAGAAAAATTCCAGTCTACTCCAACAGTAGCAGAAAACCCTTTTCATTCTTTGTCTGTACATATCCACTGTCAACTTCATATAAATGAAAAAGATCTTTAATACTTCAAACAAGACTAGAATGAGTAAATACTTGCAGAAATCTCTAAGTTCAAGGCTCAAAAGTATAAACAGTTGAAGTTGCAATGTCTTACTTAAAGAAGACATTTTTCATATTAGAAGAGCTGCTTACAATGAAGCCCAAGATTACAGCACTCCTTTCAGATACACGATCATGATTCTCTGGCAATATCTGAACACGTAACATTTAAATCAGTAGGTAGCACTTTTGCTAAATTACAAAATAATGTATTCAGACAAGCAATACCTCTCCTCGCTGTTCTCCATATGATTCGGGAAAGCATCAAAACCAAGCAGCAATTTTATAGCATCAAGGTAGCCATTGTTACAGAGCCAGTGCAAAGCAGTTCTTCCCTGTAAACAATAGAACAAAAATAAGTATCATCCCCAAACTCTGTCATGCCACAAGAAAAGTCATAAATCATACTGTAATTCAATGCTTTTTCGGACATGTAGGACAAACCAATTCTTCTAAATAAACTTCCTTTTTAAAATAAAAGAATACAGCACTTAAAAATGAAGTAATTTCTTTTTTTTTTAAACAAGATTACAACACTAGTGCTTTTTCACCTAAAGCAGCTGAAAACCAGCATTAAGAGACTAGCTCTACAGTTGCTTTCTTTGCAGCTATGCCACCCAGGGCTGAAACAGCTCTTATCAACCTTTGTAGCTCAGGCTGTTTTCTAGGCTGCTCCAAAACACTGTGACAAGACTGAAAGAATTACTACCGAATTCAAAATCAGATGAAGTTTGAGGAAAGCTTATCAGCCGAGGCAAACAAAGAAAGACTTCTGCTGTGCTTTCAAAACGAGCTTGATTTCAGAAATCCAGTTTCTCTCACATGAAGCAGACGAACTCTCAAGCTGCCCTCTATACACGGCCAGCTCATGTATGACCACTCTTGGAACTGGGATCACAGAACCACAGTACGAATACCTCAGGCTCAGTTAATATCAACAAAACAGAAATTTCACTTCACTTCCAGGCCATGTCTCCTGTCTACCTCCTGCTTTTCTGAACTCCAAATGTAGGCAATACCTAGAAGGCTGGGTGCCACAGAAAAACAAGACGACATTTGGAGGTCAGTGCTAGCAAGCCGCCCCCTGAACCCCAAGGGCTGAAGAGCACATTGCAGTGTCTCTGTGTGAAATAAGTGGAGCTGATGTACTCAGCTGTAGTCAAGCTGATGCCATACAAAACTGGTAGCAGGTTGGAAAATGTCCCCAGCGTGCTCTGTAGAACTCATAATAAAAAACACTTTTCCATTACCTGGAATTATCCATGCCCTACAACGAATAGCTATAAAGAATTTTAACAAATTGGGTGAAATTCTTTCCACTGATGAAGTTCTGCAGACTTCTAAGAAATTATGTCATATAACAAAGAAATCTGTTATATGTTGCACAATTATTCTGGCTCCTAATTTCACTTACTGCTTGAATAATGGCACAAAAGAACATACAAGCTAGTTACTGTTCTTTTATTTTCACCCAGAAGAGCGATCCACATAAGTATCCACAAATGTATAAGTAATTGAAGCAGTTCTTGTGCAATCTCACTTGCAATATCTTACTTGCTCTATCTCTATGCTGAAGAAACACATTACAGACTATAAAATCACATTCCCATGTCAGCTGTTAATAAGGAATTACAGAAGTTAAGAAATCAGACGATTAATATGACTCCTCCTAAGATCACACTTTGACAAGGAAAAGTCAAAAGTGATATGGAAAAATATGAATCTTCAATTCATGCTGCATATTAAAATAGTACTTTTCATTCAAGATTTTACGAGTGAAGCCATAGGGAAAATTATGTTGCGATGAACAGCAGCAAAGATGCTTCTACATCCCACAAAAGAGAATGATCTTGAAGACAAGGAAAATGTTTTGACTTACAGTTATTCTGAAGTTAATTAAATAGCCCAGTGAGAACAACGTACCTCTTTATCCTGAATATTTGGATCTGCGTTGTTTTCCAGTAACACTACCATGCAGTTAATGTAACCTCCATAAGCAGCACACTGCAGAGGTGTTCTACCTGCATAATCCTGCACATTTGGGTTGATTTTATTTTCTATCAAGATTTGGCACACGTCAGCATTTCCTCCCAGGGCTGCCCAGTGAAGGGGTGAATGGCCATCTTGGTCCACCAGATCTACTCGTGCTCCTCCTGTAACAACAAATATATTTTTGAACATAAAAAGAAAATACTTTTGAATGAAAAGACAAAAAAAAGAATAAGTTTATGTTCAACTACAACTTATTTGGTAAACTGACAATTCAGAGAAATATTTCTGAAAGTAACTTCAACTTTGTTACTCAAATCCAAAAACCTAAATCAAAATGAATTGGGAATGAGATTGTTTCAGTGAGGGTCTGGCATCTAACTTTTTTACAAGCTTGTGAGTATCCTCTCAGATGCTTTAGAATCTCCAGATTTGTCAAATGCCCTTGAAAAACCTAGCCTTTATTTGTTTCAGGCCTATTAATTTTCAGTGAAACTTCTGTTTCTTAACAATATCACTTTTGAAAATTAGACTACAGATGAAATATCTTTTTAAATCTCTAAAGCAGACAAGATACAATATTCACAGTGTAAGAATTGCTTTTGAAAAAAGCTTGATTTTTTTTTAAATTCAAGCATGCTAAAACTCTTTTATGCAGATAATTAATTTCCCTATGTGTTCTTGTAAGATGTAGGAACTCCATACAAAAATAAAACTCCGCAAATATAAAACTTGAACCAACCAGCAACAATCACTGTCTACATCATAAAATATTTAATTAGACGTAACTCAGATTCTGATAACCAAGCTTCTTGTATCTACAAAAGCTAAATGGCATAGGGGGTGGGAAGAAGAGCTTAACAGGAGGTTAAAATATGCCCAGCAGATCACAGAGGGAAGCATGCTTTTCAGTAATAAAGGTTGGTTGCAACTCGTTAGCCTGGATACTTCAACTGTCCATAAATGGGATAGTATCTTAAGTAGGAGGGAGAGTGCTTCCAGCTACTTAGAACTCTTCTATGAAGCTAAAATGACAGAATTTTGCGTCTAAGATACCACTATTCTTTCACTTCAGCAGAGTTTTTACAATTATCTAAAATTATGTAAGTTGTTAAATCTTATGTCTGTCTACAAATAAAATACTGCTTATAAAAATGAACCACAGGAAAATATTAACGATTTAGGATTTTTGATAGCTACCTTCATTAAAAAATAAAGATTCACTTAAATAGTCAAAAAGTCTTCAAAGAAGCCTAAAAATTCTTTCTCACAAAAGAGAAGAAAGCTTAATTTGGTCTTATTTACTGGAGGAAAAAAAAAAGAAAGAAAACCAATTACTTGCTGGGGGAAGACATGGTTAGAGAGACTAGGACGTACTTGGAAAGGCTTGAGGAGAAAAGAGCTGTGAAAAGAGCTATCCCAATTTTGAAAGTTTTATATTTAACTCTTCCAGCCATTTTGCACAACATTCTGATGTTTTTTACATTTACTAGCACTATTCCACAAAGGATACTTACAGACAAAACCTGCTTTAGAGAAGTAATTTTCTACCCCACCTCTTGCTCAGCTGTGCTGTTTATTTCCCAGTCCTACAGAAAGCAGCACCAGAACTCTCAACAGGTTTGTAAATTCATAACAGCTGACCTTTGATGAGTGTTTGTATCACTTCTTTGTGTCCCATCTCACAGGCTCGGAAAAGCGGGGTATGTTTCATGACATCCAAAGCATCTACCTGTGCGTTGTGTTCCAACAGCAATTTCACTGTGCTGACATGGCCAGAAAGGGCAGCAGCATGTAACGCTATAAAAATAAAGTAGTAGGAAAAAGAAATCACAATATCATGAGCTTTGGAGGTTCACAATTATAACAGTCAAAATAAAAATTAATTTCAACCATTTGAGGTGAAAAAAGTGCTTTTCAACCATAAGAAACTGAAGAACCATAACAAGTGATCACTAACCACATTTCCTTGCCTTACAAGCAATAGAGCAATAAACAGAAAAACTGTTAGCCCTGAAACTTGGTTTTAACTTGTACAAATAGGAATTTTAACCTTAACACCACCAAGATTGGCTTATACTGAGGATTTGTGGAAGGTTAGCAGCTTCTGGTTCAGAGAACATAACACGATCTACTTCTGCCTCTGTTTTGTGGCACTTCTTACATCACCCCAATGGAAATGAACCTGTCCATTGCCAGTGAAAGAAAGCTTTCATTATTTCTTCAATATTCTCCTGAAAATACCAATTTTGTTTGAAATAAGCAAAGCTGTCTCAATTAAAACTAACTCCAGATAACCACTTAGCTGGGTTTTTTTTCAAAATTACTTTGAGAAAATTTTACACAAAATTACGCAGCAAAGCCATCATATCTCACACAGTGCCTGCAGCTCACTGTTTTCTTCAGAAAAGAGAAAAATACGATGGACAGACCAGATACTGCGTTTTGTTTCATCCCCACAATTTATGAAGTTCAGTAGTATGTAAACTATGCAAAGTTGATTCCTCAGACTCCTACTCTTCCGTAGTTTTCTTTGCCTTCTCATCTTTGAATGCATGCAGGCTTCACTGAGTCCAAACCAACAAATAACACAGAGCTACCTTAGCAGAGTAAGACCTAAGAGGTAAAGACATGGTGTCCTACAACTGAAGTTGCTATCAGCTAACACAGTGCCCTGCTGGCACTGTCAGCTGGAGTTGAGGAAAATGTTGAAATGCCAGACCAACCAGTTCAGTGTTCTTTTTGAAGGAAAACTATACACAGCAATGAGATTTCACACCAGTGGAGGACACATATATTCGTGATTTCACTTACAATTTGATTTCAAAAGGCTTTGGATTATTGCCTATAGTCAGCAATCGAATAAGATTATCTACATTCTCATACTGCCCTACATGTAGAATGCTTTACAGATGACAAAATCAAAGTAATTTAGAATGAAAATACAAAACAGTGCAAATCAAAAATGTGCATTTAGTAAAGTGAATTAGTATTTCCCCTCGGAACTTCACAAATACTCATCCTTGGTGAGAATTCAGTCTGCTCAAGAAAGCGAAATGTGGGGCTGTAAACAGTACCTACACGTCTCTACTTGTTTAACGTTAAAGCAGGCAGGGTCAGGATCCAGCAGAGGCATTATACAGAGAAGCACACCACGAAGGCCAACGTTAGAAGGAATTGCTTCTTGGGCAGCATATCAAAACAGGCAGGCTTTTTGTGTTTGCCTGCTACTGTTTACCACTGGTACCAGCTTCACACAGCTTATGAGACAGTAACCCAGCACAACCTGTTACACGGGCACTACTAAAACGCACAGGTTGTTCCTACTGTCCATGAATCAAATCCAGCTGAAGTGCATTGCCTTGTAACAGATGCTCAAAATTAGTGATAGCAACTGGAACCGTGATACAGACAAATGAGGCCCTTCCTGCAAGAACTGGGGTCGCAGCCAGAGACACTATGAGAAGCGCTGCCTTAGTAATTGAAATCATGCCTTTAAGATGACACTGATGTTTAACTGTTGCAGCTAAAAAGCACGGGGGCACTCATCGCACTTGTGAAAAATATCCGTAAGCAGCAAGATCTGCAGTACCTAGGGAAGTGGGTGGCTATCAGTAGAAATTTGACAAGAACGAGATTTGGATGGGCCTGGTTTTCATGGTCTGACCTCACAGTAAACTCTAGGTTCTGGTTTTTGTACTGCATTTCTCATGAAACCAAAGGCAGTAAACCACTCCATCAGATGACACATGGGGTGTGTATAACAATACAATAGAAAAAGAGCTGCTGTGTCAGCTTGGCCAGTTCTTCCCCCCTATCACTCATTCTGACGCAGGCATCTTGTTTCGGACTTTGTGCTCAATATTTTCTTGTAAGCCAAATTTTCTGTGATGGAGTCACGGTGACTGAAGAGATTCTTCGGCCAGCTGGTCACAATAGGCCCTTTGTTCAGCCGACAGACAGAGCCCTCTCCATTGTAGGCAGTGACGCAGAGCTATAAAGCTGCCCCTGTAATGCTCCTGCAGCGCTGATCTCTGAGCAGAGGGAAATTCCTTTCCCTTGGTGTCATTCTCCTACACAATACGAAGACTCTCGATGTTCTAGCAAAGCTGAATGGAGAGCTTGCTCTTCTTAAGTAAATGCAAAAGGCTGTGTTAACGCAACATTATAACTAAGCTTAACCGAGTCGGCACACAAAAGTCAGAAAAACACAACCTTGAACTCTCCTCAGCAACTGTATCCCAGGCACGGTGGCATGTACGCTATTTTCTATTACCGCATAGCTTCCCTGTCAGAATACAATACTACTTTTCCCTCACCAAAACTTGGGAATGATTAAGAACCTTCGGGGAAAAAAAGCCCAGGCCTGAAATCAGAGAGTGATTTACTGGTGGGCTTCCTTTTAAGTTTACAGCTCGCTCTAATAAAGCCCATGCTACTGCACATGCTTGCACAACGGTAAAATTTGGATTGCTCGACAGCAAGCAACGAACGGTATAGTTCCCCACTTTCAGAGTATTAGTGTGTTCTACACAACAGCAGTTTCAAGTAAATGGAACATCCATTCATTTCCTTGGATTAAAAGCCCTACAACAAAATCAAGATTAAAAGGCAATTACACATCACTGCTATGAAGGGTTTAAGACCAAAAGATAATAAACCCAGCCACCTGAATTATTCAAGCATGCAACCCACACCTGAGTAATTTCAGAAACACAGTATGTGTTTACTGTCTGCAAAGAAGAAAACCCTTTGTAAAGAGATTTGTACAGTGACCACAACATTACTGCACCTTAAGGTCTGAAACATATACTGTGAGGTATTTAAAAGGGAACTGTCAGGAAGGAGCAAATACAGGCGCGACTGATAAAAGATGAAATGAGACTGAAATGGTAGAGTCTGTAGTTTGTAAAGTCATCAAAGATGAAGACCAAGATTTTATTTGTTGCACTATTTCTTAAACTCAAAAATTACAAACTATCATAACTTGGAAAGACTGATTTTTTTTGTGTGTTAATTTGTAAGGAAAGCAAGAATTTAGATATTTAAATAGAATTTTCTGGTGACTCTATTTAGCTTTTTGTGTAAAGACCCCTCAATACAGCCAAAGGACATAAAAATTTCAATTGTTTTATATGAAAGTAATATTCATACATGCTATCTTTCAAATCCCAAACCACGCAGCCCTGACATTGCATTTATTTATCATTTGTCTGTAATTCAAAGTGTGATCTGAAAAAAGAAAAGCTGTTAAATTCATATCTTTGTTTCTTGGTTGGGACAGATCTATGCTGCAAGTTCCCTAAATCTAAGCATGCAGCTTAGGCTAGTTTGTGTGTGTGTGTGTGCAGCCAAAAGATAATGCTTAAGTATACCTTAAAACAAATACATTAAATTTTATATAAACAAACATTGCAATATACAGTCTTGTTTGTTTAAAATAACATAGTTTTCTTTTCAGGACAAATGCCCTCTGCTGTATTATTCATGGATGTGCACTCTGACTATCAGCTTGGCTATCATTTTACGACTTACTATACATAGGTATGCATTTTTGCCCTTAACTTCCAAGTTTGTGACCTGGCTGTGACTGGGACAGGGTAGTTCACAACCTCACAACCACACAGCTTACCCCTGTATTCCCCTGCTACCAAACCCCTCTGATTTACGCCCAACATATCCACATTCTCCTCTTTTTTTATTCAGATGTCATCAGCACACTATACAGCTGCACAACTTTTACCTGTTTTTCCAACACTTTTGAATACATATACCCTTCAACACCTGTCTCTCTGTCAGAACTGTTATTCTACTTTTATTGAAAGTACTACATAGGTACAATATTTCTACTACAAATTCTTGTACTTTTTCCTTAAAGGAGATAAATTCCCAGTTGCCATAGGAAATTTGGAATTTCATGGCTTGCATGCTTAAATTCCGAAACACTGTGTTGTATAACTATCTTTGCTTTGAGCAGATGATGGGATGATAAACTTGGTGGTTATCAAGTTTAACCTCTTGTTTGGACAACACAAGGGCAATAGCTCTGATCTTTATTACAATAGCTTTACAATTAACTATGGTACTTATGATTTTAATAATGATAATTTAGCCACTTCACTGGTTAGTTTGCTCCATATTGTTTCAAAGTATTTCTTTACTGACAACTTTTTTTAACAGGCATTTTCAGGGAGAGCTTTTTATGTAATTATATTTCATTTTATTCTTCAAAATACAGAACAGCTCTTCCTTTCCCAGCATTACAGATCCACCTAAATAGCAGCACAGCAGTACATTTCTTCTTCTTGCTACATTTCAAATGAACTGGTCCAACCTGTGCAGGAAAGATTTGTTTCTTTCCCACAATAAGGCGAAGAAGCGACTCACACACATAACTAAACTAATGCAGAAATATTTTCAGGATTAAGGTACGCATGCAGGAAAAGATTAATATAGCTTCTAACAATGATTTTTATTTGGTGGAAATCACACTAACTGGAAACATCCAGCAGCTCTTTATCGTAAAGCATCTTACCTGTGCCAGCATATTTGTCTGTCATATTGATATCAATATCCAATTTTAAAGTCAGCATAGTTCTAATAACATCATCGCTGCCTTTGCCAGCTGCCCACATGAAGGATGTTCTTCCCTCAAGATCCGAGTCATCTTTTACAGAAGGATGTTTCAAAAATACTTCAACTGTTTCCTGAAAAGACATACTATTGAAATTAATATTAAAAGGAATCTTTAACAACATGAAACTATTGTCTCATTTAGCTGTTTATGAAACAAGTCAAAGCTTCAATTTTCCTTTTTATGTTTATATAGAGTAATAGCTCAATAGAAGCACTGGATTTTCTGCTATGCCCTTTTCCTCGTCAATGTTCATAGCGCATCCTTAACTAACTATGAGTTTAACACTGTCATTTATTTCATACTTTTATTTTTAATGCCAAACATCATGTGCTCATCATAAGGAAGTAAAAGACACTGCAATTGCTGTGAAGAAAGCAATGGGAAAAGTATTACTGGCTTATCAAAATATTACTGTAATACTATGATGCTAAAATATTGTTCCTTCAAAATATTCTCCTGACATATTGTTTGCTTCAATTCTAAATATGACTGCACGTGCAAACATTTTAGTTTGCTAAACTCTAATAATTTGACTATTCAAAAAAAAAAAAAAAAAAANTTAAGGCAACACAGAATTATTTCTTCAAATGCTGTGTTTGTGTTAAGCTCTCAGCAAACAAGTCCACTTGTTTAACATGATGCTAAATTCTTAATAAGCCACACAGGAAAGGAAGGGAGAGGAAATCACTACTGCAGGAAAAAGAACTAGGGTTTTCCCATGTCTTACAAAGGCTGTGTATTTAACAGCTGGTAAACATCTCTTAAGGGCCTTGACAGGCTAGCCCATAAAAAAATGAAAAAAGTGGGTTTCATTATTTTATTTTATTTTTATATTTTAGTATTAACACTATTTTATCCTTTCCTCCATGTGACCCCAGAATAGCTCTATCACTGCTCTGGGTAGAATAAGAATTCCTTGGCTATAAGGAATCAAATGGTTATAATCACAAAGGTGTTTAAATGCCTAAGTCCTATTGATTAGTTTGGATTTTTTTTTAACTACTACTTATTATTTCATCCCTCTAAAGAAATAGGAAATTTCTTATTTATCTTACGTTAACGTGACCTAAGATTCTAACAGCTTCATGAATTTGGGTCCGTATCTGAACTACCAGTTTATTGTAAAACGGTCCAGCCAGAAATAATGAGGAATGGAAGCATTAAGCCTTCAACACAAACCAGCATGTGTTTATAGCTTTATGTTGTCACACTGACCACCACTACACCTCAGATACAAACGGCTACTCATTAGGCCAGCAACTCAGCACCCTACCAGTACTCTGCACTGCTTGAAATCCTGCAAAGTGAAAAGCAGTATGAAGGCTGGACCTTTTCAATACTAAGGCACACATCCTACAAACATAAATAAGTAATTTTATTTTTCTGTTAAGCTTTAGCAAAGCAACCTTTCTTTCAACCACTCTTTTTTTCCTAGAGTTTTTAATGGGAAAAAGAGGAAGAAAATCCCATGCTGTTATTTTCCAAAATGAAGTTATCACAACTTGAAAACAAAATTAAATTAAATTAGAACAGGATGGTTAAGAAATCAGAAAATAAAAGTATCAATCACTTTAATTCTACATGTATTTTGTCATTAAAAATGCATGTATTTTATCTCTATTAAAAAAAAGTGGAGAAAACAAAATAATAAATAACAAAGCTGAAAAACAACACTAAACGAGAGACGTAAACCTGGATCATTTCATTCTGTGCTATCAATAAACTCTGTAAAATACTATTACTTTTGAATATTTAAAAATCAGACATTTAATTTAATAGATCCATCTTCAGAAGTATGTGAAAGGGAAGTACATTGTCTTGGACATCTCCAGAAAAAGTCAGAAAAAAATTAATATATATTTAGTCCTGCATTCTGCATGCTAAAATCAATACTAATAGAGCATCTGCCTTCACACATGAAGCTCAAAAATTTAAAAAGGACATTTATTTGGACCTTCTGCAGGATATATAAGCCATCTACATTTCAGGCAACCTATCTGGGTGGTTATATTTGGTAACTTCTCTTCTTCTAGAACTTTTCCTTCTCTAAAAAGTGGGGATAAGTTAGTCTTAGAGAACAAAAGCTTCACCTAAATTAAGTGCCAGCTAAGTCTCTTCAGTCTTTAAAAAAACCCCCCGTCATATTAGAGTAAATAACCCACAGAAAAACAGAACAAAGAACAAGACGTTGAGTTAAGTAAAACTGAAAGCAATGCAAGTATTTATAATAAACACAAAAGAACAAACTTTCTTCTTCTTGTTAGGAACTAAGAAACATCTCATTTTAACATGCCACGCCTATCCAAACTTGGACAGTCTGAACAGAACAACAACGTGGCTCTCAAACCATAAAAATATAGATGCTACTGCCAAAACACACACGGATGTGTCTCCACTCAGTTGTTAGACTATGTATATGGAATGCAGTGGTGGGAATTTCTCAAGGATTTGTATGTGATAGAGACAAAGAGCAAATAGTGGTGCTCAGAAACAACCAGAGTGGTAAAAAAAGAGAGAAGGTCCAGCCATCATTTAGGCGTGCATGAACAGGCACTCTTGGATACACCACCGACTAAGAGGCTTGCAGATCTGAATGAGACTCTCCTGTTTGATACTTCATGTAAGATGAGAAACAGTACGTTCATTGTAAGTACACAAGATTACAAAAGAATGTCTGATTCCATCACCAACTCTATTTCCCCATAAAAACCTAAACAATGTCATAGTTTGGCTGGCTGGTGGGATCAAAAGGCAGCAACATAATGAAGATGTTTCATACAACTGAATCAAGCCCAGAGAAAGAAAGCCAGTATGAAAATTCATTTTTTAGGAATGTATCAATACAGAAAAGAAAAAAAAGATAAAAGCATGTGGAGATCACCAGTCTGTAAACAAAAACATTTTATCTTTCCCATGAGTCTGACTCAAACTAGAAAGAAAGGCTTTTACAACATAAGTATTTCAGCCGTGTGAATCAGACCCCAATTGTACACACCACGTAATAGACAATAATCAGCATCAATAAAAAATTCTCTATAAATGCATAAATTATACACAGAGATATGCTCCAATGAAAGTCTGAATTTAAAAAACTATCTGTACTTCTGGATTTGTTAACTTGAATGGTTCTCAACAGCATTAACATTTTACTTGTTTCATAAAAATTAACATGTAGGTAGGCAAGAAAGACCCAAATTAGTATCCCTGTTAAGAAAATGCTGCAATATGCGCTACATAACTACATTAATTAGGCACTAAATAACCCTTTTTGTAAAGGGAGGTTAAGAATAATACAACTGAAGAAAACTTAGATGGGAGCTCAGCTTACTATGCACGGCATAATTCAACCATGAGAGACAGAGCAGCATGAAAAAGCCTTCTTAAGTTCCAGTGCTTGAGAACTACTTCTATAAAAACATCTGAGAACCACTTCTATAATAACACCTATGACCAGCAATCATTAAACTGCCGAGTTTTATACTTAGCTCTAGTGTACCTGATCTTGCTCTGGAAAAAAATTACTTATTCTACCAAAATATAAGAATTAGGCTGTCTGAGAAACCAATTTTCTTTGTTGTCTTGAATTTAAAAAATATTTTAAAAGTATTAAAACTTTAAAAAACTTTAAAAAATATAGTGTTCATGGAGAACTGTGACAAAATGTACTTGCTCTTTATCCATGCTTTATGAGACAACGGCTTATTCATAATAGCAAATATTAATAAGTTAATCACCTTCTTGAAGGCAAAGACTGGTTTGACTGGTACTGATGCAGCTGTGCAAATATTCATACAGGTGATCTTACTCTAAATACTTTATAACCGCTTAGATTTTGCTATAGGGAGCCTTAAAAAGCAAACGAACTGTAAAATAGTAGGTGCCACTCTGATTTCTGTTGAAGTACCTAAATGACTATTGTGTTTTCTGATGCAAATATATAGATCAAAGGGCTTTTCTTTGTACAGCAGTTTAGGTTTTTTTAAATAGTTTGAAGTTAACCACTTTTATAGCACATAATGTAGGAAAATTCTGAGTTAAGCTTGTGCAGACAACACTGTGTTTATATTCTTTTAGAAACAACTCAAACACTTTGTTACATTATAAATATTACAGCAAAATATATTCACTTCACATTTAGGGTATGTGCTACTTACAGCAAAGTTGCTCTGCGCTGCATAATGTAGGGGTGTTGCACCTTGACTATCAGATGGGATAGTTCCAAACTTATTTCTTTCTAATAAGAGATGGACAATCTGTGCATGACCTGAGAAAAATAATATAATAAAATCAGGTATGTATCAAATCCTAAAGTTAAACACTTCCGTATTAAAAAAAAAACAACCCACACAACAAAAAACCAAACAAAACAGAAGAAAATGAACAGGCTTCAATAAATAATACTATGTTTGTGTTGTAGCCGTTATAGTCTAAACATAATGGAGAAACATAAGACTTGATATTTGAACTATTAAGCCTGTCATGCACCTTCTTCCCAATAGTGCTCCAGTTCCACGCTCTGCATCCTCATTTTTGAGGGACATCTGTAAATCAGAATGACCTATGAATAGGAACATGTGGAAAGAGTTTCTGTTTCTTTTAAAAGAAATCACTAGAGCATTGCCCTAAACAAAGAAACCAGCAGTAGCTGGTCAGATAACTGCGATATTAACATTGCAATGTATGAGCTGAATATTTCCAGAAAAAGCTTCTGATAATTCAGCTGAGATGCTGCATTTGAGTGAGAGGTCAGTGAGAAGCAGTAAAGCGAGCATAGACTGATGACAATCAGCATTTGCCCATCTACATCAAAAGGCAGGTTAAACCAACATTGACAATTTCATCCCTCTATCACATTGTTTTACAGAAATTAAAGAAAAATTCTTTACTTAAGTTTTATTCAATCAGAATTTCATCCGAAGATGTATAGCAGAATCTGGAGGGTAGTCTACTACCAGCTGCCATATCTGCAATAAACAACAAACTGACACACACAACTCCTTCCATCAAAACAGATTAGAGTGTCAAAATCACAACATTTTGGGGGGATGGGTAAACTTTATAACCACTTCACAGACAGGAAAACAAAACCACAATATAGTATATTGCCACTGAAGTCAACTGATCCTTTCATATGCTTTCTTTTGTATGCATATGCAGCTCACAGAGTATCGTAATGATTTTGTATTTTAAGAGATACTGTGGGTCATACAGCACATAAAAATACTATAATTTTACAGGAAAAATCTTGTGTGTGGGGAAAACAACCACCATTGCAACTTGTTACTTTTGCACAGTTGAATTTAATTACTTTAGAATAAATGAAAAAAGTAGGTAAACCTTTCCACTAGCAGCAGACTTTTTTTAATGAAAACACCGACAATTAGAGAATGAAGCTGTGTAACAGCTCTAGCTTTTAAAAACCTACAAGATGGAGGACTAGGCAAGCCTTCTTTTGTGGAATGGCATTTTCAGACTCTCTCTCTCTCTATATATATATGTGTGTGTATAGAAATATCTGAAACGAGAGAAAATGGTCAACTTGGGTCAAAAAGGATGAAGAGCTCTGTGGGGATTATTTTTTTCTAGGGGCTTTAAGGTGTACAGGAAGGCTCCTCTTTCCTTTCAGCCATTAAGCCAAGCCTGGACCCAGAACATAACAACATTTTGTCCCTCCCCACCAGAAAAATACTAAAAAGAAGAGATGTAATGTTGCTATGTTCTTCCCATCTCAAGACTATAAGAAGTGAATTGAAGTGCACTGGAAGAAGTTGGTCCTAGCAGGAAAAATATAGGAGTACTGAGCCTGGGAAAAAAGTTGCCTGAACTTTCAGGACAGACAACTAGAAAAAGGGTAACTGAACTCTGTCATCAGGACAGGAGCGCTACCTAAATTATCTATGAGAAAGAACGCTTGAGGGAGTTGAAAAAAATTTTGTATTGAGTGCAACAGTAAATAAATTGGTGCAAAGATGGATCTCACTTGGACATTACTGTAAACATTAAAACTCAGTTCTTGAGATCAAGAACTGTCATTTTTGTAGTAATTTTATTTAGAAGAGATGTAACTTGGCTGAGACTTTTATCTACACAAAATAAAAGGTATCAGGAGCAACAACGCCTTAAGATGCACTCATATCCCATCACCTTTAACAGAATATTTGTGGCTATACCCGTGCACTACTTAAAACCTCCTACTGTTAACCCATTTAGTAACGTTTTAGACTCTCTGAGAATTATATACAACATACAGTATCCAACTTAAAAACAGAACCCTAAAAATTAATCACGATTTACCAATCAGAAGCTCCCCATGGGCATATGCCACCTAGAGACCTCATCAAGTTCACAAAGGACGCTGGAGGTCTTGGCACATCTTCCTCCTTTATTTCACATTGATTAAATAATCCATTTTTCCAACACACAAAACTTCTCTCAAATACAATCAATTTCAAAACACGATAAATTTTGCTTCTTGGACAGAACCAAGTGATAATGACTATTTCTTTGGGAGACTGATCCTATGACACTTAAAATGTTCCACAATTTGTCTGTAAAAATTCAATAACCCTACTTGAATGCAAATGCAAATCTGAGAACACTCTTTTTTCTTTTTTCTTTTTTTTAAATAAACACAATCAAACTACATGTATATTGTCACTGGAGTTGCAGTAACTCGCTCCAGTGAGCAATCTGATTCTTTTATTGACATTCTTTGTCTGCGGTGTCCCAAAGGGTCATGGGGATGAAGCCTGTTAAAAGGGGAGAGAGAGTGTTTGAAGATTCTTTCTTTTTATCCAGTACATGGTGTTTATTTTTTCCTCCTGTACATAGGAGAATGGAAAATAAGAGGTCAGTTTTCTAACTCATATTATTTTTGTGCCTGTCATTTTATGAGTTGCGTTTCTCTGTATTTAGACTATTTATACTTAATCAAGTTTTTACCTGTTTTGCAAAGATCCAGTTTTGCAACCTGTAAAACTAAACTGTACAGAATTCACATATGCAAGGTTATAATTTACAGAGCATCTGAGTCTCAGGGTAGCAATCTGAACAGAAAAAAATTTTATCTGAATGAAACTTGTCAGATCTGATTAGATTGTCATAATGTGTCTGATGAAGAGCCTGTACTAGGAGTAGAAGAGTCAGCTCTGCCATTTTCTTGTTGTTCACTTGTGCTGGCATTATCAGACTATCTGCAATTTCTTTGTGGGAATCTTTTTAAGTCACTTGTCTATTTTATGAGGGGTAGTTTAGTAGAAACTAGATAATATAAATCCACTTAACCGAGCACATGTAAACTGCAATACATTGCAATAAACTGGAAGTGAACAAATGAGTGATGATGCCACTGTCAATCCCTCTGCGTTGTGGAGCACTCACTTCCTTCAGGCACCTTGCATACCCTGTGTGACTGTCTTACATATGGGCCAAGTGAGGGTGCTAGCATCAATCTGTATATTAAATATTAGTAAAGTTTTCTTATTTTTTCAGGTAAAAAATAAATATAAGCAGAAGTTCTGATATTTTCTTCATGTACCCCCAACGGACTGTCTTGCATACAGGCTGGAGTGTGCACACCCCACTTTGCACACCACTGCTCTACAGCACCAGGGTTTTTTTTTTAACCTATGAACAAAGCTACATATGCAAGAACATCTCAATATGCTCTAATTGTTCTTAAATCATGAGCATATATAGCCTGCTGAAGTAATGCATTTTACAATGCTTTGGAGAATCTGAAGCTAAAAAAACCTGTCTACAAACAAACTTCTAATCCTGGTCTAGCAGAAACTATTACTGTTCTAAGAGATTGGTTATCATAATGCCAGGCTGGAATTAAATAAAAAATGAAGACAAAGATTAAACACCACAGTTAATTATTAAATGACTTCAGCATCGTCCAGTTTACCAAGTAAGGCTGCCCAGTGAAGGGGAGTTCGAAACAAGTTGTCATAAGATGTGACATTGCAGCCTTCATACGAGGTCAAGACATCAACAACTGCTACATTCCCATCAGCAACAGCAAAATGAAGGGGAGTTCGTCCTTCATAGTCTTGCCAGTTAAGCAGAGATTCTGTAGGTGCAGCTTCCTTTAAAAAAAAAAAAAAAACAAAATTAAAAAAATGTTTAAATTGAAGAGAAAAACTATATATTCTTTACAGATTTTTTTTTGAGTCTTATAATAAGGCCATAAGCTGTCCTTGTTGAGTAGAATATAGCTCTACAACTAAACACTTTTGTTACTGCATAGGCTATTTTCATGTATTTCTTATGGATTTTTTTTTTTAATACTTATTAATTATTGTACAAGACCTGATTTTCAGTACACACCCTGTAGTTTTACCAGTCTGTTGTGGAAGTGGCTCCTTACACAGATCTTTAAAAGACCAACTTGAGCTCCTGTGAAAATAACTAGATCTTCTTACTTGATTTTGTAAGTTGAACATGACATATGTATCTCCATATTTTTCTCCTTGGACACCCCCCTTTCTGCACAAGTTAATCTTATGTCTTTCATTATACTACTTGTCTAGCATTTTAAAGCCATACAACTATCAGAGTATTTCTAAAGGAGATATGAAGGTTCCTAGCTGAAAGGATAGAAGTAAGTTAGAGAGTACTTCGAATGAATGCGTCTACATGTAAAGAATAAAAAAAAAAAATCTTTTAAAGGATCGTGATTAGTCATTTGATCATGTAACATAGGCATTAATAGATATGACTTGACTTTTCATCACATTTTCTTAAAAAACATGCCAAATTACTCTCACATAAGGCCCCTAGCTAAATAGTTTTGTATTATGATAATTTCCTCTCTCATCAACTTTTTTCTAGACAGATTTGTCTTAATGAATTTCTTTCTCAGGCAAAAAGAATAGAACAGGTACAAATGAACATCCTCTTAGCACTGCAGAGATCTCCAAATGGCAAATAACATAAAGCCCCATAAAATACAAACTTAAAGCTTCACTTTCCTGAAAAAAGAGGTACCTCTAAAGAAAACGGTAAATAATAAAACAAAAGAGACTCAGGATGCAGGACACTAAACATGTAGAGCAGAAACAGAATGTCAAAACAAGAGCTTAAATAAACTATCGGGAGTAAGTGTGCTGTTCTTCCTCCAACAATTCAGAACAATTAACTGAAGTCATAGGAACCCTGTGCAAAAGAAAAAAGNAAAGCTTCACTTTCCTGAAAAAAGAGGTACCTCTAAAGAAAATGGTAAATAATAAAACAATAGAGACTCAGGATGCAGGACATTAAACATGTAGAGCAGAAGCAGAATGTCAAAACAAGAACTTAAATAAACTATCGGGAGTAAGTGTGCTGTTCTTCCTCCAACAATTCAGAACAATTCACTGAAGTCATAGGAGCCCTGTGCAAAAGAAAAAAGAAATGCAGTCCTGAGAGTTTTAACTTCCAACACTAGAGTGGATTTTAACCCATGATAACTGAGAAAAACCATCCTCCTGAAAATACAGAGCCACACTACATCTTACAATATGCTTATGAGAGCAGAGAGAGAGGTTGTGCTCAGTGCAGCTTGTCAACAGTTAAAGCAAGTTCCTGATCCGTTTCTCACTAAACTAACTGCCATTTTTCCTATTGACTTCACTAGGTACACAAATAGGCCATAAAATCACTTGTATTTGCATTATTTGAAATGCAGTAATTCTTACATAGAAAATTAACATCTAACATTAAGAACTATAAATCAACAAGCAGGAAGTCAGGAAATTCCAGAGTTATGGTTTTATGTCCAAATATTGATTGACCAAGGTTGTACATTCTATATGTTCTATTTAATAGAGAAAAAAAAAATAGAGTTATATTTAACCATATTTCCTAAGAGCAATCCAGCTAAATTAATACTGCAGTAGTAACCTCAACTCTGCANTTCACTATGTACACAAATAGGCCATAAAATCACTTGTATTTGCATTATTTGAAATGCAGTAATTCTTACATAGAAAATTAACATCTAACATTAAGAACTATAAATCAACAAGCAGGAAGTCAGGAAATTCCAGAGTTATGGTTTTATGTCCAAATATTGATTGACCAAGGTTGTACATTCTATATGTTCTATTTAATAGAGAAAAAAAAAATAGAGTTATATTTAACCATATTTCCTAAGAGCAATCCAGCTAAATTAATACTGCAGTAGTAACCTCAACTCTGCAATGCCCTGATTCTTTGTTTCTTACTGACTTTTTTTTTCTAACAGTGTCAACTTAAACCTCCTAATATTTGATTAATCTAAGTTTTCTAAAGTTAAACATTTACCTACTTCACATACAGTATGCAAATACTAATTAAGTTGCCTGTCACACACAAAAAAACTGCATCGGTTTTAGATATCAGTAGTGTTAGCCATGTTTTGCTAGAGAAAAAATTAACATACTTGAAACATACCGTAGTTCATTACTATATCTAGCCACTAGTACAATAACAAATAACCTATTAAAAACATAAAAAATTCATAAACATGACTCTCAACTAAAAATACAATCAAAGTTAACATTGTCACATGCACAAACCACAATAATCAAAGCATGAATAGCACTTCTTTTAATAAGCATTCAAAAGCATTTATCTGAGCCATTATAATGAGAAGTGAAGTTTTATGTTCTTCCCTAGGTTTAAGAATTCTCAAGAGAAACCTAACTGATAATATGCTTACTTTCTGTCTATTCAAAGAGCTCAGCAGGGGGAGTATAGAGTCCACTGCAAAAATTCAGAAGTGATCTTTATAAGAATCACTTTTAAGAATGACTAAAAATGAATGATGATATGAACAGAAGTTATTACTGAAATTCTAACTCCACCAGAGGAAAACCTGTTTGAACAAAATGGACAAACAAGAAAACAAATACTTCTTCATTTTACCTATAATTTATTGATGCAATCTGGAAAGCTAATTTTCAAGCCTTCTAAAAGCACAACAACATATTAAATAAGTGACTCCTAAAAATCCTGGCTCAAAGTCACCGATGTTCCCCAGCACATATCCCCGTAATCAAAAGTGTTACTTTTGCAAAATGGTAAAGAATCTTTTAAGGACAAAGTCACTATTTATATTCTAGTGTAAAACTACTCACGTGTTTTCAAATTTCTGGCCACTTAAACTAAAATTTTCTAGGCCTCTTTCTGCCTACATACAAGAGTATAATTTCTTTGGTTTTTAAGTGATTTCGGTGTAATTAAATTGCCATACTATATTAATATTTTATGCACAATACACAGAAGAAACAGAAGGTACGCATTTTTTCTGCAGCAATTAGAACAATGGAATTGTAGGCAACAATGGGAAGTGTTGTATAAATAAACGTCATGTCTCTTACCATGAAGAATAAATAAAGAGAAGAGATACAAAATAGACAGAGTACTAAGCAGTTGCTTCCATCATATTAATGGAACCTTATTCTGTTCTTTTCTCCTTAAATCTTCCCAACGTTTTTCATGTAACCCAGCACTGCTGAATCTGGAAAGGTGGAAAAGGAAGTTGACCATGAGAGGATCTCCAGATTAGAGTTTCTCTCTACTTCACATGTTTACTTTGTAAATATGTCATGAGTTCCACTTTTGCTGCATTTCATGGATTTGAACATTAGATATAACCAATTTGTGCATAACTGTCAACCCTGCAAACCCAACCTACTTCAGCATTCAGTTGAGCTCTTTTCATTATTGTTTAATTCGACAATCCCAACGGGCTAAGTACTATACAAACATCAAACAGAAAGATGACCCCTTCATTTTATGGATTTGTAAACAGGAAGCAACAAATGGACACATCCAGATGGCAGGGCACAGAAAAACAAGACAGTATTTTACAGTATCATTGACTGTGGTCTCAATAAAACTGGCAGCTTAACTTTTGTCAAGCTTTTATAAAGCAGCACTGGAGAATTCTGAGTAGGACACTAGAGAAAAATAATTTTCTGGGGAATTCTTCCAGAGTGTTAAAGATAACATGAGAGAAACAACAGCAGTGTTCTTTTTCATAACTTAATCAGCAGGCAACAAATGCTGCCAATGCAGATTGACCAGCAGTAGATACCAATATCTGGCTGCTATCTGAGCAACGGCACATAGCTTACAGCTTATAGCACTCNGTGTTTTTCATAACTTAATCAGCAGGCAACAAAGGCTGCCAATGCAGATAGACCAGCAGTAGATACCAATATCTGACTGCTATCTGAGCAACGGCACATAGCTTACAGCTTATAGCACTCTATCATGAAAGCAAAGACAAATGGTTTGTGTTGGATGTGATTAAAAAAATGGAGAGGCAACAGTGATGCAGAGTCATTGGCTTTTTGCAGTGCTATCACTACAAGACAATATTCTTGTGAACTTAGAAATGCAATTATGTAAGGTAAGACACAAGAGGACAGAAATTTTAACTGTATGGTGCATACATTAGAAATATAATGAATATGAAATATCAAGAATGTGAAAAACTATAAAGTTAATGTGGATGTGAAGACCTAAAGAGGAATGAGAATCAAAGGTGATGTTTGGCCAATAGATCTGGAACTGGATAGTATGGCAAAAGTAGCTAAGAAGGGAGGGGAAGATTGTGAGCTCTGCCAGGTAGATATCTGTCAAGACAAGTAAGAAAAACACTTCCGTTTGGAGAGAAGACAAGATCTTACTAAAGGATTAAACCCAGAGGCACCACCACCAACAAAAAAAGGTATTTATACTCAAGAACACATTCAATCAACAGATTGATTACCTAGTAACAATGTTTCTGTATCATAAACTTTTACAGCATATTCTGTAAGCTAAATTACTTCTTCATTTAAACTTCTTATTATCTTACTCCATCAATACGTATATATATAATATATAGGTATGACTATTTGGAATATAAACAATTTAGCAGGTTCATGAAAAAGCCTAGATGGAGTCAAGAATACACTCTTTTAACTGTCAGAGTCAAAAAAAGAACCAAAAAAACCTGGACATGATCCTGATTCCGCATTACCTAAAGAGAATCTTTGAGAACACCTTCAGTAAGGAGATGGGTATTTTGCAATAGAGTTAATTTTCCTTGCAGCAGTAGGTATGGTGCTGAGCTTTGTATTAGTAATTAAAACTGTTGATAACACACCCATGTTTTGGCTGTTACTGAATAGTACTTGCACAGCATCAAGGATTTCTCTTTTTCATGCCCTGCCCTGTCCTGCTTCCCCCAGTGAGTAGGCTGAGACTGAGCAAGAGACTGGCAGAGGACACAGCTGGGACAGCTGACCCAAACTGACCCAAGCAATATTCCACACCGTATAATATCATAGAATCATCTAAGTTGGAAGGGACCTCTAAGATCATCAAGATCGTGCTCAGCAAAAAAAGCTCAGGGAAAGGAGGAGGCAGGGGGGATGCTCATGGCTACACAGTTTGTCTTCCCAAGCAACAACTAAGCGTGCTGAAGCTCTTTTTCCACTTTTCTGGGAGTGCCTAACATCTGCCTGCTGATGGGAAGCAGTGAATAAATTCCCTTTTTTGCATGCAGCTTTTGCATTCCATACTAAACTGTCATTATCTTAATCCATGAGTCTTCTTGCCTTCCTTCTATTTTCTCCCAGTCTTGCAAGAGGGGAGTGAGCGAGTGGCTGTGCAGGTATTAGGCTGTTGGCTGGGGCCAACCCACAACAACTTTTAGAAACATTTATGCTGACTATCTAACGTTTCAGAAAGTCTGTATTTGAAATACAGCAATCCTTACCTACTTTTCAGCAAATTTATTTCTCTAGTGTGACAGAAAAGTAGATGGTATATACAAACTACAACTCTGTGACAAAATTTTGTTTGTGACAAATTATTTCACAACTGAGCCCAAATTACAAATATCTTGAATAATCAGAAGTAAAACAAAAATAAAATCACATTAATTTAACACTGGAAACTTCTCAAAAACTATTTTTATAGTAAAAGAATAAAGCATCAGTAACTGTAAGATTGTCGATGTGATCTGGAGAACAGCAAAGCAAATTTTCATATGCTACATGTAAGTTCTCGACTTGCAAGCTCATCAGGCAAACATATATAAGTCACTGTAGTTAGCTTACAGTCAATATGTGTCTAGTTCTGAAAGACCTTTGAAAGACAAAGATATAGAAAGAATGTTGTAATATGGAAGAAAAATTCAATTGAGACTTCTGTATCTTTCCATGTTAGTGAAGTTCAGAGATTTCTACAGAATAAAAATCAAGGTAAAAATCAAGCTGAGCACATGATTTCATTGTACTTATTATATAAGTGTCAGTGTAGAAAATGAAACTGAAATACTCCAGAAAGAGAAAATATGCCATCAAGAAAAACTTATTAAACCCATACACGAAAATATTTGGAAAATCTCTCAATAAACTGATTGCGGGCTGATTGATAATTGATCAAATATTTCCTAGAATTTTAACTCAAAAAACAAATTAAGCTAGATTTTTCAGTACAGTTAACGAGAAATAAGCTTTCAAATAATGAAGACAAGACACACAACAAAGAAATCAGTGTGCAAGATGCAACTGAGATGAGTAATATGACTGGCCATTTTAACTAGGAGAACTTGCAACCCCTTCTTCCCTCCCTTACCCCCCACAAATAAGCAGTTACACACATCAAACTAATTAAGAGAATATACATAGTCCATGAGTTAAAGAAAAGATATTCACCCATAGAACTCAGAAGAAACCCCTTTCAAGAGAGCAAAAATATTTAAGATTATTTCTTACAAATTCCTGAATATTAGGAAAAGCAAATTACTTCATTCTCAAAGAATCAGTGGACTAAAATGAAAAATTTCAAGAGAATAAGAAATATTTCTATCAGATTGAAGTAATAAATACAGAAATTGCTGTATGTATAATAGACTTTCTTACCAGAATACATTTCACTGTGTGAATTGCACTAGGGTCCTTGTTGTTAGCTGCCCAGTGAAGCGGGATTTTTCCTTCAATATCAGGGATTCCAATATTTGAATCATGTTTTATGAGAAGTTTCACATGCTCTGGGTTATTGTAGTAGGCACTCCAATGCAGTGCAGTTTGCTGGAACACAATATTCACAAGTTTAACAAACAAGTTGAAAAATGAATATAAGATGAAAATTAAAATTGTTTAGAACCTGAGATATGATTTAACTATATTTTCACAGAATGAAAGAGATCACTTAGTGCAACTCCTCTGCTCAAAGCAGGGTCAACTAGAACAGGTTGATGAGGACACTGTCCAGTCAGATTTTCAGAATTTATTATATTTCAGCTTGTGTCCATTCCCTCTTGCCTGTTCACTGGAGAACATTCAGAAGAGTCTGGCTTCATCTTCTTTACTGCATCCCATCAGATATTTATACACATTGGTAAAATCACCCCTAAACTGTCTCTTCTTCAGGCTAAACATTCACAGGTCTCCCAGCTTCTCCTTGATGTCAGATGCTCCAATCTGTTAATCACCTTTGTGGCTCTCCATTGGACTCGCTTCTGTGCCCTTACTGTACTGAAGAACCCTTAAGTAGACACAGCATTCCATTTGTGATGCCACCAGTGCTGAGCAGAGGGGAAGGATCACAGGTAAACCCAAATTTAAACAACGGGTAAACGAGCAATCTTTTGTTACACTTCAATAAAGAGACTGACAGAAAACAGAGCACATGTACCTAGGTGGGTGACAACTCAAATCTCTGGAAAACAGGCTTTAAACAAAACTGAACAAGAGGCCCATCTACCTAAGTAATAGTAGATACTCACTTTGCTACTGAGGGCTGAATTAGGTCTAAGCTACACCATCTTACACAAGACCCACACTGAGAAGCCCTTATGCTTGGAATATAAGTATCTCTGGTAAAAGCTTAACTGCTTCGTATGAGGATTTCCTAGACTATGGCAGGAGAATAGTGACCATGCTACTTAGCCAGCTAAGAGGGCAATGCCATCAGGTGCAGCAATTTCAGACATGGAGAAAATATCTGAGCTTGCTATCAAGCAATCATGCCCAAGTTAGAATGATCATCTGAAGCAGGCCTCAGCACCAGAGCTGCACTACAACTGCAGTGATTGGTTTAGTCCCTCTTAAATTTGGAAATCTCTTCAAATAACCCAACTTGATGGAGATGCATGTAACAAGATTACTCTCCGCTAGAGGAAGATGGCACTGAATACTGACACTGGACTTGGATCCATCTCGAGCAAAGGTTTTGACTTTCTGCACTGTCCTTGGTCACTCAGAATTCTCAGGCTGAATATTACTGAATCTAATGCCCTCTGACCTATGGCAGTCCAATAAAACATCAAAAGGCAATCCATGCTTCTATTGCCAATTCCTGACTGCCAGTGGCTTTTTATGGGCATTATCGATGTTTGTAATTACATAAGCAAATTGTGATTTTGTCTGTTTTTTTTTAAACAGTAAGATGTTGGTATATTAACAAGTATTTTATTTATCAGACATATCTCTCCCAACTTCCAAGAAGCAGAGGGTTGTAAGATGCAGAGCAAATTTTATTTCCCATCTCTCTCCCCCCGTCACCCATGCAAAATATTACACAGCACTTCGATTTGAAAACTGAAAGAAATAATTGCTGCAGGACATCTGTGTATAAGCCTACAATACCCTGGATTAGTATATTTGAACAATGAGATAGAACTGAGTTCACTATCATATACTTAATATCTCTGTAAAGGACGGCAATAAGGGGGCTATTTTTTGTGTTTGTTGCTTTAGGCTGTTGGTTTAGTACCATAGTAACATAATATGGTAACACAACCTTTAGGTCACTTGGTAGTTCACTAAAAAAGAGCTCATTCTAAAACATAACTGGAGGTGCTGCAAGGAAAGGTCTGATAACTCACACCATGTACAATGACATACATCCTACCACCATAAAGCATGTTCAAACCATTACAGCCTGTCAGGATTTGAATTGAAAAAAACTTCCAGCAGTAAGATTTGTAGTAAGTTAACAAAAGTTATTTCTTAAGTGGAGCTGACCAGTATCCTTAGAAACTGACAGTTGCAAAGAAAGCAAAAACTTTTGATTACCAGGAGGCCAATGTAGTTTACTGGCTTCTCTCACCTACAACCTGCTTTTCAGTCAGTTGCCTACATGGAAGTAGATGTAAAAAACAGTTGTTCTCTCTCACATTCCGGAATTATACTTGACAATCTTGATGCACATAGTTGTGGTAAGGGAAACGAGTAAGCTATGTGCCCATAGGGTCAAACTTGTTGGACTCTGTCCCTGAGACAACCTTTCATCAACCTGAATTCCATCTGTGCTACTGTGACTACTCATGACACAAATTGGAATAAAAGCGCTCTACATTTTGTGGGAAATCTGGCAATGCTTTAATACTGCCTTGGAAATCTGCTGAACAACAGGCAAGGTTCCTAACAGGTTTTGGCTGGTTTCCATATACCTTTGTTAATTAATTAACATGGTCAGGAAGTCAGCATGACCTCTCCAGAACGACTGCCGTAATTATAGCCAGGGTTTCCATGATACATGTTAGAATATCCTGGAAGGCAAACAGTTGATTGCTAGGGCACAGGCTGGTTCAATTCCATTGTCCGGAGAGGACAGAAGATTCATTTGTTGGAAACTGGGCTTGCAGCTGTCTTATCCTGCTTCCTAGGTGATAAAATCAGATAAGGATTTCAGAGTTTAAGCAGTTACATCACTAGAAAGTCCAGACCCTTTCTCTTACTAAGTCCTCTTGAGGTAGAATGAAAACCCACTACATGAGATACGGAATGATGATTTCCACTAAGACCAGCCTTGTCAAGCTGGTTACATTGGTTATCAGCTGATCCAAGTACTCTTGGCTCAGGGTACTCACATTTGAATCAGTGGTGGATTTTGCCTGGTGGGGAGAGTTTTTGCACCAGTTCCAAGATCACTTACAAACTGTAGGAAAGTGACCTCCCTACTCAATGCTTAAAAAGCCTCCATCATCAGTAACAGTTCCAGCTGTATTCAATACCATGCCTACCTTGCCAATGGTAGTTACATAATTGGGTTTTTGTCTTCCTTTTGCTATCTACATTCACAGTGTCTCATTTTCTATTACTATATACTTGCAGAAAAAAGTGGGCTTAGGGAACATTCATACCTCTGGGTTCTTTGAAAGAAGTCTCTCTCAGATTTCAGGCTACACAAACTGCTCAAGCATGTGAAATTTGCTCCCAGATTAACAGTTCCACAACAATTACCAGAAATCTGTCTACTAAAGGCAATGTGATCATCTCCCAAACAGAACACGCATCAAGCATGCCAACAAGAGGGATGAATCTGTTTTGTTCAAAAATTATGTGGAAACACAAGAAATTCTTTACCTAGAATGTCTGTCAGGACTGTGTGAAAGTCCTGTGCCTCCTCATACCCTACTATTAATGCTAATGGAGGCAACTGTGTTACATCAGTTTTAAATCAAGCATTGCTAAGCACTCAAATTTAAGAGCCACACTAATCTGAGCACCTCAAAAAAATACAGTTAGTATATGCTAAATAACTACTCCCTCTTTTAAAATGGGTTAGTGTGCTATTACTGAAGCGCTGGCAGTCATGTTTGTATGAAGAATAATAGTAAATCAGTTGTCTTAAGAGCTGTACCACTTTTCTCCTAAGATCCATCTTCTCTTCGGGCTGGTAATTTTAATGATAGTCCTTTTAAATAAGCATCAGCAGATTATTTCCTGAGGCTCTTAGAAGCCAATGTGCTTCTGAAGCAGGCTGGTAATTCTATTGATGCGGTACACTTGATTTGACTTTGCAAAGGGACATCAGACAACTCATGACAATATATGCGCTGTATGATATACCTCAAAAGTCACCTGGAGATTTCCTGGCCTTTCGAGCAACAGTTGTCACTACAGATGCAGAAAATTAGTCTGAAGGACTTTATTCTAACAAGGTAGTAACGTAAAGCTCTGAAGATGTCAAGATTATATTTTTTCCCGAGGAAGTCTGCAGTTTCACAAAACAAATGTCAAAGTGACTAACTGGTGCTCTGCTTCAAATGGAAGTCTCATGCCAGAGTGTCAATCAACTTCACCATCGTATCCCTTTCACTAAATGATGCACTCATGGAAGAAACAGCGTATGTGCATTGATAGGAGACCTTCTGCTGCCAATTGGTCCATTTTATGATGATAATTCTAATAATAAAAAAAATAATAACCAACTGATACTTTTTATTGTCCCTGTTAGAAAATCTTCTTGACAAATGGCATCACATTCTATCCCAGGCCAAAAAGTCATGTATAACTAGGAGACTCTAAAAAGTGTCCAGTTTTACTTACAGAGAAACAGAAAAAGTCAACCAGATCAGACAGGTTTAGTCTATGGATATTTTTACCCTTGGACTATCCTTGTGGATGGAAGTGAAGGAGTGGAAGCAAAGGAGTAAATTTGAGCCAGGAAAAAAGGGGGTGGCGTGTGGTTTGAAGGTGGTGTTCTAATTTTTGTCTCTGTTTCTCACTATCCAAATCTAGTTTAATTGGCAATAAATTAAACTCATTTTCTTTAAGTCCAGCCTGTTTCACCCATGACAGTAACCGGTGAGCAATCTTCCTGTCTTTATCTCAATCCATGAGCTTTTTCAACTTATTTTCTCCATCTGCCCCATCACAGAGGGGAATTGAGAGAGTGACTGGCTGGGCATTTGGCTGCTTGCCAGAGCTAACCCACCCCACATTTCTAAAAGGTAGCAGCTACGGACAGCTGTGTCAATATCACCACCATTTTAGTGATCCCAGTGCAGGGCCAAACCAATCACCCAATGTTAGGAAGAATGTCTGCCACCAGCAGAAGGCCTTCTGAAGGCCTTTGTGAAGGCCTTTTGCACAAAGTTTTCTACTGACTTTTATAATTAAATGATTCTAAATGTCAGGTTTTTCCAAGGAAGAAAAGCAAGATAAGCGCATACGACCCAGATTCTAACAAGGATCACAATGTTATGGAAGACTCAGCCCTTAAAA
Organism: Himantopus leucocephalus; assembly: GCA_003993805.1. NCBI lineage: Eukaryota > Metazoa > Chordata > Aves > Charadriiformes > Recurvirostridae > Himantopus > Himantopus leucocephalus. The sequence goes on from RSEF01000002.1 coordinate 100,209,920, forward strand.
CCAGTGGTTTTTGAATCCTCTATTATTCTGTGTACTCTCAACAAGAATGTCAATGAACTCAGGGCAATGAACTTTTACGTTATTATCTTCAGGAAAATACTAATATTTCTAAAGGTGATCCTTATAATACCAGCATTAGCCAGTATTTTGAAGCCTCGGAAAAAGTTATTTATGAATGTAATAATTTTTCACACCCAACTCTTTGATGTAACACCAATTCCTAAAGCTGCGACAAGCATTGTCTTAAATAAGCAGTATTTTTACCTTGTTTCTGTCCTGGGTATCCACTTCTCCAGGTGCCATATGTTTTAGCAACAAAGCTAAACATTTTGGGCTTTTGTGACGTGTAGTTAAATGTAATGGTGTCATATCCTCTAAGTCCTTCTGCATCCAGTTCCCTCTACGAGCCAATAAAAGTTTCATGAAGCGGTAATTTCCCTGGGTAAGGAAAAATAGAAGTTTATCAAACCAAATGATGATACTGTTTAGATATATTTACTGTTTTATTACAGTGCCTAAAAAACCACACCAAAACCACTCCAAGCTTTGGAAACATCTAATGAAGATTTTTTGTTAAAAAACATTAACTCTTGATTTTTTAAGTTTGTTTCGTTACTTGGTATTAGATATGTATCTTCCATTAGCAGAGTGTGTACGACAGGGTTCAGTAACACTGAAAATTCTGCAATATTGTCAGAGCGTCTTGATAGTTTAACCTCAATAAACATCATGTAAAAACTGAAATAAGACCCTTACATGCTGGCTTCAGCAAGGTAGACAGTTATCAGATGAGGAATAAAACTAAACATGAAGAAAGATTACAATTTCCAAAATGAAAGTAAGAAAAATAACAGGGAATGAGTCAGAGACATAAAATGTACTCATCCGAATGATTAACAAATACATGGAAAAGTGATTGTTTCTTACATTTTTAAATTGGGAACTGTATATGAGTTTTGATCTACGGTATGCATCATAAATGGATCGGACAGCTGGCTTCGTAACA
>RSEF01000002.1:100211025-100236674 GCA_003993805.1 Himantopus leucocephalus
TTGTCCAGAACAGTTCTATTTACTGCAACATTTAGAGCAATCATATTTTCATATTACTGTTGGGAAGGTTTACAAATGTTACCCACCTCTACTAGCTGGCTCTCTGGTAACAGGTAGCACAACAGACCAACCAACCTAGCATAGAAAACACTACCATAAAAATACAGCTGTGTAAATATTCCAGCACCCAAAATGAAAAAGAGGTTTTGGCAGACATTTTTGTTCCCCACATGATGCCTAGCAGTATAAGAAAGATTCAGAGTTGTTAATGGATTTTTTTAATTTACCTTTTCAATACATGTAGATAATTTAATACATTCCAAGACACCCTGTTAAAGCCTGAATCTCAGACTAACACAGAGCTAACAACAAATTGCTGTAGTTAATCCTGTTTCTTGTGAAAGGTTTTATTCTTCAGGTATGCAAAATTCTTCCAGAGATTTCTTAGCATATAAAAGTGTTAACCTCCTTAACAGGTGACAGGATATTCTCTCCTCAACTGTGAGATATCATGCATGTTCCCTCCGAGACCCAGACAGCTTAACTTGCCAGCAGAGGTCACGTACAGCGCTCTGCTACATGTGGTAGAAGCCTGGCAATGCCAGCAACGGCAGCTGGGATCACTGCTCAGCTATTAGGAGGGAAAAGAATAGCAACTGCAATTAATACTTACTAGGAACATCTTACTTCCTCTCCTCTTAGCTGTCTAAAACCTGATGCTTTTCTGATTCAGAATGGAAAAGAAACTGAGTACAGTTCCTGTAAAATGTATAAAATTTTCTTTCTGTGAACTGCAAGTCAAAGTCTGTAACAGCAATACGGACATTTAAAGTAACATCATATAAACTACATAAATGTAAAAACCTGGGTTACTGACTGTTGTTATGTAAAATAAAACACCATCTGAAATGGAGGAGTCATTATCATCTTAATACCAAGTGTGCATATATTGAAACTAAGTTCCACCACAGATGTCTCCTGGATAGTCATTAAGTAGATAAGGGTCCAAACACTTTTCCAAACTACAGATAACACCAAAAGACAGTAGACAAGTATGCTTATTAATAGAACAGGAACCAACCTTCTTAATCTGTTAATATTCTTTCTCCTTATATTACTTCCATTTTATACGGCTAAAGCCTCAGTTAAATTGATATCCCTCTCCTGGATCAGATGTGGCTCTAGAAGAAATGGGAAGGATAAAGGGAAGGGGGAAATCAAACTATTTCATCTAAATCCTAAATGAATGACAGCTATCAGGTTCACTGTAGTCCAGATTGCCATTTATTATGCACCAGCAATCAGGAAGATTTTGCAGAATCCCAAATAAAATTCTCCTGGGCACATAATGATGAATGGCACTGAAGTATTTTGCATAGCAAACTTTTAAGTATTTCAGAGACATACAAGCTCGCTTTGAAGAGTTCACCTGGGTTTTAGAAACATTCTGCTGATGCGCAACAGAGCTCTGTGAAAATTTATTTCCCTTCTCATCCCACTGCTTCTTGGTGAGTTAACTTGGTCATTATATAACCATATGCTTCTACGCTCTGACTAACCACTTCTCCTACCCTGTAGTGTGGGTATACCTCTGAGGTTGCACTTTTCATCTTTGGATTTTGAAAACATACTACATAGGTAGATAAACATAACACCACTTTAAAAAGGGAGCAACAGAACTGTACAAGATAAGGCTACGAGTCAGAGGAATATGTGCATCTCTCCAAGCATTAAAAGCACACCCATGGAGAGGCTACCATCATCTTGTCATCAGTGGGTTAAGAGGGGCCAATACATACAGAGAAATTGCTTATTTCCCTATTCATGGCTCAGACCACATTTTCAAAAAGTATAACAATTCTAATCCATGTGAAATACTGAACATGTCTTGAAAGACTGATTTGCAATAATTTATAATGTAGGGCACATGAGCTGACTACTGACTATTACAGCACAGCTACACTTGGTTTTCGGAATACCTACAATGGGCTTGCAAAGATTTATTTGACTGTAAGCGTTGCTAAAGAACTAGCAAAAAGGCAGCCCAGCATCTCTATATAACCTCCTGGTAAACACAGCAGGGGTCATTAAAAAGAGTGCCAAGGTGCTAAACCGTGAAGATGCTACTTTGGCTCCAATTCAAAATTACATACCTGCTTTCCCAGTACTGGGAACAGACAGACAAAAAGAACATGAAACAATTTAAAAGCGATCCTTACACAGGAGATGGTTTTTAAGAGCTCTTCATTGCCAACAGTCATAAGCACCAAAGATGCAGTCAGGGCATATACTTCCAGCAGAACAGAAAGCCTTAGAAATATCTACAGATAAACCACAAATTAGAACTGAAGGTTAAAATCGACCCTCTAGGTTACTAAATCCAATCCTCCAGCACAATAGGAGTAAGGACATCTAATCCTTTTCAAAAAATTCCTGGAGATTTCTTTTAAGTGGAATTACAGTATTTTGGATTTTTTTCCCCCATTTCTCTCAGTTTTGGGCTGGGTTTTTTAGGTTTTGTTTGTTGGTTTTTTTTAAGACACTTCACTCTTTCTACCCATGAAAGTACAGTGCAGGTTTTAGAACCTAAACAAGAATTGGTCTTTTTATCTCAATAGCAAAGGATGAATCCTCCATTACCCCCAAAATACTGTCAGCTCTCTGCACTCATTCTAGTTTGAACTCATTTGCCTTGAACACAAGCAAGCAGAAATTACAGAGAGTACCAGAAGAGGTCCCGCTAAGTAGCTTACTGAATAGCAATGGTCTATTGCTAGTGCAAATATCTTGTCAGATACACCAAAACCTGCATTCCTCTCATCAATTAAGTACATTCTCTAATCAATTAGCATATTGACATCCTTCTCTGTCATTTTCAAATAATAAATTAATAATACATAGAATTAAGTGTTCTACACCACCTCACCCCGACTTGTATTTTGGACTATCGTACTTTCAAGCATTTCAATTACTTGAAGTATTCTCATACTTCTGGTATCCCAGACACTCCAATCCTGTCTTTGACTCACAATAACGCTTAACCTTGTGTCCCTCTAAAGTATCCTTAGAAAAAGTACTACTTGTGATGCTAAGTTTGTTAATGAAAAGTATTGACTAATACTAGATTCAAGTGCAACTGTTGAGTAATTCCAATATACTCCTTCTGATCTTATAGTTCATATTTCAACTGTATTTGTTTTCAGCTCATCATCAAATTCTTTACCATACCCTTACATTTTGTGTCCAAATTTCCCATTTAACTTGCAATTTTCCATCTAGCACTGCAGTAAATATTTTCATATAGGCCTAAAAAGGCAATCTATTGAATTTATTTCTAGAAAATCAACTAGCAAAATATCCAGTTAGTCTTGAAGAACCTACCGTTGACAGTGTGGTGCACATTTTACCCAATTTTCTACTTATGTTTTTTATCCCTTAGAAACTAATTTTAAATTCTTGCATGCTACTGAGGTCAAATAGGTTACTTCCTTCAGCTACTTTTCTTCCTTAAACAAAAATGTTATTGAATACCCCAAATTCTGCAATGTTACGATTCCCAAAGAACATTTCATTGATTAAAACTCTTTTGTGTCTTGTCCCTTGCTGTTTCTGTACTGTTAATATGAGATTTATCAAAATTAGGCATTAACTATTGACCACAGCTCCTGACAGAGAGAACCTGCAGTAAGTAACTAAGCCTGGTCAGCCAGTGCACAAAAGACTGCAGGCAAGTGGAAAAATAAAAGTCCCCACAAAAGCAGAAGCACGAAGGTCGACCGGTTTAAAGGGGTGCATTCAAAGACAACAGAGAAGGATTAACAGTGCAGCAAGTCCACTATCCATGACAGTAGGGATTTTGGAGATCTGATAATTATACATCCCACCATAGTTTAATAATTTATTAGCTTATTAAATTTTGATTTTTGAAATATATTCATTATTAAGTAGCACTTATGTAAGACATTTTAGCACAATTTTCTCAGTATTCTTTTGTAAAAAGAGAGCCTATTTAACAATCAATAATTCCTCTTCAGAGGAATATAATATACAATTCAGTTATTTTTACTGTTTCACAAACAGAACACTACAAAATTATTATCGTTAAATTAACTGCAAAGTTAAAACCGGTCTGCTTTTCTAATACTACACAACTGTAGCATTGGCAGTGATTATACTTTTGTTGTCTTTAAATATGATTCATGTTTTCATTTTCCCTTTTTAATTCATAAATCGTATGTAATAAAGTATACCTGGGTACAGCCTGAGAGCAGGAAAACAAATTGTATCATAGGTTATAACCTATATATTCACTCCTGTACACTGATCCTTTGGTTTAGACCCAGTCTGAGGGAGAACAAGAGCTGGAAAGGTACATGTAAATTCAGCATGATACCAGGCCACTGATCTGCTTTTCCAAAGCAGCACATTCTGCCCAAATTGTACTAGTTCTTATTCTAAGATAACTAAAAAGGTGAAATAGATTGCTATGATTTTTTAACAGTCAGATTAAATATTAAACCTTTTAAACCCAGGACTCCTTAAAAGTAATCAGGACTTACATGAAGTTTAATAGTTGCTCATGTCTGAAACGCAAAATTATCTATACTTCAACGGTGACATAGAAGTTTCTGAAGTCAGTATAAATCTTTATGTTGGCAAATAATAAATTGTATTGTGCACTCAGACACTCACTGGGGTAAAATACGAACACCATGCAAGTAATTTAGATTTTACCTTAAAACCCAAGCAGAATATAGCAGCCACTTTGCACTACATTAGCACATTTTGCCAAATGATTAGCACAGAAGTTGAGAACAGCTCTTTGCTGTCAGATGTTTTCAAGAAGTAGTGAAAGTCAAAAAACTTGAACTCCTTAATTGCTAGCTAAGCCTTTAAAGATAAACATATCCACGAGCTTCCCCTTTTAAAACAAAAATGGCAACTGAATTTAACCTGCTTGTGTTCACAGAGTAGAAATAGCTGTCTTTGACCTACTCAATCTTACAGAAGATAATCCTACTATACACACAAACACACATACTCATTCACTCTCTTTCCAGCAAGCAGGTGCTGAAGAGAAGATGCTTCACCCAACAGATCAGCCTCATCACAAATTTTCCAAACCTGAGAATTTGAATAACTTTAGAAGGAAAAGGGGCTGTGCACAACCTTTCTTTAGAGATTGTTTCATCTGTTAGTATCCCTTTGAGAAGAAGCACATTCTCAGAAAATCAGGAACAACTTCGTGTGACAGGGAGCATATGAAGGACTTTCTGCCACCAACACCTGCCAGTTTTAGTAGCTTTTCAGGGAACAAACTAAGCACTTATTAAAACAGAATCCGTGACTATCATACTTCTAATTTTATATATACATAGGAACAGAATACTGTTCCAAAAGCAAATTAAATCCATACATCAAAAGGAGCATTTTGATATGCTTATATTATCAGCCAGCTCCCGAAAATCTGACAAGAATTCTTCAGAAGTTATTAAAATAGATCCTAGCAAGTAGATATATTAATTAAATTGCAAATAAGAATTATTTAGAGTTATAAATTAACGACATGTGTTTTGAAAAATTATCTGTGCATAAAATAGTGAAAGTTTTTGATTTTTAATACAATTAAACAGAATTAATATTGCCTGGTTACAACACCTATAAGCCCTGTAAGAGCTACCCTTTAAATGTATATGACTGCACCGTTCTTGCACTCCTTAAATATTAGTAATTTTTTTTAACCATTTCTGAAAAAAAAAAAAATCAGTATAACAACTTACAACCTCAATTTCTAGTTAAAATGAATAAAGTCACCATCAAAATAGCAGGCTGCCTCTCTGGTTATCACATGCTATATTGCCATATAGGTTCAACACACACAATATTCTTATTTGAGCAAAGAAGCTCATGACAAAGTTTGTGTAAAATTTTGGATACGTTTAAATGTTAATACATTTTAATGTATTTTAAATTTCAATTGCTATATCAAGAATACACAAAATTAGAATCACCGATAAGCTCCCAGTAACTTTTTTCGTCATCTCTGCCATAACAAATATGATTTGATATGTAAATCATGAGTAGGGAAGGAAATTCTATTTTATCCATAAATCTTAACAGTCGGATTAATCATTCTTCATTAAAACATAGCAGGCACAATAATATTGTTACTGTTTAATGAAACCACACTAAAAGAGAAGGTGAATAAATCAATTTATTTCATAAATTTTAAGTAAGGCGATCGTATTCATCAATATGAAAGTCTAACAGAACAAATACACTGAAGGCTTTCTATTAAACATAACAGCTATAAGGATATTCTCACTCCTTTCAAATACTCCCTTCAACCTTTGGGACATACGCTTGGTACGCTAGGCAAGAATTACGACACTGAAGATAATTCTCAGCTCATTTTTTCTGCATACTGTCTACTCACCGTGGTAGTCCATACTAACTACATTATAAACAAAGGCAGCAGAGGTAGTAGAGAAACTGCTCCTTGCTGTTCTTTACACTGTCTAATCAGCTGGCAGATGATAGTCAGAAGACTTGATTTCCACATGCATCTTCAGTAAAGCTGCTGTGGAGTGAATTGAAACAATCCGTCTCTGAACAGACAGATAAAATATAATAATGTACATTTTATTCATTATTTTTATTAATTATAGGGAGTTAAACCAGTACGTCTTCTAGCTCTGGAACAACCTCAGTCACAGCTGGGTCAGTTTAATTCAAGAAAACTTGAAATCAAGTGTTTAGGTAGTTTTAATTTGAGCAAAACTAAGCAGTTAACTCCTTGATAAAAATGCAATTGAAAAATAAAGGTAAGTAAAAGAAAGCCTTTAGGATTAGTGTTTTAGAGATAACCCTTAACAGTCATCCACTGAACTACAGCGTTTAAAGAGAAATCTGTAAGCTACGTATTACCTCTGTGTGCACAAGGATTATGCCATGTCTTCTAACAAATCATTGGCGAATTTACATATGTGATGTTTTGCTAACCCTTTCAAGTCAACCATGGCAAAAACATCAGTGATTTTGACACTGAGTTTAATCTCACAAAGTACCCTTTTAGCAACTTTGTTAGTAGCATCCGAGACTCAAAAGTAAAACACTCAACTGGAGAGAACCCCTCAGACAGCTGAATAGAAACCTTATTTACCAGTTTCCAAGCTGAGCATGTTCATCTGTCTGGCAAAGCATCTTAGGCAACACATCAGCCAAGAACATCAGTACAACTTGCGACCAGTTCTGACTATCAGACATTTTGACTGAAAGCAAGGCGGTGTCTGAACATCGAGCACTTCTCCCTAAAGCCTCTTGCAAGATTGACTTCAATATCTTGGTTTCCATAGGAATAGAAAGAACTATCAGCTGGCATGCAGTCAAAGCATACAATAGAGAAGATAACTGACCAGTGCTGTAAAAGACAAGGTAAAACTGTTTCCCAGCATAAGCTGAAGGAAAATAGGTGTTTGCATCTTAGAGCCTTTGACCTCACTTATCCATGGTCTGTACGTGCTGTTTCTGTGTAGTGTTCTCAGCTCTTCAGCTCTAAATTTTATGGTCTACCTACAGAAATTAGTGGCTTTCATGCAAAAAAACCACTTCAAGGATGAAAATGCAATTAGCATTCTCATTTCCAGTTGATCTCTTCTACTGTTACTGAACTTGTTTTCCTGTAGTGTTCTTTTAAGTCACCCAGGCAGAAGTACCCACAACACACAATCTCTGGGGATTCACGAGAAAACCTGAGACATATCATCCACCTTTACAGGATCACTGACCACCTCTTCCTACAGAATCAAAGACTAAGTTTTCGAGAAATACTGTATTTCAAAAAATACTGTGACTTGAAAGATTTGGCAGCGAGTACTCACCCCCTCCTCTCCAAAAATACAAGTACTAGAAAATATTTGCTACATTCATTGTCTTCATCTTAATGGCTTTAAGTTGAACAGTCTTGAACTAAGAGTTGTGTTAAAAAACTAAGAAAATACATCCCTGAAATATATGTCTTTCCTTTCAAAACTAGCTTTTTCATGTATTCACATTCTTCTCGAATCCTAGTAATGTTTGGATTTATGTCCGCATTTACAATGTTCTTTCCATTTTTAGTAATTACCTATATACCTCACATACCCGATATTCTGTGTATGTCCAAGTCTCTTATTGCTTAGTTATACATACATTATCTAATGCCTCCTAAACTTCGCACCTCTCTTCTAGAAACATAAGACAAGTTAGGATGGTTGCTCAAAAGCATTTTAGCAAGAAAAAAATAATTCCTCCATAATCTGCTTATACACAGAAATTTTTAAATTGTATAAGCTCGTGCTTTAAGAGGACAAACCTACATTTAGACAAACTTCATATGATTTTTCCATTATTCTAGATATGTTTCTATGCTATGTCCAGATTTCTATTTAAAAATCTAATAAAAATGTTATAAAGAACAGTATTCTACCTAAAAACCAAGTTCTCAGTAACAGCTACAAGTCCAGTCAAAGTTCTTGTTTTTTATCCCAATTTTGTGCAGTACTGTTTCATTCTGGAAGCAAACTAATTGCCATTGCTACTCAGCATCGCTCTGACCAGAGTACATTGTCACTACTGCCTTGTATTTCTTAATTGCACCCTTCTAAGGGCTTCTGCATATGATGTTCCGTCCAGGAGTCTGTAAGGACAATACTTGTAAAATGAAAACTTTTTATATATGCTTATTGTTGAGCCTGTCTTCCCAGAATTTTTTGTTATGACTTTAGCTGCTGTTTTTCGAAAATAAATCCATGTCTTTTAATTGATTTAAGTATATTTCAAACACCTTAACTCCTATAACAAGCCATCATGTGAAATAATTACAAATCTACATACCAAATTCTATCTTAAGAGAAAAATTCACCACCCACAGTGAAATTTCCAGAACTATTACAGACAACCCATAATGAAAATAACCTGCAATAAAGGTAGGTCTACCCTTACTTTAAATAATTATTGAGACACTTGAGGCTACTTTTATATAGTGAAATATTTTATAGCTTCTATAGATACTACAGTGATGTCTGAGATCTAAAATGAAGTCAGAATCTAGTTACAGGACTGGTAAATAAACCAAAGGCTTAGTAAGCTAGTCAAACTACATCCTAGCTCTAGTAAAAGTACTAGATTTATTTCTCTTTGTTCAGACTATAGGCAGACAATTCAAGCTTGGTGTTTCTTCTTAAAGTCTTCCCAAATCTATACCATATTAACAGAACACTGACAAAACATGTCCTCTGTGTGTGTGTATATATATATTTACATTAAAATGTTCCCATCAGAAGGCTCAACATATACAGATGATATTCCTAACATAAATCACTTAATATTTCTGTATAAATCATTCCTCATTAATAAAAATTGGTAGCATTCTTCCTTAATTCTTCATTCTTCATTAATAAAAAAATGTGTGGCAAAGATCAAAAAAATCATAATTTTAATAGGTAAGTTAAACTAATTTTGTATTTTATGAAATGCTGACATTAGCTGTCACTTTCCAGGAAACAATAGAATTTGCTTATGTAGTTTATACATATCCATTTTGACTTGAGTGTGATTCACCTAATTCTCTTTAATCAACAATTTAACCAACTGTGTACAGACAAAAACAGAGACAAATAAAAGATTAGTGCTCCTGGCTTTTGGGGCTGGCGTAAGATCTGAATTTATTTTTTAAATACCTTCTACAGCAATAGCCTTGCATTCTGAAGACATCCTATCTAGTATACTATTGATTCAAATGACAAGCCCGAGCATCAGATTAAGGACGTGTCAGACACCTGATAGAAGATTCCTGGAGAATTCAGCAGAAAGGTGTCCTGTTTTCAAAATGATCTATTGCTGGTACTACATTCATTGAAGTGTATGTGGAAGCATTTAACAAAAAACTAATTCAGTTAAAATCAGAATAACATCTATAATCAGTGAAATACATACCTTCACTTTTTACTATGGAATACCTGGAAAAAGTCACCTCATTCAAACAGAAATCACCAAACAGCTCACAAAACTGAACTAAACCAAACTGATGAGGTAATACTAGTGATAGTCCTGCTTTAATTTGTCAGTGCCAAAACTGGACACAAACAAGAAAGTAGCTTCTCAGTCCCAACGACAATATTTCTTCTTGTAACCATTAAAGATCAGTCGTGAGGTCAGCTGCAGAGGGGCAATTAATGCAAGAATGATGTTTTATAAAGGACACTCAAACAGGGAGATGCCTTTGCCTCTAAAGCTATTTTTTTTAAGATACAGACTTGGCAGCAGACATCGATGTCCTTGGAGAAGAGCTGGGCAAGTCTCTTGTGCAGAGGGATGCCACAACGCTAAACATGCTAAAGGAACAGCAATAAATGAAACACAATGAAAACTATTCAGATACGAACCATAACACTCCAAGTATAGTACTATGTTTAGAATTTTTAAAATGCAACCATTAATTTTCAAATTCAAATGCTGGAGAAACTTTCACCTATCCTTTGAATAAAACAAAATGAGAGAAAGGGGAGAGCCATTTGATAACAGTATGTAAAAGAGACCTAGCAGTTGAAAACCAGGATAATTATGTCAACTTAAAACAGCCAAACATCAAGCAACGTGGAATAATGTTGTGTAGAAAAAGCACTGCTTATGCCTGTACAAAGCACTTGTCTTTGCTGGGCAAAATTTTGCCTAACTGTCGTAAAGCATGGCTGCATCCTGGCCAGTTCTAGTCCATCTTCCCAACAAAATATCCAAGTTTAAGTTATGCACAAATATTTATTTTTTTAGCCTTACGTGGTCATTTAAGATGGTTCTTTTAAGGACAGGATCACTTCATCTTCTCATTCTTTTAATTGACTTTCTTCATAAACTAATATGAATTATTCTATTCATTGATATCAGCCTGAAAAATTATCACTACAGAAGAGGACTGAGAAAAGATCTGAAAAAGTAACGATAGGCAAGTCATCACTCAGACACTCTTCTAAATTTTACTCACAAAAGTATGACCATGAATTTGATATATGAAAATAAAGTAATTCTACCAGCTGGCTTTACAGATACTTAAGATACCATTCCATGTGCTATGCAGAATTAGTTCCTTTTCACTGAGAAACTCAATACAAGCAGGGCTGCTCTATGTTCCGCCATCAAGGCTTGCACTTCATTCATATTTTCAAATTTTTTTTAGAAAATCACTGCAGTTGGAGACATTTCTTTTCTTATTTCTAATGAAACCTGAAACACTTGAGATCAAGACAGCTCAACAAAGGCACTAATACGAGTATACAATATATCTTTTGGGCCTGACAATATCCTCTTTGGCAGTCTGGATCATGAAAGCTTTATTTCAAGCACAGGAAACGTGGTAAAAGAAGATATAAAGCCAAATGGTGAAACAGAGAAGAGTTAACAGAGCAAGATGCAGAGAAGTGAAATTAGATTGTGCTTGAAAATGAGAGAGAATAGTTTGAACAATGAAAATAAATCAATTAGGTTAATAAAAATAGCTGTGACATTGTTGGAGGAGAAGAGAAAGAAAACAGCACCAATAGCGATGTTCTAGCTAGACTAAGGAGGGGAGAAAATGGAGAAACCACAGATCATTGCCATGGGAAGGAAACTGTCTGGGAAAAAAAGGGGCAAGGATTTTGGTAGCAACTACCTAAGTAAAGCTCTAGAAATTAAGATACTGAATTACGACACACTTTTTATCACAATGAATAAAAACAAAGCAGGAACTTGACAAAAAATAATTTTTCAGAAGAATGGACAGATTTTTAATAAGCTAAAAATATAATTTAAAAAACTTAATGTAATAAATGGGCCAGGGCTTATTTTATTACCAGGAAAAAGCCCATTTTATCACAGTGCTTCTATAGCGCAGACTACCAGAGAGTGTAGAAACACTGGTCAGCTTCATGGATATTGTGGATACTGAAGCCAACCTGGCCACAGCAGCATAATACTTCTCTTGCAGCTCAGTAATCTCAGCTATCTTCACCACAATCAAATCTGCAAAAGCAGGTCATTATCTCAATTCTTCATCTGTCTTCCTATAGCTTACACCCTAAGGTTAAATATGATTAAATCAGATTATACAGACTCAAAACTAAATACCAAGATCATAAAGCGAGAGTTGGGGGAGCAATGAAACAAAACAAACAGGGAAAGATGATGCAGGAGAGCTGGATTACGAGAAAAGTTAGAAGTTTTGTTCTGATAAAGCCTAGACTAGAAATGACAGAGGTACAATAACTAATCGCAAAGGCAAAAATTATTCAAGAAGTGTTAATCCAGACTCTTACACAAAGATGGGTCTTTGAGAGCATGGCAGTCAATCTGAAAGGGGAAAAAAGCCATGATTTCTGACACGTTAGCCATTGAAGCATGATAACAGATAATATGTCCAAGATTTCTGCTTCTGAAATACTCAGAGCATTGTCCTAACCTACAAAGATAAAACTGAGATTAAGGATGGGTTTGCCAGCATTTACAGCAGACCACCAGTAAATACGCTGTCATGAGTCCAAATGGCCATCAATAAGTGGTGCAGAAGAGAGATGAGCAGCAGGAGAATCAATCCAAACTGAAACACCAATAGTAAAACCACGAGTATAGAATAAATGATCCAAACCAGAAAAAAAAAAAAACCTATGAGATTTTAAAAAAATCTAGAAGCTTATAAAAAAGAAGAAAAATGTAAAATTGCCTTTTTTAAAACTAGCCAATACAAAATAAAGGGCCTTCCCCCCCCAAAAAACACCTGTTATTTCAAGGTCATCAGCAGTTAAGGATGCTAGCACCTTGTAAGAGATGGCCAGTTATATAAAGGATAACTCTGCCCAAGTATTATCGATTTCAGGAAAAATGTGCTACATAGAGAAAGGAGATATTGGTATGGTTACAGTTAAGACTTGCTTGAAAAAGAGTGACAACATGACAAATAAAGAAATCACTATTTTAGTAATTTTATAAACAAACAAATCCTCCTTTAAAATCTAGTCCTATTATTTATTCCGGTAAAGTAAATATTAGTACCGTAAAACTTCTGAGACATTAACCTGAAAAAATTTATTTGTTCTACTAGCATAATGGCTCTTTCCTTGGCTTTATTATCTTTAGAACAACACAAATCTTTCTCCAAGAAACAGGCAGAGAACAAGGGATCAAAAGCAACAACTGTACGAAAATACAGACAAAATTCAGCTGACGATTTTACCGTCCAGTGCAGGACTGGAACATAGTACTTAGTCTACTTCCAGCAACATTGAAACAACTGCTTATATCTCAAAAAACATATTGGTACTGTTGGACTGCCAAATCTTTAAACAAAATATTAAAACAAAATATTCAGTCTCTTTACAGCTTCTGCTAAGTGATTCTCTCCATTGGTGGGTATTTTCCTCTCTTATGTCATAATCTTTTGCATTTATATTCCCCATCTCAGTAGTTAACTGGCTTTTTCTCAAGACATAGAACCAGTCTGATTTGGTATCACGCTGCGAAATCCATTTCACACAAATTCTGTCTGTCTGTCTCTGTGCATGTGTGTGTGTGAGAGAGCAAGTGAGATACACCACACATCCTCATTAACTGGAGAGATGTATAATTAAACAAGAAGGGGTTAAAGCGTATTTTAGCCTATTCTACTTTTCTATCTATTACTTTTTAAAAAGCTTTCATATGTCTTCTTCCTTGTTTCTGAAAGCTAACCATCCCTTCTTCCTTTCAGGAAGGCTGACATTTGACAGCTTAACATAGCTGACAGGGTTACCCAACAGCCCACCCTCCCTATTCTCAATCCAATTAGACCTCTAATCCTCCAGATGAAAGGCCCAACTACTCACGTTCCTCATGACAACGACAGCTATTGATTATTTGTCACTACAGCTAACACCTTCTCTGTCGAGGCCACTCTGACAGAAGCAAACCTACCAAATTAGACAGCACTTTATCTGCCCTGGAGGCCAAATGGCACAACAAGTAAAGGCTAATAAATGGTATAAAAATGAACAAATCATAACATTATGACAGGTTGATCGTTGCCAGCAGCTTCACAGCTCAAGCTTGATGCTCCGTTAGACCTGTTCCTTCTCTTTTCTCTTCCACTCGTGCTCCAACTTTGACTGAATTAAAGGCCAGAACAATTAAGGCATTTGACCAGCAAAGATAAGCTAGGATAGAAGTATCATCAAGGGACACAAATGTCAATAGCAGACTACCGTTTGTCAATAAAAACATTCCAGAGATGCAAATGCTTATGACTCTGCTCTCCACTAGGCTGTACTGACTCCCTTTGTACAGAGCTCTTCTCAAGCCCAGGCAGAAACTCCAGGAAAATTAACCCCAGAAAACCAAGCTTGAGCTGGGAAGTGTTCTTATCAGGCAAGGATTTGCATCATTAAAAAAGGAATCTCAATACTGAGCTACATGACAGAGAGACGTGACAGTTGTTATTCCATTTAATATCTACAAAATTTTCCTTTCTTTTTAGTGCAGTGATACAAGGCAGGAATACATCATTTGAATTTATCATTATAAATTTTCTTCAATTGTTTCTCAAGAATAAAAAGTCTGTTTCTAGGACAATATGCAGCATCTAGTAACATAAGGCCTCACAAGTCACATCACTCTAAGGTGAGCTGAAAAGCAGCAACACCATTTATTATTTTTACAGTGATACTATCCAAAAACATTAACAGCAGGATCAGAGGCACAGTCTCTGAACTGCGGCTGTTTAATGCACCGAATGACAGAAAGAGAACATTAAAAAAAACCAAAATAAAACACCACAACCACAGGAACATTGTTAAGGTCTTGCAAGCACAAAAATAACATGAGTAAAAATAAACAAGTTCTTGAAACAGTTAAAAAGCAATTAGTAATGCCCTGCCATAATTAATTAGTTGATTTCTCAACTATGCTAAAAAGAATGTATTTTCCAGCCAGGGATTCCTGCGCTTCTGAAAATACTTACTAACAATAAAATATTAAATCAAATTACATTCAAACTTAAATAAAATAAAAGCTTCTTTAGTTAAAGAAGACATAAGATACGAATATCTGCTATTCTACTTTGGAAAAATCTACAGTTTAACTGAGGAAAATGTTCCTGCGCAACATGTACGTCATGCAGATATAGTGCAATATAATACTATTTTAAAAAAAATCTATACACTGTAAAAAGACTTATTCAGTAAAAAAAAATAAATAATCAAATTGTGTAGTATTTGTCCTCAGACTGTTTTATATTCTTAGGTTTACAAAATATTCTTGGGGATGAACACATATTAATCATTTCAATCAGACAGAGATGATTAAACTCTTGAAAAGATGGGCGTTTCAGTTCAGTAATATCACAAAATGTAGATACTTAAATGAATAGTTTGGCAAACAGAGCCCTTAAGGTTGCTGTTGCTTGAAGAAAAACTGAACCTACAGAACATTTAGGTAAGTTGGGTCTCACAAAACTCAAGCAAACTGGTAAAGATACTGAAAAGTTGAAATTGTATTTCTAGGAATAAATCTAAATTGCTACTATACTGCTCTAAAATGTCCTCCAAATATAATAAATCACTGCAAAGAGGAGACAAATATTTTATTTTCAAATAATGTAGTGTACCATTTAATAGATATGTTTTCATTTGCAGTGAAGAAAAAAACCCGGTTTTAATACCATTCTGTCCCTCCCAAACCCAGACGAGTTCCGAACTCGCAGGCTGGAGCGTTCCCCGCAGCACCCACCTGTGCCAAAGAAGACCCTTAGGAGCACACCCAGCCCAGACCTCCACACCTGGCAGGAGCCCAACAAACTCCTTCCTAACTCTTAGTCACACAAAGACTTCTATGCCTACGCTGGCGACAGGCAGCCCACAGTGTTGTCGGGAGCTGTTCGGGTTTTCCAGAATGAAAAATTCCCTTATTGTTTATATTATAAACCTCCTACTTATCCTACATTATAGTCACTGCTATGGTTTGTTCTTATTTAGCAGATTCTCATTCTTTTTAACACATACCTTGTTTACATAGGAAAGGAATGCACATCATTCTCACCATTTGGTTTTACTTAGTTCATTAAAAATATTCTTATTCTCATTTGGGCTTTTTTTTCCCCTTTTACTATTTTAAGAGCTTTTATTTTTTTTTTTTTTTAAAATCTTTAACTACGATGGCTAATAAACCAATGTTATACTAGAGGACTAGCTGGTGCCAAGTTGTGAAGAAAAATTACTATTCTTCTTCATTTCTAATCATATCAGAAAAATCTCTACATGTCTTTGTATAAATATTAGACTTCTTAACCTGATGAGCTGGCCCCCCATTATTGTTCCTGAGTTTTCTTCTGCAATACTTATTTATAATATTTGGTGTATGATCACTATTCTTGATAAATGTGAACATTTTCCATCATTATAGGTCAGAATCAGAAATCATATACCGCTATGTTTTTCAAGTTGTGTCCCAGGAGACGTGCCTCCCCGAGAATCACATCTGAACATCCTTTACACGTAGCAAGAGTGAACCCATATATCTTCACAAAACCCTTGGATGTATTTATTCTTTGTTCTACTTTTAAATTAGGTTTGTAACTCTCACAATTAAAACAAAATCCTTCAAAATATGGATGCTACAATGACAGCTGCCAGTCACCAACTGCCCCAGGCAACTGGAGATCACCACTTCACGTGCATGTAAAAGAGAAGCCACTACACTTGGTCGATCCCTTTCCACACAAATATTCTCTACTATGTAGTATTTGTCTAAATATGCCACAAGTGCTCCTGCTGCAAATCTCCTCTTCAAACCTCCCCATCCACCTTCAGCTTTCGCTTCTACTATTCTAAATGGGGGAAAATAGTATTTTGCTATTAAAAGCAGAAGTAGATAGAAGCATTCTGTCTACAGCAGGCTATAGAGCCAACCTGTCAGATATTTATGGTATAATGTATTTTAGTGCCCCAGCTTTATTTGTTCTCTTTCACAATCCAGTCCTATCCAAAGACAATGACAGACACACTATGTTTTTTGTTTAGCCATGTGATAATTCCTTTGATGTTCAAAATGACTGCTGCAAAGTAGGTATATTCAGGGAGGCAGTCACAAATTGTGAGCAATATTTTCAAACATAGTTTATAAGAATAAGCAAGTTGAGTAACCAACACTTAGTAAAATAATTTAAAAGAGTTAATTTTACATGTGCCATAGCCTACAGACATTCATACCACATTTATCAGTGCAGCCTGTATAGAGACAGAGTCTGATCTTTAGCTACTCCGAAATTCTGATCTTGAACTTGAAGTCAAAAGAGCTACTTTGGCATGTAAATTTTTGCATAACCTTGTCTTAAACTATTTTTGTACTAACATTAAAGCAGTGAGAAATCAGATTCAGAAGCCTTGGTAGCTGTTGTGCAACTGAAACCTGACTTGTAGAACAGTATTTCTGATTTTCTCTTCTGTAGACGAGAACTGGCCAGATTTTAACCCACAGTTTGACAGTGGAGACAGACAATTGCTGGATACCACTATAGTGACTTAACACTTAATGTGCAGCCAACAATGTGCATGCTCTTACCTTGTTACAAGGAATGACAAAGCGTGTAAGCAGAAAATACACTGCCTGCAAATATTAGAATCACATATTCGTCTTGCAAAGTAACGCCCAAATCAAGCTCTCTATACCAACAAAACTGTTGTCAAGCTTTTACAGAAAGCTAAACTACCCACAGGATGCTGGGGTCCAATTGGCTCCAACTGTGCTGCTCTATAACGTTTACTATAACTGATTTGGAAAGCCTTCCCACTCCTTCACATCTGTGATGCACTAATGAATGAAGATACAGAATGTCTGAAGTTGAAGAATATACAAGACAGCGTTCTGACCATTCTCCTAATATCTAGTGTTGCTTGATTTCCCAGAACATTTTCAGACCAGTCATTTATCTCTCCAGCTACATGCAAAAGAGCTTACCTAACACTGGTCTCCACAAGATGCTTCTATCTTGTATTATTTTTTGTGTACAAACATGTTCCAAGCCACCCTGCACATTTCAGTGGACAAACTGAAATTTAAGATGCCCTGGAGCTATGTTAGAATGCGGAGTTTCATAAGAGGAGACCAATACTTTGATTTCAAGATCATGATTTCATACTTTAATATTTTGCTCACTGATTGCTCAATCAAGACAGGTTAATGCAGAGGCAAATGGAAATACTAACAAAATCTAAAGAACAGTCTGTAGCAGAATTAGAGACATACAGGATCCTGAAAGCAAGCCACAACTGCTATTCATCACACAAAAAAAACCTTCAAAAGGGTTCCCTTATCCTCCCTCAACCGAAATGGAATGCTGCTAAATTCTTATCTAAAAGTTTTAAGAATATTTTCCATGAGGTCAGAGTTCATTTAGGAAGTCCCAGCCCTGCACGGTCTCTGGCTGCTTTATTATTCTTCCTCACCAGCACAACTTTCTGGGGGACCATATTGTAAATCAGTTCCCTGTAACAATGTGAGTTTTTTCTTCCTAAACTTTTCCTGTAGTTATTTTTAACCATTTCAGTTAGGCTTAGAGCACAGATCAACAGTAGCATCAGCACAACCAATAGTCAAAAGCATTTGGGAGCATGAGGACTTTTGCTAAACAGGCAGAAAACGAATTGTTATTTTGTAGAGTTCATTTTCTGCTGACTCACTGAACAGTAAGCGGTTCCGCAGCTGTGAAAAGGGGTCAGGGGAAGGCCACCATCAGGACCAACCGTTTGGTAGCAAGATCAGCTTATCTGTTATACACACAAATCACATACAAGGAACTGTGCCTTCTACCCTTGAGCATCTTCAGGCTGCATTCACGAGAGAGAACCCTTTGTTTGGGAAGATAAAGAGAACATTTGTATCACAGTTATTGTCTGTGGCTTAATTAAACACAGAGGAAACTAGAGTCCTGCATGTAAAAAAAAATCACCTCTTCTGGTTGGTTGGCCAGGATTCCTGTTTCACACCTTGGTTTGCTCAGATTTTTCCCATTTAGTTAAATTCTACGTTCATATGAAAGTATGACAGAATGAATGTAAAGCTCATTCATACTTCATGAACCCATACACACAGAATTAATATCACGCATTTCGAGCTCTCACTTAAGAGGGACCATCACAAAACATTACCAGCCTAGGAAAAAAAGAACATGAACTGACCACCATCATCTCTGAAAGGCACCGTGATTTTTTTTTTATTATATAGATTGGGAAAGAAAGTTAGAAGTGCATGTGCTTTTTTATGCAGTTCAATTAATGCCTTATGAATGATTTGAGACTATAGCACCAGGAAATACTTCTTGAAAAAGGTAGTGAAGTAAAAATGTATAAGTTTGCTCCCAGGCAAGTTTTATTTAGGAGCTTTTAGTACAAACATCTTTTACTTGGACAAGAAAGGGGAAATAACATTCCAGTTTTGGGGCTCTTGGATTACCTTGACTGTACTCATCAGATAAGACTGAGGAATAAGCTTTCATAAAATAAGTGAACTAATGACTACCTTCTGTTTCTAATTTTCTGCCATATCTTATCCTTGCCACAGGCTACTTGTATGGTTACTGGTGAGTACACAGGAAGAACCATTCTTTGTAGTTTAAGAAAAATTACAATTAAAGAGCATTAAAATATACCCTCCTGCTTAACACAGAATTCCTAACTGCATCCTAGATGTACTGTTATTTATCAATAACTGTGTCAGCAATGAATTAATATAACCTACAGAATATTTAATGCTTCTAGATAACGAAAGCCACATTTTCCCACTGGGGTGGTATTAATCTTCCTGAAGCCAAAATTAATATCCTCCTGACAGATAAGCATCCTGATAGATTATTTTAAGTGCATATTATTAGTATCCAATAACAAAACTGTTGAATTGTTTCTTCTATCCCTGTTAACACAAAGGCTGTGCTTGGGGAAATTCATAGAGATTGTTACTTCCCCAGAGTAAACAGACTGCTAATAAGTGAGCATCCTCTGTGAAAAATTCTGAAAGAAGCAAGCCTGTTTTTTTCCTTATATTAAACTGGAATTACTTAATGGAAGATAAATTAAGAAATCATATACAGGTAATTTGGGTATGCTGAAACATTTCCGTTCAGAAGTATCACATGTGGGTGTTTAAGCAAGTTGCAGTTTCGGACTAGAAGCAAACTGCTACCAGAATGCTTACATGTGAAAATGAACGCCTGCAGTTAAACTGCAATCCCAGTACTCATACCTGCCTCCACATCATGTTTATTTCACAATAACCTAAATTCTACCAGCTTAAATGATCTGTACCCACGTAATAATACAACTCCGCAGTGTGAAATCACTGGCAAATTATGTTAATGATTTTACTTCTGTTGCAATCAGTCACTGTTTCAGCTCCCAGTAAATTACATCCATGTTCATGAAGTCACAACCGTCCTCAAACTCCTATGGCAATCTTCACAGGTGTACTCCTGCATTAATTTGTATCATTTTCTGGTGGGTTTGGGTATTGGGGGTCTTTTTTGTTTGTTTGATTTTTAATTTAGATTTTCTGAAGTTGACTTGACAACTTTTTTCCTTTTTTTTTTTTTTTTTTTTAAAGGGTGTGCACCCTTTCAAAATTGCTTGGGAGATCTGTCCATTTTAACAAGAGAGACCAAAACATTCTACCTTTATAGTGGAACAGAAGAAAACCCAAGAAGATAAACCAGGTAACTTCACTTACATGGCCTTCTGCCTACAAAGACTGAAACACCGCTATCATAAGGCTGATGAAGAAAAGACATACTACCAAAGATCATGTCAATGAAGATTTGAAAAAGACGACTTACTAAAAAATGCAGGACCTGGGTGAGATTAATTTGTCACAATTTAGACACCGACAACATCAAAAACTGCATTAGTCAGATGCTTAAAAGAATGCCTTAGCTAGTCAGTACTTTAGGGTGAATGAACTGCACCCTAAAGCACATTAACTTCAAAAGCAATCTAGATGACTAGCTCAGATTTAGATGTCTGCAATGTAAATTTCTACAGTTACCTGAGATTATTCTCACCCAACTGTCTCACATGGCATTGCAGTATATTTTAAATATTTTCCATCAAGAGAAAAAGATATTTCTGTTACATTTAAGCAAAGAGTTTAACTTTCTAGCTCTTTATTTGTGCTAAGAAAGGGACCTGTAAAGGGACATGTAAAGGACGCCTGTAGAATGATAATCTGAAGAGACTCAAATATTCTGGCAACAAACTCTCACCCTCAGGATGTCTGCTGTGATCTGATGAGTAAAGTTTTCCAAAAGCACTCACAAGAGACCACAAAAAAATGGCAAAAGTAATCCTAGTACCTAGAAAGGAAGGTTCCTACTAAGGAAACCTAACTTAATTTTACAACCATCTGCTTTAGTTGAGAATGTGTGTGTGGAAAAATATCTTCTCTTTCCTGCCTCTTCACTGGTTGCATGTAAAGGTCTGTGCATTAATCTTAACCTCTCTCCAAAGAAAATGAAAATTAGGGCGCAACACAAGTGCAATTTAGGAATCTGAAACCTCCAAGCACTGTCATTCGGTGACCACACATGAACGGAGATTTACGAAGTCATGTAAACCTGTTCCGAAAATGTGCAGCAAAGTGACTGACTGACTCACAAGCTTGAACATGAAAAAACTTTAAAGTGGCCCTGGTAAATATGCAGATTCATGATTAACCACCATTGACAATAAAACTTTGGAAACAGGTGATCTCACAGCAGGGATTTTTTTCTGTCTGAAAGTCAACTTTTAGTATTGGTTACTGAGGAAAAGTTCTTTTTACTTTGGGGGGAAAAAAAAATAAATTTAGCCCTTATGTTAGAGGAGAACATAAACCGAAAGCATCAGAGAGGAATAAAAAGAATGCAAAACATTATTTAAACAGCCGAAACTGCATGGAACATGAAGTTGTTTTGAATTTTAATTTTATATATTTTGCAGAAAGCATTCATAACAGAAATGCAGATCTTAAAATGTTAATAAGGAAAGACTGAAGACAAAATTTTACACACATGAAATGTTAATTTCATAAGCTGACATCAATGGTGAGTAACTGCTCAGAAGGCACAGAATGCAGTTTTACGGGACAGCTAAGCAGTCAGTCAAAGGCAAAGCAGGCTGTCTCCTGACCAGTTTTTGCCACCCCAGCGCTATGATGGCACAAGCACTTATGTGGCTATGGGGTGAATCACATCTGTCTAGTACATTACACAATAAGTGGGTGACTGCATAAAATCCTCTGCTAAAACAGCAGGAGGTAAAGACAGTACCTTTTTTTCAGCTGTGCTGTCAACTGAAAACACATCTAAGATGGTCCAAGTATCCTATGGTACAAACTGCCCTTTCATGATTGCAGCACAACATAAAGGAACTGGAGAGCACATGCAGTTAAATGGTATTATGCCAAGGCAAAATATCTCTTGCCTTGAACAGCTGCAATACAAATGTTCACAATATAAACATATCGACAAAGATTTAAACAACAGTTTATATTATTTTAATATACTAAAATGTATTTTAAAAACCTGGGGAAAATGTAGTTTTTAAAATTAAATTTTTTATATTAGTAAAATGTTAATTTGCCTATCAGATCATAAAATCTGTATGAACACCAGGCAGGTATAGTATCTCAGAGCAATTTTTTAAGTCTCTGACATTGTTGTGTTTATGAGATACCCGTCTTTAAAACAACAACATTCACAGTAAGGTGGTCACTTATAAATATGAAGTTAATGCTGGTACAGGAGAGACAAGGTTATGATGATGACTGTAATATTTCATCGGGGTGTTGTGGTGTGTAACAAATAGATGAATTAGTCTATTTTAACTGAACTATAACTTACTGTAACTAATTATAATGGTAGTCAAGTAATGTCGTGCATTACTGTACACATTTCAAGAACGCATCCATCCTAGTTTTTAATAGCTAGCATTTTTACCTAAGGAGTTTGTAAATTTAACATATTAAATGAATACTTAATTCCCAATAATAGATGCAGTCACACAGACCACACAGTCCCTATGGACTCCATTGCAAGTGTAACTGAACAATGTCATCCTATAATCTTCCCAAATGGTTCTCTATTCAATTGCACATATCCCTCCTTACTAAATATTGTGGCCATACTATGGCTACCTTCATGTAAAACTAACTAAACTAAACTAAAATAAAATGCAGAGTATATTAAAAAGTATAAAACATCTGAACAATGTGAATGACTATGAATAGGGGACAAGTAATTACAAATAGAAATGGTTTGCTACAAAAATCATGGCAGGCACTCTAAATGGTACCAAAAGACATACCTTAGATAGGCAAAACAAGTTTAACTTTTGAGCAGTTACAGTTTTAAACACACTATACAAAGTAAAACAGTAAATAAAAAGCTGTTCCTTTCAGTTTGAGTTTTTAATCTTCTCTGTGGAGTCTTTTTCACAGTTTATGAACTCAAACTTCTTGGTTAGCTAGCCAACCCATCTTCTTTTATTTTTTTTCTCCTCCTGTCAGCAGTTAGCTCCATTCTTGCATAACTGTGGACGCTCCCCCCAGCTCTAAACACACTCAAAATTTATTGCAGCTCTGAAGTTACACTTTAAATTACCTTTTATTTTATTGTTGAATACTTCCTTTAGCACCTCTTCAGTGGGACAATGTAATTGGACAATATTACAGACTGAACTTGTAGAAGGAAAAACAGACAGTAATACATTTCCCTCCTAGTCCCAGAAAGGATTTGGTATTCCATATACTTGAAATTCTCAGACATGACACTAATAATTTACAGTATATGGCCTTATAACCACTGAATTTAACAGTAACATCTTAAGGAGTATCAGAGTGTACAAAATTTAGTCTTTGCTTAGAACTGACTATCCCAAATAGACAAGGACTATTTTTCCTAGACAATGCGAGTTCTTAAAACAGCAATGAATTATACTGTCTCTGCAGACAACTAAATACACTGAGTAAAAACATTCAAAAATAAAAAATAACCCTCCGAAGATTTATTTTGGGGTGGGCCAAGTTTTTTAAAAAATCATAGCATTATTTTCCTCTAAAATAACGAAAGCCTCTATAAAGAGACTTGCTTATTCAATACAAGAAAATCTCCTTTATACCTGTTTTGAATGCCACAAGTTTATACAATGGCAGAGCACTTCTAATGTAATTACCTTTTGTGCAGCAAGATGGAGAGCAGTTCTTCGGCTACGATCAGCTCTATTAACATCGGCTCCAGCCTTCAGCAACGCCTCTGCACAGTCCAGCCTGTCAGCCAATACACAGTACATAAGTGGAGTTCTTCCAAACTGGTCCTCTTTATCTTTCAGCTCAGAGTTTCCTTAAAAAAAAAAAAAAAAAAAANCATGAAACAATTAAGTCTGTAAGTATCTAAGAGTAATACTTTTTTATTAAGAGGGTACTGTAATGAGAAGTAGTACTTTCTTATTATAAATGGAGTGATCAAAATAAAGGAGTATAAGATAAACTCAAAATTACTACTTTTTACCCTGATTTTACTGACATTTATCAGACATTTCAAATTATATTTACATTAAAAAGTACATTCAGAAAACATTAGTTCCAGAAACACACCTACCACCAGTAACATTCTTCAGCACCATAACTATAAATAATATTTAATAGTCATACAGATCTTGGCTGCAAAGACTACTTTAAAAAATAGCAACAGCAAGTAAACCAA
Organism: Himantopus leucocephalus; assembly: GCA_003993805.1. NCBI lineage: Eukaryota > Metazoa > Chordata > Aves > Charadriiformes > Recurvirostridae > Himantopus > Himantopus leucocephalus. The sequence goes on from RSEF01000002.1 coordinate 100,235,789, forward strand.
ATAGTCATTCTGAAACCTGTGAACACTGTAACCAAAACAAGCTTTGAAGCCTACTCACAGCAATGTTTATTTAAAAAGCATAAACATGTCAATATTACATCAATACCATTATTTATTTCATAGTGCCTTGCAACATGGAAACTACTAATACTTCTCAGGCTTTCTTGAATTGATACAGTTAGTAAGGCAGCAATTAAGCTAAATAAGAAATTTGAGGTCCTATAAAAAAATCAAAACATTGTATTCCTATTCACAGTAAAAAAGAAAAAAAAGCCAACAAAACGAATCACTATGCATCCTCTACTACAAAGTTCTGTATTTCTATTATGTCACTACATAGAAACTAGCACCTTTAAATTCACGGTTATCAACTATTCTACACATCCCAACTCTAAATATATCTCCTGTGCAGCAATGTCGTCTACAATTATTCAGGGAACATTGAATTTTAACAGGTAAATTAATTTTTCTTTTTAAATATTCCCTTGTTTGCATGATTGTTGATGCTTCAAAAGAACTCCAGCAGAGGCATGCTTCTCCTTTACAAACACAATCTTCACTCTCCCACAGCATATTATACATATCTACATATCCAGTAATTGTATTCTTCTGTATAATTTCTATTGATTCATCTAGCAGAAGAGTCAAGTAGATTAAATGGGAATGAAGGGGAATATCAAGGATTAAAATTCGTTCCCTACCAATCTCTAACAAAAAGCAACACTTTTAAGCAGGATATTGCCAGTTAGTGCGACCCCTTGCTCACTCGCTTCATTTCCAATTTCCTTTAAAACTGTTGAGTGAATACCATGTCGTTCTCATTACTTACTCTGTAACACCTTCTCTCGCTTAGAAATTGTGATTTGCACTGAGAAAACTCTGCTCG
>RSEF01000002.1:100252517-100262765 GCA_003993805.1 Himantopus leucocephalus
TTGAACAAATGTCAATGTCAGCGTGTTGATTCCCTGTCCGTGTGCCGGCAGATCCGCTAGACGGCGCCCTGGTGCTGCTGCCGGCGGAGGCGCAGCGGCGGCTGGTGCAGCTGGTGTACTTCCTGCCCTGCCTGCCCGCCAGCCTGCTCGCCTGCCTCAGCCGCTGCTGCATCATGGGCAGGATGTCCTCCGAGCTGGCCGCCACCCTCATCGGCATACTGCACATGAGGTACGGTGCTGAAAAGGCTTCTTAGTTTGCTGTTTTGTTTTGTTTGGGGTTTTTTTCTCTTTAAAAAAAAATAAATTAGCACCTGTTCATTAAGGGTGAACTCTGTTACCGTTTTGCACAAAAGAAATCAATATAGTGTGCAAGAATGGGCATCATGAAGAAAGTTAATACTTCCGTCAAACTGTACTCCTAGCCTTTCATTTCAACTCTGTCTTTACACTGACTGATATCCCCTGCTTGATAACTAAATCATAAAATCATAAATAGTTTGGGTTGGAAGGGACCTTTAAAGGTCATCTAGTCTAACCCCCCTGTAATGAGCACAGACATCTTCAACTGGACCAGGCTGCTACTGCGGCCCCTCCAACCTGACTGAATGGTTCCAGGGATGGGGCATCTACCACTTCTCTGGGCAACCTGTTCCAGTGTTTCACCACCCTCATTGTAAAAAATTTCTTCCTTACATCTAGTTTAAATCTACCCTCTTTTAATTTAAAGCTATGACCCCTTGTCCTTTTGCAACAGGCACTGCTAAAAAATTTGTCCCCATCTTTCCTGTAGGCCCCCTTTAAGTACTGAAAGGCCTTGCAGGTACCTGTAAGGCTAGGCGGTATTGAGCGCTCTCTACCCAGAACATCATCATTGGTGGTCTTTGTTCTGCCACTGATTGCAGCTTTTCCGTGGTGATACTTTGACCTGACACTGTTTGCAGTGAAAAATAACCAACCAGTGTGTATTCTCACGTTCTGCTTTCTTTCAAATTTTTAAAACTCGCTTTTCCTATAATTACCGCACTTGAATAGCCAAATCATAGTTGCTAGGCAAGAGTGTTGTTAGAAATTATTCATGCTTGTGTTGGTTTTGTCCTGGCTTGAAAGAGGGTAAGTTTGTCTGTGAAGTCAAGGAGAGAGGCTGCTGTTCCGCTGAAGTGAGTGGAAGGCTTGCCAGGATTTCACAAGGGTGTTTTGCTTTGCTGCTTCTGGAAAAAAATGTACTTGCTTTTCTGCATTGCTCAATATTGTTGAACCTTGGATAAATAAGCGGGAATGAAGCTTATATGAATTATGCTCGAAATGATTTTTTTTAAGAGTTTTTGGAATGTGGAACACTTTTTTTTATTATTAAAATATGACACAACACAGTGTACTATCAAATACAGACCTGTTCATATTAGCTGTATAACATGTAAATAAGGTGACTAACGTATGAAGTGATGGTGATGAAACTTTTATTATCCTATATATAATGTATTACTACTATAAAAATGAAATTCTGTCTAGTTTTGGGAAGGTAGACATCAAACGTTATGTTAAAAAAAAAAAGTTCTTTGCCATATACTAGAAATTCAGTAGCAAACCGTAACCAAATCAAATGCAGTCATAAGCACTGAGGTGCTTATTTTGTTAGTAGATCTTATCAGGTTTTCAATGTGGGATATTTTTACAGTAATAGTATAACTGTTTTCTAAAGACTATCAAAAGGCTGCAGGTGGGCTGTGGGCATTTGATCCTTTTGGCAGAAGATGCAAGAGGCAGCTGGAGGGCGGTATTCTTACCAAAAGTAGGTTACATCTTGACAACAGAGAAGAGGAGCAACTTTCCATTTTTCAAACGTGCAAAGAAAGTCTTTGATTTTAATTTATGGCATTTGGAACATGTTTTAAACTTCTGGATTCAAATATTGTGTGTTATCTACCCAAGAAGTCAATCTGAAATAACTAGATGGAAAAAAAGTACTGACATAGGTACACTAGTGCAGTTTCTTGTATTGATAAGCCCTAACAGTCCTCCTTTCTGTAATGTTACAAGTTTTGATGAAACTTGGAAAAGAGAGATTACTCTTGACTGAGTGTTGTTTTTCTTTGATAAGGCTGTTCCCACTTCATTGAGAGGATTTAGCATTAAAAACAGGAACTTGATCAGTTTTCTTTAGAAGCACATCTGAAAATAATGCAAGTCCTTGGAAAGATTGAAACATCTTTTATAGACAAAGTGAATGCAACAGTGCACTTTCTCACGTGTATAACCAACTGAAAACCTGTACAAGTTTTCAAAGAACTTATTGATGACACCTTTTTTCAGCTGTGACTTTTTTCTTATTATCACAATCATACATTTTTTTATCATAAAAACGTCTTCCTAGGATGCCTTAAAGAATTAGAGAACTGAGATGATGTCAGAAATGCTAGTGGCTGTTGATGAGGATGTCCAAAAAAACCCAAAAAATGAACCAAACAAAACTGTGTTAACGTAAGCATGCAATACAGGGAGATAAATAACAATTAATATTAAGTTCTCAGGAACAGAAGTCTGATACATCTTTTTCTGTAGGAAAAGAAGTTTACAATTAAGGAAACAGCTAAAGTTCACGTCTAGAAAACCTACTACGGGGTTTTATGAGCTTCACCACCTGCCATTGCACACAGGATACATGACCTAATTTTCCAGATGTTATCAGGAAAGCCAAGCTGGATTATTGTGTACAGTTTTGTGGCTTGCTTTTAGATGATGTGGACAAACTGGATTGAGTTTAAAGGAGAGCAGACAAAGAATGGTAGTCTGTAAATTATGATAAGGGGGAATGACTGACAAATTGGCATTGTTAGGCGAATAAGGCTCGGAAGGAGGGGGAGCCATGTGCGTAAAAGGCAATTGAAAAGGAATGAGAGAACGCAGTTTTAGCAGGATTAGAAATACAGACCTTAAATGTCAGAAGAACGTTTCATTTGAACGCTAGCAAAATTTTCTGAAAGCAGAGATACATACACACATGCATACATAGGCTGTGTAGGAACGGGTTATAAATATACTTCACTGGAGATACTTAAAATCAGGTTGGACAAAAGTGTATCAAGGATGACAGAGGTAAAGTCTTGAAGGAAGCGGGGGGACTAAGTAACTTCTGGTAATCATTGACAGCTCTTGTGATGCTTGAAGTTAAACATGCAAGTTTTTGAAATGAATGGTACTACACCAAAATGTATATCACTTTTCAAGTCTGTGCCACAATCTGGTTCATGGGACATTTCCTGTAGTTAAAATATTATGGTAGTTTTGCATAGAGAAACTGATACTGGTAAGTCCATCAGAAGACGTGAGTAAAACCGATATTGTCAGTAGATGGCACTGTTTTTCTTCAGTACATTCATGTTCTATTTGGTGAGAGGGGAGGTTTTTATAAATTTCTTTTCTTCTAAGCCACCTGCTTATCTGTCATGCTTTAAATAGATTGCATTCAGTAGCGTCAGAGGCTCACTGCTGTATTTGTTAATTGTTTTTAATGTCTTTAAAAGCTTTTATTTCTGCGTTACTCTTGACTGGCAGAGCATGCATGTTTTTACACACATCTGAGAATGCACATACAAACCCATGTATATTTGCCAGGGAGAAGCTACATTAAGGTGGATTTGATGAGAGTACATATGGATGATAATAAGACTGTTGCAGTTATTCCAGGAACAATCATTACAAACTCAAGAAACTCATAGCTCTTTTTTTGTGTGTGTAAACTATAAAAGTAGATAGTAAATGTATCCAGATGGCTTAAACCACAGCCCTGTGATGATATCAGGTGGTAACATTAACTTATAATTACTGCATGTTAACTTTTATAATTTTTTGTTGATTAGAAATGAATTCGGAAGACATTCAATAGTTTCCACTTCTTATTTTTGCAATGGTGAAATGAATAGCCAGGTGGTCTGTAGGAGCCCATTAAGTGAGCTGTGGTGGGCTCTGTGTGCTGAGAATAAAGATGTTGACAGTATTTCCATACATAATGGGAAGGTTTCTGAGCCTGGGAGGGTGATTATCTATACTGTTAAACAATTAGGATGGTTCCTGTCATGCTTTTGGTATATATTCACTAAAGCTTTACCAGTTAGCGTAGGCCAAGGACAGTTCTGAAAATAAAGCTGAAATGCAGCCGTCCTGTTTTGGATGCTGGTATGAACATAGCCAGATTTAAGCTAATTGATCTCTGTTCCAAGGAACAGGCATTGCTGCTGTTTGGGTCACTGGGACGGCTACAGCTGGTGAGTTTCAGGTGAAACTGAGGGACAGAAGGTGTTGTTTTGGCTTAATTTCCTTTCTGTTCTCCTCCAGTGCCTGCCTTGTGCCCACTGTGTGGGACCTGAGATGTAAGTAACTTCACTACATCCAGTCAGGTAGGGTTTTGAGAGATGGAAGTGCGCCAGGTTTTTAGGGTATAAATCTTTCTCCCCGCTCCTATTCATGCACAAACAGGTGAGGAAAGGTGTGGAGCAACATGACTAAGCAATTTGTGACTTCAGACTGAGAGGAATGAGGGGTAGTGGCTCCTTGGAAGGAGATGGGTTTTCTAAGTTGGCCTCTGATGACCTTCAGTTTATGGAGACAAATGGAAAGGTGTGGGAAGTATTTTAGAAAGCTATTTCTAAAATAATATTTCTAGTATTTTAGAAAGTCTTTACATCAAATCTACAGGATGAATTTTTCTGTGGTCTTTAGGTGTTGTGTAGACTGATATATTGAGACAAACCATTCGTGTTGATGCAGGGTGCCACACTTCTAAAATTATTAACTTCAATATTTATTTTTAATACATGATTTATTGGAATAAGTGTTAAATACTCAAGTAGTAGTTCTCTGCTAATTAAAGATGAATGGTTAAAGTCTTGGGTGGGAATATGTAACGTTTGGCATGAGTGGACCTTTGGTTTGAAATTCCAGTCTTAACTTCACCTCAGTGGTGGAGTTCTGGTGGTTCCTTGAGGGTGTAGATATAGACAGGTAAACAATTCTCTCCAGAAAGTGAAGAAATATACTAATTGTTGATGGTCTATTTGGAATTAAGGTCATAAACTTTAGCAGTATTATAGGTAGAGCTGGAAAGAATTTTTGGTGTAATCACTCTATGTCTACTTTCTACATCTGCTAGTAGGGCAGATGGACTACTTCAGGATGGTTTTTAAAGGACTAATGAGGCATATGCTTATTTTTTGGGTACTTTTTGGAAGTCTGGCTTTGAGGCAAATCTTTTCATCAAATATGGAAACATTAAATGTTGTAAACTCACCTTCTTGTATGTGATAGATTGTCTTGTTTGTCTGACAAAAGGGAGGTCTGCTGTTTACAAACCAAAATCTGTACTATAACAGTTGCAGAGGAACACCATTTGTCACCATTTGTTAGGCTCAATGTTTTGTTTGCTACTTCTTGGTGACATTGTGGTGATTGAATGGCAGATATCCTTGCAAACAGATTTCTCTTTTTTTCCCCTTTCCTTTTGTATAATGTAGGATACTTAAGGCGATTAGTATATAATCTGAGTACTTGCTGTGATGTATTCTGTGAAACACGGATTAAGAAATGCGGATGATAAGATTGTGATCGAATGTATAAACTAGGAAGTTAGATTGCTGACTTTACGGGAAAAGTTCTCTGTCTCCTTTTAACATGACTTGAGGTACAAATAAAGAAAACCTATTCAGTGTAATTACATAACTGCAATTTATGTGCCTGTATTCAGCATAATTACATAAATGCAATTTATTTATATGCCTTATTTATGCACAATAGTTACGATTTTTTTTAGAACTTTTTATCCATTGGAACAGTGTGTCTGGAAATTATTTCACTGTAATAGAGAATTGGACAGATAATATTTCACTGCTGAGATAAAAAACAATGGGAGTTAATTTATGGCATTTCTCTCTTGAAGTAGAGTGTCCATAAATGAGATTTCCAATGGCTTTAGCCATTTCTTATTCTTGTGGGGCTCTTTCCCTGCTGGGGTCTCGCAAAGAGTTGTTGTTTCTGTTGCTGTAGAAAAGGAGAAGGGTGAGGACCATATAAATAAAAGCTGAGTGCTCTCTCCCAGTGAGACATAAATTGTGTGGGAGTTCCTAGTCCTCACAGGTTTGAAATAACTCTGGGGGTAACTTGCATTCTGCTTGTCGTAACTGTAAATGTGCTCTTTCCTTAAGAGGTAGTGGCTTTAAAATATTCTGTTGCTTTCCAGACAATAATGAGGGAGCTCAGCTGGTGTCTCATCAAGCAGCCAAGCATGCTTATTGGTTCCTGCTAACCTCAGGAATCTGGTGTTTAGAAAGAACTGGGATAGACATTTTAATGTCTGTTTGGTATAAGGTGTAAAATTATGTGTCTCCAAATATATATTCCAAAAAAGTATTTGCAAGCTGGAGAGGATATTGTAACCCGTTATTGTGAATAACACCACTGATAGAGCAATTGAATATAGTAGCTCTCATACAAATGAAGTGCAGAAAGTTTTCAGAACAGTATTTTTTTTTTAAAAAGGAAGACATAAATATAATTAAAATTTTACCAAAATAAGCTAAGTTCTTATTTAAAAAAAAAAACAACCAAAAAACCCTTTCAAGTCATTACAGATGGTACAGTGGAAAGTCAACTCAATAGACCTTGGAGAATAAGTCGAAAAGCTTACATGTATAGGAACATGTAGTAATTATGAATAGCTTGCTAAGAAAAATGTAAAAATAGTAAGGTCTGTGTTCACTGTGAAGTGCCTTTCCTGGCTGTATTTTCGCACCCCTCAATTTAGAAACAAATAATGAAGGAGGAAAGTATTAAAAAGGTAACAAAAACGCTTAAGGCAGTGTTGAATATAAATGAAAGAGTGTGCTTTCAAAATGCTGGCATTTCCCTGACTGGGTGGCACTGAAGATGAAGGGTAAAAGATTGATCTGTTTTCCTTGCTGCGAGATCAGAAAGGATCCATAGTTCTTGAGAATCAGATCGCAGAGTGGGTTATGGTGCGTTCCTTCATCCACAGCTGGTCAGCAAATTTCCTTTTCCTTGCTCACTGTTATGTAAAGGTCTAGGACTTGAGAGAGGGAGAAGGCTAAGCTTGTCTTTAAGGACATGGCCCTCTAAATTTGTCCCCAGGTGTTTGCTTGTAGTTTGATATTCCTAACCAAGGGGAAAAAAGTTATGTTACTCCACTTGCTATTGCACCAGGCAGCAAATGCCGTTTGCTCATTAGTGAATGTTTCTTGTGATTTGTGCGCTCGTTTATAATGTGTAAGCAATTCTTTTCTTCAGACAACCTTTGCAACTATGGAGCAAATGAGTAGCTGACAGGCTTACTTTTAACAATGCAGAGCTCAAATTGTTGTTTTCTTAAAATAGGGTTCATGTTTTTCCCCAAATCCCTGGTAATTCCTTGCAGATGTTTGTTGTATTTTGCCACATCTTCAAATGGAAACACTTGATCCTTCAAAAGAGATAATGAAATTTAAAACAAAAAACTCACACTAACAAACCCTTGCCTACATACAGTAACCTGTTAGAGGAAAAGGAAGGTAAAAGCACTTCGCTTGCTCTGAGTTTATGCCCAGGACCTACATTACCTGGAGCTAAGTTGGTGTCAATGATGAGATGGGTACAGGGTTGGAGAACTATTCAAAAATTCAAATTTTTATTTTCTTTTAAAAAAATATTCTTTTTATTTTTAAATTTTTTTAAAAAACTATTTTGACATCAGTTTGTGGCAGTCTTGGTTTCCTATCTCTTCAAGAACGTATGAAAACTGAGAGTGCTGGTCCTCATTAACAATGTAACACGAAACTGATTTGATTAAATTGATGCAGGAAGCTGAGTTTATACTTTATTGCAGTTGCAAGCAGTTGCATTTCAATTTGACAGAAATTATGTTTCATTAAAGCTAAACAGGAGTAAACTATGCCAAAGCTGAGATGGATATTGGCACAGGGCTTTTTAGTGTTTTAAAAGAACATATTTTACAGTAGTGCAAGTACATGCCCACACTGGGGGAAAATGTTTTATATTTTTCTTCCATAAAGGTACAATAATCCTAGTATGGTACTTGCACATGGTTTTGCTCCTTCTAGTGTGTATTGTTGTTTATACACACACAGTTCCTGAGAATGAGAACATGGGAGTGTTTGGGATGTATTGTTACATACTTGCCAAGCTCTCCAGAATAGTTAATTCCGTAATTGTTGACAGTGACCCCTGAGCAGCGTGCTGAAGAATTTGAATGGAGCCCTCTTAGCTCTAGAGAAGGATGCTGCAGTATCCCTGTGGAAGTCTCCTGCTCCTGATGAGTACTGATCGGTAGCTGAACAGTTTTGTCTTGATAGATAAACTCTCTGCACTGACACTAGACTCACTGTGCTGAGAGGTCAGAGATGGCACAGGTCATAAAAATAGGAAGCTTTCTGTTTATCAGTAAAGACTTTTTCTCAACACAGTGCCTGGTTGGTCACAGTGGAAGATTCACAAATGATCAGGGGTATTGTCCTGTCGTCCTTGGTTGTGTGGGAACTCAGCCTTGTTTCATGCAGTGGAAGCAACTTCTTTATGATCCTTGGTTGCAGTTTGATTATTCCGGCTATTGTGGAAGAACAACTTTACTCTGCTGCTTGTATTTCCAAGGCCTTAACTGAACTCCTGGATAGGCAAAAAGAGCTGCTTGGCTGTATCCTGATGAGATGCAGAACAACAGAATGTGCCTGTGGAAGGTGGTGGTGTGTCATCTTCAGACTGTAGGTAGATGAACTGACTGAATAGCTTTGGCAAGAAAACAAAAAAGAAGACAGGGTAGACTTGATTAGCTGCGTGCTGCTATGCTAAGTACGTTGGTATACTAAATAACGTGAATGTTGTTAGTACACTTTGTCATCTCTCTGGGTTGTTCCTGAATAGGCTGTATAGCCCAGTGCCAGCACAGATCTTGTGAACCTCCAGTGATGTCTGTCTTCCACTGTATGAGCTGATCAGTTTGTTCTACCCACCATTTCCTGCCTTTAAACCAACTATCTCTTGAGGTAAGGACCTTTGTTCCTGCACTGTAGCGGCTTAGTTTTCTGGAATTCTTTTTCCTAATTAGTATAGGGTCTTCCACATTCATGTGCATCTACCCCTTAAAAAGATTTCTAACAGATGTGTAAGGCAAAGATTCTGTTTTCAGAAACTGTTCTGTCTGTTCCCAAGCACGACATCGGTATTCATGTGTCAGCTGATTTTAGCCATCATTGTAGNGTCTCTCTGGGTTGTTCCTGAATAGGCTGTATAGCACAGATCTTGTGAACCTTCATTCTGTTTTCAGAAACTGTTCTGTCTGTTCCCAAGCATGACATCGGTATTCATGTGTCAGCTGATTTTAGCCATCATTGTAGTGTGTATCAGTTTGCCCAGTGCAGGCATTAAAGTTACAAACCTTATTTATGTAGAACTCATTTTTAAAAACAACCAAACAAGCAAGCCCGAAAACCATCATCACATTTGCCACTCCACAGCCTGTAGGTGTCAGGGAAGATCCCAGATGGCCGGTTGCGCACAGCTGCTAGTAGTTCAGTTCATCCTTGCCTTCCCTTGGAGCTCCTTTGCATGGGGAATGCCGTCTCACCCTGGTAATTCCCTTCTGTTTTGCTGGGTTCCATAACATGTTGTGCAGCTGCTTGAAGTTACAACAGGTCTTCTTGAAAAGCCGTTCTGGGGTGGGAACCAGCACAGTTTCTTCTCTGATGATCACAGATGGGCAGAATTCTTGTAGCTTCTGTTCTATAGCCTTATCTTGCCTGAGTGCTGTTCTCATGCACTGATTGTCTGCTGGGTGTACAGAATCCTGGGAAGTTTTCTGCTCCTGATGTGTTGAAAGGACAATTTATTCTTAGTATCTCAGTGGTTGAAGTACTTGCTGAGGTTGCAGAAAATCTGGGTTCACTGCCTTCATCTGAAGGGGAGGTTGACTTCCTATTTCCTAACACAGTGACTTAGTCATTGAACTGTTTTGAGGAGGTGTACTTAATTTAATAATGTATAAAGAAATTATATTAATTTTATTAAATTTTCACTGTGTTGAGGCCTGGAATGCAGTAAGGTTTTTTCAGGAAATGAGTGAATCAGCTGGTGGCTGTGCCTATGAATATTTATATGTTCTGTGTGGAACAGAAGTATCAGTGGAAGAAATAGAGAGGAAACTCCTTTTACAATGATTTTATAACCTAGAATTAAAGAAACAATTGTGGAAGG